>CM057449.1:1340037500-1341237500 GCA_016271365.2 Neoceratodus forsteri | reverse complement strand
GCATTGCTGCGCTGGTTTGTGAATGCCTTCAGCAGGGACGCCTTGACTAGTGGCCCACTCTTGGTGCAAAATGCAAAACAACTTGCAACAGTGCTGGAGAGGGAGGATTTTAGCCCCTCAAATGGATGGCTTCAGCAGTGGAAGGTGAAAAATAACATTGGCTTTCGCTGTGCACTCAGCGAGAAGCTAACTGCAGATTCCACAAGTGCTGATCAGTGGTTGTAAAATGTACCCCCCAGGATTTTGTAAGGTTATGAGGCAAAAAACGTCTTTAATTGTGACAAGACGGAGCTATTCTATAGATGAGTGGGATATGGGACTCTAGTGTTCAAAAGTGACCAGCTAATGGGACAAAAAAAGCAGAAAGAAAGAATGTTGGTGATGTTATGCTGTAATATGGATGGATCCAAAAAACTCAAGCCATTGGTGGTCAGAAAAAGCCAGAACCCATGATGCTTTCATGGGGTGCATCACCTGCCAGTGTCCTATAGGGCTAACCACTCCACAGGGATAACTGGTGACATATTTTCAGAGTGGCTTAAGGCATGGGATAGAAAACTAAGGAGGAGAAAAATTGTCCTAACACTAGATAACTATTCTGGACATCCCAATGTTACAGGACTAAGAAACACCCATTTAGTTTTCTTCCCTGCAAACACAACCTGTCTCATCCAACCCCTAGACATAGGGATCATTTACTGTTTGAAGCAGCATTATGTCAGGGCAATGAGTGAAAGGGTTATAGAAGAACTAGATTCAAATCATGCTGCCAGTGCCACTGACTGTGTAAAGAAAATTAACATGCTTGACGCTGTTCATCAGCTGAAACAGTCTTGGGACATGATAGGACAGCAAACAATACAGTGCTGTTTTCAAAAGACTGATTTTTTCTGGACAATGGGGGAGAGGGTACATTGCTATCACAGGCTGAACCAGACCATGAAGAGCCAGAAGCGAGTTCAATACCAGAGGGTTTGACAGCTGAGGAATTTGAAACAATCTGTCACCTAGGAGGCAATTATACACCTCCAGATACAGAGAAGGATGACATCGAGGCAGTCATTGGTGCTATGAAGTGGGCGAATAATGATCAGGATCTAGATGACTTGGATGAAACCACAGAGGAGGAGCCCGAGGACATTGTTTCTCCATCCTACGTATGGTCTATGATTTTTACACTACGATGAGCAATGGAGCAGACTGACAGCATAAATCCTGACTGGGAAATGTTACGTAAAGTACAAATGACCTGACATCTGTATTGTTGTAGGGTGGCAGTGCAAACCAAGATGACAGATTTCTTCGCCGGACCCAAGAAGGAGTGCTATCTCTGCGCCAGAACTTTCAGTTGTTTAAAGTTTAACTGCACAGTACAGTAATTGTTTTTAAAGCACTCAAGTCAATTAAATAAAGTTATGACTTGGAGCACAATAGTGTTATGAATCAATAAAATATTTAACTTTGCCCAAGATACAATCGTATGTGCCGTTATGTGCTGATATGTTGATGCTGTGCTTTGGTGTGGTTAAGTACAAATGGTCAGAACAGTTACAACGACCATTGCATATAGCGGGCAGATTCTTCTAGCACAAATGTGCCCGATATATGTGGAGTCCATTGTATTTAGTTTTTACTTTTGGACCCTTAGGGAGGTAGGAAAGTATGGCATGTGATGACAGGAATGCAGCACAATCTATAATGATTGAAAATATCATGAATTGATATGGCTGATCAGTTCCAAGCTAAGTCATATTGAAAAAAAAAATAACATCTTATTGGGAGTAAAGGCATGCATTTTTTTTTCAGGTCATAGGAGTACATTTGAGAATGTTGGAAGTGATGCAGTGGAGTGGCTGTGGAGTGTCAGTCTTCAGGGAGACCTTCTGGAGACTGAGAGGGAGGAGGTCTCAAGACTCCAGGCTGAGGTGGCTAGGACTAGAGGAACCTCTTCCCTCATCCAGGAGCCATTCAGTCCACCACCATTGCCTCACAGAGGGACAAAAAGGACGGCCTGCTGGACTGTGGTGGGGTCCAGGAGGGTGGGCGGAATGGGACACATTCCTCAGCTGGTGCCACTACACAGCTCTTTCACCACTCTGGTGGGACAGGACTGCTAGGATGAGGCACCCATGCTAGTGGCAAGGGAAAATGTGGGGGTTCTTTAGAATGGAGGCCCAAAGTTTGGAGGCGGAGAACCCCAGCAGAAGAGGAAGCAACTTCTGATAGGGGACTCAGCCATTATGGAGGTAGTTTTGGGAACACCATCGGAAGGAAGGAGGGAGGTGAGGTTCCTACCTGGTGCCTCAACATAGAGGGATGGGGACACAGATCCTTAGGATCGCTAGGGTAGTGGGGCAGTAGTGGGAGGTGAATGTCATTGTTCATCTGGAGACAAATGACACGGCAGAGAATGCAGCAGGCATGCTCCATGATAGGGTTAGGGAGCTGAAGAGGGCCTGAAGCAGGTAACAAATATGGTGGCCTTCACTGAGGTGCAAGATGTGCATGGCCAGGGGGGAAGGAAAACTGCACCATGGTCCTCAACAACTAGTTGAAGGCATGTGCAGGAAGAAGGGTTTGGCTAAATTGGAGACTGGGGTTCTACCTATAGGGATAAAGGCCTGTACAAATGGGACAGCCTCTATCCATCCAGGGGAATGGCAGTCCAGGGTGGAAGGTTTAAATTCTACTTTGCTGGACATTTAAGCTAGCCAAGGGGGGAGGAAGAAGGAATGAGACAGGCAATGAATGCACCCCCCCTAAGAAAATGGAGCAGCAGTGATGATAAGCATAGGGGAAATAAATTCCCTAGGGGTAGCGGAGAGTAGGGGCAAAGGGGGAAGGGACACGCAGATTCAGTGGTGGATCTAAGACTGAGAAAAATACATGGGAGGGTGGGCAGAGGGAGGCTAAAAAGGGGAAGGACAGTACCAGGGGAAAAGAGAAGGGTGAAGGAGGGAGTCAGGAAGGAAGGGTAAAATAGTGTCAGGGAGGGACAAAAGGAGTGGAAAGCCATCTGCATCAATGTAAGAAACCTTGGAAACAAAATTCCTGACCTTGAGGCTACCATTGCAGAGGTGGACCTGCAGCTGGTGAATATAACAGAATCTTGGTGCACTGACAACCACAGCTTGGAGATGGCCATGGATTCAGCATGTTTCCAAAGGATAGGGCAGGGATGAAAGGGAGGGGGTTGTTTTATATGTAAGGCCATAGAAATACAAGGACACAATAGGGAAAAGAAGGGGCTGGAGGTTCTTCGAGTTGACTTAGAGTCAAGGTCCAGGATCTTTATATGTGTAGTAGTGTGTACAGGCCACAAACAAAGGGGGAGGAATTGAATAGGGTTTTGGTGGAGACCATAGACAAACTGGCAAGCAAAGGGAAAGTGTTAAATATGAGAGATTTTAATCTGTCAGATTTAGACTGGAACATCCTGGCCACAGCTACAGTTAGGAGCAGGGTCATCCTAGACTCCTTGCAAGGGGAATTTCTCAGGTAGCTGGTTACAGATCCCACTAGAGACATGACACTTCTGGATCTGGTACTTCCCAACAGTGTTAGCATTGCAGACATCACAGCTGGTAGCCCCCTGGGTACAACCAATCATCTTATAGGGTAGTTTGCAAATGGGTTAGAGAGGAGATAAACCACACCAGGACGAGGGTCGTGGACTTCAGGACAGCAGGTGGGAGACTGCCTTAGGAAATACCTTGAGGGTGCAGATAGCTGGGGGTGGAGGCACAATGAAAAAGAACAAAAGAGGAAATAACTAAGGCAACGACTAGCTGTTTAAAAGCAGTAAGCAAGGGTAAAAGGAGGAAGAGGCCACTGTGGTTCTCAAAGGAGGTGGTCAATGTTGTGAGGGTGAAAAACAGCTTTTAGAAAGTACAAGGAGTTCCAAAGGAAGCAAACAGAGAAGGTATATCTTGAGCAATAAAAGAAGGCAGGAAGAAGAATAAGGACAGCAAAGGCTGAAACTGAGTAGCAGATCACCAAGGAGATCAAGAATGGGGATATTACAGTGAAGATCATGAGACCAAAGGGAATTGTGCAGAGGAAGACCATGAAAACTAATATTTTAAACAAATACTTCTGCTTGGTCTTCACAGTGGAGGGGGGACAGGCCAACATGCATTAACAGGCACCAGGAGGAGGAGGGGTGTGTGCACACAAGTCCATTTACCAAAGAGAGTGCCCACCAGTGCTTGGAAGCCCTAAAGGAAAATAAGGTGATGAGGCCAGAGGGTCTCTACCCAAGGGCAGTAAAGGAGCTAAGCACAGTGCTAGCCATCTCTCTGGCAACACTATTTAGCAACTCTCTGGAGATGACAGTGGTGCCAGAGGACTGGAGGAGGGTTGATGTGGTCCCAGGTGCAAAAAGGTAGCAGCAGGAAGAAGGCTAGCAATTATAGACCAGATAGTCTCACATCACTGGTGAAAAAATCAATGGAGTTCCTGCTGAAGGAGAGACTGATGGCATACCTGGAGACAAATGGGCTACAGAATGACTGGCAGCACAGCTTCACAGGGGGGTCATGTCAAACAAATCTTATAAATTTCTTTGACTGGGTAACTAGAGAGGTGACTCATGGGAGGGCAGTGCATGTGGCCGATCTGGACTTCAGTAAGGCCTTTGATACTCTACAACATTGGAGGTTAATAAAGAAACTTAGCAGTATGGGCATGGGGTAGAAGGTGGTGAACTGGATTTCTAACTGGTTGATGGAGAGAAGGCAGAGAGTGGTGGCAAACAGTAGTTACTCAGAGGATGAGAGAGTGACCAGTGGAGTACCACAGGGATCAGTACTGGGTCCTGTCCTCTTCACTGTCTTCATAAGTGATATTGCTGAGGAACTGGAGGTAAAGATGTGTCTCTTTGCAGATGACACAAAAATCTACAGGCACAATGATCTACAACAGGGTGGACTCCTAGGAGCTGGTGGAGAGGATTCAAAGGGATCTGGGGAAACTAGAGGAGTGGTCTAGGGAGTGGGAGCTGGGTTTCAGTGCCAGAAAGTGCAAAGTCATGCACCTGGAGCAGGAAACCCTGAGTGCTGTGTATAAAACGGGAGGGTGGGATGTACTTACAGTTACCAAGCAACAGAGGGACCTTGGGGTAATCATATCTGATGACCTTAAGGTAGCAGGTAAGTGCTACAAGTTAGTAGGCAAAGCTAGCCAGATTCTGGGCTGCATAAGAAGGGGAATTTTGAGCAGGAAAAGGGAGATGGTGTTACCTCTGTGTTGCTTACCTGTTAGACCCCACGTGGAGTACTGTGTCCTGTTCTTGAGACCGCACTTCTGCAAGGACATCAACATGGTGGAAGTGGCCCAGAAGAGGCCTGCCAAAATTATGAGGGGGTTACACAATAAACCAAAATGAGTAGGGCTGTGGGAGCTCAACATCTACTTCCTGAAGGAAAGGGGACCTGATTGAGACCTATATGTACCTCACTGGGGTGAAGAAGATGCAGGAGGGGAGCCTCTTTCACAAGAGGAGTACCAGAACACGGTGGTATGCTAAGAAGCTTGAGGTGGGGCTAGTTTATGAGGGATGTGAGGAAATACTTCTTTATAGAAAGAGTAATGGATTCCTGGGACAGCCTGTCAGAAGAGGTGATGGGGGTGAAGACAGTGGGGAGCTTCAAACATGAATGGGATAGACACATGAGTATAGTACGCAGAGGTTGAGGAGGAAGAAGGGGCACCTGTGACCAAATGTGGTCCAGGGTGTAGTAATAAGCTCGGAAAATAGGGCAGTCTCTTAAACTTCCCCTCCCAACATTCATTGCATGCCCCCATGTTCTGGTGATCATGCTTCTCTGAAACAGACTTCCCTCCTGCACCTTGTTCACCCCCAAGAGGTACAGTACTTATAAGTCTCAATCATGTCTCCTCTCACTCTTCTGTCCTCCAAGGAGTACATTTTGAGCTCTTGCAGTCTTTCCTCATATAGGTTCTTGGGCAACCCTGGCACCATTTTGATATTACTCCTCTGGACTGTATCCACCCTTTCAATATTCTTGTGGAGGTGTGGCCTCCAGAACTGGATACAGTACTCTAGTTGGGGAAACACCACTGGAGGGTGCCAGCATCCTGGCCAACATCCCCAACAGCAACACCATATAAACGCAGCAAATGGTCCCGATGCCCCTGACACCGATGGGTGAAACACCACCTCAGCCGCCACAACAGGAACCCCGATGGACAGACACATGAACAGCCACAGAACATTGCAGCACTAGCACCGGTGGTACCCCACAGTGCAGGACATGATGGTGAGCACCCAAAGCCATGGACGACCAGACGAGCCACAGCACAACACAACAGAAGGTGGGTGGGGTACACCAGGAGGCACAAAATCAGTGACCGGGCCAGTGACACACAGATGTGGGGAAACAGACACAGGGGATGGCCCCAATGCAGCCAGGCAATGGAGAGGCACCACAAAAGGTAACAGAGGCCACAAGACCTGTGAACGGTGCACAGACCACCTGGGGGACACTGCCCCCATGAGGGCACAGGCCAAGGCATGGAAGGTGTCTGAAACAGATGGCACAGGCAAGCTATAGAACCCCCACCATGCACCCCGGGATTTATACCTGCAGACTGATGTTCAGCACCAGTCCCATCAGGTAGTCCCTGTGGCTATGGGTGCTATATTGGTCAAACAGGTCTGTGATCCTCCGGGGACTCTCCTGCCACCACTGACAGGTGTGCCCCATGACCTAGCCTGACAATGCCTGCTGCAGCCTAACCTCTGTTAGCCACTGTTCCCCATGGAGGACATCCAGGAAGCACCACATGGAGGGGTGTGCCACATCAAACAGGGCATTAAATGCCCTGTGCCAGCCCTCAATGGCACTGTTGGTCCATGGCATCCCTGCCAGGACAGCGGCATGGCAGTTCCACACAGGGATGAGGAACAGCAGTTTGTGGCGTTGCCCACTGTGGACAGGTCTTCCCCGGCCGGTGTCCTCAAAATAGTCAAGGACGAGGGGCAGTTCCTCTTCATGCTCCCTGAAGTACTCCCAGCTGCAAAGTTCCTCATAGGAGGTGCAGATGTCACCTGGGGGCACAAAGGCAAGGGTGGGCAGCATCCAGAGATGCATGGCATGCACATTGTCCACGATGTACTTGTGCGCAAGCCCTCCCAGTCTGCTGAATACATCATCACATGCACTGGCACAGGTGGAAAAAACACCCATTCACCTCCATTTGGGGCAGCACTGTCTGGACGGCTTTGTGTGCTGCAAGCTCAAAGTCCAGGAGGAGCATGCGGCAAGGGTGGCTACGGGGCACAATTCAGACACCTTTTGGAACATCACCGTGTATGCAGCCACAGTCCTCTTGGACATGAGGACACATACAGGGGGCAACACAGTGGCCCTGTCCACCCCATGTAGTGTGTATAGCTGGGTAAACAGACTGGGGCAGCACTTGAATGTGCCATCTCCTAGCCAAGCTGGACTGCAGGCCAAGAACTCAAGGTTCCTAGTGGTGCTGAAGAGCAGGAACCTGTACTCACTGCTGGCCCCCTTCCCCTGCCCAGAGTCATGCAGCAGAAATGGCTCACCTACGTGGGTCTTGCGGTACTCCTCAGGGATGGTTAGGTTGGCCAGCGTTCGCGGATCCACGGGTGCCCTTCTTATGCTTCTCCTGGCATGCTGTGCTGATCTCTTGAGGAGGGACACTGATGGTAGGCTCCCTCCCACAGCCTCACTGACCCCCAAGCAGCATGCAACGATGATTTGCTGGCTGTTCTCAATGGCGTCCCTTGCTCTCTGACGTACCAGTGCATGAACCCTGTGTACATCTACAGCTGTGGTGTCTGAAACATGGTTGTGTGTGCCCATCAGTGTTGGTGGGTCACCTGCCACGGTTATCGCCTGGCTCCTGCATCCACTGGCTGCATTCTCGCAGCACTTTCAGTAAGTTCACTCACCATGAGTCCTCTCTTACTATTAGGCATGTCCCTCTGCCACCAGCAGCCTGTGGCCCTTTGCACTGTCGACATACTCTGCTTCCATTTCCTCAAAGGGTTTCTGCAACCAGTGTGTGCAGGTGCGGTGTTTCCTTTTGTAGCTGCTGGCGCACCTGCTGACACTGTGGGGGGTGTGTTGGGTGCTGTGGAGCTGCGCTGTAGTTGTGGTCGGGATTGCAGGCTGCACTGTAGCTGTGTAGCTATGGGGGTGTTGGGATTACACCATGCTTCCCTAGTTGGGCTCTCACTTCTGAGCAATACATGGGCAACATCTCCTCTCTTCTCCTGCTGGAAATCACCACTCCCTATGCACCTCAGCATCCCACCAGTCATGCTTACTGCCTTATCACACTGCCCTGCCACATTGAGATAATTAGATATGGTTACCCAAGGTCCCTGTCCTGCTTGGTGACTGTAAGTACCTCCTCCTCCATCTTAAACATAGTCCCTAGGTTTCCCTGTCCCAGGTGCATGACTTTGCACTATTTGGAATTGATCCCGAGCTACCACACCCTAGACAACTCCACTAGTTTCACCAGATCTCTTTTCATTCTCTCCACCCCTTTCTGAGTGTCCACCCTGTTACAGATTTTTGTGTCATCTGCAAAAAGACACACCTTCCCCTCCAGTTCCTTAGCAATGTCACTTATTAAGATATTGAAGATGATAGCACCCATTGCAAATCCCTGTGTCGCTCCACTGGTCAATCTCCTGTCCCCAAGTGAAACTTGGATTTTAAATTGTAGCAGGTGATGTAGGAGAAAGTAGGTCTGGAACTTAATCTTGGAGTAAGTAGATTCAGGAAGCCCTGTGAATCAGGTGTTTAATTGGGGGGGATGGAGATGAGAGGCTTAGTGCCTTCTAAAAATTAATTATTACAGGTTGTTCGGCTAGCAGCAGCAAAGGGATGTAAGGGGAAGAGGATTCAACAAGCACACAAACACATGCACACAGACAATACTGCCCTCCCTCCCACCCCCTCCACCCACCTGGGGCTAGCTCCACTTTAATACGCTCTAGGGGGTGACTGACAGCAGATAGATACTTCCTGTAGAAGTAGGAAAGGAGAGTTCACCAGAACACATAGAAACAGCTACAGGGCACAATGGCAATGAAGCAATGGTGATTTTCTACTGAAGAAAAGTAGAGAAGCGAGGAGAGAGAGAGAGAGAAAAATACCCTAAAGCAGGAAGGACACTTATGGAGATAATGGGAGTGGTGCAGTGCAGTGGCTCAGGGGGAGGGGCAGTCTTCAGGGAGACTTTCCAAAGGCTGTGGTGCAGTCCCATCTGCAGGCACCTCTCTGGGCTGAGGGCTGAGGTTGCTTGTCTCCAGGCAGAGTTGGCTGGGATTTTGGGGGACCTCCTTCCCTGCCAAGGGACCACCATGTCCATCCCTGCTGCCTCAATGGTTGCAAAGGAAGGGGAGCAGATCGATGACAGTGGGCTTGGGAAGGGGGAGGGTGGTGGGGAAGAGACCCATCCCTCCTACGGTTCCTCTCCATAACTCCCATGCTGCTCTGCCAGGGTGTGACTGTCCCAGAGAGGCACCCATAGTGGTAACCAAGGAGGAAGTGGGGGTCCATAACAGCAGAGACCCTGGGTGAAAGGTAGCAGACCCCATAGGAGAAGGAAACAACTCCTGCTGGGGGGACTCTAACATCAGTGGGGGGGGGTAGGCTTGGGGCCAGGAGGGGTGAAAGTGAGGGGAGGTCAAGTGCCTACTCAGCACCATGGCTTGGAGGGATGGACAGCACATCCTAAGGATCATTGGGACAGCACAACTGGATGGTGAGCTAGACATCATTGTCCACCTGGGGCCTTATGACCTGGCAAGTGGTGAGGCTAGGGCAGTGCAGGAGTAGTTCAGGGAGATGGTAAGGGGTCTTAGGCAGGTGGCATGCTCTGTAACCTTTTCAGAAGTATTACCCATTGAAGGCAAGGGGGAGAACAGGGTACTCTGCACCAAGAGAGTCAATGCATGGCTGAAGGAATGGTATAAAGTGGAGGGATTTGGCTTTACTGGGGACTGGGGGTTCACCTGGAGGATGCAGGCCTGTACAGGAGTGATGGCCTGCATCTATCCAGGCAGAAAGTGGGATCCTCAGTGAGAGGTATAAATGCTTCATCAGTAAGCATATCAACTAGCCAAGTGGGGGAAATAAGCTGGGTAAAGCAAACAGCTCCCCCCCTACAGAATTATACAGATAACAGAGAAGACCTCAAGGTTGAGAAATTGCCAAAGATAACTAAAACCAAAATTGATAAAAATACAGAGAAAATGCAGAATGGGAGTAAGGACAAGAGGGGTGTGGAGCAAAGACATGGGGATAGGATGGGAGTTATTAGGAGAGGAGGCAGTGAAAATTGGAAGGTCATGTGCACAAATGCCTGCAGTTTGGGAAACAAAATCTTGGACCTAGTGGCCCTGATGGATCAGGCAGACCTGGACATTGTTGTTCCTACCGAGACATGATTCACAGGGAACTATGACTGGGATATGACAATATCAAGTTAAAGGGACAGTGACAGCTTTCCCACAGAGTTTTGAAGCAAATCTCTGCAATCTGCCTCTTGGCATACTCCTGCCTCACAATGAGTCTAGAGTACTACTGTGTGTCTAAAAACTGATATTTTTTACCTGGCTTTCCATTTTGTAAAAAAGTAGTAGCCAGAGCGTCCGCATTGAAATCATTGAAATCAGAGACGTTCAAATACCTCAAGGGTGTAAATAAGGTACAAGAGGGTAACATATTTAAAAAAAATATATATTCAAAAACAAGGTGCCATGATATGAAAATAGATGGGGGTAGACTTATGGGTAACGTGAGAAAGTACTTTTTTCATGGAAAGGTGGTGGGTCCATGGAACAGCCACCCAGCAGAAATTATAGGGGCCAAAATGGTAGGGGAAATCAAAAATACTTGGAACAGACATAAAGGAACTTTAGCAATATGAAAGAGAGGGTAAGCTGCAGATCATTTAGTATCTGCAGTATATGAAACAGGTAGGGAAAATGGGCAGACTAGGTGAGCCAAGCAGTCCTTATCTGCCATTAAATTCTATGTTTCTATGCCATTTACCACCACCCTCTGCCTCCTACCCTTCAACCAGATTGATATCCAGTTTACTTCCTTCTCCCCAACCCCCAGATTGCTACGTTTTTCATTAGCTTCCTGTGTTGCTTAGTCAAAGGCTTTATTGAAGTCCAGATGGGCCACATCCACTGCCCTCCCCCAATCCACCTCCCTATTCACCCAGTCAAAGAAATCTATGAGATTTGTTTGACATGACATCGCCCCATGAAACTGCATTGCCAGTGGTCTTGCAGCCCATTTTCCTCCATGTGATCCATCAGCCTTTCCTTCAGCTGGGTCTCCATTAATTTCCCCATCACTGATGTAGGATGATTGGCCTGCAATTGCTAGTGTCCTCCCTACTTCTGCTCTTTTACAGAGGGACCACATCAACCTTCCTCCAATCCTCTGGAACCACCCCCATCTCCAATGAGGTGTTGAATAGTGTTGCCAGAGGGGCAGCTAGCACTATGCTTAGTTCTTTTAGAACCCTTAAGTGAATCCTGTCCGGCCTCATCGCCTTGGTTTCCTTTAGAGCTTCCAATCTCCTTCGGATTGTCTCTTCTGAAAATGGACTTGTGTCCACTCTCCCCTTCCCCATAGTGCCTACTGATACATGTTGGACTGCCCCCCCCACTACTGTGAAGACCCAGCAGAAGTACTCAATTAAGATTTAGCTTTTTCTTGATCTTCTTCTGCACAGTTCCCCCACTCTACTGATCCTCACTATTCCCCCACACTTTCCTCTTTTCATTCACATACAGTATCTGAAGAAAATATTATCCCCATTTCCTCTCTGTGTGCCTTAGCTGCTGTCATCTTCCTTCTTGCCTCCCTTTATCTAGATATATCTCCCTGTCCCCCTGTCTGAATTTTCTTGGACTTCCTAAATGCTGCTTTTTCTCCCTGACCACCTTAGCCACCTCCTTTGTGAACCATCATGACCTCTTTCTCCTCCCATCGTTGCTTACTTCCTTCAAATGGCTAGCTGTTGCCTCAGTTATTACAATTTTTATCTTTTTACATTCTGCATCTGCTTCCCCTGCCATCCCCCCATCAAGGTATTTATTGAGGTGGTCTCCCATTGAAATTGAAATTAGCTGCCACTAATGATGTAATACTATTTGAAAGTGGTAACCCAGATATTACTACACTTTCATATACTGTACCTCTACCCCTGTGGCACATAATAAGACTAGAAGAAGTTTAACAAAAACAGAAAATAAGCTAGTAGCAGCAAAAATTATGAACATATGAACATACGAAGAAGCCAACAGAATAAGACCATTTGGTCTATCAACTGTGCTCGTACTGCAGGGTCCACAGCTTGAGCTACTGTCCTTGCCCCCTCTCTCCACTGCTCCCATCTCCCTACCCATGACCCTTACCCTCCTCCATACCTGTCCCAGCCTCTCTTAAAGCTGCCCACTGTCTTCAATGAGATTACTTCTTCTGGCAGCACATTCCAAATGTCCACCACCATCTCTGTGAAGAAGTGCTTCCTGACCTCCCTCCTAAACCTCTCACCCTCCAGCTTAAGACTGTGAACCCTCATGTTATGGTTGCCTCTCAGCTTAAAGAGACTCTCCTTATCAACCTTATTTATCCCTTTCAAGTACTTAAAGGTCCCAATCATGTCCCCTCTCTCTCTCTCCTGTCATTCAGGGAGTTCATGTTCAGTGCCCTCAACCTCTCATCGTATGCCTTACCCTGCTGACCAGCTATCATCTTTGTAGCACTCCTCTGGACCTTCACCAGCAGGTTAATGTCCTGTATGAGGTGTGGGCACCAGTACTGAACTCCATACTCTAGATGTAGCCTTACCAGTGACCTGTACAAGGGCAGTATAACCTTCTCTCTCCTACTACTGATCCCCCTTAATATGCATCCCAGAATCTTGTTTGCCTTTGCTTCTGCTTTCTTGCACTGCGTGGAGTGCTTCAGATCACTAGTGATCATCACTCCCAGGTTCTTCTCTTCCTCTGATGCAGATACTCAGACTCCACCCAGATAGTACTCTGTCCTGGGATTCTTGTCTCCAATATGCATTACTTTGCATTTCTTGGCATTGAAGCCAAGCTGCCAGATCCTGGACCACCTCTCTAGCTTTTCCAGATCTTCCTGTAGGTCCTGTATCCCATCAGCTGTGTCCATTCACCCACAGAGCTTGGTGTCATTTGTGATTAAGCACATTTTGCCATTAATGCCATCTCCAATGTCATTGAAGAAGACATTGAACAACACCGGCCCCAGTACTGAGTCCTGTGTGACCCCACTGGTTACTCATCTTGTGCCAGATAACTCTTCTTCCAACAACCACACTCTGGGATCTGTCCTTCAGCAAGTTTTCCACCCATCTGGCCATCTTTTCCCCAACCCTGAGATCTACCAACTTCCTGATCAACCTTTTGTGGGGCACAGAGTCAAAGGCCTTGCTGAAATCAAGATAGAGGATGTCTACCACTTGGTCCCTGTCTGCTGTCTTAGTGACACAGTCAAAGAAGTCAATCAGATTTGTTTGACATGATCTCCCCCCCATGAACCTATGCTGCCTCACATCCTGGAGAACATGCTCCTCTAGATATTCCACCAACCTTTCCTTTAGTATTTAAGTAAAACTAAAATCTTAAATTTAACTAAAACTAAAATTGCTAGGGTTAAGGCAAAATAATTGAGCTCAAAATAATAACACACAATTAAATCTGAGGTAATTACTGCACTAGAATGGCATAACCAGTTAAGGGAGGTAAAGGGAAAAGAGTAAAAATATCAGCAGATAATATAAATACTTTAAGATCATTGTATGACTTTCTCAACAAAAGTCTAATGGAACAAACTCTCTTATAAAATAATAACAGAAAGATCACTCCCTTAGGTAGAGATGGAAAAGTTGAAACACAATCAATATTCTTGAGTACTTACATAGTACAAAGTCTGGATTAAAATACTTAATTTCTCTAGTTATTCAGTCATACCAGGAAACTGAAAAGAATGAAATTAAACCTGAGATTGTTTTTATTCATTCAGATAAATCCACAAAATATCTGAAAATTATGAATGCTAGTGAGAATAGTAAATCTATTTGAACTGAGGATGCTCCTAAAACAGAAGATCTTAACAAGAGCATAACTAAATATAATAATTGACTCAGGCTTGAATGGCAGTTATTTTACTAATCTCAACAAAGACGTAATAAAAGCCATGGGGAGCTCAAAATGATACCTGTAATTTTGAAACAACTGAAAGTTAAAATGGATAATGTAATGGAGTTGAGGCGAGGTATTCTATAACAGGCAAAGGATAGCACAGCTTATTCAGCATAGTGGAAAAAATAATTATGAAATGGAAACAGAACAGTCTGCTTTGCTATTAGCCTGAGTTTGGAAACTGGGGACTCAACTGAATTACAAAATAAACTAAAATGACACCATTCTCCTCCATTATATCAATTTTATTGATTTATATGAGTCTGGCAAATGTAAATTTAAATGTAGACAGTAGAAAGAAATAAAGCAACAGGAAATAAACAAGTACTGCAGATAAGAAGAGGCAAAACATCAATGTCAAAGGTGAAGAATTCACCAGAGGCACGATGCAATGAGTTAGTAATACTAATGAAGAGTGGATGGGAAATGCAAAGACAGATCCTGTAACTAGTAATGAGGAAGTGAAATGGAATATAGAATTGACAGGAATGTACAGCAAAGAGGGGAAGAGTACATAATGGGGAAGGGGTATTAACAACACCAAAAATGGAAAGGGACCTGGGGGTGGTCATATCAGATGACCTAAAGGTAGGCAAGCAATGTGAGAAGGCAGTAAGGAAGACTGAGGGGATATTGGGATGCATAGGGAGAGGCATCAGCAGTAGAAAACAGGAAGTTGTTATCCCTCTGTACAGACAGTTGGTGAGACCCCATCTGGAGTACTGCGTGCAGTTCTGGAGACCCCATCTCCACAAGAACATAGACAGGATGGAGACAGTCCAGAGGAGGGCAACTAAAATGGTGCAGGGTCTGCACCAGAAGACATACAAAGAGAGACTAAAAGATCTTAATATGTATACCCTCGAGGAAAGGAGGGAGAGGGGGGAATTGATAGAAACTTTCAAGTACCTCAAGGGAATCAACAAAGTCCAAGAGGGTAGCATCTTTCAGAAAAAGGGATGTGCAAGAACAAGGGGGCACAATTTGAAGATAGAGTGGGGATGGCTCAAGAGCAGCGTGAGGAAGTATTTTTTCATGGAGAGGGTGGTGGATGCATGGAATGGCTTCCTGAGGAGGTCATGGGGTCAAAAACAGTGGGGAAATTCAAGAATGCATGGGACAGACATAAGGCAATTCTGGTGGGAGATAGGAAGAAGTAGGCTGTTGGTTAACTAGGATCTGCAGCTTATCCATTAGGTAGAGAAATAGGCAGACTGGTGGGCCCAGTGCTCCTTATCTGCCATCAAAGTCTATGTTTCTATGCTTCTATCCTAAGAGTATGAAATCACAGACTCCTTGCAAGAGTCATTAATGAATTTTATAACTAATGATCATGCCATTTTGATACTGGAAAATTACATCATAAAAATCATCAGGTTAAAAGGGAATGAAGAAAAGAGATCGGTTATCCTAATAATACGTGAAGTTGTAGCAAAAGAATAGTAAAAATCAGAAAAAAAACTCTATGTAGAGTAAGTAAAACTATGGTCAAAAGTTTACCACCCCCAATAAACAGAACCCAAATATTCAGAAAAAAAATCCGAGCAGTGGAAGGGATATAAATAAAAGGCTGAAAGTTATTGTTGGCTGTTATCATAGACTTTATGAGATTCAAGAACATATGAACTTAAATTTGTCAATAGGAAAGGATTTCTGGCTTGTTTGTAGTCTATAAGGAAAATTGTGAGACTGATCACTCCCATCTTAAATCAATTTGCTATCTGGTATAAAAAAATGTTGTAAACATACCTTTAGGTAGGAAAGGTATTATCACTGCCCACAGAAATTCATATATACTATATTTAGAACCGAAGATCAAGTTGGCTTATATTTAAAGACAATGGGGCCAATTCTCAAAAGGTTACGTCTGGCGTAACTTGACTTGTGCCAAAACAAATGGTGCAAGTAGCAAGTTATGCCAGCAGTTGTGACATACGATATTCTGCAAAGTGGCCTGTGACATGCCGTAGGCCACTTGCCCCAAAGTGGACTTATGCCAGCAGTTATGCCTGAAACCCCCTTGTGACATGGTGCTAGGGGGGGTTTATGGCAGCAGTTGTGCCCTATTTTGGAAGGGCAGCAACAAAGTCCCCAAGTGTGCTAGTCTCTAACAACCCCTGGAGGACATCCGCCAAAGTACAGTTACACCAGCCTTTAGCTGGTGTAAGTGTACTTACACCCTCCAGGGGTTGCGTCTATGTGTTGCCGGATGACCACCCAATGCCATGTCACCCTCCCACCACCACTGCCCACTCCCCACAATGCCATAGGTAATGCCCCATCCCCCCAATTCCCCAACCACCAATCAACTGAGGTATTGCCCCACAGGGTATTGTTGTCCCCCATGCCCTGACCCCTGCACATGCTTGCCAACACCCCACAGGGTAATACATGCCCACCATGCACCAATCCCAAATTAGCTGCCTCCCACAACACACATCTCCTGCGTGGTAGATGCCCCTCATCCCTGGTAGTCTAGTAGCCATCATCCCCCACCCAGCAATGCCAGTCCACCCTGCACTCCCCTCACCCAGCTGGTGACTGGCACAGCCCACCGCTCACCACCATGGCCAGCTTCCAACTGAGCTCCACTGGAGTGCATACTATTGTACCTAATACATACCCATATTCAAGCACGTATTAGGTATAGTAGTACATGCTGTGGTGGAGTTCAGTTGGTGGCTGACCATGGTGGTGAGTGGTAGGCTGTGCCAGTCACTGACTCTGTATGGGTCAGGGGTTGGGGGATGGGGGTCATGAGCTTCCCTGTGAGGCATTTTGAGTCTGGGGTTTGGGACAGGGGTCCAACAGCCCTGAGGGGCACCATTAGTCACTCCATGGGGTAATGGGGGCAGGGGGATCCAATTGCCCTCCAGGGCTGCAGAGAGGGCACCTGCACCCTACGAATACTGCATGTGGCTTGTGACATGCCCCTCAAGTACGCTCTGTGTTCAGCGTACCTTTGGGCATGTTGCAAGTTGCAGGACTTAGCTGCGGGAACCCTGCACCTTGTAGAATTGGGCACAGGGTCCTTGGCAGAATGGGGAAAGGTGCAAGTCACATTTGGTGGCGACTTGCGCCATCCTTGTAGAATCTGGCCCAGTGTACTTGCAAGTAAAATGCTTGAAGCATCACCTAAGTTAGACCCCTGGAACTTCTTTATTTATTTATTTAAAAGAGTTTTACCAGAAAAGACATGCTGAGCCATGAAGCTCATTTCCAGATGTGTCCTGGGTGGATGGGGTATGGAATAAGTACAAAATACAAGTAGATTTGCAATAATACAATAATACACAACATTGTATAGTAATATACAGTTTTGAATGGACAAGTAATAATAATAATGCAGTTAGGATATCAGTAGTGAGAAGTACCAGACCCTCTCAAGACTGTAACATCAGGAATACAGGCCAGGGTAGAAGAATGAACATGTCAGGTGTGAGTCTTTGTAAGAAGCAGCTAGCACGTTGTTAGTAAGAGAGAAAAGAGAGGAGGGAGGGTTGAAAGAGAGAAGAGAGGGGAGGGGAGAAAGGTGGGGAAGTGGGGTGGGAGAAGTGGAGAGAAGGAGGGAGAAGGATTACATTGGGAAGAGGAGTGGGGTGGAGGGACTACAATGATGAGGATATGATAAGAGGAGAAGAAGGGGTTGAGAGGGTAATTGAGGGAGGTGAGAGAGTGAATGAGAAAGAAAAGTAGGAGCTGGGTTTGAGGGAGTAGTGGAGGGGGTAATGCTAGGGGGAATGGGGAGGGGGAGTGAATTGATGGGTAAGGGAGGAGGGGTAGAGATGGGGAAGTGAAAAAGAGTGCAGAGATTGGGGTGGTTAGGGAGTAGGTGGAGGCATTGGGCTTAGGGCATTTACAGGAGGGAGCAGAATGGCCTTGGTGTAGAGAGAAGAGAGAGAGTGTTTGGAGGGGGAAAGCAAATTGTTAGGGGAAGAGAGTTCCAGAGCTTAGGAAGGTAGAAGGAGAAAGCAGACTAACCAGCAAGGGATTTACAAGAGGGGAGCAAGAGAGAGCGATAGCCTGAGTTACAGAGAGTGTAAGTGGAGGGGGGCATAGGGGAGAGGAGAGAGCTGAGATAAGGAGGGAGTGAAGCCAACCAGAATTTAAAAATAAAGGAGGCATGGTGGGCTAGGCAGCAGTCTTCCAAGGAAGGTAGCGTGAGATTAGAGTACAGAGTGGTGGGTGCTGGGGGGGGATAGGCCAAGGCAAAATGGCTTAAGGAGTGGAAAAGGGGATGCAGTCTGGCCAGGGTGGACTTTGGTGTGGTACCATAGACAAGTTGCCATAATCAAAGATGGAGAAGATCATCTTAGTGATGATGTCTCGGTGGGCAGATATAGGGATGTAGCTTTTATTCCTATAAAGAGCACCAAGCTTGGAGTGGAGTTTTGTGTGTATGGCATCTATGTGCTGAGAAAAACCAAGGTGTTGGTCAAGCCAGACTCCAAGGTACTTAAATGAGGGCACGTTGTTAATCGTACACCCATCTAGGGTGTGGAACGTGGGCAGGGAAGGGAGCCTAGAAAGTCTCTGCTTAGTGCCGAAACATATGGAGACCATTTTATTTTTATTTAAGGATAATTGATTAGACCTGAACCATTTCTGGACAGTATCAAAATCAGGTTAAAGCCTGGATGTTAACTCTGATGGAGAAGAGTCAGATGCAAATGGGACCGTGCCATCTGCATACATGTGGATGGATGCAGAGGAGCAGGCTGAGTGGAGGTTGCGGAGGAAAATAGAGAAGAGCAATGGACCAAGAATGGAATCTTGGGGGACCCCAGTGTGTATGGGGGGAAGAGATTCCCCAATTCTCACTGATTGAGATCTTCCTACAAGTGGAAGCTGAAATAGCTGGTTGCAGAGTCAGATAGATCTGCTGGTTTTAGCTTGTCCAGGAGAAGAGGATGGGAGACAGTGTCAAAAACTTCTGCTAGATCAACAAAGATGGTGACAGTGAGGAGGTCTTGCTTCATGACAGTATTGGGTGGAGTCTGTGAGCCTAAGGAGAGAGGAAGTGGAGTGATGTTTACGACAGCCAGACTGGAAGGGGGTGAAGAAGGGGAAGGAGTTGAGGAATGGCAAAAGTTGGTACAGACCTATGTGTTCTTGGAGTTTGGATAAGGCTGGAAGGAGAGATATGGGGTGGAAGTTGCCATGAGAGGAGGGGTCACCTACTTTTTGGAGGGTAATGACTGCTGAATGCTTCCAGGTATCTTGGACTAAGGCAAGAGAGAATGAGAGGTTGAGCAGGGAGGAGATGGGAAAGGCAATAGCTGGTGCAGAGAGGTGCAGGAGCTTGGGGTGAAGCCCATCAGGGCTCCCACCTTTCTGGGGGTTGAGAGCCAGGAGGGCATTAAGAGAGGAAGCCGGGGGTAACTGGCAAGAAGGAAAATGGAAGTAGCAGGGGGTCAATGGGGAAGGAAGGAGGGAGGGGTGGAGTGGTGGGGAACACAGATAGGAGTGAGGAAGCACAGGTGGTGAAGTAGCACTTGAAAGCTGAGATGACAGAAGGAGGGTTGGAAATGGTGGAGTCAGCTACCTTGAAGACAGGAGAGGGGGACTGGGTAGAGGGAGAGAAGAGGGCATGTATGACTTTCCAGATCTTGGAGGGGTGATTAGGATTGTTCTGAAATGAGGAGGAAAAGAACTCAGCATTAGCTAACCTGGTGGCTGTAGTACAAGTGTTCCTTGAGGCACGGTACTTGTTAAGGTCAGCCAGAGTGCCAGAGGTCTTGGAAGTCTTCCATACCAGGTCAAGTGCACTGAGGCAGGCCAAAAGTTCAGCTGAGATTCAGGTTTTCCAGAGAAGGGCATGCTGATCCCAGACTAATAGAAATTTGGTTTGGAAATACTGGAGGGCTTAACTGATATTGCTGGCCATAAAGATAGTGGACCAGTCAGTGGAAAATAAATAAGCATGTAGCGAGGATAAGTCAATTGACTGGAAGGATCTGAGTTGAATAGTTTTCAGAGGGACTCTGGAGCTGTGAATTTTGCACATGCAGTAGAAAATATGATGGTCACTGAGTACATCAGGGAGGGTACCAGCATCAATGATGTGGTGTGGTTGAGTAGTGAAACCCCCTAATTATGATGTTAAGATTCTCACCAAAATTTTGGCCTCCAGAGTCACTCAGGTATAGGTTGGCATAGTCTGCAAGGAACAGGTAGGATCTATACAGCAAACCCAAAAATAGCGACACACGCAAAAATTCAAGTTCCAAGAGTTTATTTTAAGGTGAACAAGCTTAAAGGCTCCCAGGTGCTTCAAGGGTATCGACCCTCTTCATTGGGGGAGGAGTCATACAGCACAAGCATCAATATATGCATTCAACAATTGTACCATGTGTTTAATCATTCAATCAATTAAACCACTGTAATAAATATCCATGTTTTAAATGAACACATTTTAAGAACCTCGTGCAAAAATTGCATTGAAAAGTTACATTAAAAAAATTATTAGTGCATGATTTGTGCAAATACATAAAGTGCTACATTTTATAAAAAAGAAGAACAAATGTTATTTTTCAGTCTGTTAACATCCCTACACATCAGGGAACTCAAGACATATTTAAATACATAAATCCACCAATATTTAGTTCTTATTCTGGTATATGTATTTGTGCCCAATGACCATAACAAGTAATTGTTTGCAAAATGAATTATGTTTTGTTTTTTGTATACATCAAATCCCTCTTTATCAATTAAAATTGCTATGTATTTAGTACATTAATGTATTATTTTTTTTTTATTTTAGGGTCAGCTTTCTAGCAACTCAACCTATATAATTAATTTTGCCAAACTTACGTCAGTTATGATCTTGTCCTATTTGTTTGATGTCAAAAACAGAAAAAAATATACTTTATATGCATAAACAGATGCTAGAAGAGAACAAAATTAGAGTAAAAAAAAATTGTTGTAATACAGTGCAAGGTATGAGATAGAGAAAAACAAAACAAGATCAAGGTGTAGCTATAATCTGAAATTATATTACTATCATGTATATTATTAATTTCTACAGATAAACACTTAAGTCAAGTTCTTTGTTTAGTCCAGCAGGACATAAAGAATCCAGAGTGAAAATCTACGTGGATTCTCTTTAAAGTAACAGTTGTCTTCTGTCTCCTTTAGGTGGTAGCATTCTTACATGATCAACAGTCATAAATTTGATTAATGATGGATTGCTATTGTGAAATTCAAAAAAATGCTGTGCTACATCTGATTCAGGATTATTATTTTTAATATCACTAACATGCTCTAATAGCTTCTTTTTTGCTTGTCTTACTGTTCTTCCTACATAAAGTAGTGGGCAAGGGCACTGGGCCACATAGACTATATGCTCTGTAGAGCAGTTCACAAAATCCAAAATGTCTACCTGAATATCTTTTGTTGGATGAGAAAAATGTTTCCTTTTATGACAAACGTGCATGCCATGCAATGTCCACATTGGAAACAACCAACTGGTTTCTGTGGTAGCCAGGTCTGGAACTGGGTCTTAACAGTGTAATGGCTAGAAGAGACCATATCACCAATATTTTTTGCTCTACTGTTTGTTACCCTTGGGATATCTCTAAATATTCCAGGTGTAATACAGTGTTCCCGCAATTTCCAGTTGTTCAACAATATATGACCCACTTCCATACTTAAAGGATTGTGGGGTGTTAGAGGACTGTGGCTCCTTTCTGATAATGTTCTGCCACTTTGCACATTTTAAACTACAGGTTGCACTACTATATTGCAGTCAAAACCACTGCATGAGGTGGCTTGACTTGCGAGGGTGAAATATTTTATTTTTAAAAGCTAAAAGCAATAAATCTTGGTTAACAGCAGCATTATAAAGGAAGCTAGGTTTTGTGGGGACTTCTGGTCAGCTGCCTACTAAATCACTTGCCAGAGTGAGCAGGGTAAGAATTTGATTCACAGATTGAGGTGGGAGCATTTCTAGTTGAGACAAGGCAGGGAAATAGCCCTCATAGATCTGTTGGAGTGCTGATTGTGATATTAATGAGCATTCCTCTGGGAAGAGGTGGGGACCAGGCCATCGCCTGGGGACCAAGGTAACAGGTAACCCGCTTCCATACTTAAAGGATTGTGGGGTGTTAGAGGACTGTGGCTCCTCTCCGATAGTGTTCTGCCACTTTGCACATTTTAAACTACAGGTTGCACTACAATATTGCAGTCAAGACCACTGCATGAGGTGGCTTGACTTGCGAGGGTGGAATCTTTTATTTTTAAAAGCTAAAAGCAGTAAATCTTGGTTAACAGCAGCAGTATACCGGAAGCCAGGTCTCGTGGGGACTTCCGGTCAGAGCGAGCGGGCAAGCTCATGGGTGCGCGACATCACAAGAGACAATCGCATAGCGCATGTCTGCGGTGTCCGCAGAGGACGCAAGGAGTAAGGGGGCCATATGCTTGGGGCAATAACAGACACTACTATTTGATTATATACATGTACAGCAAGGTAAAAAGATTGAGTCCTTGTTGACAAAATGTATACATTGTTGCATGTGTGCTCAGGGTATAGATGTTACAGAAGGACATGAATGTAATAAATGTACACTTATTGGGGAACTAATACAGGAGATACATGTGTTAAGAAATAGACTGGAAACCAAACAAGGTATTAAAATATTAGAACATTTTATAGATTCTGTAGCCAGTGACTTGAGTACTGAAGTGAATATAGTGGATAAGGAAGAAGAAAATTAGGCTATAGTTAAAAAGAGCAATGGAAAACACAGAGGAAAACAAATTTACAACAGTGCCCCTGAAGAAACTACAAACACATTTGCTATACTAGATACAGAGCAAGCCTGTGGTGCTACGAATGACCTCTATTTCCCAGGAAATTTAAACAGTGTAAACAAATCTTTTACAATAGATACATACAGAACTGTAAACGAGGACAAATCAAAGACTGTAGCTAAGATTAGATCAGGAACTAAAACAGTACTTAAGTTACTTAAGACAAACATGGGTGAGGACAAGGAAAAACAACAAAAAAAGCACATATACATCCAACAACTAAAGACATCATAATATTAGGGGATTCTACTGTAAGAGGAGTTGACAAAATTGTATGTAAAGAAAGAAGTAAACACACGATAGTCAGTATGTTTCCTGGTATACAAATTCAAGAACTAAGATAAATTTTAGATGGATGCATGGGCCAAACTAAACAGCCATTGGTGATACTGCAAGTAGAAGTAAATATAACATCTTCAAATAAAACAAACATCTTGGAAGATTATATTCAACTGATTCAAGATTTAAAAAAATACACAAATGAAATTATTATATCTGGCATTTTACCTACACGTGGTAGGTTTCAACAAATTAACCATGGAATTGTTTTCACTAATTGCAGGTTGAGGGTAGTGTGTTTAGAGCAAGGTATAGGGTTTATTGAAACAGGCTGTATCTTTAGAAATGTAACATTGTACAAAAAGGACAGCTTACATTTAAATAGAATGGGTGAACGAGTTTTGGGGAATACATTCAATAAAATTATTGAAAACCATTTAAACTGGGAAAAGCGGGGGAGGGCATTTCACTCAGATAAATACTATTGGTAAACAGATATCACAAAACAGGAAATTGGAGTCAGTCAAGTGTTTACTGACTAATGTAAGGAGTCTAGATTATAAATTGGAGGAACTTATATATTTAATGGATAAAGAAAACATTAAGATTGCAATACTTACAGAATCCTGGTGGGAGGATGGTGATAATTGGGACAAAATTCTGCCTGGATACATAACATATAGTAAATCTAGAAAACACAGGAAGGGAGGTGGTGTGGCAATCTATGTCCACAAGTCCATTCACAGTATGGAAATATATGATGGTGATCTAAATATTGAACATTTAACTATAAAGATTATGCCCCCAAACTCCCTAAAATCATCTTAAGGGCATTGTATCACGCCCCCCCCCCAACTAACAGAAAAAATGACCAGGAAATCCTGGACTACTTGGATCTTTTAAATCCAATACATAATATCATTATATTAGGAGATTTGAACCTTCCAGAAATTGACTGGGCAAACCAGACAGTAGCAAGCAGTATTGAAAGAGACTATTTAGAAAAGTTTAATCAATTGGGCCTGAACCAGTTGGTAACAGTAAACACTAGGGCAAATAATATATTGGATATAGTACTGACAAACATGGGATCCAAATTAATGGATACTGAAGTGGACCGCCAATAGCAAATAGTGACCACACAACTGTCTTTTTTCAAATAACAGAATTGTCTATCCAACATGGTAGCAAAATAAAAATCCCAAATTTTAAAAAAACAATATTGATAAAATTGGACAGGCACTGTGTACATGGGACTGGGCATCTGACGTTTCTAAACTGACACTGGATGGGATGTGGGACACTCTAGTGGACAAAATAAAAGAGACATCAGATCAGTATGTACCATATTTAATTAAAAACTCCAAGCAGGACAATACTCCCAAATGGTTAAATTGTAAAATAAAAAGACAAATTAAACTAAAACACAAAATGTGCAAACTATCTAAGTTAGACACAAATTACCTTCCTAAATATAAGGAACAGACAAGAAGGGTTAAGAAATTAATGAAAGATGCTAAAGCAAATTTTGAGAAAAGTCTGGCAACAAGAAGCAAAGACAACTACAAGGCTTTTTATGGTTACGTTAACACTAAAAAGGGAAATGAAAAAATAATAGGCCCCTTTAAGGATGATGGAGGTAATATATTGGATGATAGGAAAATGGCAGAGGTATTAAACACTTTTTTGACACTGTAATTATTCCTAAAAATAAATCTAAAACTGATTTGAAATATAGCACATCAGATGAAATAAAAATCAAAACAGATGTTAAGGATGTTTTGGATAGATTAAAGAAGATCAAAACAAATAAATCTCCAGGACCAGATAATATCCATCCTAGACTCATTACAGAAATAGCAGCCGAGATAGCCCAACCAGTAGCTTTATCTTTCAAAAATCATTGGATAAAAGGGAGGTGATTAAAAAATGGCATGAAGCCCATGTGGTTCCAATCTTTAAAAAAGGCAAAAATTACTCTCCTGAAAATTACAGACCTGTGAGTTTAACATCAACAATGTGAAAAGTACTGGAAAGTATTATTAAAGAACAAATTGATCTTTATTTGACAGAAAATAAGTTATTAGATCACAGTCAACATGGGTGTACTAAATCAAGATCTTGTTAGACCAATCTATTGCACTTTTATGAGGAAGGTAGTAAACATCTGGACTTGGGGAAACAAGTTGATGTAGTGCAAATGGATTTTTCAAAGGCATTTGACAAATTGCCACATGACAAGTTAGTTAAATCCCTCTTATCCATAAATATAAATAAATATTTTGTCAACTGGATAGCAGATTGGCTACAGGAGAGAAAACAGAGTGATGATAAGGTGAGAACTGTCTGATTGGCTTGATGTGATGAGCGGGGTCCCACAGGGGTCGGTGCTGGGACCCTGTCTGTTTAACTTATATATATCGACTTTACCGTGTAACTTGGATAATATATGGATGACTAGGTTTGCAGATGATTGCAGGGTGGGGACAGTAAATAATTCAGATCTAGATAGTATTAGACTCCAGGAAGCCTCACATATATTGAGCGATGGACAAAAGAACATCAGCTCAAATTAAATGAGGACAAATGTATAGTCTTGCATATGGGCAGAAATAATTTGGAATTTAAATATACTATAAACAACAAATATTTAAAACAATCTACAAAAGAAAGGGACCTGGGTGTCATTATAAACAATAATCTTGCCTTTAATGCCCAATGTGACCAGACTGTAAAAAATGAAAACAAAACCTTAAACTGTATTCTCAGACATACATCAAGTAGAAGCAGGGAGGTGTTGGTCCCCCTTTATGGGTCAATGGTGATAACCCAGTTGGAGTATTGTTCTCGAGTCTGGAGTCCTTATACAAGGGTGGAGATTGATAGAGTGGAGAGAGTGCATAGAAGGGTGACAAGATCTGTAGTGGGGTTAAAAAATAAGACATATGAGGACAGACTGGTGGACTTAAATCTGTATTCACTCGCATATAGAAGATGGAGGGGAGATATGATTTTGGTTTATAGATCAATTCAAAATGGTAACCTTGGATTGGACTGGGGACTTAAATTATGTGGAAAACCCTACAATACGAGATCTCACCGTAAACAGCTAAGACAATTCAAGTGGAATTTATTAAAAAGAAGACACTGGTTTAGCCATCGAGTGATTCCTCATGGAACTCTCTTCCTCAAGAGATAGTAAATAGTTCCTCTTTGGAAATATTCAAGAAAAGATTGGATATTTATAGTAAACTTAGGGTTACAGATTATTAAATGGGTTTTTGGTTTTTTTCCCTCATAGCAAGCTATTTGAGGACGAAAGTCTAATTTTTGCTTTGTTAATACTATGATATTTTTAACCTGTGGGGCAATTCCATTCTAATAAAAAGGTCATCTTTTTCAGATGTTACATCATGCTCATTTCTCAGTGTCAGGAGTGTATGTTTATTTTGCAGTTTGGCCTTTTCTCTAGCATGTGTTAATGTCATCATGTTGTAACCCCTAGCATGGAACCTTTCCAGCATTTCTGTGGACTGTGCATCAAAAGATTCTTCGGATGAACAGTTTCTCCTTAACCCGAAAAACTGTCCATATGGTATTGATGAAATTAAGGCTGGTGGATGGACACTGCAGGCATGCAGTACCTAGTTGCCAGTAGTCTCCTTACTAAAGCATGCAGTTTCAATATTCCAATTTTCTGTCACCCTTAGTGTTAAATCCAAGAAGCCTATTTCTTCATTACTTATCTCATAAGTGAATTTTAAATTCATGTCATTACTATCCAGATTATTAACAAAAGTTTTGGCTTCCACTTTTGTCCCCTCCCAAATTATTAACAGGTCATCTATGAAATGACTCCAGAAAATAATTTTGCTGCTATGTTCATTCTCTGCATTAAAAGTATACCTAACTTCCCACCAACCTAAAATGGATTCACCTAGGTAGGTGCTACTGTTACACCCATGCCAGTTCCTCTTTGTTGCAAATAAAACCTACTATTGAACAAAAATAGGTGTGTGTCAAAATGTACAGTACTGCATCACTGTCACTGTTCTTTGTGTTTGCTGTACAGCTGCCATTTTTGTATAGCTGACCTGCAAAATTCTACTGCTCAGTGCACTGACTGCATTTTTGGTAGTATTAGGATCTATACCCACTTGTTCGTCAGCAGACCATCTCTGTAAGCTCTCTCATATCTTCTCCGTGTCTACAGATTCACTAATTCCAGCAGCCTTGGTCTCCCTAGATGTGAAGAAAGCATTCAACAGGGTTGACTGGTATTTTCTTTTTGCCACTCTAGAATGTTTTGACTTCCCCCTCCCATTTCTACGTTGGCTAAAATTTTGTACTCTTCTCCAAGTACTCATGGATATTGCAATGTTTTTTTTTCTTCTTCCTTTTCCCTATATTCTAGTACCAGGCAGGGTTGCTTCCTTTCCCCCCTCTTAGTTAACCTCTATTTGGAGCCTTTGTTGTGGAAGATTGAGGCTAATCCCCATATTACCGGGGGCCAAGTGGGTTTGTGGGAACTTTAACTTTCAGCCTACAGTATGTGAATGACATACTTCATATTTTCTATCCCACTGTAGCTATCCCTACTGTTTCTGCCACTATCCAAGAGTACAGTTCCCTCTCCAATTATAAACTTAACCCCAATAAGACAGTGGTAATGCCTTTAAATCATTTAGTTTTTAAATTGGACATTACTCCCCTAGGGGCTTTTATGGTCACCCAATCATATTAAATACCTAGGCATTTTTCTCTTGAGAAGTGCCATTCAAATACAGAAACTTGATCTTGATAATTTGCGGTCCCTTCTGTGCCAGGATCTGCAAAGATTGAAATCTCTGCCCTTAACCTTGTGGGGTAGAATTTATTAAAATTAACATTTTACCCTGACTCTTCTACCCTATTAGGGTTCACAGTCTCTTGTCCAAATTTCTTTGGTTGGGTAAAACCCCCAGGTGGTCTTACATGAAGCTGGAGGCACCCAGGGGGCAGGGGGTTCTTTGACTTCCAAATTTTGCATTGTA
This sequence comes from Neoceratodus forsteri, assembly GCA_016271365.2. Taxonomy (NCBI): domain Eukaryota; kingdom Metazoa; phylum Chordata; order Ceratodontiformes; family Ceratodontidae; genus Neoceratodus; species Neoceratodus forsteri. The sequence goes on along the minus strand of CM057449.1, from coordinate 1,341,209,108 downwards.
TTACTTGGTCAGCCATGCCAGTAAATATCTAAGGTGGTGGCTTCCTCAGTTTAAGTCTGACTCCATGGATTATTACCCTTTCGGCTTACCTTGGAGAAGGATCAGATACATAAATCAGGTCTTTCCCCTAGGGCTTTATTACATACCCCCCCTAAAGATCTACCACCCTGCCTTTGTAATTTCATTATCAGCTTGTCAGTCCTATTGTACTCCTAACCTTGTAAACTCCTACAGTATGAAAATACACGGGATGTTTCCCAACCTGTTTTTCAAAACCCAAATTTCAAAGTCAGAAGGGGAGTTCGTTTTATTTATTTATTTTAGTCTTTAGTAACCGGGTAAGGCCCACTAGGCACAAGTGCCTGTTTTCAGGAGTGACCTGGAGCACTGGGTGGTTAAGTGACTTGCTCAGAGTCACACAGTATGCAAGTGGAGGTTGTGAGAATCAAACCCAGGTCTGGTCTGCTGGATGTAACAAGCTCATTCACATCTCATTACTCTAACCTCTAGACTATACTGCTAGTAACATGGCTGCAACAGCTGGCTAAGATTAGGGTGTGTGATGTGCTTCATCATTAAAGCCTCTTAACAGTGACCGATATCCTGACCAGACACCTGCTGTCCTCTAAATTTGCCTTAAAGATATACCAGCTGTGACATGTTCTCTCCCAGAGCTTAGGTGCCAGTTTTGAGGACATCAACTTCTTGGAGCTTCTCCATACTTTAATGGATCTGGCTTCCGGCCCTCATGCAGTTTCTTTTTTTTTTCCCCACACTGCCGACTGCCCGGCACTTCGGCCTGGTCACGGACCTTGACTTCCACCTCCACATATGACTGCAACCCTCCAATACCCCCTGGCTTTCCCCCCAGGGTGGGGTTTGGGGCATTGACCCCTAACAGTGCTGCAATAACAGGACTAGGTCGGAGGGCCAGTCTGGAGGCTAATCGAAGCTGAGGAGGGCTTCATCAAGGGTGGCCAGCAGTGAGTATTTTCTCTGTGTGTGTTTCTTGGGGGTGAGAATGTGCAATGATGTCCTGCATCCACCTCACCCCCTGAAGTGCTCTAATGCTGGTCACTGTAGTACCCCCAACCTCTGCCAGGAGTCCATCAAGCACTGGACATTCTCCCCACCTTCTCCCCAGAGAAGGAGAGCAGTACTTGGGATTCTCCATCCTTCTCCCCTCCACAGGCTGGCCCTCCGATGACCTGGGTCCATTCTTGAACCTGGGTCTCCGGTGTCGCAAGCGGAAATCCAACTGCTGCTCCAATGGGCTGGCCCTCACGTGGTTTCTAACTTGTACTCTCACCTTTTCACTCATATATTTCCACAGTTGGACAGAGGTTCCCACTATTGTAACACCCAACTACTGCAGTATGCTTTCCAGTGGCACAAAATGTGGGAGGATCTTTACATTTATACCTCCCAAGACAGGCTGAGATTAACTCAATTTCATGTTTTGCATAATATGTATTTCACACCTCTAAATTGTTTAGGATGGTTAGGGCCCAGTCCGGTTTGTGTTCAAGATGTGGACAATCAGATAGGACACTTCTTCACATCTTTTGGGAGTCCCCTAATGTGTCCTCCCTGTGGACCCAGATTAAGGATAGGGCTGACCCCCTCCTGGGTATTGGGGATCTTTTCACTCACAAAATATGTCTGGTTGGTGATTTCAGTAAGATAGAGGTGAAGAAAAGGAGATATTCCATGTCTGTTATCTCTCTCTCTCTCTCTCTCCATCAAGAAGCTGGTTCTTCACCACTTAAGGTTAAGCATATGATGGCCCACCTATGTAATAAACTTTCATCTTTTAACAAAAAATGGGGCAAACTGCACACCTTATATGCCAGTTAATTCAACACATACAGTAGTGAGTACCAAGTCCAGTAGAGAATGGTTTTGGGATTGGAGATTGTGATGGGGAGGGAGAGAAATGAGTTGTGTAAGATGCAATGACTTAATGTTTTGACAGAGGTTAGCGTTAGAGTGAGAAAGCCAATTTATGTTGAAGTCCTCTTGGATGACTAGCTTGCCAGAGGAGGCATGAATAGAGATAGTGGTTAGTAGTTCAGTAATAGAAGCAGAAGAAAGCCTGGGGTGGCAGTAGACACTTCCCATGAAGATGGGAAGAGAGAAAGAGAAGGAAAATTTAAGGATGAGGAACTCATAGACAGCAGGGGAGAAGATAAAGAGCACCGAGGTAGACTGAATGGTGGAGGAAAGGTAGATGACAATGTCACCACCCTTCATGGCATGATCTTGTCAAAGAGAGGGAGCATCCAGGGATGGTGATGGCAGAGTCGGGAATTTGGGCAGAAAGCCAAAATTCTGAGGCTATTAGGATACTAGGGAGGAGAGAGACCATGAGAGTTTGTAGCAGGTCAGTTTTGGGCATGAGACTATGTATATTAATGTGAGCTACACGTAGGCCTTTGGGGATGTCAGTGGTAAGGGCCTGGGTAGGACTGGGGTTAGGCTCAATGTCATCTGCTGTGAGGAGTAGTAAGAGTAAGATGAGTGTTGTTGGGGCTGAGGTGTAGCTGTGATGTCACGGAGAAGATGGGGAGGGGTGGGGGAGAGGGAGACTCTAATGGATACCTTGTGGAACAGGAAGAAATGGAAGGGAGGAGGGAGAAGACTGGAAGCCAGGGGGAGTGAAGGGGGGGAAGCAGGAGGATGGGAAAGTAGAGAAGGAGGTAGAGAGGTGGAGGGAAGGGGAGAAGGTGGAATAGCAGTGGGGGGCAGGAAAGCAGGCAGGAGGGAGAGAGGTTGGGAGAAACAGAAAGGGTAAGAGAAAGAGGATTATGGGTAGTGTACAAGATGACTGTACGATAGAGAAATTGAGGGGGGAAGAAGCTAAGGGTAGACAAAGTAGGGAGATAGGGTGGTAGTGGATTTCTGGAAGGACCCAGAAAATGGAAGAGGTAAGGCAGTGAGGTAAGATGGGGTGGGAGTAGGACAGCAGAGATAGTGGGGCTCTGGCAGTAGGTTAATAAAGGTAGGGGAGAAAATAGAGGTAGCGAGAGCTAAATTATAGCTGTAGAGATGAGAATTATTTACACGTATAAAGTACTAGTTGTAAACAGCTAATAATTGTTGAACTTTCGATTACGCTGAGGTCAGGAGCAGTACTGTAACAGTGATTAGGAACAGTTAGCAGTTGTGCAATGTAATTAAATTGAAGGGATAGGAGCACTAACATAGCAGAGTTAGAATGCAATGCAAAAATGCAACCATAATGATTTGGAACAACTAGCAGTACTACCTCTACCTTAAAAAACAAGCAACTGAAGGCCCCCACCAAAAAATGCTAATTTGGGAAGAAGAGTTACCAATCCTTTGTGTAGTATAATAACTGACTTAACAGTCCATTGTGTAGTATAGTAACTGTCTCTTCCCTGTGCTCAAGAGAATACTGAAGAAAGCAGCAGTGACAGTGAAAGGTAGACTTGAAATACTACCCCCTTTAAAATGTCAACTCAAGCTGCAAGGTTCCTGACTGCTGTAAGGTCTACTGTGCAGGAGTTACTACAGACAGGGGGGGAATGTGGGTGAGAGTGCTAGTGGGAGAAGGTTGACTGGGAAGGGTGGATGGCCAGTACTATGGCTGCATCATTGTAGAGATACATACCTGCAGCCAGTGTTGGGGGGTAAGTGGGGGAGAGTGAGTTCCAACCTTCACCACCTGTCCAGACTCTTTCAGGGGTCTGCTGGGCAGGAGTTACTGTGGAGGAGAAGGATTATATAGGTCAGTGAACTTATCTTCTGTAAGTTGATCTGAGCATTGAGGGAACTGAATTGATATGCAAAGCAGTGCTTCCATTCACCGATACAGTCTGACTGAAAATGAATACCCCTGATGAATGATGGAAACTATGGTAAACAATTGTACCTATGCTAGCAAGTGTCAGGATAGTTACATTTTTCCCTCTCTGGAGTCAAATAGATAATCCCCCCACTGGTAGTTCTGGATAGCACAGCTACACAGCAAGGTCTTACTGTGCTAGTGGTCATTAACACCCTCCAGAAGAATATTCAGAAGGAGGTTGTGTTCATTAATCAAAAAGAATACCAATTTGTATGGCATGATACTTCTTTCAGATTAACCCCAGACTGGAAACTCAGCCAGGCCTGTGTACAGAAAACAAATCTGAGCTCCTTGAAAATAAATCAGGATTGAATAACTTGTTCAGTTTAGAATAGGAGAGTGTAAATTTGAAGAGAGGTCTAGCCTAAAAGAATAAAATGTTCTAGAAATTGTAAGTTGGAATATAGCTTGACTATCTTTCTAATCACAAGGCAGTAATTTTAGAAACTTTCTCAGGGGGATTTGATGTTATTTCTTTGTAAGAGTCCCTGATACACTGTAGGTAAAAACTGTGTTTCCTTTTCATGATTATGTGCTTGACACTGTACCAGCCACAAAAGAAAAAGCAAAGGGAATGTCATGTGGACATTGTGAATAGTGATCACATTTTCAAAAGAGACAATCTCTATGAAAGTCCTCTATAAATCTACTAATTTTGTATTTATATTAATGGAAAATGAAAAAAAGAAGTGTTCTAGGTAACATCTATATTACTCCACCATGAAATACAAAAATAGGTCTTGGAATAAATTAGACCAGGTGATGAATATAAGATGGAAAGACGCAAGGATGGAACTCTTCTATAGTAGGTGATCTCAGTGCATGTATAGGCAGTAATAACAATTTAGAAGGTAGGTTTGGGGATGCAATCCTGCATGATGGTATATTTTGTTTTAGAAATTCTGAGATAGAAGAGTCAGTAATAATGGGAAAAAAATGCATCAACTCACCCAGCTCAAGGTGGCAATTTTGAATAAGATTCAGCATAGAACACTTCAACTCACATATGTACTCCAGGGATAAATGAGTTGTGATAATGGAAGAAATTACACTTATAATTTTAAAGCAGAATACTAGTTAAAAAAAATTGACTCTTTTGCGACAGTTAGCTCCCTGTGCTCTGTTGCATACTAGAGATGTTGTGAAATTATATTTCGCTGGTGAAATTCCCGCAAAACCTGCAATTTTGCCATGCAAAATATTTCACAAAATTCACCCGTTACATGAAATATTTAGTGGGGTGCAAAATTTCATTGGAAAAGTGGTGAAATTTCACCAGCAAAAGGTGAATTTTGCAGTTTTGTGGGTGACATTTCACATTCTGCAAATTTCACTTTCGCAAAATGGGGGCAAATTTCACAAAATATTTTGCATAATGAAATTTTCCAATTTTGCACATCTCTATTGCGTACGTAGCTGGCAATCTTTCGTGTTTTCGCTGTACTATCACCCTATAATTTGCTCTGTTTTTCTTTGTTTTTGTTTACATTTCTCCCACCCACCAAGTTGAACTGGAACCCTCTACTGCCAATTGTGCATGTGCATGACTTGCAGTACTACACAGGGACAGCAGGAATGTGCAGCTCAGGATCCCACAGAAGTAAACAAAAGATGTGATGTGATGCCATGTGAGGGGGGGACCTTGGCTGCAAAATAGGCACTAGCCATATTTGCTGTGGAGCCACAATGATGGAAATCAATTTTAAATATCTAAAAACCCAAAGATCGCTAGACAAAAATATTTACAAATATGGAAACCAGAACTTTGGCTGCATGCTTCCAGCCAAAAAGCAGAATTTTGATTATCCTTTCCTGATTATACAATACTGCTGCTTTAAATGGAAGAGTCCCTAGTTATATCCCTGGATGCCTTCTTTTTCATACACAATATTCATAATTAGCTGATTATGCTCTTGTATGTATACCAGAAATTAAAAATATGACAGATTTTTTTTGAAATTTAATAAGTTTTATTGTTGTATTATATTCACGTGCACAAAAATTTAGACAATACATGACATACATAGATAGTCGTCTTGTATCTGCATTTAGTTGCACAAGCAAACATATATCCTTCCACCCTCCCCGATAGCCCTCCTTCCCTAAGAAACCTAGTCTCAAGTAGGATTAAGATCAATGGCAGGAGAATTTGAGGGTACTTTATCTTATGTGTATGCAGTTAACTTGTAAATATTATCACACAGACTTCTTCTTATTACACTTATATTAATAGCTTGTACATTCCTTTAACAGTATTGGCAGGACAAGTAATTACACTGTTAACAAGGTCTCCAGTTTGGCCCATCTCTCAACATATCTATTAGACCAATCCCTAAGAGTAGCAATTGTTTTTTCAATCCTTAAGTTTTACAGAATTTCCTGTAACCATTCTGAGTAAGAAATTTCTTCCTGATCTAACCAGTGACGTAACACCAGCCTGTTAACCACTAGGGATATTAGGGAGATATGAAACCTTCTCTTCTTAATAGGGATCGAAGAATAGTCCCCTACAATACATATTTCAGGAGCAAAAAGCTCCGTTAAGCCTAATAGGGGTTTAATTGTAGCCCTAATTCTTTCCCATAATGAGACTATTTTATTACATTACCATAGGATGTGAAATAGCCTTCTGCAGAGGAACATCTCGAACATGTTGCTGAGGGAAGTCTACCTATTTTAAATAAATGTCTTGGAGTTAAAAATATGTTGTGGAGAATATAGAATTGAGTAAGACGTAGCCTATCATTTGCAGAGTATTGATGCAAATCTGCCCCAATACCATCCCATTCCTTAGACAGCCCAGAAAGCGTAGTCTCCCAATACTGGGATACTCCAGAAATTGTGGGGTATATATAAGGGAATATAAAGTTTACCAACTTTGACACTGAATGGGGCAATCTGGCAAAACATTGTATGTGGGAGAGAAAATCCGTTTGATTGATATCCCAAATTTGGTTACCAAACCATTCCAGTAACTTATGGCGGATGTGATAGACCTTAAGGATTTTGGTATTTGGAAGTCACAGCTCCAATAGTAGTTTAGGGCTTTCAATTATCCTTCCCTCTTGTAAAACATCTGAAATATATCTTTCTGACATTTCTGGACCACAGATAAATGCTCTCTGAAATTTGAGGTTGGGATTCCCACCTAGTGGCTGAGATATATCTTTTATATTCTCATATTTCATAAACTTACAGAGTTGAGTATGCACTTTGATTGAAGTCCCTATGACTGAACACTTTAATTGCAATGGTAATCTATTTACTGAAATAAAGAACATGGATTCTAATGAAACTCCCATTACCCTAATCAGATATCGCTCTACTTGCAACCAAATAGGGGTGTATTGTAAGGAAGTCACTTCCCCTGGATCTGTGGTCCATCGAGCGTACTTAGAAATATGACTGGCTAAGTAGTATAAGTAAAAGTTTAGTAATTTAAAACCCCCCAAATGTTTTGGGGCCCCCACTTTTATATAGGCACAGCTGGGCCTCTTCCCTTGCCATATGAAATGGGATATTATTCCATGAAGTTTTTTGAACCACGCCATAGAAATAAATAAATTAAGCATATGTATGGGATAAAAAATGCGGGGAAGAATATTCATTTTAACCACACTAATTCTAGCCTGCATTGACATAGGGAGCAATTGCCATCTGTTAAGATCCCTCGCAATAGTTATCACCAAATTCTCCAGATTCCATTTCTTCCTCAGGACTGCATTCTGTGAGAGGGTTATCCCTAAATATACTATTTTGATTGATTTCTTTAGCCCTAAATGTGCATAGTCTGCTGGGACTACCCAACTATTTAAGGGCATTAAGGTGGTTTTGTCCAGGTTTAATTTGTAGTTTGAGACCCGTCCGAATTGAGAAATAATTTGTAATGCAGCTGGCAATGAAATAGCTGGATGGGAAATATGGAGTAAGAGATCGTCAGCATATGCTGAGATTTTGACCTCCAGAGGGCCTAATACAATACCATGAACTTGTGATGCTGAGTTCAGGAGTCTGATTAGAGGTTTGAGGTAAATATTAAACAGATATGGGGATAACAGGCAACCCTGATGAGTCCCAGAATGTAAATAGAAACCTTGCGACAGGACCCCATTACAGTAAACCTTTGCACTTGGTCTAGTATATAAAATTTTCACCCATTCAATAAACCTAATAGGAAAGCCAAATCTCTCCATAGTGAAAAAAAGAAATTCTCAATATACCCTGTCAAAAACTTTCTCTGCATCCAGGGATACCAGAACCACTGGATCCCGAGACTCCCTGGATACGGAGAAAATATGCTGTAGTTTCCTCAAGTGATCCAGAGAGGATCTCCCCCTCATAAACCCTACCTGTTCAGGCCCTATGCGTCCCTTCCATATCTGCATAACTCTAGTAGCCAGCACTTTTGCTAGAATTGTAATATCGCAGTTCATAAGCGATATGGGCTGGTAATTGGTCACCTTATCGGGGGGGTCTGTTGGGCTTAGGTAATACCAGGATGAGGGCCTGCAAAAGTAGAGTCCAATATGCCCTTATCACAAAGATATGAGAAGACCTGAGCAAGAATGGGGACCAAATCGGTTGCCAAGGCCTTGTATAAATTAGCTGGAAAGCCATCCAGCCCTGGTGACTTATCCAACACCAGTGCCTGAATAGCAGATAAAATTTCAGCCTGTGAAATAGGCCACGTCAGAGAGGTTTGGTGGGCCTGGGATAAATGTGGGAGTGGTATCCTATCCAAATAATCTTCGATCTCCTTATTTGAAGGAGGATTAAAGGGAGAAGAATATAATTGGGAGTAGAAACTGTCAAACTCTTGGACAACCTCCTCTGGAGAGTATTTAAAAGTTCCATCAGATTGCGAACCTATAACCTTGACCCAATGGGAGGATTCTTGTTCCTTGAGCTGCATAGCCAGCAAATGCCTGACTTTGTCTCCCTGATCTATATACCTTGCCTTAGTCTTAAGCAGGACATATTTGGACCTTTCCCTCAGCAGGTCAGCGTACCGATGCCTCAGCTTAGTTAGATCAACTTGCTCTCGTTCAGAGGGCTCCAGGGATGAAGTATTCCCAAGCCTCTCTATCTGACCCAAAAGAGATTGTAATAAAGCTTCCCACTTTTTCTTACAAGTCGAGGCAATCCGGATGCACTCCCCCGGGAAAGTGCATTTCAATGCCCCCCATACTTTATCCACACTAGAGATAGACCCAAGGTTCGATTGCCATAAATGTTTAATAAGGGTTTGCAGCTTCCCTAGGACCCATGGGTCCTTAAGAAGTTGTGTATTTAATTTCCATATTTTATCCTGTTTAGAATTTTTTTGGGATTATATACCATCCATACCGGTAAATGATCTGACAATACTCTAGAAGCTATGCCAGTGCTTGTAATGTGACTTAATGTTTCAGTACTAACTAAGAAGTAATCTATCCTAGACAGGGATTTATGTACCAAAGAATAAAAAGTATACTTCTGAGTAATTAGATGGAAAGTTCTCCAGGGGTCACATAAGCCTCCCATGGTTATGAACTCCTGGAGAGCTTGCTGAGCTGAGGATGGCCTGATAACCCGACTAGATTTATCCAAGTTAGAGGCTTTAGTGACATTCCAATCTCCTGCAAAAATCATAGTGAGGTGTATAAACCCGGATATCACATTCACTAGTCCCATAAAAAAGTCGGGAGATGGGATATTCGGGCCATACACACACCCTAAAAGTAATTCTGTCTCGTCCAAAACCCCATGCAAGAATAGGTATCAACCATTTGGGTCCACAATAATTTTATTTAGATGAAAACTTAATCCCCTTTGAAGGAGAATAGCAACTCCTCACTGACTGGTGGAATTTCCCCCTGTATAACTATGTTCAACCCATAGATGCCTAAGAGAAAGTTTCTCTCATGTTAAGAGATGGGTCTCCTGGAGAAAGGCTATCTGGCATTGTAATGCCTGTAAGTGGGCTAATACCTGATGTCTCTTAGTAGGGGAACGTAATCCCTTAACATTCCATGTAACATATTTCATGCCATCTTGTCCTATTATAGTGCATGCTCCATACTGCCCTAACTAGTATTATCCATTTAACCCCTTGATTAGGTATCTTATCCACCCAAATGCCCCCCTAAACAAAATAATAAAACCCGTAATTACTATATCTAACTCCTTTAACCCCCAAATTAACAAAAAAAAATAAAGATTTCTCCTTTCATTGTTCTGGTTTCATCACCAGAACACTATTCAAATTGGGTTGTGATGTATCCCTCCCTTAAATGTGCCCAGAAAGCCCCCCCGTCCCACATTATCTCAGTTAACTAGAAAAATTCAGACATCTCTTAATTACCCATTTCTTAATTAGAATCTAAGTGAATATTTTAGGACTTCCGACCATATATGGATTAGATTGCTTTAACAGCATGGTTACTTAGCACATCAATGTATTCAATAAGTGTTTAGTTACATCGCGACCATCTATTTTACCCATTTCCCCCATTGGCAAAACGTAAGTAACACCGGTCAGCTAAAAGAAAAAATGCTCATTAGAGCTATTCCTTACACTAGATGTCTTAAGTTTCTACAATATAATTAACATATAAGGACTGGCATCTCAGTCTATTGTCCCCCAATAGTACTTTCAAAACATTAACCAACTAGGGGCTATGGAAGGAGGAAAAAAGGAAAATAATTGGGCTGCAATAGACCGTTTACACTTGTTAACATATGATCACTTTTTCCCTTTAATTATCTGGCAGCCACGATAAGCTCTTAAAATTAACAGATTGTCCTAACCCACTCCGATATGGAAATATGACTGATTTTAAAATAGTCTTATGAATTAAAAATAATCATTTCCCCAAATCAAGTATTATTGCATAGTTATATAAAACAAGGCAATAAATCCTCAACATCACCTAGGGCATGAACCACTAAACAATGACAAAAAAGAACAAAATTATATCTCAGTATTGAATTGCATTGTGAGAGGAGATGTATAATGTGATTATACAATGGAGGACTTATATTCATATATGCGTAAATGCTTTAATATGATTATTCTCTGGTTATACAGTATGTTCCATAGAATATAAAAAGGAACGAAAGCGACTAGTTTGATATAGATTGTACAGCCTATGAACAGAAGGATTGATTTTCAAAGGGCCAAGAATGATGCAAGGAGCAAGCTATGTCAAAACATGCATTAATTCTGATTTTCTAATGTTGCTGGCATCAAAAGCAGAACTGCCTGTACCAATGTGGCTTGTGTCAAAAAAATGGGTGCACCATGTCACAACAGGGCTAGAGATGTAGCAAAATTTTATTTTGCCAGTAAAATTCTGGCAAAATTGTGAATTTCACCGTGCAAAATATTTTGCAAAATTCACACATTCTGTAAAATATTTAATTGTTGCAAAATGCAGAATTTCACCAGTGAAATGCAGAATTTTGCCCAAGAATGGCGGAATTTCACCCGTGAGTGGTGAAATTTCACTGTTTGTGGACAAAATTCAACATTTCATTGGTAGAATTTCGCATTTCACACCCAAAAAATATTTCACGAAACGCACTAATTTCACAAAATATTTTGTGGAACAAAATTTGCAGATTTCACCCTTCTCTAAATAGGGCTTGCATCAAAAAAATGATGCACCATCCCCTTTTATGGGATTTTTAATGGTGGAAGCTATTGACAGTGCGTGGAAGATGTATGCTGCTGTTGGACCAGCCAGAGTTGGTATAACTGACATTGGAGCATATAAAGGTGTGGGTAGATTATGTAGATAATGTAGGGTACTGTAGATTATGTAGGGGATAGATTATGTATTATAGAGCCGATGTTTCCTTGTAGGACTAGTTGACAATGTTTTGGAGGTGTAACATGCCATTGTCTTGGCCATTTTGTCTGCAGTAATTTTTGACTCAGTTTGCATCATTTTTGCTTCATGCACCATTTTTTAACTCAGTTTGTTTCATTGTTTGACTCAACTTGCCTCATTGTTAAATTGGCTTTTTTCACTTTTCTCCATGCATGCAGTTTGTGAATCAATTTGCTTATGTTTTTTTTACTCAATTTGCTTCATTTTTTTACTCAACCTGCTTCATATTTTTGGCTCAACTTATGGCATTTTCACGCTACATCATATATATTTATTATTTTGTTTTATTTTTATTTATGTATTTTTTTACAACTCTATTTATCCTCCTCGACAGGCCGCCTGCTCGTCTGCCAACCTACTGGACTTGGGGTCATTCGGGGACTTGTAACACCATGTGCATCCCAGCAAAACCCTGGAGCTGGCCCGGAGGCTTCATCCTGAGGTGGCCCCCAACATTTCCTCTGTTTCTCCCCTGGTTTGGTCCTACACCTGAGACTCCGCGGAAGCAGTGATGCATGCATGTGGAGGTGCACATGCATACCGCAGCTCCAGTACCAGCCTTGTCCACCCTACCTCAGCCTAATGCTGGCACTCCTCACAGTGATGCAGCCACTGCAGCCTCCACCAGAGGGTGGCCAAGCTCCAAGGAGACCAAGTTCTCCCTCCCAAGGCAGAGGGCCATCACCTGATGGCTGCTCATATCCTCTCCCTCCCTCCCTCCCCCTCTGATGACCTAGACTCATTCCCGAACCAGGTTGCTGGCATGGCATGAGGTGTGCCATCCAGCACCTCAACCCTCTGTGCCACTGGGCTGGCTACATCATATTTCTGACTGAACCTGTAGTCATGTTTGCTCCATCTCACTCTTTGCATCATATTTTTGCCTCAGCTTGGTCTCTTTCTCAGCTTGTGTCATTCTCACTCCATGCATAATATGTTTGATGCAGTGGGCCTTGTGCATCATTTTGGGGGAGTTTGCCACAGAGAACATGTGCAGGATTTTCAAAAGGCTTAGATAGCCACAAGCCCTGGGTGTACTATTGATATGGGGCTTGGGGCTTTCAGCGCTCTAACGGGATTTTCTATCCTGTGTGGGCCTGTGGCAATTGCCACAAGATAGACCAACTATTTTTGGTCTAATTTGTGGCTATCCTATGGGCCTTTTTTACTGAGATTGCACCAGATATTTGGTGCAAGCTGCTGTAAATCATGAAAACAGTTGCAGCTGTGCATGAGATTCTAAAATTGGACACAGTTGCAGTGAAGTGGTTTGTCACACTGCCAGAACCTGTGTTGTGACACAGGGCATCACACAAGCCGTGTACCATATTTTAAAAATCCAGCCCTTTTTTGCAAAATAGGACACACAGGGCCTGATTTACAAAGCCCCTCTGAATGTTGCAAGGGGTTTGTGCCACATGGATTGGCACAAAGTGTGGCTTGCATCAAAATATTCACTCTGATTACTTCACAAATGCAGGCCGTGTATGCAAAAGGGGGTTTGCACCTTCCTTGTGGCACAAAATGGGCTGTGGCATGGTGCTACAGTGCTTATGGCTGATGCAAGCCATCATATCCCACCCTCTCAGAAGGCAAAAGGCTGGTCTAAGGGTACTTAGAAGTATACCCTCTGGAATGGTTTTGAACCCTGCATCACTGTGCTGCATTCCTCCCACCCTAGTACTGATCTCCTGTTTTTATAATAATTATATCCCTGGTGGTCTAATGGCCCCCTGCCCCAATTCCCCATTTATTAAAATACACACATTCCTGGTGGTCTAGCAGACCCCCTCCTTATCCCTAGTCAGTCCATATGATATATATATATATATATATATATATATATATATTTCCTGGTGGTGTAGTGGAACCCCAATCCCCCACCCCAGCAGGCAGTGCCCCACCACCCCACTCCCCCTGTCCCATCCTCAAGCTAACAACTGGCACAGCCCTCCACACTCTACCATGGCCAGTCACTAACTAAAATGTCAGAGAGTGCGTACTGGAAACAGTATGTGCTTACTGATTGAGAGAGCTGTCAATCAGTGAGTGCGTAGTGCATACAGTATGTGCTCCCTTATAGGGGTAAATCCTGCTGCAGGGATAAATCCATAGGGGAGATAGCCCAGATGCAGAGAGAAAGCAGGCCAGCCAACAGCAGCTGGGGACTGGGCTGAACAAGCCACCTAGTCAGCCCAAGGAGCATAAAAACCTTTATTTAAAAGATTATCAATTGCTGAATTGATTAGCAAAGAATGAAGCTGTAAAATCATTATCCAACTCCAGATTTATATAGATACTACACAAAGTATTAAATACACATATAATTCAACTATATTTGATGATACAGTCCAACCGATTTAGACACTAACCCTTGGGATATCAGCAATTTATGCATTTAAGTGGGCTATGTGGTTATGCAATCTTACCTTGTATGAGGGTAGTTTAATATGGAGTTCATTTATATTTGGATCATTATGCAGTGCTTGGTGTGTTTTCACTTCAGGGAGATACTGGATCACAGTTTTGTGCTTGTATGCTTCACAGTTGTGGATTTGCATGCTTGGCTGTTAAAAAGGCATCTGGGCATTTAGCTTTATTTGTCTCACTTAAAAGTACTGTACTATACAGTGTACTGATTTGTCGAGGTATTGAGGGTAGGACTTTCAGGATGTGCTCATCTTGGAGAGGATTGTGGTGATTTTTGCCTAGTGCAGATTATCTGTAGCAGCAAGGGTGCAGAAATTCGTCAGGTCATAATAAAGCTGGTAATTGGCTTTGTTTGTGCTCTAAGTATCATCTGATTACCTGCAAGCTTTTATGTAAGTCTTTTGCTAATGGTAGATTAGAGCAACCCTCATCTGTCTCGCCATTCTTGTTTGGCTGGTCAGTTTCTGCAGCTGCTGTGGCAGTGATCTCCTCATCAGTTAGTAGCATGGAAAACTGTAGATTGTCATCAGATGTCACAATAGCCATCTTGCAGTGAGCTTTCCACTGTCTTGGGAGATTCCTCACTTTCACCAACCCCATCCTTGTGGAACCTGGCTTTGTGATGTGCACTGCATCTAGAACAGTTAGCATTCTGGCCACATCAGTCATGGATATTGATTGACTGTTGTGAAAGGCAGCAATAACTTGGGTTAGCATTCATTTTGTGTACAATATTTAAGAATTCATATGATTCTTTGATCCATAGGCTGGATCAAAGACATCATGTTTGGTACTTTGGTACTTTGGTAGTATGGGACAAAAGAAGGCGATTTGCCCATCATGATTTGTTCTCCATGTTTGTGGATCATTGAGTAAATCCCTGATTGATTAGCCATTTGTCCAGTTTGTTTTTAAAAGTCAAAATGTTGGGTGAGTCAACTATTTCCTGAGGCAGTTTGTTCCATATTTTGGGTGCTCTTATAGTGAAGTAGTTCATTCTTTTATTTGTTTTTTGCTTTCATAATCTCCAGTTGTCTATTGTGTAATCTTGCAACTATTTTTCTAGTAGAATATTTAAGTCCACAGTTTTGCATCTGTTCTGAATGTTTTGTGATTTTGAATAGTAATAACAAATCCCCCTCTGAGTCTTCTTTGAGATAATGAGTGTAGACCTGTTTGTTCTAGTCTAGTGGTGTAATCAAGTTTAGAAAGGTAAGGTATTAATTTTGTTGCTTTGTGTTGAATGCTTTAGATTTTATTAATATCAGAAATTAAGTAAGGGTTCCAAAACGGGGAACAATAATCCAGATATGGTCTGACATGGGATCTGTAGAGTGGAAGTAAACACTGTTCAGTTTTATTTATGAATGTTTTATTGATCCTTCTGAGGGTGACTTTTGCTTGATTAGCTATCTTAGTACAGTGCGATGTAGAAGACAAGTTGTTATTAATTAAGACACCTAAATCTTTTTCTACTAAAGAGATTTTAATAGCCAAATTGTTTAAGTAATATGTTTGCAATGGATTGTTTTTTCCCAAATGAAGGGTTGCACATTTAGAGACATTAAAGTACATTTCATTTGTAGATGCCCATTATTCAATTAGCAGCAGTTCTGCTTGTAAGCCAGAGTCCTTGGTTTGACTAATAACTTTTCCCCCGATTTTGGTGTCATCAGCAAATTTCACCATTTTATTATTACTAGATATGTACATGTCCCCTATGAAGAGATTAAAGAGAACAGGCCCCAGCACAGAACCCTGGGGGACCCCGCTACTCACTCCCCTTTCTCTGGACATTACATTATTAACCCTGACTCTCTGAGTTCTGTTATTCAGCCACTGATTTATCCAGGAAGTTAATATGGTGACAGCCCTATTTTTTTTTTGCTTTATTTCTTTATTCTCCTTCCTGTCCCCGGTGTCCCCCTCCTTCTGACTGCACATATCCCCGAAGCCCCCCTTTCAGGATCTGCCCCTAGAGTGCCATTACCTCTCCTTCTCCTGCATAGCGGGGTCTGTCCTGGGTGGACTCTCTGGATGGGGCAGTCTTCATCTAGGGACACTGAGGACTACCATTTTCCGCTTTTCTCCCCACTTCCCCCGGCCCCTGGGATGCCAGCACACAAGGACGTACGTCCTAGAGGGGCGACGTGCTGATGCACACCTCCCTCAAGCACCTAACAACGTCCCCCTCCCAGACTCCGTGCGCAGGCCTCAGCCCCCTGAGCGCGGTGCTCCCACCGGCATTCTCAGGGTGAGAATCCCCTGAGGAGGAGAGCATCCGTTGGGACGCTCAATCCTCCCTCCCAGCTCCGACCCCGATGACCCGAGTCCATTCCCGAACCGGGTCGCGGCGTCAGGCCCTGGTGTGGCGTCTAGCGCCTCAACCCTCAGCGCCACGGGCTGGCCCGACAGCCCTATTTTAATCGTTTTTAATCAGTAAAGTGAGAGACTTTATCGCATGCTTGCTGTAATCGAGTAATATGATGTCCATAGGTGTATTGTTGTCTAAATGGTAGCTGATATGCTCATAGAAAGAAATAAGGTTAGTTACACATGAAAACCATGTTTGAACCCATGCTGGTATATGTCAGTTATTTTAATATTTCTAATTTGTGCTCTATTTTGATCTTAATGATTTTTTCATAAGTTTGCATGGGATGGATGTCAGACTTATGGGTCTGTAATTTCAGTCTTTGACTGGGAACCTTTTAAAATTGGTGTAACTATTGCAGTCGCCATTCATTTGGCACTGATGATTCGTTCAGTGATTTGTTGAATAATATTTTAGTGGTTGGATAATTTCATCTTTTGTTTCTATTAGGAATCTAGAGCTGATTCCATCAGGTCCTGGGCTTGTGTATTTTTTTGAGAGTATTAATTGCATTTTTATATCATCTTCTGAAATCTTTTCTGTGTTTGTGTCAATAATAGGGGGAACAGTTATAGTATCTGACTTATATGTATAGACAGTAGAGAAGTAATTGTTAAATTCAGTAGCTGTTTCTATGTCAGAGGTAATGGTTTGTGAGTTTACAACCAGGGGTCCAATTTGGTTATTGCAGTTCTTTTTTTTGTTTAAGTAGGAGAATAAAGTTTTATGGGAGTCTTTTGTGTGTGCTATCTTGAATTTGAGATTGTGTTTTGCTATTTTTATATGTTTTTTTAATTTTTTTAACTGTTTGTCTGTAAGACATTAGTGTTTTGTCTGTTTTAGATAGTGTTGTCTTTTTAAGCTTGGAAAAAAGTTTCTTTTTACGGGATATTAAAGTTTTTATGTGTTTAATAAACCATTGGGGAATTTTTCCTTTATTATTGCACTTAAATCTCTCAGGAATATATTTTTTGTCAAGTTTTAGTATCTTTTGTTTAACTGTTTCCCATACTTCATTTGTTTTTAGAGGGAATAGAATGTGCTCCCATTTGGTTGTTCCCAGTTCTTGTATAATAATGTTTGGGGGAAGGAAGGAAGGAAGGAAGGAAGGAAGGAAGGAAGGAAGGAAGGAAGGAAGGAAGGAAGGAAGGAAGGAAGGAAGGAAAGCTGCACATTTGACAGGTCAGGGCCGGGGCTCCATAGTTATCAATGAGGAGGACTACCTTTTTCCCTTTTCTGCACATGTCTTTATTAAAATTCTTTCCCAATCCATAAACAACTTGGTGGTCATCCATGCATTTCTCTTGGCCCTGTAAGATATTAATGCTGCAGAAACACTGAGGGTTCTGGCTCTTCCCTATGAGCAGCAACTTACATTTGTAAGAGCCATCTATATTTGTGCAAGTCATTAGCGTTAGGCACTCTTTGGACTTCTTACAGCCTGGTATGCTGTCAGCCTTGAATGTTAAAGTGCCATCCGAGGTTGCCCAATAGAAAATACCCATCTCATCGCCATTATAGACACAGTCTTGTGGTATTCCACCAGGATCTGTGGGAGGGCAGACTGAATCCAGTGGTCAGCTGAGCCTCTTGCCTCATCTTTTTTCTTGTCAAGACTCCGTTTAAAGATAATTTGATGCCATATTTTAAAATGACTTAACCAACCTTTACTTGGTTCAGCATCTGACCTTCCCATTGTCTCTGCCAGTTCCTTCACCATTTCCTGATGAAGGGGGATCAGAGACTGGCATGTCAGCAGCCTAGCATGTTTGAACCATCGGATCAAGGCTGTCCTAACCATCATGCTTCCACTTTCATTGAAAGTTGCCAATGCACTGTTACTCCTGTATAACTTACCTCCAATTTTTTTATCAACCTGCATAGTTGGGATTGTGATACCCCATCTACCTAGCCACATCAGCTTGTGAGGTGACAGGGCTAGAGAGCAGATCTACAGCTTTTACTTTATCAGCCAGTGAGATTTCCTTTTTCTTACAAAGTGTTTCCAACCTGAACACAATGAATGAATGAAATGAGCAGCTATTAATGACTGCAGTTTTTGAGGTAATTACCTCCCATCTTGTACAATTTCTGTTATTAGGTGTTAATTGGGAGCTAAAGAGGTACAGCTGAGAAGATGAACTGACAGAGCTGCAACAACAGAAGGCAAAAGTCAATGAGATGCACTGAGAGGTGTCTGCAGTGGGCTGCAAATATGTGATTCTATGGGCAGCAGTAATTCACTGAAACAGACTTTTTTATTTTTTATTATTTTTATTTTATTTTATTTTATTTGAGAGATCAGTTTTACAACCTTTGAGTCATGGACTCATTTACAAAGGTACCTCGTCATTTGGGGGGGGGGAGACAACAATTAAGTGAGGTTAGGACAGGGATGACGTATGGGTGAGATACATAAATACACACTTGGAGATTACAAGCAGCAATTATACTGGTACAAACTTGTGTAAAGTTACCCGCATTGTTATATAGCAAGAGATACATCATTCAAATAAACATCAAGTCACAGTCTATTATGTAGTACCAAAACCGGTAGTCAAGGGGCCTGATGGGCTAAAGCGGGACCGGTTTAGGGCAGCTACAAGCATTTACAACATCGGCTGTCAATAATATGTTGGCGGAGGGCGATTTTGAAGTGGCCAATCCCTGGGATCTTGGAGATAGTTTCAGGAAGGGAGTTGAACCAAGGCGGGGCTAAGTGATGGAAGGATCTTTGGCAGCGAGAGGTCCTTGCTCTGGGAACATTGAAGGTGACAGTGGTGGAGTTTCGGGTAGGCAGGGACCGGGCAGCCAGCTGCAGGGGTCCAGAGACCCCAGGAGGGCAGAGACCTGACATGGATTTTTTGGCCAGCAGGCAGGTTTGATATTTCAGTCTTTCCTCAAGAGTGAGTATTTTTGTGGCGGAGTATAGAAGACAGGTGTGGGTTCTGCTGTGGGCACCGGTAAGGAGCCTACAGGCTTTGTTTATAGAGGTCTGGACTTTAGATAAGGCGGAGGTGTCGGCAGCAGCATAAATTGGGAGTCCATAGTCAGCCAGCGATAATACCGATGAGGTGATGGTTAGTTTTAAGGCTGGTTCGGGGAGGCAGTCTTTGTGGTGGTAGAGAAGCCCGATCCTGGAGTTCATGGCAGATGACAGGGCTTTAAGGTGGGCGTGGAAAGTAAGGCCGGAGTCAAAGGTGATGCTCAGGTACTTATAGGATGTTACCTGTTCAAGTGGGAGGGGCATGCTGGTGGTGATGTGGAGGGGAAAGTCCTTGGCACTGTTTTGCCGATGTGAAAATAGCATGGACTTTGTTTTCTTCAGATTCAGGACTAGACGGTGATTATTGAACCATTTTTTGGTTTAGAGGAAGGCGCTTTGCAGCATGACTTGGAGTGGGAGTGGGTCAGGGTGTGATGCTAGGATTACAGCGTCATCAGCATAGAGTAATATTTTGCTGGAACAGGAGCTGGGGAGGGTGTTCAGGAATAGGCTGAAAAGGGTCGGTCCAAGGATGGAGCCTTGAGGACCCAGAGAGTACGAGTAGGTTGGAGGAGAGGGTCCTATTCAGCTTGACTCTTTGGGACCTGTTGTGTAGGTAGCTTGTGAACCACTTCAGGGGGTCAGATGAGAAACCCAGTTTGCTTAGGGAGTTTAATAGCAGGGGGTGGCACACCGTATCGAAGGCCTTGGATAGGTCTATGAAAACCGCCCCTGCAAGCTGACCTTTGTCAAGTGCAGAGTGTACGTGGTGGGAGAATTCCAGAAGGGCAGTGGATGTGCTATGGCCAGGATGAAACCCATGTTGCTCCGGACATAGAAGGTTGTATTTAGTAAGGTATTCCGTGAGCTGTGTGTTTACTATTTTTTCTAAGGCTTTGGATGGGGGGAGGATGGAGATGGGCCTGTAGTTATTAGGCAGAGTACGGTCCCAGACTTGTGGATGGGGGTTACTTCAGCATGCTTCAAGCCTCCGGAATTGGCCTAGGCAAAGGATTTGTTTATGATAAGCGTGGGGGATAAGCATGACATCCAGCATGAGGCGCAGTATCTTGGAGTCAAGGGGGTCATTGCTTTGGTTCTGAGAGGCAAGGGACCTTATTAAGAAAGGTTTGGCATCATGGGGTGAGATCATTTGGAAGTGGAATTGTGGCCTGGAAATGGGAGTATGAGTGGGTGTGGCAACCAGGTCAAAAAAGTGGGCAGGGAGGACAGCACTTAAATCAGTGAAGGTTTTATTAAGGCAGTCAGCAATACATGTTTGGTCCGTCGAGACAGCCACATTTATGACAATCTGGGATGGAGGGGGGGAGCCGGTTTTACCATTCAGTTCTTTAATGTTGTCCCAGAAAGCTCTGGACGAGCCCCAGGAGGATGTCAAGACAGCCTGGTAGTATTTAGCTTTAGCCTGCTTGATGGTCCAGGTGCATTGGTTGCGGGCTGCCCTGTGGCTTGCCTGTCAGCCACTCTACCGGAGTCATTAGCTAAGTGCCAAAGGTTATCTCTCTTTTTTAGTTGTTGGATCAGTGCAGGAGTTATCCATGCAGCAGTCCGTTTTTTTATCCTTGGTGTGTTGAAGGGGGCAAACAGATCACAGGCATGGTTGAAAGCCGTGGTGAGGTAGGTTAGGGCAGAGTTAATGTCAAGTGCGCAGGCCACTGGGGTCCAGTTGATTTGGGCGAGGTGACGTTTGAGGTTGACGAGACCTCTGGGGAGAAATTGGTGTCGAGGGGTCCTGCTGTACACAGGGCTGAGAGTGGGGGAGGACCAAAAAAAGATGACAGGGGAGTGGTCACTGAGTGATTCCGCAAGGACTTGTACAGATGCTACTTTATGTGGTCGGTTAGAGAGCACTACATCCAGGAGGGAACTAGTTCCTGTTACTTTGTTAAGTCTAGTGGGCTGAGTGACCATTTGAGACAGGTAGTCAAGGAGGGAGGTGACTGCAAAATCTTTTTTTGAACCCGGGGGTAGGTAAGCTGCGGTTAGGTAAAGGGGGCCACGTCCAGGGTAGGGTGAGATTTTTAAAGTAATGGCTTGTGCCCCATGGTTAAGCTCAGGGTTGGGGAGGGCATGCCCGAGGACCGAGTCGCGCAAGTAGATAGCACATCCCCCTCCACACCTGCCCATCCTATCGGCCCTAAACAGGGAAAAACCTGGAAGGAGGACGGCTGAGTCAGGCGTGAGTGAGGAGAGCCAGGTTTCAGCAAGCATGAGAATGTCGGGGGAGTGTTGGGTGACCCAACATTGGAGGGCTGCAGTTTTCTTAGGGAGACTACATATATTTATAAAGGTGATTAGGAGGCCTTTGCCACCGGTGGGCTGAGGCATGGCTGAGATGGCGGGCCCGGGCTTTGGGTGCACATTGCCGGAGAGCAGGAGCAGCAGAAGAATTAGGCGCCTCACATGGTGTTGGTTGCTGGGGGTGGGGTACATATGTGGCTGACGAGACCTCACCTGGGAGGTGCATGGGATAGGAAGGGAGAAAAAAAACGTGGGCGCTAGTGAGGAGAGTGACCACTTGTGATGGAAATCACAATACTGAGAGTAGCACATAGGTGGTGGGTGGGTGGGGTAGTGTGGTAGTCCAGGGTTCGGGAGGGATTTGGGGGGATAGACTGAGAGATAGGTGTTGGGTAATCTGATGGAGGAGCAGAGTATTGAGAGTGGGGAATGTGTTTTAGTCGGGGCAGGTCTATGGGATATGGGGGTTGAGAGTAAGCATAGGGTGCTGTAGCAGGAGGAGAGCCAGCATAGCAAGGTTTATGCTAGTGTGAGACATTTTCCTGTGTAGAGCAAGAGGTGAGAGCAGACTCCCTCTAGTGCTGGAAAGATATAACCAGCAAATGGGAAAGTAGGCTGATTGGTTCTGGTGCCTCATGTGACAAAAATACCCTATATAACTTAGTAACATGGTGTGAATAGGAATGAATAGGAAAGGAATCAGGTCAGAAAATGATATTGATTTAAATGGGATTTGCATTTAAGTGGTATGCATTTAGGTGTGCTCAACTGTACTCGCAAAACTTAGAGCAGAAGAAAGCTATAGTTTCCTTCAGATTTAGCACAAATAAACCTAATATTTTAGAGGCAGTGTACAATAAAGATAACAATGATGGAAATTGAAATTGTGGTTTGAAATCTCTGGAAGATTGTGTACATCAAGTACTTGTTTGTTAATAGTACAACAAATACAGGGACACATTGCTAGGGTCCATTTTAAAAAGTGTTTCTCTCTCCCGAGATGAAATTATAATGTATTAATTTAGTTCACTGGATTTTGTAATTTTGCATAGATTAGGTGATTTCTTAGTAGATACTCAATAATTGACTGATGAACATTAAAGAAATAATGCACGACAGGGTGTGTGTCATGCTGGGATAATGCCACTCCTGGGGTGGTTGAGCACAAGGCCGCAGGCTGAGTGCATCTAATGCCACAGGCATGGCATTATCCCAGCATGACACACACCCTGGAGTGCATTATTCCTATTATACAATGGCTCATTTACATACATATTTAAAACATTTATAAAAAATTCTGTTTTGCATTTTTATTTTTTTAATTATTTATTGTGGAAGTATACATGCTTAAAAAATAGTTCCTTATAGGGTTTCTCTACTAGGTGGGGGGGCTGTATGTTCATAATGTACTCTGTTGCACTCGCTACAACTTTTGGTTTATCAGTTCAGGAAGACGTGTGGGAGAAGATTTGCAAAGTTTTGAAGCACCATTCAGTGCTCTGCAATCAGAGAATATCTACACATGGGGAGAGATGTGGTTTGTTTGACTTCTGGGAGGACAGGAAGGTTTTTTTATTATTATTTTTAAGACTTGCTGATTGGACTGAGGTGTAGATGACAAGATAACAGAGCTAGAGCTGACAGGTTAACAGAGGTAGAGCGAGTGATCAGAAAAACGGACAGCCTTGTGCTGCTCTTTATCTAAAACAATCACTCCATGCTTTATGCTGGAGGAATAATGAAAGTGAAGTTGTGGCTGGAGGAAATAAAGGTGTAGTGTGGGGGGGCATTATGATATGACAGGTAAAAAAAAAGGCATTTCTCTTTCGGCACGCTGAACTGACAGGGTTAGTTGCCATGGGCATGCACTGATACTGTCCCATGGTGAGCAGTGCAGACCGAGAAGCAGAGGGCTGCAGCCTTAGTTTCATCTTATGTTTTTATTTATATGAATTTGCCATTGACGTGGCTGGCAGACCTTCATGGCCATTGGTAAGGACTGCTGAGGTGATCAGTGAATGGAGCAAGTGCGGAAGTGCGGTGTGGATGCGCATGCAAACAATGAGAAAGATGGTTTGAGTTCCAGCTTTTTTAAACTTTATTTTACTCCTTTTCAAGTTGCAATAAGTGTGTGTGGGGAGGGACAATGATGAAACTGTGGATCAGTGAGCAGGGAGTGCTGATTTCCAAGCACATCGGGGACGACTGGAGCTGTTGTTAGGGGGATTTGTGGAGGGATCTATTTTCAAGATTTCATGTGATAGCGAGTGTACTGGGACTAGATCTGTGGTGTTGTGCTAGGATAACACCACAGGTCCAGTCCCACGATGACCAATGAGAGACTGAGATTCTTTCTAGCCGTTGTATAAGCAAGCAATAACACACGACGAGGTGTGGTTTATCACCTGATAAGAGCACGCCCAGGGGTGTACTAAGGCATGAGGCGCTTGTACCAAGTGCCTTATGTCACTGGGTGTGCCTTTTTCGGTGATAAACCACACCTCGGAGTGTGTTATTGCGCTTATAAAATTGGTAAACTAAACAGTAGGACACATTATTTAATTGAACAGGTTTTTTTATTTGTAGTTTTTAACATACTGAAACAATTGTTGTTTTAAATCATGGTAGACATTAAATAGTCCCAATTTTTGAAACAATTATTGTTAATTTTGTCTGGCATTATGTTTAATAAATAATTTTTAATCAGAAGAAATTAACTGGAAATGTTTAGGAATAGCAGTGTTTTAAAATTTAAACAGAATAAATGAACTGGAAACGTTTAACTATACCAGTGTTTTAAAACATTTAAAATCGTTAACTTGAGAAAGTTTTTAACCACTGGTTGAATTTAATACAGGAACTAGTTCACTATCAATGTAATAGATGACAACGTTTTTTATTTTGTGTAGTTAATAAATTCAACATGTTCCATATAACAGTTCTGAATAATAAAAAGAGAAGTGGTGCTTGTTTCTTTGAACTGCTGGATGACTGTTGCCAGTGGCTGACTTTTTCGATTTTCTGCTGCGCCTGCTGTCTTCGTGCTTGAGGACGTCACTGAATTTTCAGTCTCTTTTCGGCAGTTTCTGGAGCATGGCGTTTGTGAATCAGGAGTTTCTTCGTGTTGTGCTTTCTCAGCGAAGGTATTTGATTGAAACTGTTGATCTTTTGGCTTGCTCGGAGAAAAATTGCTGCAGTGGGTCTCTACGTTTCGTGGTATGTCTGTCATTTCGCTTGCAGGCAGAGATTTGCTGCAGCATGCAGTTTCATAATCAGCAGTTATTTCAAATTCCATTTGTTTGGAGAATGTCTCTGAGTGGCATGCTTGATCTCTTGTTTTATATGCTAAAATATTGCTCCACAACTGTCTGTCTTTTGGAGTAGCAGTCCAGTATGATCGTAAGCTGCTTTCTGCTCGATGCCCCGTTACTGCCATTATTTCACAGGAGTCAAGGCCTGCTGTAGAAAGTAATTGTACAGCTGTATCTCTGACTGAGTGGTTTATATACCATGTTGAGAGTTTTGCTTCCTCACTGATTTTTGGCATTAGGCTTGCTAGGTAGTTTACTCCTAAAGGTTCCCGAGTGTACCAGATAGATGAGGTAGGCAGGAGATTGTTCGCTATTTTACGAGGGTGCAAGTAGAAAGCAGGAGGGTTAGGGGAAGCTTTGCAATGTATTTTGTAAAAGAAGCAACTGGGCATACAGGGCTGTGTGGTATTTTGTATATGGAGCCTCTGTGCTGTTGCTTTGTTGAGTCATTTTGCTTGTGATTCTTAGTGTATTTGTTGAAACTCAGGGTTATGTATTCGTACACTTCGTAGTCTTCTTTTATTTCAAAATGTTCTGGTTTTAACTGTCTGAGACCTTCTCGGCCTCTCTGTACCATACAGAGTTGAATATCGAGCCAAACTTTGTACAGCAATCTTCGGGGAGTGTTTGGTGAGAGGACTGAGGATGATCGTAAAATTTGTAAATCTTTCTCATTTATTGCAGGGTGGTGGGCTGCTCTGTCTTTTCCTTCTCTCCTGTATTTTTTAACACAGCTGAAAACATATTGTTAGCTGGTTGCATATCAGGGTGGTTGTGGATATTGATATTTCTGGACAGTAGGGGTGAATTGATATGATGATTCAGGCCTGCTCTGAGGGCTAGGATGCTAGCTGAGCTGTACTCTGTGTCGTCGCTTTGCCTGTTCTCTGCATAGAATTTCCAGAGAATGTCTGCTAGCTGTTATATTTGTATTTCTTTCAAATCTATGGCTATCTGCTTTGCTGTGCACCAACCTTGAAAGACTGCTACTGCCCATGATGTTGTTTTCTGAGTATTTATTTCAACTTTCATTCGCTCTATTTGCTCCAGCTCTTGTGAAGTTAGACTTGGGAATGTTGGTATGTTTTTTACTTTTGATTTCCTTTTTTTAGTTGTTGGTAGTTCGATTTCCATAGTTGCTGTGGTGACAGGAGGATGGATGACATCGGCTGTGACAGTCAGCTGTTGAGGAGGTACAGTGGATTGAATCTCTGTGACGGTCTCACAGCTGGCAGATGCTTCAGTTTCGGGTGAGGTGGTTTCAAGAGGCTGCTGTTCTCACTGTGGAGGTAGTCCGGTAAGTATTTCCTCAAATGTCAGTGGGAAAGTAACATCCATTTTTAATTAACAGATTTACGGCTCCTGACAGATGGAGTTTTTGATTTTGGCAGATCCATTACTTTTTGGTTGCGATTCTATGCTTGTGTCATCGGGAGATTGCTGCTTGGGGTTTCTGTCAGCGCGGACTACAGATTTCCCACTGAGCTGTGCCAAACATAAAAAAAAAAAAAACACAACCTGGCACAGCTCAGTGATTTGTTGTTGTCAAGGGGCACAGTGGCAGAGGTTAGTGCCGGTTGGATGAAATACCATGCATTAAGGACACGGTTGAGAAGATAAAACAGCCAATCATTGCCTTACATTTTTAAGCCCATTTTATAATTATGTATAATAAACAAAAAATGATTGATCAGAAAATGTTCCATGTGGCTTTGTAGTTCTAAAGTGTTTGCAATTTGATTCTTTCTGACATACGTATTTAAAGGTCTGATGTTTTGTCTTTGAGTCATCCTTTTTAATACTGTTACTAAGTATTATTAGACTAGTTTTAAATATTTGTTCTTGTGGAGGGGTTGTGGGATAACGGATGGACCAGACACCGAATTTCAAGTTCAACACACAATCTCTGTGTGCTGTTTATTCAAAATACAGCAGATAACCGTAAGCAATGGCATATCCCTTCTTCAGTACATCAGTTTGCAGCAACAGACCATGTATGTCCTTTCTCTGCACTTAGCCAGCACCTTCTGACACTGATCTCTGATCTAATTTGGCAGTTGAGATTCAGCCTCCATCCCTATGTGGGCCTTGTTTGCTTGGGCAGTGAGGGCTCAAATAAAAAAAAAAACCATAACAAGCTAAAAACAAAGAACCTCAGTGCAGAAACACTGAAACATGGGTTACCCCAAAGGGCATTGACAGTAAGCCAAGTTTCAAAGAAACGCAACATCACACATACTTTCATAATGCAAAACATCATGGGATATATGGAAATCATCATGAAATTTCAGACTTGTTCAGTTTACAGCAATTTACATGCATTTTAAATAGCACAACTAACTTAATTTTTATAATAGTCACCTAGTACTTTTTACCATTATCAAAAACACCTAGTGCCATGGTATTTTCAACATTTACAGGTTTCATAAACATAAGGTATATACATCAAGGTATTTTATGCCATAGTGCTATTACATACTAAATCCAACAATGATAAACACAACATGTTTTACATACACTTGGAGGTCACCACAATAACCTCCCTGTACGAGGACCTGAGAGGGAAAAGGAAAATTAAAGAGGACACTATAGCATAGTCAAGAAAGGTAAGGGGCACCCATAGGTGGCCAACCTTATGGACTAGAAATTGTAAAGGACAGATTAGGCTAAGAAACAGAAGAACTGTTTCAACAGATTTAAGAAAAGGTCAGTCCTCAAGAGTGGCAGGAGCTCCCGCTAATAGTTCTTAAATGTGTTTCATTTTTTCTCGTGTTTGTAATGAATTGCAATGATCACACAGTATATGGTTGATCAATAAAATTAGTGTAGTACCAAGACAGTTGCTCATTCTAATCTTCATATTTCAGATTCATACTTTTAACACCTCCTCAAATTACCTAGATCCTTGTACAGGGCTTATGTGGACCAATCTTAAAATGAGGTTAAATTGGTAACTGGACATATGTTATAACGTTTTATAGTCCATACCACATGGCTTTGAATGATGGAGCTACAAATGTGATAAATGCAATATAATGCTTATATTTTAACCAAAATACCATCCATGATATCATCTTTGAACAGGACACAGCATAAGATATATTTGATGAATATCATCATTAAAAACCAAACCATGAAAACCACTATAAATCATTTACACTAAAAACAATAGTCAGGTTTTGGAAAATCATGGTGACTACCTAAATAATTTAAATATTTTATCATTATATTTTTCTTTCATGTACCAGACTGAAAATGGATTTAATTCCCCCAATTTACTGTAGATTCTCTTGAGGGTGTAGGTTTCCAGGCATTTGTGCATATTCAGTATTTATCAACCATGGTCAATCTTGTCCATGAATACTGGATGCACCATGGAGAGAGTTATCATGGACATAGACTAACAGATAATCATGTCTGTCCCTGGAAATGTGGACAACTGAGGAGAAGGGAATTAATGAATTTTGGAATGTCTTGGCACTGCTAATGCAATCTAAAGACAGCTTAATTGACACACAGGGCTAAAAAATAGTGAACTGCTTGTCCTAATCTAAAGAAAGTGCAAAAATTCAAAGTCAGTTGCATGCATATTCTGTTTTCAAATTATTCACTGTGTTGCAGTGCAGATATAGTCTGCTTTATGTTTAGATGGGCTGATTCATTTAATTGCTTAATTGTCAACATATTGGCAGTTCTCTCTCTCTCTCTCTCTACATATATATGTGTGTGTGTGTGTATATATATATATATATATATATATATATATATATATTTATATATATATATATATAAACATAGAAACATAGATGTTGACAGTAGATAAGGACCACAAGGCCCATCCAGTCTGACCATTTTTCTACCTTATGAATGTGCCATAGACCTATACTCTGTCAATGGCTTATCTATTCATACTCATCTTTATTTCTCCCTTATGCCTATCCCATGCCTGTTTGAAGCCCTGTACTGTATTCACATCCACCACTTCCTGAGGTAGGCCATTCCATGCATCCACCACCCTTTCTGTGAAAAATAACTTTCTTACATTACCCCTTAATCGGCCTCCCTCTATTCTCATGCTGTGTCCTCTTGTCCTGCTATTTTTCTTATATTGAAACATATTAGACTTTTTCACCTTGTTAATGCCCTTAAGATGTTTGAATGTTTCAATCATATAACCTCTCCTTTGCTCTAGGGTATACATATTGAGCTCCGTTAATCTGTCCTCATATGTTTTCTGATGCAGTCCCTGCACCATTTTGATTGTCCTTCTCTGGACTGCCTCCATTTTGTTATTGTCCTTGTACAGGTGTGGCCTCCAGCACTGCACACAGTACTCCAGATGGGGCCTAACCAGTGTCTTGTAAAGAGGGATTATTACTTCCCTCTTACGACTTATGATACCCCTACTAATGCACCCCAACATCTCTCTAGCCTTACCTACTGCTTTAGTGGTCTGCTTGGATGATTTCAGGTCACCTGTGATGATGATGCCCAAGTCTCTTTCTTCCCTTGTGATTGCCAGCAACTCCCTTCCCAACCTATAAGTGGCTTCAGAGTTTCTTTTCCCTATGTGCATGATCTTGCACTTCTTTGCTTTAAACCCCATTTGCCACTCTTCTGACCATTTTGCCAGTTTATCCAAATCTCTTCTCATTCTGCCCACCCCATCTGGATTATCTACTGTGTTGCAGATCTTGGTGTTATCTGCAAACAGGCAAACCTTACCCTCCAGTCCATCTGCAATATCAGTGATGAAGATATTGAAGAGAACTGGCCCCAGGACTAATCCCTGAGGTACCCCACTTGTGACTTGCATCTCTTCTGACTGTATACCATTTACCACCACTCTCTGTTTTCTGCCCAACAACCAGTTTTCCACCCAGTTGACCAACTTCTGACCCACTCTGAGCCTACCCAGCTTGTTAATCAATCTTCTATGTGGAACAGTATTGAAAGCTCTACTGAAATCAAGGTAGACAACATCAACTGCTCCCCCTTGGTCCACCACTCTGGTTACCCAGTTAAAGAAATCTATGAGATTAATTTGGCAGGTATTTCCTGTTATAAACCCATGCTGTCTTGGATTCTATACGGCTATTGATTCCAGGTGTTGCACTATCCTTTCCTTAAGGAGTTCCTCCATAATCTTGCCCACTACTGAGGTAAGACTGACTGGTCTGTAGTTCTCTGCCTCCTCCCTGCTACCAGTCTTGTAGAGCGGGATCACATGAGCCTTTCTCCAGTCTTATGGAACCTCTCCTGTGCTCAGAGACTCACTAAACAGTTCTGATAATGGCTCTGCTAGTTACACCTTTAGCTCCTTTAGTACTCTGGGATGTATGCCATCAGGTCCCATTGCCTTGTCCACCCTGAGCTTATAGAGCTCTTGTAGGACCCTTTCTTTTGTGAAGGGACTAGTACACACCTCCCTCCCCCCTTGTGTCCATGGTACTGAGCTGTGGACCCTGCCCTACCTTCACGTCAGTAAATACTGAGCAGAAGTATCTATTTAGGATAGATGCTTTTCCTTGGTCCTCCTCACACTCCCCCTTATCCCCTTTGATCTTAGTAATACCCCCTCTGGACTTTCTCCATTTACTAATGTATCTATAGAAAGTCTTGTTACCTTCTTTTACTGTTCGTGCTAGTATTTCCTTGATTTGGGCCTTTGCCTGCCTTACTGCCTTCCCTGCTTCCCTTAGGGAAGTTTGGTATCCCTCCGTATCTTTGTCCCACTGAGTTCCCTTATATTTCCTGAAGGCCAGCCTTTTGACTCTGACCTTTTCTGCTACTGTTGTTGAGAACCAAAGTGGTTTCCTTCTTCTTTCACTCTTGCTGTTCTCTGTAACACAGTGGGATGTTGCTTCAGGTATTGCATCCTTAATGCCTGCCCATTTTGCCTGTACCCCCACACCTGTATTTCTTCTTGCCAGGGCTAGCTTAACTCTGTTGGCCATTTTATGAAAGTCAGCTCCTCTGAAGTCCCATATTTTTGTCTTAGAATGGGATGATTTAGTTCTAGTGGCCACATTGAAACATACCATGTGATGGTTACTGGCTCCAAGGTGACTTTATACCTGGAGAGCTGTGTTCCTTTCCTTGTTAGTCAGTACTAGATCTAGGATAGCCCTGTCTCTTGTGGGTTGTTGTACCAGTTGTTTGAGGCCCTCCCCCTGCAAGGAATCTACTATATGTCTAGTTCTGGCAGATGTTCCTGCTGGTATTGATCAATCTATATCTGGCATGTCGAAATCTCCCATTATCAGAACCTCCCCCTTAGTTGTCATGTTTTGTATGTCTTCTAACAGTAATGTGTCTATGTCCTCCCCCTGGCCTGGAGGCCTGTAGACAACCCCAGTTCACATGGCTGTCCCATTTCCTGTTTCCAGGGTGACCCACAGTTCTTCTGGCTCCTTATGTGTATTCTGAATTTCTGTAGCTTTGATATTTTCATTGACATAAACGGCCACTCCACCCCCCCTTTTGCACCTCTGTCTCTTCTGAACAGTACATAGCCAGGTACTGAAGTCTAACAAGTGTGGTTACTGGTGAACCATGTCTCGCTAATGGCTACTATGTCCAGTTTAGCCTCTGTCAGTGTTGCCTGTAGGTCTGAGATCTCGTTTCCCAGACTGCGAGCATTTGTGTACATGATTTTCCATTGGCCATATTTTGGTGTGTTAGATGTTGGGTGAGGTCCGGGATTTCTCCTGTGCAACGTATGGGAAGCTGGGCCTTTTTCCTTACCTGGCAATGCAAATGAATTACAAACATGCTGAATTCCTCTTTGATCACTAGCTGAGAGGGGAGGGGTGTTCTTCCCATTTGATGTATTGGGTGCTACACCCCTGTCTCCATTTGCTAGTTTAAATATTCTGCAAAGGCATCAAACATCTGCCCCAATGCACTGATTCCCTCCTTAGTCAGATGCAGTCCATCAAATGTAAAGAACTTTTGCTCCCAAAACCGTTGCCAGTTACCTACAAATTTGTGTCCTTTTTTCTGGCACCAGCCCTTGAGCCACATGTTTAGCTCCCTTATCTCTCCTTCTCTGACCTTCTGTCCATCTGCCCCCCTCTCCCAGACTGGCAGGATCTCAGAGAAGAAGATACCAGATGAAATGGATGACAGTTTGTAACCCAGCCTGGTCAGGTGTTCCTTGCTTTCCACAACTGACTGGCTGGTGAGATCGTTAGTCCCTATGTGTACCAGGACGTTGATGTTTACTTTTGCTTCCTGCATGATTTTAGCAATGCAGTCAATGTCTCTCCACGCTGATGTACTAGAAGCCCTCTAAACATTACCCCCTGCTGGAGGTAGGTATCAACTCCCCAAATCATTGAGTCTTCTATGATCAGAAGTGTTTTTGGATTTCCTTTTTGCTTTTTTTTTGTTTTGGTCCCAGTTTTGGGTGAGTTCTGTTGTGCTAGTTCTGTTGTGCTAGCTCCTGTGCTGCAGTGTCCAGCTCAGCAGCATCCTCTGTCCCTTTGTTTGATTTCAGAGATAGAGGCAGATACCTGTTTGTAGTTTTTATATGGTTTGTGGAGGTGATACTTTGGAGAGCACTGAGTTATTGGGCACCTGATTTGTCTCTCCTAACCACCTGTCAACCTCCCAGACCAACTACTCCCTGCGGTCAAGGTGCTTCTGTTGGATGTTGGGGAAATGGCGGGTGGTTCTCATAATATATTTCCTCCTGAATATGCAATTTGAGGCACAGAATATCTGCCCATGCTGCCTGGAGCTGAGCCCTTAGATCTCCAATGGCTCAGCATGTAGCACAGTGTCCTAAATCCTGTATATCTGCCTGCTTTCAAAAGTCCACTAGTCACCCCTGCTGGTATGCCCCCTGTACCATGACACTATTACAATGAAAAGGTCAATGCTGACAGCATCGATGTTTTCACTGTAATAGTCTGTCTGGGAACCCAGCACTCTGTCTTCCAGTCCTGCACCCCCTCCACAATCCAACTCCAACTCAGAGTGAGAATCCTAGAGATGGGGAGGTGTGGGGGCCAGAGCCCCCCCCGACATGGGGGATTTGGGAGTGAAGCCCCCTGGTGAAAATACAGCAAGGGTCTTCAGTCAGATTTATGTCAACCAGAAGTTGTGGTCAACATAAATCCATCACTGTGATAGTGGTCTACAACTTAGGTTTTGAACTGGCATCATAGAGCCACCAACACTCAATTAAAATGCTGCTCACTTATAATCCACAAAAAGTGCTAATCTTTATTAAAGTGCCAGTGCACAACACGTCTAACACATCTTGGCTAGTTTCAGGCAAAAAGCATGCATTTCAAATCACACATACAACTTATATAGTCCATTAGTTATGACATCATAATTAGGTACCTAGTGCAGACCACAGGTGAAATGTGTAAACACAATACCAGAACACAGTACAAGACAACACATTTAAAAGTGCATAGTGCTCATGGCATCAGCACAACAATTTATACTAAACAACATTCATGGACAGAATAAATATTCATATATGGAACAAAAATAAATAAGATTAAAGGTGCATCAGAGTTGCTGTTTGCTGCTTATAAAGTCTCGTGGCAACACTGAAATATGACTAAATGGAAAACTCCATGTAGATTTAATCAGGCTCATGTAAGGAAAATAATGTCTAAAAAAGAAGAAAAAGGGAATTATGTTAAAGAAGCATATACAAAAAAGAAATATAAATGGTACTATATATACATTTGTGTGTCTATAAAAAAGTAACCATTATGTCAAATTCTTATGAGCTACTTTAGTAGTGGACACTATATGTATACTGATTCACTAAGCACAAATCTCATCAAAAACATATCAGGGGTGATTATCTATATTTATTATATGGAGTGATGTTAAATCTGTTATTTAAGCCAGGGGCTCTGCATGCTCTTAGGGTATATATCCAGAAGCCCTCTCATTGTAGTATTAAATTATTTTAGTCACCCCCTGTGGGCTTTGGCATTACCTGTATTGCATGAATCATAAACTTATGCTCGCCAGGATTGATAGACCCTTTAATGTGAAGTACTGTAACATACATAAAAGCCCTCATGTTTTATGGCTCTGCAGTGCTCACCCACTTGGCATTTAAAAGCCCTTTCTGTTTTGCCAATGTAGAAGGCACAGCAGAAGCATTTAGCTAGATAAATGACACCCTGGGTGTCACATGTCATTAACTGGTGAATTTCAAAATTCCTGCTATTGTTTGGGTTATTGAACTCCCTCCCTGAGGTGATCACCGGACAGTAGATGCATCTCTCACAAGGGAAGCATCCCTCACTAGTGAGTGAGCTGTGTCTTTGTGGCAGGTCTACTGAGTCTACTGTGAACAAGGTAATCCCTGAGAGTATAATCTCATCTATAGGAGAGACAAGGTGTGTTGAAATGAAAATCCCTCAGGTGTACGACCCCCCTGAGGATATTCCAATTCCTCTGTATAATCTCTCCTATTTTGTTTGCATGTATAGAATAATTAGTAACAAAGTTAAGTCTGTGTTCATCTTTTTTCCTGGCGTGATGGATTTACACTCTCAAAACTTACAAAAGTAGATATGGACTTACAGTAATGAAAGTTTGAACTGGTCACTGATAATATAAGGCTTATCTTTTTCATTTCTTTGTTTGTTCCTGTTCCCTATTTTCTCTCAAATAGCTTGAACATTAAGTCATATATAAATACTTTTTTTACATCTCTCACATTTTTTAATTTGGGACAGATAGGTAATTGGGTTACTAACATACATTAGGGACAGAGTACACTAGATCATATGTAATTGCAAGAGCCCAAAACATAGCCAGAGTAATCAACAATATTTTCTAGAGCAAAATAGTACTTCAAATAGCGTGGGTTATTACATATGACAGAAGGTCAATTCAGTGACCTCTAGCATATCAGTATTTTGTAAAATTGCCTGGGCACTTGTTTGATTTTCTTCTTCTTTAATGTAACTAAGGTGATGGATAGAATGAACAGTAAAACACATAAAAAATGGATAACAGATAAGGTAGTAATTTTTAGAATAATCAAATCTGCAGTGCTTATGAGAAAGATAGAGAAATCATAATTAGAAACTCTAATATACAGGGTTTATGACAAAGATATAGAGATTATAATTAGAAACTTTAATTTTGTTTATAATGTTCTAATGATAGAAGGTTAGCTCTGTGACCCCTAGCATGTTAGTGACCGTCGGAGATCTGGTAAGAATAATTAAACAAATTTTCCCCTTCTCAGATTCAAACTTTCCCCCGCTTCCCTAGTAACAAACTAAAGTTGGTGTGTTCTCCCTATTGTATAAAATATCCCAGAAATTTAAAACCTTTTTGCAGGAGGGACCACTTCAGCCCATTTGGGCACCAGTGGTTTCTTTCACTTGAAAGACCGAGCCACGGGAGACAGTCACCTAGAGTGATGTCATCACAGTGCTACTGCAGTGTGAAAACCATGGCTCAGCCTCCTCCAAAGCTGCAAAGAGAAGCAGCTTGAAAGTAAAGGAAACACCACTGGCGTCTGAGTGAAATGGCAGTGGCATTTAAAAGTTTAACTTTTCTGCAAGCCTTCTAAAAAACGAGGGACTCCTTAATGGAAATAAAAGGATTGTAATCAAAACAAAAGGACTGTAATCCTGATGTGAAACAGAATTTATAAATGATTAAACCAGGAAATAGGTTTGTCCAAGTCATTAAGGTAAGCCACAGATTTTGGTACCCGACTGGTCTAAATTAGAAATAAATGTAAAAGTGGACAAAAGAGGTAATTAAAAGGGCTCTTACATCATGTTTTTTCAGGTTTAAACACATATTCAACAAAAATCATGATGTTGAAAGCACCATTAGTATTTTTAAGGTAAAAAAATTTACTGCATCTGAATACAGAAATGAATTATGGCATTTTAAAAAGAGTATGAATTGTTACAACATAACTGTTATGCCCTGTTGTTCTCTAGGCACAAAAAGGATAATATAATGAGAACAGAATAAAATATTATATCGGTTTGAGATGAACCAAGAATTCTTGAAAGGTATGAGATATATGTTGTGGTCCCTTAAGGGTTTGATTTGAATGTTTTCTCTTAGCATTTTCATTTAGTCATAAGAAAAATAACATGACATATTATTATTTTTTAGCTCTCAGGTTCTGATGAAGGGAATAAAGTAGAGTCCTGAAACATTAACTAATACTGAAAGCTCATTTTTTGGTACTGTTTGGCTGATATTGAAAGTATAACTTTAGAAGTGAATGCAAACCGTAAATGCTAGAAGCAATACTGGATTGAAATAGAGTGAAGTTATACTGGAATGAAACAGAACGTTAAATCAACCAGAGACTGATTTTTTTGCATTTCTGAGATTTTTATTTCAAGGGGCTGAGTTGGGGTAGAGTTACTTCTGTGATAGAACATTTGGTGCTTTCTGTAGAACAGTATCTCCGGGTATATTTCTGACTGTAATGTTAGTCTCTTGCACCTTTCTTGCACTATAACCCCTCTTTACAAATCTATCTTCTAGATCAGAAGCTGCCATATCATATTTATCTATAAAGTTGCAATTTCTTTTTATCCTAAGGAATTGCTCTTTAGGAATGTTTTCCACTATATGGCATGGATGACAGCTTGAGGACAATCAGAAGGTATTCCTGTCACACTCTTTCCTATAGATATTTGCACCTATGTTTCCCTCTCTGTTCATGGTATTGTGTAGGTCTAGAAAACAAATTTCAGTCTTACTAACAGTGTAGGTGAAACTGACTACAAGAATTTAATACTATAATGGGAGGACCTCTGGATATATACCCTAGGAGCATGCAGAGCCCCTAGCTAAAATGACAAATTTAACATCACTCCATGTATTAAATATATGTCACCCCCTGATATATTTTTGATGAGATTTGTGCTTATTGAATCAGTGTTCATGTAGTGACCACAACTAAAGTAGCTCATAAGAATTTGACATAATGGTCACTTTTTTATAGACACACAAGTGTATATATAGTATCATTTATATATATTTTTCGTATATGCTTCTTTAACATAAGTCCCTTTTTCTTCTTTTTTAGATATCTCATTTTCCTTACATGATCCTGATTAAATCTACATGGAGTTTTTCCTTTTAGTCACATCTCAGTGTTGCCACAAGACTTTACAAGCAGCAAATAGGAACTCCAGTGCACCTTTCATTTTGTTTTTGTTCCATATATGAATATTTATTCTATCCATAAATGTTCTTTAGTATAAACTTTTGTGCTGATACCATGAGCACTATGCACTTTTAAAAGTGTTGTCTTGTATTATGTTCTGGTATTGTGTTTACACATTTCACCTGTGGTCTGCACTAGGTACCTAATTATGATGTCATAACTAATGGACTGTATAAGCTGTATGTGTGATTTGAAATGGATGTCTTTTGATAAAGGACTTTTGTCTGAAACTAGTCAAGACATGTTAGATGTGTTGTGCTCTGGCACTTTAATAAAGATTATCACTCTTTATGGATTATAAGAGAGCTGCATTTTTATTGAATGGAGGTGAGTGCTGGCCTTTTAAAAGTGGATTTATGGTTTCTGACCTAGTACCCCATCCCAGTGCAAACTTCTGCTTCGATGTGGATTACTGACTTTTTGAATTGTGTTTGCATGGGTTGCATATGGATATTTCCTTGCATTAAACTACATATGTATGCTTGCCCTATTGCTAACTCTCCATGCTAGTGCTCCTTACTGTGTGTGACCAGCGCTGTCTAGAACACAGGCTAGGGAAGGGAGTGTGATGTCCCTGGAAACAACACCAAATCTTGTCTTCATATAAGAATATCCCTTTTCTTTCTTTAACTGCTTGCTATAGGAAGCAGAAAATGCCAGTCTATTCCTACTGGAGTCCAGGAATGCAGCTGACATTGGCGCACCAGCAAATTCACTTCTGGAGGTCTTCAGAATACTCGAAAAATTAATCAAAAAACCCATAAGAAACATTGGAATATCACAAATTTAGATATCTTCCTACAGGTCAAATGCATTCCATGTGGTCTGAGACTGCGCAAAAACCCATCGTTTGGACAAGACGTCGAGGCTTTTATCAATGAATGAAGAGCGATTTTGGAAGAGGTGTCCAACAAACTTATGAGACTGATTATTAACGATGGCAAGGAGGTAAGCCAAACTCTACTAAATGATATAAAAGAAGAGGACAAGATTGTTTTAACTTTTAAAAATAATGCTGACTTTGATATTTGCAACAAGTGATTGAAAGATACAATTGCTAAATTAGATTTTGACCTCAAAAATAAGAAACTTATGAAATTCAAAAAAGACTTGGAGGATTACCAACTAGGCCGTGTATGCAACTGGAAAAAGTCAAATAAGGCCCCTAATGGGATCCTTCGGTCTGATAAATGAGTCTCTTTTAATTTAAGCACCAGTGAGTCAGAAACTGACACATCTAGTAAGGAATTAACAGAACCACATACTTCCTCACCAGAAGTCAGCATACCTAGGAGAAGCAACAGACAAAATTGCTTCCAGGGTTTTCAAATACCACACCAGAGAGGGAGAGGGAGAGGTTGGGGACAAACAAACAGAGGAAACATCAGAGGAAAACGAGGAAGGGGGCAGAGGTGGCACAGGAGAATGGCAAGAGGAACACCACTAGACCCCCCATCCCGAGCCCTGGTATCAGCCACCACAACCACAATGGCAGCAGTTCAACTAGGAGTACAATTACCACAAAACTCTATCCCCCCACAGATATCAACAACTGAAGGGTTATAGAAAGTGATAAACCTCTCTGACAGAATGTTAACTAATACTGATTATGATCTTTTGAACAAGGGCTTACATTTGTTCCTACATGTGGTGTTAATAAGTTTGAGACCTTTGTAGACTTTCAAAAATTCTGCAGGAATCTGAGACTAAAATCATTCTTTTCAAAGAAACAATTTCTAACAGAGGCATCTGTGGACATTAATCCTGAAAATGTGAATGCTGGTAACGAAGACATTGTTTCCTCCTCCACTGGGTCTGCAGTCAGTTTCAGGGGCAAATCTACATTTTTTCCAGCCCCCTCAGCTGCCATCAACACATTCCAGGAGGTATGTGGACAAGAAATGGAATCTCTGTTCAACAATCTACCAGACATTACGTATAATAACCTCTCCAGAGATGAGAGAAAAGCACTCAATGACCTTAAAAATGATAAGAACATTGTCATTAAACCTACGGATAAGGGCGGGGCCATGGTTATTCAAAATACTATGGATTACATTCAAGAAATTGAGAGACAACTTATTAATACAACATTTTATAAAAAACTGATCACAGACCCCGTCCCCAGGTTTAAGCAGGATATTGACACATACATTGAGACTGCTTTTCAAAAAGGATGGATTGACTCTAATGTTCTTAATTTTCTAACTGTTGATTTCCCCATTAGAGCAACTCAATATACCCTTCCTTAGGTGTGTAAGAATTTTCAAGCACCACCTCCTCCAGGTTGACCTATAGTAAGTGGTATAGGGTCCTTTACCGAACCCCTATCACAATATATTGACCACTACTTAAGACCTTTTATTGAAATCCTGGGATCACATATTAGGGACACAGGAGATATTCTAAATGTCTTGGGGGATATTGAGGTAGGCAGGAACTCCCTTCTAGTCACTTTAGATGTGGAGTCCCTCTACACCAACATACCCATCCAAGGGGACCTGGAGAGCATAGAACATTTTCTGGATAGCTGAGATAACAACATGGAGCCCCCAACTGCATTTCTTGTAAAATTGTCCGAATTTGTTTTGTCATATAACACTTTTACTTTTTTGGACACATTTTTCCTGAGAACAAAGGATCTGCTATGGGGGCTACCTCTGCCCCCAGTATAACCAACCTGTACCTGGGGATGTGGGAAAATAAATATGTGAGAGATTCAGAGCATAATCTACTTTTTGATAAAATTGAACTGTACCGCTGTTTCATCAACAATTTGATTTTGATTTGGAAGGGTAGCATAGAGGAACTGGATTTATTTTTTGACTTCTTGCACCACACTAACCCAAACCTTCATTTCAGCTACACTGTTATTGAGACTGAAATTTATTTTCTAGACGTACACATTACCAAGGACATAGGGGGAAACATAGGTTCAAATATCTATAGGAAAGAGTTTGACAGGAATATCCTCTTACTGTCCTCACGCTGCCATCCATACCATGTCATTGAAAACATTCCTAAAGGGCAATTAGGATAAAAATAAATTGCAGCTCTATAGATAACCATGATATGGGAGCTTCTGATCTAGAAGATAGATTTGTAGAAGGGGTATAGTGCAAGAAAGATGCAAGAGACTAACATTACAGTCCAAAATATACCCAGAGATACTGTTCTACAGAAAGGACCAATCAGGAAACAAGATGAACATGGACTTAACTTTGTTACTAATTATTCTATACATTCAAACAAAATAGGAGAGATTATGCAGAGGAATTGGAATATCCTCAGGGGGGACGGACACCTGAGGGATTTTCATTTCAACACACCTCATCTCTCCTACAGATAAGCTCACACACTCAGGGATTACCTTGTCCACAGTAGACTAAGTAGACTTGCCATAAAGACATGGCTCACAAACACTAGTGTGGGCTACTTCCCTTGTGAGAGATGCATCTACTGTTCAGTGATCACCTCAGGGAGGGAGTTCAATAGCCCAAACAATAGAAGAAATTTTGAAATTCACCAATTAATGACATGTGACACCCAGGGTGGTATTTATCTAGTTAAATGCTGCTGCTGTGCCTTCTACATTGGCAAAACAGAAGGGGTTTTTAAATGCCAAGTGGGTGAGCATTGCAGAGTCATAAAACATGAGGACCTTACATATGTTACAGCACTTCACATTAAACGGTCTATCAATCCTGGTGAGCATAAGTTTATGTTTCAGGCAATAGAGAAGGTTATGCCAAAGCCCAGAGGGGGTGACTACAAGAATGTAATACTACAATGAGAGGGCTTCTGGATATCAATCAATCAATCAATCAAAATCCTTATTTATCCAGGCAAACATCATTGAGCAAGCTCAATTACAAGATGGACCTGGTTAGCTCTGGGTTAAATGGTACAATGCATTCAGAGATATTTACAATTGAGCCAAATAACACAAGTAAAAAACAATTAATGCAAGTAAGTACTCAATGTTACATCAGTCATATCAGTTCAGAGTGCTTCTGTAATATTTAAGGAGGACATAAGATGAGGCTTAGTAGGAACTTTAGTAGGGAGAAGTGATCAGCTGCTTGTATAGGAAGCTTATGCAAGCACAGAATTTCAAAAGTAGTGTGATCACACAGCATCCCTAAATGTAAAACTCTAAACAGAAGGATAAGGGTCTTAACAGTCAAGGAGAAAAGTAATTACAGCTCTTTTTTGGCAAATTTCTGCATGGAAATAGATTTATGCTTGATTTAGAATGGACACAGAAGCAGACTGCAGGAACCAATCAGAAGCCAATGCCGAAGAGCACTCACGTTCTGATTGGATGGCTGCTAATGCCATGCTTTGTTCATTGGGAATCTGAGGTTAGGTTCTCAGGTGGTGGTAGAGGCAGCACTGACTGCCCGGTGCCTGGATTTCCCACGCCTATGGGCAGGGAGCCCAAGGAGAGCATATCCTTGGCAGGGGATGGAAGAAGGCATCGGTATTAAGTACTGGGCCATGGACAATGGAACATCTGAACCAGCGGAAGGACCAAAACAGCAGGACAACAGAATTGGGTGTTCCTTGATGCCTAAAGACTGGCCCAACCACAGAAATTCAGAAAGGAGTGTAATCAAACAGAGTCCCAACTATTGACACTCTAAACAGGAAAAAATTGAGGTCATAACTGTTAGGCAATAAGTAAGTATAGCTCTTTTTTGTGCAAGTTTTAGACAGAAAATCAGACTTTAGCTTAGTATTGAGGGAGACACAGTATCAGACTGCAGGAACCAATCAGATGTCAGAGCAGAAAAGTGCTTGCGTTCCGATTGGGTGTCGGCAACGCTGCACCTCGCTAATAATGAGTCTGGTCTAGGTGTCTCAGGCAGCAGCTATGGAAGCAATAACCACCCAGTATCCTCATTTCTCCCACCTGAGGGGCAGGGAGGCCCTGAAGGGCTAGTCTATGGCAGGGAAGAGAGTTAGGGGACAGAGGAAAGAGATAGTAAGTGTAGAATGCAGTGGAAAGGGAATACAGAGATGAAATAGGGCAGTTAAATGGTACAGGGTAGGGGAATAAGAGCCACAGATTAAGTAATATGTAAAAGACAGCAGGGTGAGTAAGGTGTAGCGGCCACAAAGCCATGAAGAGATAACCCTACAGGGATTTCTAGAGGGGAAAAACATTTAAGGCATAAGACGCTCACAGAGTTAAGGTCACCAAAGCTTACAAGCGATCATAAATTCAACTATGCTCAGAGGGCAGCAGTCTGATGCGTCGGACAAAAATTAGGGGCTGGGGTACCAATTGCATGGCTCACACACATAACAAGCATATAGAGATTTAAAGGCATTCATTCTGAGGAGGCAGCTTAATTTCAATAATTTTTGTACTTTGTTCCACAATATTGGCAACAGGAAACTAATGGCCACTCTGCCATAGCTAGAAGAAGCCTTGGAGATACATAATGTGATGTAGAATATGCTTCTTAGGGCATACATTCCTGGCTTACTAAGTGGGAGACAGTCTATTATATATTGTGGAAGCCACTTCAAGAAGACTGTATAAGTCCAAAGGACTGCGTCTCTATTACGCCTAAACATAAGAGAAGACCACCCTACAGCTTTGTACAAGGAACAATGATGGGTAGAGATGGGGAGACAAGTAATGAACTGGATGGCCCTGTGGTAAAGTGTATCCAACTTTGCAAGCAAGGCTTTGGGACATTGACTATAAAGGAAATCTGCATAATCGATCAGAGAAAGAAAAGTAGTTTGAACAAGGCGCACTTTTGCATCTCTAGTAAGAAACTGGTTAATTCTAAAGAAATGCTCCAGTCTCTGCCTTAACTTCTTTACAAGGTCCTTGACGTGCTTGGTGAATGATAGATAATGGTCTAACCACACACCTAGGTATTTAAACTTTGAGACAAACTCCAGTTTCTCTCCAAGAATTGTGATAATCTGAGGTAGTGCTCCAGAGCTGGCCGGATTCATCACACAGCTATAGGGCAAGAACAACATTGCTTTTGTTTTTTTAGCATTTAGAAGAAGTTTTTTATGGAGGAGCTGGTTCTGGAGTTGGTTAAATATACCCTAGAAGCATGCAGAGCCCCTAGCTTAAATGACAGATTTAACATCACTTCATATATTAAATATATGTCACCCCCCGATATGTTTTTGATGAGATTTGTGCTTATTGAATTAGTATACACGTAGTGTCCGCAACTAAAGTAGCTCATAAGAATTTGACGTAATGGTCACTTTTTAATAGACACACATTTGTATATATAGTATCATTTATATTTCTTTTTTGTACATGCTTCTACATCTCATTTTCCTTACATGAGCCTGATTAAATCTACATGGAGTTTTTCCTTTTAGTCACATCTGTGTTGCCACAGGACTTTATAAGCAGCAAATAGGAACTCCAATGCACCTTTAATTTTATTTATTTTTGTTCCATATATGAATATTTATTCTGTCCATAAATGTCCTTTAGTATAAACTCTTGTGCTGATGCCATAAGCATTATGCACTTTTAAATGTGTTGTCTTGTACTGTGTTCTGGTATTGTGTTTACACATTTCACCTGTGGTCTGCACTAAGTACCTAATTATGATGTCATAACTAATGGACTATATAAGCTGTATGTGTGATTTGAAATGCATGTCTTTTGATAAAGGACTTTTGTCTGAAACTAATCAAGATGTGTTAGATGTGTTGTGCACTGACACTTTAATAAAGATCAGCACTTTTTGTGAATTATAAGTGAGCAGCATTTTAATTGAGTGGTGGTGAGTGCTGGACTTTTGAAAGTAGATTTGTGATTTTTGACCTAGCACCCCAGCCTGGTGCAACCTTCTGCTTCAATTTGGATATATATACAAATATATATATATATATATATATATATTCATGGCAAAAAACTCAGTTTAATGCATCAGTTAGGGTTGTTCCACAGCGACAAAAGCAAGGAAATTCGGTGTTAGGGTTGAAAACCCTAACTCCGAATTCACCCCCCCAGCACCACACACACACAGACACACACACACACACACATATGCAAGTATGGGGGAGGACTAAGGCAACACGACCAATGACAGACAACCTGCAGCAGGTGACAGAAATAACAAACAATTGTCTAA
Source organism: Neoceratodus forsteri (assembly GCA_016271365.2). Classification (NCBI taxonomy): domain Eukaryota; kingdom Metazoa; phylum Chordata; order Ceratodontiformes; family Ceratodontidae; genus Neoceratodus; species Neoceratodus forsteri. Next base: position 1,341,164,668 of record CM057449.1, on the reverse strand, counting down.
ATGTACTACAAGACATCCCCACCCACCTGACCAGGTACTGCATGCTCAGTGGAGATCAACAGCAAAACTGAGGCCATGTACACCAAATGTACACATCCCTAATTGCAGCTGCACACAACGTACCACACTTAGTAGTTGCATGGCCTTACCTACTCATGCCCCACACCACACCACATGTGGTGGGCCACCTGAGCAATAGAGTTGAGCAAAACTAAGGAGTTGTACAGGTATAATATCTCTGATTATAACAAGAGTCTGAGAAATGCAGCTTTCTGATTGGCTGTTAACATTCTAACAGCCTTATGTTTAGCTTTTATTAACATACATGTAGAGCATAACCATATGATGAACATGGTTTAATGTTGTTTAAAAAAACAGTTTTATTATGATAGCAATAAGGCACTCCCAGGGATTATGTTAATGGTCAGTTAATCACTGTCTAGCGACATGCTGCACTCGGCTACGACTCATTCAACATTAAACCTCTAGAGGGTGATTAACAGACCATTTAACATAACTGTTGGTCATGCCTTATTGCTTAATTACCTTCATGTGTAGATACTCTCCCTCTGCTAGGCACTGCAGGAGCTTTGCAACACAGTGTCCCACCCAGTTACCCCATCCACTGTCTAGTTACTGGAGAATGGCAGCGAATATGAACTCATGAAGATGAACAATGTTACTTGATCATTGCAGCCATCGAAACCTTAGTGTGATTATAACTAACAGAGTCTGTGATAGAGAATGACCCCTCCTGTTCTACTACACTTATCCCATTGTGAGTAAAATCAATACTAAAAGACATTCTATTTATATCTATACTATACCTACTTGATTCCTGTTGTAGCGCAATTAACATAGTTATCACTTTGATAGCATCAGTGACAGAATTGTGGCAAACCCAAAGACTAGGCATACAGCCTGAGTATGAAACAACTGTTAAAAAAATTTGGCTGTGTCCACAAGTGACATAGATCACTCATTGTAACAATAGTAAATGTATCACTATTTCAATAAGTTAGTCATCACAGAGGCAATGACATTGTCTTTATCAGGTACAACATACTCAGTAAGTGCCTACAGGAAAATCTATCCTATAGACATCTCCGATACAGCTATGTCATTGTTAGCTCAGTAGTGCTACGATATTTAGAAGTTGCTTGGCCTGATCCATGCAATTACATTTTTCTTACAAAGAATACTTACTGCATCTTTAGTATTCAAACACACTGAAGGTATATGTATGTACATCAGCAGTACACCTTCATCAGTAAGTATGCATCTGATACTGGCAGTAGGAATTTCACAGCATTGTACAGGCAATGCTTTTCCATACCTTTACATCAGCCTCTCTATCTTGAGTAAACAGTTGCAGTAAATGTACTACTATGTAAATCACATACTAAATGCAACACTACTTTTATCTTGACCATGGCTGTGTCTTGTAGTTAATTTATGTAGTTCTCTTAATTAATGTATACTCACTAGTGTTAAAACCTTTGTACAACTGTGATCATGCACCTTCAGCATTTATATTGACTAACGGCACAGTACCAGGTGTGGTGTGGTGTGGGGCATCGGTGATGAGCCATGCAACTACTAAGTGTGAGTGCGTTGTGTGCAGCTGCAATCAAGGATGTGTACATTTGGTGTACATGGCCTCAGTTTTGCTGTTGATCTCCACTGAGCATGCAGTACCTGGTCAGGTGGGTGGGGATGTCTTGTAGTACATTTAGACAATTGTTTGTTATTTCTGTCACCTGCTGCTGGTTGTCTGTCATTGGTCGTGTTGCCTTAGTCCTCCCCCGTACTTGCATATGTGTGTGTGTGTGTGTGCGTGTGTGTCTGTGTGTGTGTGTGGTGCTGGGGGGGTGAATTCGGAGTTAGGATTTTCAACCCTAACACCAAATTTCCTCGCTTTTGTCACTGTGGAACAACCCTAACTGATGCATTAAACGGAGTTTTTTGCCATGAATATCCTGTCTTTTTGAGAATGATTAGTAACAATAGTATATGATTTGTTGTTGTAAGAGTACTGCACATACATACTGAAATGTACCAAGATGAGGAATACAGTAACTCATGTAGTACTATTTTCTGTTATGAAAACTAAGACTACTTCCATCTGAACCATGTTGCTTTTTATCTTTATGTATTTATTTTCACTTGCCACTGTTATGGCAATATTAATTTTTCATGTTGCAGTGTTTTACTCATTATCTTTGTGCAGGCAATGTACCAACTCTTCTGGCACATGATGAATGTAGTACTCTATGGCCCAAATATTCAAACTGTGCCAGGCTGTGGCACAAGCCTGGGTGCAGCTCAACTTTCTTGCACAGAGGTGTGGCCTGGGTGATATTCAACGGAGCTACACTATGGCACAGCAGCTTTGAATATTGCACCATGGCCACCCTCACTGTGCATGGCACAGTAGTACTGTGCCAGTGCAAGTGGCCAGAGTGGAGCATGGAGATGCACTGGTGCAAGTGCCATTGCACCATGCACAGCACCTGCGATATTCAAAAGGGGACATGCAAATGGGGCCATAATGTATACAAGGCACACAGGGGTATATTTTCATCTCATTACAGCCCCATTTGCATGCCATTAGCATGCAGGTGTGCCGATCCCTGAGAACTTGCGCCTGGTGCCTGCCAGGCAGCAGTTGTCAGGGAATGACACCGCCTGCAGCCCGATCACGGGCATTCATGTAAAAAAAAAAGTCCAATATCCCAGGTGGTCCAGTGGACTGCAGTGAGCCTGATTGCGGGCATCATTAATAGAACCCCCCCAAGTACAATATCCCTGGTGGTCCAATGGACCACTCGGTGCCTGATCGCGGGCATCTGTACCTCATCAAATACCCTAAGACCCTGGTGGTGTAGTGCCCCCACCCACCCACCCACTGAGCCCACTGCTCTGATCCCCCATCAGCCAGCGGGTGGCAGCACACCACCAACCTGCCACCATGTGCCCAGCGACTGACAGCTCAGTGGGCTGCATGCCCATTGGTTCACAGCATGAGCCAATGGGTGTGCAGACCATACCATACTACTCAGTACAGATATGTGAATGAATTCATTCACATATCTGGACTGAGTGGTACGGCATGGACTGCACGCTCATTAGGTCACCCTGTGAACCAATGGGCATGCAGCTCTACCAAGCTGTCAATCGGCAGGCATCGGGGTGGCAGACAAGTGGGGCACTGCTGCCCACCGGCTGATGAGGGGTGGGGAGGCGGTGGGGCTCAGTGGGCGGGTGGGGTGGGGGTACATAGACCACCAGGGTCTTAGGGGTATTTGATGAGGTACAGATGCCCGCAATCAGGCAGCAATTGGTCCACTGGACCACCAGGGACTGTACTGATGCTCACGATCAGGCACATAGAGGTGTAATGGACCACCAGGGATATGGGACGGTGGCATTTCACTCCAGGGATGCCCGCGATGGGGCATGGGGGGTGCTGCCAGGTGCGGCAGGAACTCAGATGGCCAACCACAAGTGGCAGCTGCCGTGTTGCACCCTGCAATGCGGCAGCTCACCTGTGGGTGGCCATCAGTTGTTCCTTTTTTTTTGGCTTAACTTTGTGCAGACACATGTAAGGGTTATGCATGCATGACTCTGCACATCCCAGGCTGAATATCGGGCTGTGCAGGTTATGCATGGGCACGCCCCCCTACCTGTGCCTGCATACATTACTGATACGCTCCGTCGCATTGGGATTTGTGTGGCGCACTTTTCCTGTTGAATATTGCGCGGTGGCACATCTGTGGGTTGTGCATGGTGCAACACTGTTGCGCCATGCGCAACCCTTTTCAATATCTGGGCTTATGTGTAAGAGTACTTTTTAAATATTCATATGTTACAACTTCCTCTTCTGTTTCTGTATTAGGCAAAAAAATCAGACTCATACTTACAAATGTGTGTACAAGAATATCCTCATACCACTGCAACATCCGTGACATTAGAATAATTGAAATGTGTTATCTGTGAAAACCGTTAATGCTTTGTGTAACAATATTTTTCATCAAAGTAGGTAAGCCAAATGGTTTCTTATATTACATATAAGCAATAAAGGATGGTGATCAGTTGTATTAATGGTCTGTTAATAACATACTGCTGTTGGACCACAGCTCAAGATGTACAACGTAACATATGCACTCACGAGCTGATAAACTCTCCATTGGCATAATTCCTGGAAGTCCCTTATGGCTACAATTATTAAACTCATCTTAAAGATTGTGACACCTTTTTCAATATGTATTATAGAAAGGGTCTGAAGAATGTAGTTTTCTGATTGGCTGGAAACATTCTAGCAATTTTATGTTAATCTTGTATTACCATGCATGTAGACCTTTACCATACGCTGAATAAGCTGTTTTATAAGAACAATAAGGTACTCCCACGGACTATGTTAATAGTCAGTTAATCAACATCTAGCAGCATGTGTCACTTGGCTACACCTCGTGCCACAGTACACCCCTAGAAGGTGATTGACTGACCATTTACATAATCGCGCCTCATGGCTTATTCGTTATTAGCCTACATATGTATGTTGATTTTAATCCCACATGAATCTGCTAAAATGTTTCAGGAAATGATGAAATAACAGTTGTACAACCCTTTGTCACAAATGTTGCTGATAAACATCCCCACAACATAATAACACCACAAACAAAAATTAGTATTTATAAAATATTTGTGTTTTTTTTTTTATAAAAGTATAAAACAATATTTTCATGAAATGGTAAAAAAATAACAGATTTTTTTACAAAAATACATACAAAAATATAAAACTTTGAGAATTTACAAAAAAAGGACAAACAAAAATATATTGATTTGTTTAAATTAGGAAATACTACACATACAAAAATATATATTTATTATTAAAGGTTCTTGTTTTAAAAAAAAATAAACAAAATATAATCATTTTAATATTGTAGAAAAACATTTTTGCAGCCACTACTTGTGAGAGGTGTGTGCTGCTTGAGGCAGTCCAAGCTACAGACTGGATCTGATGTGGAGGCGCAATGGAAATGGAAGCTGTTGCGCCCTCCAGAGGAGATACTGGACTGTTGTGGAGGGTGGTCACTTTGTCCCAGGGAAGCTGGCAGGAACAGGTGGTGGTGGTGGTGGAGGTGAAGTGCTCATACTGGCCATGGTGGCGTCAGCCACTGTCACCACAGGCTCAAGCACAAGGCTGATGGTCCGTTGTTGCACTTCCATGAAGGACAGCATTTACTGCTGTCCTTCAAGGAGTGCAACATTATCTTTTTTTCAGACCAACAACCATGCGCTCGAGCCTGCGGTAACAGCGGCAGTGGCCAGTAAACTGCTTTTCGTGCTGGCACCCTACAAAGAGTCAAAAAACATAAACCAATACAGCAGCCTCAAAACACTGATGTCCTTTCTGTCTTTCAACGTACGATATTTAATAGCTAATGCAGTAATAGTTATACATTAATTTGGCACTACTTATACTATTTAGAACTCTGATACAAATATAGATTGTTATCTTGTCTGTTCAGTTATTATATTTTTTCACCATATTATGTCATTTGTTGACAACATAAAAAAAGTTGTAGGAACTTTACATTTCCTATGCTATTCTTGTGTGTAATTTACTATACAGAAATAGTATCTAAATGCTTTAGCATAATAAACAGTACAGTCTCATACAGTGAAAGTACATCCTCATTGTGTGTGGACAACTAAACTTAACCATCTGTGGCTATAATGTTTCCTCACGCCTGCAAGAGAATATTCGGCTACCTGCACGCCAACAGTATGATTACATAATTTGATGTGTACGTCATCATGATCACTTTAACGATTGCTCGAAAAGACACACATATTGAGTTGTTATTCACCCTCTGTACACATATAAATGTTTCAAAACCTTTTTTAACTGGCATTGCATTGATTCAGCAGTAAACCATGAACAAACTGTCATTTTGTATTTTATTCTCATGTCCTGCGTGACCATAGTGTGGCAGAAACTGTTACCAAATGCCAAAATTTCCTAAGTCATGATTAGCTGACCAGCAATACAATCAGTGAAAGTTTCTTATTTTTATTATAATGAAACAACCTAGTAACAGTCTTAAGACTTTTTCACCATACGATGTACTTCACAATAGTGTTTCTGACTCATGCCTATAACCAGTTTTTGCGTTTTCATCAAATTGTCAACTGCATCTGTCTCAATGGGTTTCTAATACCTGAAACCATCTCACAGATTTAGTAAGCAAGAGTTGACTGAGTTTACTAAGGACTTACTCTAATACATTCTGCACACAGCATGTAAATAGATAGTAGGAGCTGTATTCAGAAGTGGTGTGCAAGAAATACAACTTTACACCATGCACAACACAGTGATGCATGTCAGTGCTATATCAGAAAGTGTTATTGATGTTAAATTAATTACCACTCTATCGAAACAAAACAGTAGAATCTGCAACAAAATAATCATGTGTATTCTCATCCCATGTCACATACAAAACCAAAATACACTCCAGGAAGTAGTGACACATCAGATGGACAGTCAATTGGCTCCAACAACGAACCCACAGCTTCATAATTGGTAGGACAGTCTCATTCCCAAGGAGGTTCATCAGTAGTTTTCTACAGGGATCACTACCTGGGTCCTTCCTGTTCACAACCTACATGTCTGACATAAGGGCAGGTATCATGAGTAATATTGCTGTCTTTGCAGATAACTCAAAACTGGTCATTAGTGTATGGGCAGAAGGGCCAGCTGGGTCTACAGACTGCCCTGGACCAACAGAAAAATGTAGTAGGAACAGTATTCTGAGTAAAATGCAGTGAAGTGCAAGGTACTGCACATCACACACAGAAATGCATAGCAAGTGTTCACCCGGTGGGGGGGGGGTATGAAATACTACAAGATTTTATTGCTGTCAGGGACTTGAAGCTGTTGTTGTATGTCAAGACGAACACCCTTGACACTTGTACAAGGGCAGCAGTTAAGGACAACAGGATGATGCATGCATCACCAGTGTGATTGCCTCCAGAAGGAAGGAAGATATTATACATCTGTGTAAGTCGTAGTCTGAAAACGCATCTCAAGTACTGTTTGCACCTGTGGATGTCACAGTTAAAGACAGACATTTTACTCCTAGGGAGCGTCCAGAGTAAGGCAATAAAAAAAATGCGTGTCTTATGGAACAGGACCTATGTGGAGAGTCACGAAGACCTAAATATGTACACATTGGCAGACACAAGGGACTGAAAAGACATGGCAGACGTCTTCAGGTACATGAAGGGGATAAATAAGAGAGTAACAGTTACGATGACTCAAACGAATGAAGAGGGGTAAGCCATCGCTGCAACTAGAGGAGGAAAAATTCTGGGGAAAAGAAGGAGGTGTACTTCACTAGGACGGTGGTGGAGCCATGTAATGTGGTGCCCAGGGGGCTGGTGCACGCAGACATGGTACAAGTGTTCAAGAGGATGTGGTACAGTAATAGGACAACGGTTCCAGAATAAAAGTTACATGCTGTCAGAATATCTGTAACTGGGAAGGGAGCAGACAGAGTAGTCAAGAGGGCAGACAGCATGCTGAGATACCAGGCACCAAGTGTCCAAATGAGTAGACGCAAGAGGTCGAGACACCTATTCTGGTGGTATTCTTACTATGTCAGTATACACCCAGACGTACGGGTTGTACTTTTATGAGTGCTATTACTGTTTTAAATGTTCCATAACTGTCACTCACAGTTTGGTTGTCACATCAAAGCTTGCAGCATGACAGCTGACAGTTCTGAGTGCCCTCCCAAGCTATTGCCTCACTTTCATCCTGCACAGTATGCTGAATGTGTGTATTACTATAGTAATTGTGCTACTTATGTCCCTGGCGTCCCAGTACAACACTCACAGGCCTACTGCAGAAATCCCTCAATATAATATCAAAGTCAAACATCATTTGTTATCTTGTTGTACACCGTTATTCTCCCAACCACTAAACAGCAACATTTACACTCCCCACTCTTCACTCCTGTCAGTGGCTGCACGTACCTGCATGCGAACTTGAATGATTCTGTGTAATATGGCTGTACACACATTGTACACAACAGAAGCAAATGAACATGAAGCTTGCACCATACTAGTGATCACATATGTATAATGTATTCATTTGCATCTCTAAACAATGTACTGCTATACAGTCTTCATATTTATTATTTTACGTTATGAAAGAATGCTGAATACTCCTACTAAATGATATGTCATTACACAACCGCTCAACTAAGACACAATGATAATAACATACATTCTGAGTTCAGGATTCTGTGACACTACATCTTGCATGAATAGCTGTTGTTATGCTACTTACGTGGTGAGCTGGTGCCAGCCTCTTGCTTCACCTCCACTGTTGTCTCACGCTCAGCTTCCCTGGGCTCTATGAAACAAATAAGTGAAAAATATGATCACATATACCAAGAAATATCAAGGTACAACAATATTTTTTAATAAGCTGCATTTGTAATACTCTGTCATTGTGTAACTGAAACATGTGAACACATCCCTTTTTGCAATAACACTTCTGTGTTTAGATGGCTTTCTGTTCTTAATCAACTGTGACATGCAGACAGCAACTGTTGTCATCTGTACAGTGAGCAATCACCTACATAAACAGCATCAACAATGTTATAGATAATTCCTAAGATTTGGACCACACCATAATTGTACGCTGCACTGTGCTTAGTCACACTGTGTGTGTACAATGTTGTAGATGTCCATAGACCTATTCAGTGATGCCCACCCCATTTACTGTCACTATGGCAGGGTCAATATACCACAAAATCTTGGCACTGACACACTGACAGTCAGCAGCCCTTATATAACAAACCACCTGCAGCACATCAATGTGGCCACAGTCCAAGCGAAGGCTGAAGTCAAATAATGCAAGTCTGTGTCCGTGGTGTTCCAACAGACATGTGCATGCAATCCTGCACAGAATTAATATAAAAGGAACCAATATTTCTGATGGTTCTCTGAACATGTCTCTCCAATTACAGTCGAAAAAAAAAATAGTAACAGAAATGTATAATACCTAGTATGCAGTGGACAGCCCCCATACCTACCCATTAATCCCAATTATAACAAGGGTCTGAGAAATGGAGCTTTCTGATTGGCTGAAAACATTCTAACAACCTTATGTTTCTCTTTTATTAACATACATGTAGAGCATAACCATATAATGAACATGATTTAACACTGTTTAAAAAAACTGTTTTATTATAATAGCAGTAAGGCACTCCCTGGGATCATGTTAATGGTCAGTTAGTCACCTTCTAGCGGCATGTGGCACTTGGCTATGCCTCATTCAACATTACACCCCTAGAGGGTGATTAACAGATCATTAACATAACTCTTGGTCATGCCTTATTGCTTAATAAAAGCAAGGGTCTGAGCATTTCAGGTTTCTGCTTAACTGCAAACATTGTCAAAGCCTTATGTAAATCCTTTATTAAGATACATGTAGAGATTGTCCATATGATGAACAAGGTTTAACACTGTCTATGAACATGTTTTTTTATAATAGAAATAAGACATTCCCAGGAAATATATAAATGATCACTTAATAACCATCTAGGGGTATGTGGCACTGGGCAACACCTCATTCCACACTACAACCATAGAAGATTAGTAACAGACCATTAACATAACCCTTGATTATGGCTTATTCCTTAAACATTAAACTGCACCCCCAAAATTAGTGGAGCAGAACAGCTACCCCCCCACCATGCCATATGGCAAGTTAAGTAGTTCTACGGCCATGCATCCATTGTCACACAGCGTGAACAATGGTCACACACCCATATGTTAGTACACATGTATTTACAACTCTAACTGCCAAGCAAGCTAAGAATATCCTCAGCTGCATTGCAGGCTATAACATATGGGAATTATTTACCTATGTTGAGTTGTCTGAGAACATGCACCAAAGTGGTGATCTGGCTTACAAATCACTTTTAGATGAAGCTCGGACAGGTTCTCTATCACCAGAACATGTTTGTATGTTAAACGATCGGAGAATCACAGTAGATACTGCATCCATAGAAACAGCATGTAATGTCTTCAGCGATGTATACTCTACAGGGACACACATAGTGTGTCTAATGCCACGACTAGAGAAATGCACTGAGTTCAACAATCTAATGCTGCAGAGAGAAAACCAAGAGATTCTAACTCTGCATGCTGTTGATACAGTTGATGGTGTCATTCTTAGTCGCAACCTAGTAGCAAAGATGACTGAATGACTCAGTGAATTCAAGTTAGATGTTTCACACACAGCTGGCCTAGAAGCTGTTCTCACACTTTGTAAGAATGCATGTATCATGCTGCGATGTAATCTAGATGTAGAACGAGGCATGGTAAACGGTGCCGTGGGAAACATCACTGACTTTGTCTACAATGTCCAGAAGACATATCGAGACGCTTGTAGTTCACTTTGACAACATGGAACAGTCTGTACACATAGAACGGACCTGTGTAAAATTCCAGGTATTTAAGGATATCTATGTAAACAGAAAACAGTTTCCATTATGTGTTGCATATGCTGTATCCATTCACAAATCTCAGGGCTTGAGTTTGGATTCAGCAATGGTGGACATAGTACAGACATTTTCAAGGATGGCATGAGCTATGTGGCACTTTCGTGTCCGAGCCTTTCTGGGTTGCACATTATAACTCTAGCACCTCAGAAAATACGAGCTGACAAGTGCTGTATTCTTGAGTACAACAGGTTTACTTACTACATCAGTCACAAATGTCTTTAATACCACTGCCTACATATCTGGCTGTCTCACATCATTCAGTCACATCTACAGGTATCAACAAACAGCCACAAGCTTCCAGAAGTGATTCAACTCAAAAGAGTTCAACAAAGGTCACAACTTCAAGTAAACATTCACAGGCAGCAATTCATCAGAAATCAGTTGGTGTAGTTGCTGTACCAGTCTTTGACAACAGCACTAGAGTGAACTGCTATGCTAACTAAGCTATGCAAGTTTTTCTACACATGCCACAGTTTGTGCGGGCAATATCTGCTTCAAAAGACAATACCCTATCAAATGCTTTGAAGCAGATTGTCAATATGACTTCTGACCAGTCTAACAATGTACGGTCACTAACACCACTACGACAGGTGTTAGGTACATATGATGGATGTAGTACATTCGCTGCTGACATACAGCAAGACACTAGTGAGTTTATGATGGCTGTCATAAACAACCTGGATGAAGACGGCACCCCAATGCGGCACTACTTCACAGTATCATATGTAACCAAATATGTATGTCTTTCATGTGGCCATTCACAGCGTGAAACCACAGAAGACATGCTGTGGATTACTCTTTTTGTCCCTCAAACCAAAAGTGTCAAATTTCGACAGCCATTCACCAATGCTCAATGTGGTCACACCTGTGAAAGGTGTGGAGGCAGAACACACTCAGTCCATACATCTCAGGAGTTCATTTCAATATCTGTTGCTTATCTTACTAGGTTTGACTCAAGCGAGCTCCAGAGTTGACACTCCTATCACAGATTACACAGCTAGTAGAATAGTCTTCAACCAATCAGTGTTTGACACTCACAGTATTATATATCACCATGGCCAATCCATGCATTCTGGCCATTACACCTGTTTACTAAGGTACAGAAGTGGATGGGTAGAGTGTGACGACTCTACAACAATTTTAAACAAGAGACTGCCACAACACTTAAAAATGCATATCTTCTAATATTGAAGAATTATGATGACAGCCATATTTCAGAAGAATGAGACACAACATGTTGTATTTTAAAATGACTACTTTTGACAGAAACAGTCGTAGATCAGTAAATTGTTTCCAATCTACAACTATGAATAAACCATAGCATTTCAACAAAATGCTGTACTGGCAAACACATTTCATTCACTATGACATCTAAGATCTTGTGTGGATCAGTGGCAACATTGAAATTGTTGTAGTGGCTTCAATCGGCACCAACAGTATTCACAGTCACTAGAGAAACCATGCTTACATGTCTATCAAAGATTGTACATCTCAAAACAGAGGCCTTACTGCTCTCCTCTTCTGTACATATATTGTATTGTTACTGTATGCTACCCATACATAACAAGAAGTTGCTACCAGTTTTAAACTTTTACTCTCTGCAGGTAAGAAAAGTTCTCAGTTATCATCATAAATTACTGAGCAACTGTCATCATTCACAAACAGTGCACTCTGTCACTAGTTGTCTATCACCACTTGTTTTCTCTATTTGCTCTTGACATATAGACAACAACATCATTCATTCACCATGCTACAGTGTAGAACTATCCCGCCTTTATTTGCAATACTGATACTGTACATATGTAAAAATAACAGCCTTTATTGATAATGCAAGAAGTTGAATGAAGCAACTGTAAATAATGAACAATTGCATCATATTATTAACTGACTCTGCCATGACTTTGTAATTACTTGTACATAATATTTACATTCTTATTCACCCTTGCGATTGTTACTAACAACTGTAGATTCAACTAAAAGTATTAGTATAAGACTAAAGTACAAATGAATATTTAACATACAATACAGCACTATACTGATTACATTAAATTAACCATATCTTTGATAAAAACAGCATACCATACATTCTTTTGTGTACTAGTTAAGAGTTAACATAAAGCCAATGTAACAATTGAAAAAATGTTTTTGTTCCTATAGAATATTCAATTTTTTGTACTTGTCATATAAGTAAGTCTAACCTATGTTAACAATGTCGACAATTGTAAATCAGACACTGTTACTGATCTGACATACTTCATACCTGTTCCTGACAATATTTATGATTGTCTCTATTGAGGGTCAGGTGGGAATTTTCCCTATGTGCCTAGTCAGTGACATATCATTAAATGCCAGTAATTGAATGTCACTGGAAATCAGATTTTTAACATTCTACTACTAAACACTTACCATATGGTTTTCGCCCAACCCAGGAACATCACATTATCAGTCACACAATAAAAACAAATACTTCTGTATCATGTGTGTAATCACTGTTTAGAAGCTACTGACATACCTTTAATAAGCACAGCACTACAAGTAATGGACTACACATAATTAGGACACACAACTACTTTAAAAATACTTAATATTATTCTTAACCAAAAGTCTCTTCAACTTCAGTAGCAAATATAATGAAGGCCACAGGTTCAGCATAGAGTATCACAAGTTCAGGAGGAATTTCCAAAGCACTTCTTAACACAAAGAGTAGGGAACCTAAAATCACTTTAAACACATAACACCTAACTAAAGACAGAGACCACCTAGTAAAGAACCAGGTATATGCATAGAAGGCAGATAACAACCTGACAACAAAGATGGGAGAACACTGCAGGATAGCAAACACCTAACCCTCAAGATGTGTAGCATGTAAAACAATCACCATAAATAGAACAAATTACCTTATATACTGCCTTTCTATACTTTATTATAATATCACATACTTAGCTCCAATGCACATATAATCCAGTTGCTATAAATGTGACACATTTACATATATATTCAAGCAATGATTACACACACAAAGTTGTATTGAGAGACTGATTTATAAACAAAACACAGTCTTAATTAGACCTTTTCAGTTTAACAAATTGGCAATAAATCTTTTCGAATCATAACCACCTGTGTCAGTCTTTACTTAAAACAAGCATAATAACATTAGAACATAAGTGTTGTCTTTATTAACCATGCAAATCAACTGCAACAAATAGTGCAACAACTATATCTCCATGAATTTCTTTGGTTGCTATGCTGTCCACTCAGTATCACAACATAGGCAACGATGTGGCACATTACATGTCACACTTTCCATAATTCCTAAGAGTATAAAAGTCAGCAATGTACTTATTTTCCTGTGCCTATACACTCATCATGTAGTAATTACTGTACCAAGGTGCCGCACATCAGCACCCAACAGTACACAGCTGTGACTATACACTTAGGATGCAGTCACTGCTATGTCTACTTCAATTCCCTGTCTAAGCTTCTGCAACTCCCAACTGTGGTAAGTTAACTATACCTACAATTACAGAGGTGTGCCATAGATCTCCAGTCCCATACCATTCCTATAGAAAACCAGTCATAATACAGTACAAATATCGGGATGCACAGCAGCTCTAGCTGCCTAAATCCATGCAAATCCTAACAAAGGTAACTATAGTTTCCCTTGAATCAGTCACGTGTGGCATTGACGTACAAATAGTCACCTGTGTTGTGTATGTACACTGACATGTACCTACCCTGACTTGTCATCTGTATCTCCAATTACAATGTACTACCTACTGTCACATTTGTACACACATTGCCTGACTGAATCCATTCAAATGGCAACTGTGCTAACGGGACTATTCCTGTAGAACAGACAGCTGTACAACTGATGTACATTCCCTATCATTTCCTGTGACTGTTTACTTGGATGCAGCAAATACTATGAGAAAAGCAGTCCCCCCATCACACAGTTTACCTCCATGTTTTTTATTCTGTATTGTCAACTCAGTGTACAATATGTAGACTAGCTGTTCATTCATTGACTTACAGATCTCCTGTAATTCCCTAACTAAAAAGTACCATGTACCACACTTATATCTACTGTCAGTCTACAGGCAGACTGCAGTACCTAGTGTGAAAGCTGTGTCACATTCTACCTAAGCACATACAGTTGTGAATGTACAGTCAGTATCAGTAACTGGTATGCATGTGTAAATTGTCTGTGTAAAGCCATAGAAATCCTAACTGTGTTAAGTTGTGTGTATCAACAATTACAGACCTGTACCATTGATGGTGCTTGCCTCATTCTTGCTGTGCATCGATACTCATGATGCAGTTTAAACTTTGAGGGGGGGGTATTATCTATGTCAGCCAACACAAACACTAAGTGTCCTAACTTGAGTGTCCCTGAACTCACTGATGTCTACCATTGATGTCCATACCCTCAGTTCTTCTGTGGGTCTCTACTAAGGATCTAGTACTTGGTGTTGCAGTTTGAAGAGACATTACCAGACTGAAGCCATTCAAATGACAACAATGCAAACTACACTTTACCTATAATCAGGAAGTTATAAACGTGATCTGCATCACCCTTCTTTGCCTCTGTCTTCTTCACTTTACATACAAGCAAGTCTATAACTGTTCCTGTTACCATGGTTCTCCTCCCCCACTTCCATCTGTGTCTGTCTCTCTGTGTGCAACTGTTGTTCAGGAGGAATATGAGCCACATGATGTCTTCATACATACTAAAACAGTGGCACCAAACAGAAATGTAAATGTACATGGTAGCACAAATCAAAACAAAAAGATAAACAATTCTAAAAATACTGAATCTAATAGAGTGACATTACTGCAGGTCCCTTCAGGCACCACTCTCATCCACCACAAAACACTAACATCAACAGTACTTAAATATACTAAACATGAAACAGCAGCGAGAGCAAGGGGCCCTACCAACCACACACTCCAACACCCAAAAACAAAAATATACAGTACTGTAAAATACAAAATGTACTAGTAATAGGAGTGCGGGACCCTTTGGGCCCCGCGCTCCCACCACGTAATGTGGCAGACTGGGCTGGAGGACTGCAAAGGAGGGGTGTACCCTAACATTGAATTCCCTCGCTTTTGTCGCTGTGGTACCACTCCCACCACATAATAACCCTTCTATTTTTGAAAATAATAATGAGAAATACTGCACATAATGTGGTAGCGGGAGCAGTGGGAGCACAGGGCCCTACCAACCACACACATTCCAACACACAAAAAAAAATATACAGTACTGTAAAATACAAAACTTACTACTGATAGGACACCGCACTCCCACCACGTAATGCAGCAGTGTGGGCTGGAGGGGTGCAAAGAGGGTACTTCAACCCTAACATTGAATTTCCTCAATTTTGTCGCTGCGGTACAACCCTAACTGATGCAGTAAACGTAGTTATTTGCCTCTAATTTCCCTTGGTTTTGAAAATAATAATGAGAAATAGTGAATGTAATGCAGCGGCAGGAGTGCAGGGCCCACCAAATAATGCAGCGGTGGTAGTGCGGGGTGCTTCGGGTACCGCACTCCCACCACATTATACAGCAGCTGAAGCGCGGGGCCCTGTAGGCCCTGCACTCCCACCACATAATTACCCTTGTTTTTGAGAATAATAATGACAAATCGTGAACATTATGTGGCACCGGGAGCAAGAGGCACTTCGGCCACCATGCTCCCACCACGTAATGCAGAAGGGTGGGCTGTAGGGATGCAAAGTGGGGCTTTAACCCTAACACTGAATTACCTCACTTTTGTTGCTGTGGTACAACCCTAACTAATGCAGTAAACAGAGTTATTTGCCTCTAAGTTTCCTTCTTTTTGAGAATAATAATGACAAATAGTAAATGTAATCCAGCTGCAGGACTGCAGAGCTCTTCGGGCCCCGTGCTCCCACCACATAATGCAGCAGCAGGAGCGTGAGGCCCTTCGGGCACCACACTCCATTAAATACAAAATGTACTAGTGATATGACACTGCACTCCCACCATGTAATACAGCAGGGTGGTCTGTAGGAGTGCAAGGGGGGGGCTTCAACCCTAACACTGAATTTCCTCACTTTTGTTGCTATGGTACAACCCTAACTGATGCAGTAAACAGAGTTATTTACCTCTAATTTCCCGTGTTTTGATAATAATAATGACAAATAGTGAATGTAATGCAGCGGCAAGAGCTCAGGGCCCTTCAGCAAACACGCTCCCACCACATTATACGGCATCGGAAGCACGGGGCCCTGTGGGCCCCTCAGTACTGCCACATAATGCTGGGCGAACATAGCTCATGGGCCCTCACGTCACATCACGGATGTCTTCTCACATAGTAACATTGTCCCACAAACGAAATAATTATGCGCATGCTGATGCAAAGTGAAGCACAAAGAGAAACTGTACTGTAGACAGAAATGTTAAAAGCAACACAAACGCAACCACAAATGAAAATGCAAAGGGTAATGCACATAGTGGGCGCCAACATGAACAGTAAGTGAAACGAGTACGGAACCACAAGCAGAAACGGTAATGGTAACAGTAATGTAACCGCATGAGGCTGGCTTTCCCAAAAGCTGTATAGAGAAAAGACAGTGAGTACAAAGAATGTATGCAATGTAATGACTCTCGTAACAGAAAAATCAGCACTTGGAATACTTAATTTATTATATCTCAGGAACCGTACAACATAGAAAAAAATTTAAAAGTCATACGAATTATCGCTTTCCTGGCTAGTTTTATACTTAGCCTCCATTAGGGTTCTAAGTAATTTTTTGATGAAAAGTCTGTATCTCAAACTGTTTCCGAGATACGGGCCCTGAAAGGCGCGGCGAATGCCGTAATGTTATCCTATGGAAAAAAAACAGAAGTTCGGAGTGGCATAACTTTGCCTCCCTGTTATGTTTTTTCACCAAACCACTGAAAGGCACATCTGTCAGATGTTGGCTGTGTTCCCTGAAAATGTCAGCCCAAAAGACCAAACCGTTATTTAGCAGCAGGGCACCAAACGATTGCTGCAATGCGTCGTACGGCGTAATGTTATCCTATGGGAAAAACCTTCAATTTTGGAGTACCATAACTTTGCTGCCATGTAATATTTTTTCAACAAAATAGTGAAAGGCACATCTGTGAGATGTCGGCTGCATTCCCTCCAAATTTCAGCCCTAAACTCCAAACCGTTCTTTTGCAGCGGGGTGCCAAAGGATTGCTGTCATTTTCCCACAGCCTAGAGAAGTACTTTCACAATTTGCAAAAGCTTTCGCAAAATTTCTGACACTTTTGTCAGTTCAACACTACTTTAGAAAGTACTTTCCAGAAATTTGAAAACATATTTCTGGGTGTTTTACCCCAAAATAAAGACATAGCTAGCATCCTCAGGGTCCGACTAGGTGAATACAAAATAATTAGGTTGCTAGAGGGTCCCAAATTTAAATGCCAAGCATTTTCTGATCGCTAACTGAAAACAAGATGGTGGATTTGCAAAGTAAAAGGGCCATTGTGAAAGTAAAAACTGCATTTGCGACACTGTCGAACTTTTTAACTTTTCCCATTGACTTATAATGGTAACTTGTTTTTTGAATAACTTTTGAACCATTTAATATTTTTTCACGCAATCTTCAAAAGGCACATTGGGGACCCTGTCTGCACATTCCCTAAAGATTTTGGACCAGTTGCACAAACTGTGTGACCTGTAGGCGCGACCGTAGAATTCCAGAAAAAGCATAAACAAGGCACAGATCATGCTATAACTCCGCAGCCGTATATCCGACCAGTGCAAAACTTGGCAGATCCCAAGATGTATGGGTCTTGATCATGTATTCCAAATTTCAGGCAACTCTGTCAAATGGTTGCAAAGTTATTAAGGTGCACAATTTGGGGTTTAACATGTAAATGGCTCCTCAACCCTAACTATGGCAGCACTACTGTGCTACCATAATATATATATATATTATGGTAGCACAGTAGTGCTACCACAGTTAGGGATGAGTAGCACTTTTAAGGTTAAAGGGTCAAACTTTGCACCTTAATAACTTTGCCACCGTTTGACAGATTTGCCTGAAATTTGGAATCCATGATCAAGAAGCATACATCTTGGGATTTGTCAACTTTTGTACCAGTCGGATATACGGCTGTGGAGTTATTAAGTGTGATCTGCACGTGCATTTACGGTTTCTGGTGAATTGTTTGCTCGCACCTACAGGTCACACGGTTTTTGCGACCAGTCCAAAAACTTCAGGGAACATGCGGCCAGGGCCCCCAATGTGCCTTTCAAAGATTTCATGAAAAAATATTAAATGGTACAAAAGTTATTCAAAAAACAAGTTCCCATTTTAAGTCAATGGGAAAAGTTAACAAAAAGTTTGACAGTGTCGCAAATACACTTTTAGTGTCACAAATGGCCCTAGTAGTGTACAAATCCACGTTTGTTTTCGTTGTGATCAGAAAAATGTAGCATTTAAAATTGGGACCATCTAGGGACACAATTCTTTTTGTGTTTACCTAGTCCGAGCCCTGAGATGCTAGGCATGTTTTTAATTTTTAGTTAAACACCCTAGAAATATGTCTTTCAAATTTCTTGAAAAAATAGTGTCGCAAAGTAGTGTCGCACTCACGACACTTTCACAAATGTTTGCAAAAGCTTTTGCAAATCACTACACTACTTTTTCAGACTATGGCCAAAATGACAGCAGTTCTTTGCCACCCTGCTGCAAAAGAACGGTTTGGTCTTTTGAGCTGAAACTTGGAGGGACCTCAGCTAACATCTCACAGATGTGCCTTTTGGTGGGTTGGTGAAAAATATTGCATGGCTGCAAAGTTATGGTACTCCGAATTTGGCATTTTTCACCATAGATTAACATGGTGGCGTACACTGCACCTTTCCGGGCTTGTATCTCAAAAATGATGTGAGATACAGATTTTTTGTTGCAAGTTGCATAGCCCAGGCTATGCAGCAGCAAAAACCTAGACAGGAAAATCATGATTTCTATAAAATTTAAATTTTTTTTCTACGTCGTGCAGTTGCTGAGATAGTAGCAATTAAGTAGTTACAATGCTTGCTTTAAGTTTTGATGCCCATTACAATGCATACATTCTTTGTACACACTGTGTTTCTCTCTGCATCTGTTCGGCAAAAACAGGGCATGCACTTCTGTTACTGTTACAGTTACTGTTTCCACTTGTGTTTATGTCCCCGTTTGCATTACTGTTCCCGTGTACGCCACCGTGTGCGTTACCCTTTGCATTGTCATTTGTGCTTGCATTTTCGTTACTTTTACCATTTGCATTTCCACCACTGTTTCTGTTTGCATTTTTGTTTGTGTCACTGTGCGCATTGCTATTTGCGTTTCTGGTGGCCCTTTCGTTTGCGTTTCTGTTTCTCTTTCATTTTGCGTCTTCCTTGCTGTTACTGTTACCTTTTGCGTTTTCAAATGTGTTACTGTGCCTGTGGGCATTATGGATTGCATTTCCATATGTGCTTGTATTTCCTTTTGTGTTTCTGTTTCCTTTGCTGTTATTGTTGCTGTTACCATTACCATTTGCATTTACAATTGCGGTACTGTGCCCATGCGCATTTCGGTTTGCATTTCCGTACACGCTTCTGTTCCTGTTTCCATTTCTGTTTCCTTAGGCATTATTCTTCATGTTAACTTTACCATTTGCATTTACAATTGTGGTACCATGCCTCTGTACGTTACGGTTTGCGTTTACGTGTGCGCTTCCATTCGCGTTTCCGTTTCTGTTCCCTTTCATGTTCTTTTTGCTGTGACACTTAACATTTCCATTTAAAATACTGCTGCCATCACTGTTCGCATTACCAGTTGAATTTTTGTATGTGCTTCAATGTCCATTTGTGTCACTGTTTGCTTCGGCGTCACTTTGCACTTGCGTTTCTATTAACGTTTCCTTTACCATTTACATTTGTGTTACCATGTGTGCCACTGTTGGCACTTCTGTTTGCATTGCTATTCCTGTTACTATGTCACAAGACATCATGTGGCAGGAGTGCGGGGCCCTTTGGGCCCCGCGCTCTTGCCGCCACTTTACATTCACTATTTCATGTCATTATTCTCAAAAAGAAGGGAAATTAGAGGCAAAAATCTCAGTTTAATGCATCAGTTAGGGTTGTTCCACAGTGACAAAAGTGAGGAAATTTGGTGTTAGGGTTGAAAGTCCCCTTGGACCCCTCAGCCCACTCCCAACCGGCATCAGGTGTGCATTGGGGTCATGGTCCCAACTCTCACCCCATTCTCCTATTCTTCTTTACACATGTGATTGGGTAAGAGTTGGGCTGATGACCCCAATGCACACCCCGATGCCAGTGGGGGCTGAGGGGTCCAAGGGGACTTCAATGCTAACACTGAATTTCCTCACTTTTGTCACTGTGGAACAACCCTAACTGATGCATTAAACAGAGATTTTGCTCTAATATATATATATATATATATATATATATATATATTCATTCCAAAAACTTCATTAACATACCATTAGGGTTGAAGCATAAACATAGGAAATGTGATCTTAGAGTTCCCAAGCATCAGACCCTGCCCCACCCTTGGCTTCCAACCTGAACATCCCAACCTCACCCTAGGCTTCCAATCTTAAGGCTCAACTCCATCCTGCATGCAGGAACAGGTGTGAGGGGTGTGCCTTGGGGTTGTGAACCCTAACACTCACCCCATTTTTTTATTATGTACCCATATCAGGTTATTAAGTGTTGAAATGGGGTGAGCTTTAGGGTTCACAACCCCAAGGCACACCCCTCACACCTCATCCTGCATGCAGGGTGGAGGTGGACCTTGGGGTTGGAGGCCAAGGGTGAGGCTGAGGTGTTTGGGATGGAATCTGAGGATGGAGGCAGGGTCTTATGCTTGGGAACCCTAAGGTCACATTTCCCTACTTTTTACGCTTCAGCACTAATGATGCACTAACAAAGTTTTTTGCAATGCATTTCCTTACTTTTTCAGATAGTATAATAATATTCTTATTTTATGGTCCTCCATTGAGATAGTACATCAGTATCCTTGAGGCACTATAACAGTATCCTTATTTTACAGTGGGAGCACAGGGTCTTTCCACTGAGACAGTATAACAATATCCTTATATTATGGTGGGACTGCAGGGTCCTTTGGACCCTTCGATCCAATCCCTCCATTGGGACAGTATAACAGCATCCTTATGTTTTGGTGGGAGCACAGGGCCATTCGGACCATGCACTCCTGTTTGTGCAAATTACATAACTTGCACAAGATACTGTTGGAGTTTGTGCAGATTACGTAATTTGCACAAAATGCAACAGTATCTTGTGAAAGTTATGTAACTTGTGTAAATTACAACTTTCATGCCTGACAGTATCTTGTGCAAGTTAAATAACTTGCACAAATTACAACTTTCTGGCCTGACATATAAATTCTCTAATAGGAAATATTGGAAAATTAAAAGTTTAAGAACTTTTGAAAGGATTAATATTTTTTCACCAAACCTTCAACAGGCAAATATGTGAGGTAAGGCTTTCTACACTAAAAATATCAGACCATGACCTAAAGCTGTTTCTGAGATACAGTGGACAAAGAAATGTAAAAAAAAACTGGTACATTTAAGATTTTGTGATGCTCTGTATTGCAAAAACCACAGAACTGATTCACAAGAAATTTGGAACATCAAGAGACCTTCCCCTAGAGATTATTGATGCCTAATTTTGCGCAAAGCCATGAAATGGTTCCTAAGATATATAGTTCAAAGATACGGGTTTAACATGTATTTTGCACAAATAACATAACTTGCACAAGATATTGTTGAATTTTGTGCAAATTACATAATTTGTGCAAAATATTTCAGTATCTTATGCAAGTTATGTAACTATGAAATTACAACTTTTCATGATGGGCATATAAATTTTCCCTAGGAAATAATGGGAAATTAAAAGTTTAATAACATTTGAATGGATTAATATTTTTGCACCAAACATTCAAAAGGCACAACAGTGAGGCAAAGGCTTTCTACCTTGAAAATTCATAGCACTACCTAAAGCCATTTCTGAGATACAGGTGGACAAAGAAATGTAAAACAAACTAGTAAATGTAGGATTTTGTGATGCTCTGTATCTCACAAACCACATATTCAATTCACACAACATTTGGCACTTCAGGAGACCCACCCACAGAGATTATGCATGCAAAATGTCATGCAAATCCATTGAAGAGTTGCAAAGTTATTAAGGTGCAAAGTATACATAGCTGGATAACAGTGTGCGAAAAGTTCTTTCATTATACAGTACATATGAATTTTCCCCTAGGAAATAATGGGAAATTAAAAATTCAGTAACTTTAGAATGGATTAATATTTTTTCACCAAACCTTCAAAAGGCACTTTTGTGACCCAAAGGCTTTCTACCCTGAAAATTTCAGATGACAACATTAAGGCATTTCTGAGATACAGGTTGACAAAGAACTGTGAAAAAAATGGTAAGTTTAGGATTATGTTGACAGCTCATCTCACAAATCACACAATAGATTTGCAGAACATTCTGTACATTAAGGGACCTATCCTTGAGATTATGCATGCAAATCCATTGAGTGTTTTCAAAGTTATTAAGGTTCAAATTTGTGGATTTAACATAGATGTTTGCATCTAGTTTCTAATATACTGGCACTACCATGCCAGTATAATATATATCTATATCTGTATCTGTATCTGTATCTCTGTCTATCTATCTATCTATCTATCTATCTATCTATCTATCTATCTATCTATCTATCAACTTTGTTAATGCGTTAATGCATCGGTTAGGGTTGAAGTGACAAAAGTAGGTAAATGAGATGTTAAGACTGAGCCCTAACACTCCCCACCCAACCCCACTAGCCCACCCCTCTCCACAGACCAACAGGTCTTGAGGTGTGCCTTCAGTTGTTGGGCTAACTCTCACCCCATTCCATGTGTAAAATTTTGATATGGTATAGTATATTAGAATGGGGTGAGATGCCTGTTAGTCTCGGGCGGAGGGTGGGTGGGATGGCTGGTAGGGTTGGATGAGTGGGTGTTAGGGCTCAACCCTAATGTCTCATTTCCCTACTTTTTGTCTCTTCAACCCTAACTGATGCATTAATGAAGTTTTTTTTACAATTTATTTTCTCACTTTTTGAGGTAGTATAATAGTATCTTAGTTACTGTAGGAGTGCAGAGTCCTCTGGACCCTACCTTCTCATCCCTTCACAGATGCACATATATACAGTATCTAGCTGTAGGAAACACAGGAGTCTCTGGCTCCTGCACTTCCACACATTAAAATATGAGCAGGCATAGTAAAATTGCAACAAAAGTCATAACTGTGCCATCTTAAATAATTTTCACCAAATGTTCAACATAACCTTCTTATTACCTCACTGCATGTACCCAGTACAGAAAACTTTCAAATCCCTGATGAAATGTAATTCTGAGCAACTGTAACACTGTTTTGTGCCAGAGGTGAGGAAAAACATTTTTGGCAGGATTTGAGAAATTACAGCTCTACTATTCATGAGTGGTGTGAAAATGGTAATGTTGAAAATCTGGAGTGAAAATATGAAAAACTGGCAAAGTTACAAGCATGCGTAGAAACTTCAGAATGCACACCTGTATTGTGGTCAGTTTTTGAAATTTTTTCACCAAACTTTCAACATGTGCTTTTTGGGACCTCTCATCATGAACAGTGGCCATGTGATTTTGTTCATCTTTCTACAAAGTTGATTTCACACAGCAACCGTGCTAATCTGCTCCACAGGTGTGAAAACATGTTTTGGGCAGGATGTGAAAAAGGACAGCTGTACTGTTCATAAGAAGATGTGAAAAAATGGCAATGTTGAAAATCTGGAGAGAAAATATAAAAAAATTGGCGAGGTTACAAGCGTGCATAGAAACTGCACAATGCATGCTCGTAACACAGATATTTTTTAGAATTTTTTCACCAAATTTGCAACATGGGCTTTTTGTGACCCCACCTCATGAACAGTGGCACTGTCATTTTGTTAATCAGTCTCAAAATGTGATTCCACGGGTGACCATGAAATCACCTTTGGGACTGAGTAACAAAATGACAGTGCCAGTGTTCATGAATTGGTCCTAAGAACTCTATGTTGAAAACATGGGGTCAGAATTTCTAAAATGACTGTGATATCAACATAAGTTGAAAACCCCTTTGGCTGCCATTATACTGAGCTTACAGTACCTTGATTCCTCAGTTTGCTGTTCAGCTTTGAAGAGTGCAGATGCATCCCAGTCCTCAGAAGATGACAGTGCCTGACCTCCAGAGGTAAGTATAAGGTGAGGAGGGTACAGAGAGGTGGGTTCACAGAGGGAGGGTCATGATGGGGGAAGGTAGCGGCATGGATGATGAAGGACAATTTTTTTTCAGGTTAAAAAAAGACATCGGGGACAGTTTTCTTTATTTAACAGTTTTTTTAAAAGCACATTTGGGCACATTGGGATGGCTCCCAGTGTGCTACATTAGTGTGGGGGAATACATGCTGACATGGAGATTGGGCACCCCAATGTTGACAATGCAAATATACGGGCTTGGAGGGGGGTATCCAACACTGGAAGTGAGAATCTCAGTGTTGGAAACATAAATAAAATATTTCAGTACACTGGGGTTGGCTCCCAGTGTGCCACATTAGTGGAGGGGAGGATACATGCTGACACGGGATTGGGCACCCTATGTCGGAGAACCATAAAGGGGCAGTTCGTTGCAGGATTCTGCATCAAAAAAAGATGTTGGGGGACTGTTTTCATTTTCAGCTACAAATAAAGGAGAGTATCACAAAATTTTGTTTTCTTGCCTCACTAAGCAAGAAAACAAAATGATACCAACAAACAGATTTTCTCACAAAAGGGATTTTGTGAAATTTCTAAATCCTATTCTCAAGCCAAAGACTGAACTGAGCATGCTTAGAACCCAAAATGTCAAAATCTAGTAACTTTGGAATGGATTAAATTTTTCACCAAACCAATGCTAGACTGTTCCTTAGGATAACCTATTTCTGCCCTGAAAATATCAGGTCAAAATTCCAAGAGTGTGGGAGCAGTGTGATAAGGAAAAAACTTTAATTAGCAAAATGAGTTTTTGATGATTCAATGCATGAAATCAGCAAATATGATCAAAACAAAACTTGGAAATCAAGAGATCTACCAACTGACACTGTCTATTCCAAATTTTGTGTGAATCTGTTCACAGAGTTGCAAAGTTATTAATGTAAAATTTGAGGTTTAACATTAAAGTGTCTGCTCAACCCTATTGCCCTTATAATATATATATATATATATATATATAGATCATATATATATATATATATATATATATATATATACATATTAGAGGCAAAAACTCCATTTTAATGCATCAGTGAGGAGTTGTTCACAGCAAAAAAGCGAGGAAATGGGGTTGGGGTTGAAATCCTGTCTGGGCTAGCCCCAGCACACACCACGCCAACTGGCATCAGGGTGTGCATTGGGGTCGCTGGTCCCAACTTCACCCCATCACATGTAAAGTTAAAGTTGAGGTATAGAGGATGGGGAGAGTTAGGACCCACGACCCCAACGCACACCCCAAATGCCAGTTGCGGTGGGCTGGTCCAAGTGGGGGCTTTCAACCCCCATTTTTGCCTCTAATTTCTTCTTTGAGAATGAGGATGAGAAATAATGAAAGGAATGCAGTGAAGAGCCCCATGCTCCCACCACGTGATGTCTTGTTACACAGTAACAGGAACTGCAAAGCAAACGCAAGCGGCAACAGTAATGCACATGGCAAAGCAAACATAAATGGCAAAGCAAACGTTAATAGAAACACAAGTGCAAAGTGACACCAAAGCATACAGTTATATAAACGGAGACATCAAACAGAAGTGCATACAGAACGCAACTGGTAACACACACATTCACGGTACCACAATTGTAAATGCAAATGGTAACAGTAACACCAACAACAACACCCAAGTAAACAGAAACAAAAGCACATATGAAAACACAAACCGTAGTGCACACACTCACGGAACCACAGTTGTAAATGCAAATGGTTATGGTAACAGCAACAATAAAGCCAATAAAAACAGAAGCACAAGCGCATACGAAAACACAAACTGTTACACATAAGGTCATGGTACCACAATACTAAATGTAAATGGTAACAGTAACAGCAACAGTAAAGACAACAGAAACAGAAATGCATGCGCATATGAAAACGCAAACTGTTATGCACACGGTGGCGTGAAGCGAAGACAGTGATTGAATGGTAACAAAGCGCTACTGGAAATGCTAGCCATCAGTAACAAAAGGGCAGGCTGGTCCGTCGGCACAGCAGTTGGATTTCCGCTTGCAACACCGGCAATCTGGGTTTGGAAATGGACCCGGGTTGTCAGAGGACCGGCTGGGGTGGGAAGGATTGAGCATCCCTCGGACAGCTCTCCTTCCCTGGGGGGAGGGCAGGGTGGCACTCGGCATGGTAGCAGCACCTAGTGGAGGCTGGGTGGCTACACCACGTCGGTGCATAACAGGAAGTCAGGATGGGGCAGATGCAGGTCATCATTGCACGTCCCCACCCTGTTTAAAAGAGACAGGGGGATAAAAAATCCTGTGCCTGCCGTTTCAACGGCGCTCTGCCCCTGGAAGCCCTGATCAGCCTCCGGAAGCTGATCCCCCAACCAGTCACAGTTCCATGGCCCGATTTCGGGGGTCGGAGCCATGGCCCTGCTCTCTGGGGGGTAAGCCAGGGATGACCGGGGGATTCAGCTACATATCCGTAGGTGGGAGCACCAGGAGTCCATGACCGGAGCAGATGGCTGATGGAGGCAACAGGAACAGAAATAGAAAATAGAAAAAAAAAAACAGTAACAAAAGGGCACACCCTTCTTTTCCCCAAAAACTGCATTGAAAAAACTAATTGAAAACAAAGAATGTATGCATTATAATTGACTTCAGAGCAGAAAAGTGTGATTTGGAATACTAAATTGCTTATATCTCAGGAACCATATGACGTAGGAAAAAAATCTAAATTTTGTATGAATTATTACTTTCCTGGCTGGTTTTCTGCTTAGCCCCCTAACTGAGGGGCTAAGCATTTTTTTGACAAAAAGTCTGTATCTCGCACCGTTTCTGAGATAACGGACCCTGAAAGACACGACGGATGCCATAATGTTATCCTAAGGGACAAATTGTCAACTTCGAGTGCTGTCACTTTGCCACCCTGTAATACTTTTCTCCAAACCATGAAAAGGGCACATTTGTTGGATGTTGGCTTTATTCCTCAAATTTCAGCCCAAAAGACCAAACCATTATTTTCCAGCAGAGTGGCAAAGAATTCCTGTAATATGGTGACGCACGTAATGTAATCCTATGGGAAAAAGCACCAAATTCATAATGCCATAACTTTGCTGCCCTGTAACATTTTTGACCAGTCCACTAAAAGCCACATCTGTTGGATGTTGCCTTTCTTCCCTCCAAATTTCAAGTAAAAGAACAAACCGTTCTGAGATATTCAATGTCAAATATTGGCAACATTTCCTATCTATTCCATTATAAGAAATCTGGCCATCTTGTCCCTATTTTGCAATCAAAGATCACAATCAAAGAATTTGCAGCCTCACGATCAAAGAATTTGCAGGCTCACGAACAAAGAATGAAAAATTTAATAATTCAAAAAATAGAAGCAATTGCAGTAAACCACCACTAAGGTTCAACAGAACGAAGCCCCCTGAGTAAAACACATCCTCATTTGACTTTCTAGGACACCCCTAGGCTAAGAAAATTGAATTTTAAATTGGGTCATCTTGTCCCTCGCTTCACGATGCAAGATCGCAGTCAAAGAATCTCATGATCAAAGAATTTGCAGCCTCACGATCAAATAATTTGCAAGCTCATGAACAAGAATAAAAATGTAATAAATCAAAAATTGGAGGAATTGCAGTAAACCACCACTATGGTTTGACAGAACAAAGCCCCTGAGTAAAACCCACCCTCATTTGACTTCCTAGCGCACCCATGGGCTGAGAAAAATGATTTTTAAATTTGGCCATCTCGTCCCTCGCTCACGATGCAAGATCATAATCAAAGAATCTCATGATCAAAGAATTTGTAGCCTCATGATCAAAGAATTTGCAGGCTCACGATCAACGAATAAAAAAAGAGTGAGAAGCAATTTATTCACTGATTTGAACCAAACCATGGTTTGACAGAACGGACCCTCCTGAGCAAAACAAGCCCTCATTTGTGTCCCTAGTCCACCCCTGAGCTGAGATATTAGTGTTTTAGGTCATGATGCACGGTCTCGATCAAAGAATCTCATGATCAAAGAATTTGCAGGCTCACAATCAAAGATTGTTAGCGAGCCGTGAATTAAGATTTTAAAAGCTTATCACTCTATTTTTTGACTGATTTGGATGGAACCAAAGCCATGGCTTGATAGATCAGGGTCCTCTGAGTAAAACCTATCGAAGTTTTGCTTGAGAAGTGACCCCTGAGCCGAGATATTTGTGTTTGTGTGATTGGAAAACTGAAAACAAGATGGCGGACCTCGCGGTCAGAGAATTTTGAAAATTCCTTGGGAACAAAGATTCTTGAACCACAAGGCTGAAAATTCTTTAATCACCAGGTTGAGACCAGATGGCCAGAACCCCATTCTTTGATCGCAAGATATACATATACATTTTCCCATTGACTTATAATGGGAACTTAAAAGTGCCATAACTTTTGAATGCCTTAATATGTTTTCACCAACAACAAAAAGCAGCATGTTCAGCCACCAAAACTCTTTCAAACAATCCATCCTGCAGAGTGGCACACCACACGACGGCCGTGCAGGACCACATTAAGAATGCCAAAAGGTGCCTTCAAAAATGGATAATTTCGCATTTTTCAGCACTTTTGTACACAAAGACCAGCACTCCAACACAAATGCAATTTGGCAGATCAAGAGATCTAGTGTGCCCCAACGTGTGTACCAAATTCCAGGCACATCCATTGAACGGGTCCAAAGTTATTAATGTCCAAACTTTTGACTTTAGTATATAGGACCGCTCAACACTAACTATAGTGGTGTGACTGTGCCACTATAATATATATATATAGATATATATATATATATATATTATATATATATATATATATATATATATAAACCTTTATTAAGTTGCCACCACTCAGAGCAATGTGGATTGAAAAGTAAAGCAGTACCCACTCAGACTGCTGAAAAATAGATTTATTTTAAAATAAGAAAATTACAATACAGTGCAGTTGCAGCAGTCTCATAAAAAAAAAACATGCCCCAAAAATTCCACTATGCATTAGGATACACTGTCACTTCATTGGGAGTGGAACAACTCTTCTTAAATAGTGGCCATTAATGATATGGTGCCAGATGGTGCTGGTTCCTAAATATGCCCCATTGAAATTAATGGTAAGTGAGTATAACCAGAAAATACAGAGGAACCATGAAATCATGCCTAAAATAGGAAATAGCCTTTAGAAAGCATGTGTAAAACTGTGATTAAAGTGAAAAACTGTTAAAGTGTAATATATTTAAAAAAGGGTAATATTGTGCTTGTTCTGAATACTAATCAAATTCGCACATATTAATTTACAGAATAACACAATTTTTCAAAGAATAGCATATACAGCATACTGTAACATCATTGAGCAATAAGAAGAACTTATTAAATTACTTAAAAAGTAAATAAATGCACTGATGTCAATCAACACCTCTTGCTAGGGGCCAAATACATTTGTATGCAGTTGTAGGATGTTTGTATGCAGATGATGGAGTAATCTTCACTTGCCACACCGACCCCACCTCCCTTCAGTCTCAACTACAGAAAGTTTCACAGAAGTGGAAAACTGGTTTTGCTCACATAAACTCATCCTTAACCACAAAAAAACTAAAACAATGTTGTTCCATGGAACCCGCAACAAGTACAAGGACCATGAGCTCATAATTAACAACCACTAAGGCGTCACTCTTGAGCAGGTGGATATGTTTAAACATCTGGGCCTGACCCTTGACTGCTCCTCTCATATACCAAACACATTGACAATATCGCTAAAACTGTGAACTCCCCGTATAGGGTACTATACAAGCATAAACATTGCCTTAAGGCTGAAGCCTTGAACCTCACTATCCAGAGCTCTGTTATCTCAACTATTGACTACAGGCTTGTTATCTATGGATCCGCTTACTGATACTGCACTCAGCACATAGCTGTAGCCCTTAATAAGCATGTAGACACCTTATTTTAGCTGCCCACCTTTCTCACGTGTGACATTTACGAGCAGGCTAACTGGCTCCAGCCATCCGGCAGGCTAAAGTATCAGACCTGCATCCTAGCTAAGAAGACATCACTGGGCCTTATGCCCCTGGAGTCCAATCAATATTGACCCGCAGCATGTCTGCTGCTAACTAGAAAGATCGGACAGTCTAACCACACACAATACCTCACTGTGGGACCTCTCAAACTCAGCATTCTTACCTTGTCAGAGCCTCCACCTGGTTCAACTTGCTACCTACAGAAATCTCTAACATTGCCACGATTGGTGCTTTTAAGTGTAAACTCGTCAACACCTCGTGGCTAGTGCCTTCTGTGATTGCTTCTTATAATCCTCTCCAGGCATACTACTCTCAAGCATCCCTCCTCACTGCCTCAGCTCCTCCTCCTCCTCTCCTACCCCCCATTACTCGGTATAGGATGAATCTGTCTCCTTTTCTTTTTCATCCCCCCTTTCCTCCTTCCTTGCTGTTTCCCATCTACCACATACCCTACGCAATGCCATCCCCATTTCTTCTCCTCCCTCTCTCTGTCTCCCATACCACCCCCGCACCACCACTCTTTTTCTCTTTTCCCACTAACCCACTCTAACAAAGCTTCACTGAGCCACCTATGACTTGTACTGTATAATTAACTCATAACACAATCCCTTGACAATGCCTTTGGCTGCTATTATTGTAATTTTATTTGTCTTTTTTTTGTAAGTTCCATGTAATGATCATGTTATGTTTTGTACCTTATTGTCCTTATTGCTTTGACGAGGAACCTTTGTAAAAGAGCCCTCGGCTCAAAGGTGTCATCCGAAATAAAAATAAATAAATAATTAAAAATTTGTGAAAATGATAAGTCCCTAGGCTAATTACAGTAGAGTGACACATTTTAAAATGTGCTCACAAAGCATTTGCATAACTGCCATTTTTGATGGCACGTATTTTTTTTAAATTTGGGGGGGGGGGGATTTTTGAAAGGTGGCACAGGGTTTGCATCCTGCCCTGCTCCATGGGACTTAAACTTCAGCGCTGCGCCAAACCCCTGTGCCACAACTGCTCCCAATTTTCCAATATTTGGTGCAGTTGCAACAGTATCCCTGCTTTCTGGCAGCTTGCACCACATATCTGGTGCAAGCACCAATACAATGTCCCCAAGAGTGGCACACACTACACCACAAAATTGTGGTCAAGGTATGGCACTGGCTAAGGGATGGAAAATCCCAAATGATGGTTAGTGACGCCGTGCTCCCATGTGCATTAACATTCAGTGCACTGGGGCTTGCAGCATTATTGGACGTTTGAAAATCTGGCCCCAGATCTTTAGCTTACTGGTGGTCCAGCCCACAAAAATATTTGGACAGGAATACAAGACCACATACAGTAAATCATTCCAGAACAAAAAATCCAGCAAACACCACCAATAGAAAGACCCTGCTCCAAAGGCTCTACGATACTAGTTCGACAAGAAACACCTTGACCGGCATCAAGCACCAGGATCCATGTTGACCACAAGTTGCAGTTGGCATGGAGCCGCACACATCAGTGTGTGTTTTCATCAGGAGGGCTTTCACCCTGAACCCCCACATGGGGGCTCGCCCCTGCTCCTTCATACTAATACATTCTAACTCCGGGTCAGAGTTAGTTCGGGAGGAGTGCAGGTCAGGGTGAGGTTTGCCTGGTCCACGCGGCACTTCTACGGTGGCATGGCACTGTTGTCGATATTGACGCTTGTCACCGTAGAAATTTCACTGTTCGGGGTGCATACCCATTCCAAACAATATATAGGAAATAAAGTGCCAGTTATATTCAGGGTGCCAGTTTTTTAACTGCCACCTTTAATAAAATTGTCACTTTATTTTCTATACATTGTTTGGAGCAGTGTTTTTTCTACTGTTGGTGAGTGCTGGATTTTTTTGTGCTGTACTGCTGTGTTCTATCTTAGCACCCCATCCCAGTGTGGTCTCCTGTTTGAAATATGTAAAGTAAATCATGTAGTCTGGGGCCTGTTCTGTTTAACATCTATGTCAGTGACATAGCTGAGTGACTTCAGGGGAAGGTCTGCCTGTTCATGGATGACACAAAACTCAGCAAGAGGGTTAACACTCTGGGGTGGGGGAGGCAATGAAGAATGATCTAAGGTTACTGGAAGAGTGGTCAGAAACATGGCAGCTGAAATTCAATGCCAGGAAATGCACAGTGATACACTTGGGGAGGAGGAATCCAGATACCATATACACACTAGGGGGGAGATAATGGCTGCAACCAGGCAGGAGAAGGATCTAGGAGTTATAATCACTGATGACCTTAGGGTGGAGACTCTACATCAAGGCAGTGGGCAAAGCTAACAGGATGCTGGCGTGTATAAGGAGAGGGATAACCAGCAGAAGGAGGGAGGTGCTGATGCCACTCTACAGTTCCATGGAGAGGCCACACCTGGAGTATGGGGTACAGTTATGGAGACCACATCTACAAAAAGACATAGATGGCACAGAAAGGGTGCAGAGAAGGGCAACTAAAATGGTGCATGGGCTAAGTGGGAAAACATATGAGGAAAGATTAAAGGAGGTGGATTTGTATCCTGTGGAGACAAGAAAGGAGAGAGGACATGATAGAAACATTGAAGTATGTGAAGGAGATCAATAAGTGGGAAGCTTATTTTCAGAGAAAGGTAGATACAAGAACTAGGGGGCATGGACTGAAGGTGGAGGGTGGAAGGTTTTGTGGAAATGTTAGGAAGTATTACTTCATGGAGAGAGTGGTTGAGCCCTTGAATGGACTGCCAGAGGAGGTGGTGAGGCCAGTACAGTGGAGGGTTTCAAGAAGGCCTGGGTCAAACACAAGGGGTTGTCAAGGGAGGAAGGGGGGACTTGGAGGCAGAGACAAGTGGGGGGGGGGAGTGGGCAGACTTGATGGGCCAGGAAAGTCCTTTTCTGCTGTCACATGTCTATGAATCTAGTCAGAAACAACTAATGAACTGTTTCACACTGATGCTTCTGTCAGTATTGGGGATACAAAACTTCCTTACGAGCCCTAGCAGAATTACAGGCACTACATCTCAAACACTTGTGAATGAAATTCACAAGAAAATCCATAGGCATTATTTACATAAAGAACATTCACATTCAGCCAGAAATTTATATTTAAGCAACAATGCGTGACAGGGCATGTGTCATTGTTGGATAACATTACGTCTTGGGTGGTTGGGCATCAGGCCACAGGCTGAGAGTCGTCCGTGTCAGTATGACATTATCTCAAAACACACACATGGAGGGCATTGCTGCAATTATAAAATGTCTTGCTTGTAACAAAAACAAAGTGAAAACATATATTTTAAACTACATTTTAGTTGCTTTTGAATAGGCATGCTGTTGTTCTGGGATAACATCTCTGTTGAAGTTCAGCACTGACCAATCCGAGCCTAAGAATTTTTCTTTCCCTTTCAGTAGTGATAGTTATTCTCGGAGCTATGTTTAATGACATTGAAGGACCGAACACAGTTTGATCCATAATGGATACTACTGTAGATATCAAGTTCCACTTTTCCCAACATTTGCTTTAAAATGGTTATAAGTCAAGTATTTAAATACAATAATATTATGCTTATGTATGCTTATTTTTTCATGCTACCAAAAATGTTAAGGTTAATGACTCATTAACCATAGCATTTTGGTACAGTAGCAAGAACTAATAAGCAGACATATGCATAATAATATAATTGAGCAATAATGCACAACAGGGTGTGTGTCGTACTGGGATAATGTCATGACTGGGGTGGTTGAGCACAAGATGGCAGGCTGAGTCCATCCAGCATCCCAGAAGTGATGTTATCTCAGCACGACATGCACCCTGGAGTGAATTATTACTATTATACAATGGCTCATTTCTAATAAAATAAAAAAATAAAATAGAAAAACTTGTTTTAAATAAGTTTTTCCTTTATTTTTGTTCTGTGGAGGAAGATATTTTAGAAAAAAAGTTTGCAGTTTGTGTTTTGCCCACTGGATGGTGTTGCCAGTACCTACTGTCTTCTGTTTATCTGTCCACAGATTTTTTTTCTGTCCAGAGGGAGAACTTAGTGTCTGTGCCAGCACTCTGGGTCATGTACACTTTTGTAATTTTTTTTAAACTGTTGTAAGAAATTGAGGCTTTTGTTATGCTTGCTGATGTGCGGGGCCACTGAGCTGAGGGCAAGGACTGCACGGGCTGAGATGATTAGTGAGAGGAACTGCTGTGGCTCTGTTCCTGGAACCCAAGAGATCACAGGTATGGCTACAGTTTCTATGGAGCAGGGCAAGGTTTGAGAATGTGTGGTAGTTTAAACAGGGAAAATATAATTTATTTTCATACCAGCTTTTCTCTCGTGAACTGAGCAATGTCAGTGAACCTCATGCCCAGCAGTTACGTTCTCCATGGTTTACTGTAGCATCTAGGTTTGGGGAACAAAGCGGACATTAAAATTTAATTTATTCATTATGCTATAGAAACATAGAACATAGACTTTGAGGGCAGATAAGGACCGCTTGGCCCACCTAGTCTGCCCATTTCCCTACCCTGAGGATAAGCTGCATATCCTATTTAACCAACAGCCTATTTCTTCCTACCCCCACAAAAATTGCCTTATGTCTGTCCCATTCATTCTTGAATTCTCCCACAGTTTTAGACCCCACAACCTCCTCAGAAAGGCTGTTCCATGCATCCACCACCCTCTCTGTGAAAAAATACTTTCTCACATTGCCCCTGAGCCGTCCCCTCTATCTTCAAATTGTGTCCCCTTGTTCTTGCACTCTTTTCTGAAAGATGCTACCCTCTTGGACTTTGTTGATTCCACTGAGGTACTTAAGCGTTTCTATAATGTCCCCCTTCTCCCTCCCCTTTCCTCAAGGGTATACATATTAAGCTCCTTTATCTCTCCTCCTTATGGCTTCTCTTGCAGACCCTGCACCATTTTAGTTGCCCTCCTCTGAACTGCCTCCATCCTGTCTATGTCCTTGTGGAGATGGGGTCTCCAGAACTGAGCATAATACTCCAGATGGGTTCTCACCAACTGTCTGTACATGGGGATAACAACTTCCTGTTTTCTGCTAGTGATGCCTCTCCCTATACATCCCAGTATCCTCTCCAGCCCTCTCTACCGCCTTCTCACATTGCTTGCCAACCTTAAGGTCATCTGATATGATTACCCCAGGTCCCTTTCCATTTTTGTTGTTGTTACTATCTTCCCCATTGTGTAATCTCCCCTGGGTTTTTGTTTCCCAGGTGCATTACTTTGCACTTCTTTGCATTGAATCCAAGCTGCCATACTTCTGACCATTCCTCCAACCTTGCCAAGTCCCTTCTCATCCTTTCCATGCCTCCTTGTGTATCAACCCTGTTGCAGATCTTTGTGTCATCTGCAAAGAGGCATACTTTCCTTCAATCCATCTGCAATGTCACTTATAAAGACATTAAAAGGACTGGACCCAGTACTGAACCCTGCAGTACCCCACTAGTAACCCCTCTTTCTTCAGAGTGGACTCCATTTACAATTACCTTCTGTGTCCTGTTGTTCAGCCAATGTTTTACCCAGGCTACCACCCTGGGACCCACTCACAGGCTGGTTAATTTGACTACTAATATTTTGTGTGGGACTGTGTCAAATGCCTTGCTAAAGTCTAGATAGGCCATGTCCACAGCCCCACCCTGGTCTACTACTTTTGTCATCCAGTCAAAGAAATCAATTAGATTCGTCTGACATGACCTTCCCACTGTGAACCCATGCTGCCTTGGGTCCTGTGCCCCACTGGCCTCTAGGTACTCAATAACTCTTTCCTTCGGAAGTGATTCCATCACTTTCCCTACCACAGAGGTCAAACTGACAGGTCTGTAGTTTCCTGCCTCTGACTTGCTCCCACTTTTGTGAAGGGGAATCACATCAGCCTTCTTCCAGTCCTCAGGTACCACACCATCCTCCCATGATTTGTTATAAAGGGTAGTCAGTGGTGTCACTAGTTCTCTGCTTAAGTCTTTTAGAATTCTGGGGTGAATTTCATCTGGCCCCATTGCTTTGTCCACCTTCAGTTTTAGGAGTTCTTTCAGAACCCTTTCTTCTGTGAAAGGACTGGAATCGACCCCCCTCTCCAGAGTGCTTCTGTTAATTGGATTAGACACCTCTCCGCTTTCTCTTTTGTGAATACTGAACAGAAGTATTCATTCAGTATCCTGCTTTTCACTGTCACTCTCTGCCCATCCACCATCCATTCTATTCAGCCTCACTATCCCTCCTTTGTCTTTCTGCTCCTGATATACCTATAAAAGGTTTTATCCCCCTTCTTAACTGACTTGGCTATCTTTTCCTTAGTTTGTGTCTTTGCTATTCTGACTACCCTCCCTGCTTCCTTCTGCCTTAACTGGTACAGTTCTCTGTCCTGCTCCTTCTGTGTTTCCTTATACTTCTTAAATGCTAACCTAACCTAATCTTCCCTGCCACTTCTTTTGAGAAACATAGTGGCTTTTTCTTTCATTTTGATTTGTTTATTTGCTTCACACAAAGGCTTGTTGCCTCTGTGATGGCAGTTTTGATATTTCCCCATTGTTGCTCCACCCCTCCTTCTAGCCTGTTTGCTAGTGCTTTTCTAAGGCACTCTCCCATCTTGCCAAAGTCAGCCCTCCTGAAGTCCATTACCCTCACTTTTGTATGGCTTGACTCTGTAGCTGAGTTTATCATGAACCACACTGTTTGGTGGTCACTTGTTCCCAAATGGCTACCCACTTCTAGATCTGAGATCCTCTCACTGTCCCCATTTGAGAGTATGAGGTCTAAGATTGCTCCCTCATATGTAGGTTCCAAACTAACTGTCTGAGGCATGCCACCTGAAGGGCATCAAGAATGGCCCTGCTTTTGGATGCGGCTGCAACAAGGTGCTCAGTTAATATCTGGCATGTTAAGATCTCCCATCAACAGTATCTCCCCTTTCTCTGCCATCCTAAGTATGCCTTCTATCCTATCCTTGTCCATTCCCTCCCCCTGACATGGGGTCTGTATACAACCCCTGTGCGGATTGTGGTGCCATTTCCAGCCTCTAAGGTGACCAACAGTGCCTCCTCTCCTTCCTGTTTACTCTTTTGTTTTGTTGCTTTTATCCCTTCCCTTACATAGAGAGCTACTCCCCCCCTTCTGCCCTCCCTGTCTCTCCTGTAGGTTGTGTACCCTGGTATGTTAACATCCCAGTCATGGTTCTTTGTGTACCATGTTTCTGTGACTGCTACAAAACCAGACATCCCTCTTCCATCAAGGCCACCAGTTCAGGGAGCTTGTTGCCCAGACTACGGGCATTGGTACTCATTACCCTCCATTTCTTGATGGTCTTACCCTTTTGCCCCATCCCAGTCCTTGTGTGCATTTGTCACTTTCTCTATTTAACCCTGTGCTTCTCCTATTGACATCTCTATGTTGGTGTCTACCTCACTTAGTACCCTGATTTTTGGGAGGGTAAGATTTCCTGTTCCTTTCCAGTGCCTCCCCTTGGCTAGTTTAAATGCTTGCCAATGAAGTATTTAAACATATCACCTAGGATCCTGGTTCCCCTCCTGGACAGATGCAGACCATCACGCCGGTATAGGCCTGCATCCATCCAGGTGGACCCCCAGTCCCCAATGAAACCAAATCCCTGAGCTCTGCACCAGTTTTTCAACCACTGATTGAATCCCATGGTGTGGAGCACCCTAGTCTCATCCGTGACATAGACAGGTAGCACCTCTGAGAAGGTTACCGTGTGTGCTATTTGACTAAGGTCCCTCCCCATCTCCACAAATGCTTCTTGCACTGCTCTGATCCCTTTCTTAGCCAGGTCATTTGTCCCTAGGTGGACAATGACATCCAGCTCCCTCCCCATGCAGCTGCTCCTCTGATCCTGGGGATTCGCTCCCTGTCCCTCCAAGCCATGGTGGCAGGCACCTTACCTCCCTCTCCCCTTCCTCTGCCAGTTCTACCTTCCTAACAATGGAGTCTCCCACCAGGAGTTGTTTCCTTCCCCTGTGGGGACCCATGCCACCCTCCTGTGGGTCTCCTTTGTGGAGGTTTCCAGCATCCTCCTTGGTCTCCACTGTGGGTGCCTCCATAGAGGAA
This sequence comes from Neoceratodus forsteri, assembly GCA_016271365.2. Taxonomy (NCBI): domain Eukaryota; kingdom Metazoa; phylum Chordata; order Ceratodontiformes; family Ceratodontidae; genus Neoceratodus; species Neoceratodus forsteri. The sequence continues at coordinate 1,341,125,700 of CM057449.1, read as the reverse complement.
CCACACTTTTCCAGAATGGCAAGAAATTGTGGAGAGGTACAAGAGGAGGTCTCACAAATCCTGACCAACTCAGCCTGGAGATGAGCAACTCCTCCCTCAGCCCAGAAAGGTGTCTTCAGATGGGACAACACTGCATCCTCAGAACATCTCCCAGAAGATTGCTGCTCCACAGCCACTGCACTGCACCACTCCCATCATGTCTTTTTCTGGCCCCTAGCTGTTGTTTGGAATACCTCTTTTCCTCTGTTTGTTTATCTTCTTTTTTTCTTTCTTTCCTACTTACTTACTCCTCTGTGCCCTTTTAGCTCCTGATCTTCCTGTTCTAAGATAAAGTTCCTATATTTCTCAGTAGTGTCCTTACTTGCTCAGAGTCAGACCTCCAGCAGCTGGGGGGGGCGGAGAGCTACTCTTGCCCTTCTAGGATGGTGAATCTTTGGTGGCTCTGTGATCACTCACTTCCTGCTCCCAAACAGGAAGTTCCTGTTGTCAGTTAAATCCTGTGCCTATAAAAGTAGAACTGGTTCAGGGTGGGGGGTGTAGGGGAGGGAAGGAGGGCAATATAGTCTCAGTAGAGAGTTTTAGTTATACCAGTAGCTCCTTCCTCCTGGTGTTCTGTCTGTTCTCTGGCAGAAGCTATCTAGGGCAGTGCTTAAATCTGGTTTAAACCTGGCTCCTTCTAGCTAAGCCACTCCCCTACTTTGCAAATCTTTCTACACTTAGTTAATTTCACAGATAACAATTCCCTTCTGACACCTGTGACAAGCACCTAGATAAGTACACAGATAACACAGATAACAAATAACAATGTACTTCAACTACCTCTGACAAACACACTAGCTCTTTTTTTTACCCTAAATTGAAGGTCCCAGTACAAGATTTCTAGTTCTTAGTACCAGTAGAGAAGTTTTAGTTATACCAGTAGCTCCTTCCTCCTGGTGTTCTGTCTGTTCTCTTGCAGAAGCTATCTAGGGCAGTGCTTAAATCTGGTTTTAACCTGGCTCCTTCTAGCTAAGCCACTCCTGCTACTTTGCAAATCTTTCTACACTTAGTTAATTTCACAGATAACAATTCCCTTCTGACACCTGTGACAAGCACCTAGATAAGTACACAGATAACAGATAACAATTTACTTCAACTACCTCTGACAAGCACACTAACACTTTTTTTTACCCTATATTGAAGGTCCCAGTACAAGATTTCTAGTTCTTAGACCCAGTAGAGAAGTTTTAGTTATACCAGTAGCTCCTTCCTCCTGGTGTTCTGTCTGTACTCTATAATGTCTGCTTGCTGAATTTAACAAGGTGAATGACCACAGAGGACTGTTGGACTGTTGTAAAGCTACTTGGCAGCACAGGTGACCAGAGGGAGCAGTCACTTAATGTAACTGAGAGCGGGAAAGCAGGACATTGAAGTGGTTGTAGTGAAAGGGTGCTGTATGTGTGAATGGTTAGGGTGGTCCATTGCTGCCAGGTTTTAAAAAAAGTTATCTTCATTTTTTTTTCACAGCCATTTAGTGCTGTGTAGGATTTATGTCTTTAGTGAACATGGTGAGGGGTTGTGAAGCGCACAATGTCTTACAGAAGGGGCACAGTGATTTGTTTTGTTTACTGATGTCATTTGCTGCTGGACCTTCATACAGTGATGTTGTACTGAGATAATAACACTGGTGAAGGTGGCCACTAATCAATCAGAGCCCCTGAAATTTTTTGCCATTGTATAATTAATAATGAGATTGTTATTATAAACATAGAAACATAGACTTTGATGGCAGATAAGGATCGCTTGGCCCACCCAGTCTGCCCATTTCCACCTATTGGATAAGCTGCAGATCCTAGTTATCTGACAATCTACTTCTTCCAAATTTCCACCAGAATTGCCTAATGTCTGTCCCATGCATTCTTGAATTCATCCACTGCTTTTGAACCCATGGCCTCCTCAGGAAGGCCATTCCATGTATCCTCACCTTGCCATAAAAAATACTTCTCATGTTGCCCCTAGACCATCCCCTTCTTTCTTCAAATTGTCCCCTTGTTCTTGTACATCTCTTTTCTGAAAGATCCTACCCTCTTGGACTGTGTTGATTCCTCTGAGGTACTTGAAAGTTTATATCATGTCCCCCCCTTTCCTCAAGGGTATACACATTAAACTCCTTTAGCCTTTCTTTGTATGGCTTCTGGTGCAGACCCTGCATCATTTTAGTTGCCCTCCTCTGGACTACCTCCATCCTGTCTATGTCCTTGTGGAGATGGGGTCTCCAGAACTGTATGCAGTACTCCAGATGGGGTCTCACCAACTCTCTGTACAGAGGGATAACAACTTCCTGTTTTCTACTGGTGATGCCTCTCCCTATACAGCCCAGTATCCCCTAGCCTGCCTTACTGCCTTCTCACATTGCTTACTTACATTTATATAATCTGCTATGACTACCCCCAGGTCCCTTTCCATTTTTGTTGTTCTTAGTACCCCCCCATTGTGTACTCTTCCCCTGAGTTTTTGTTTCCCAGGTGCATTACTTTGCACTTCTTTGCATTGAATCTAAGCTGCCATACTTCTGACCATTCCTCCAACCTTGCCAAGTCCCTTCTCATCCTTTCCAGCCCCCTTTTGTATCAACCTTGTTTCAGATCTTTGTGTAATCCACAAAGAGGCATACTTTTCCTTCCAGTCCCTCTGCAATGTCACTTATAAAGACATTAAAAAAGACTTGTCCCAGCACTGAACCATGCGGTACCCCGCAAGTAACCTCCCTTTCTTCGGAGTGGAATTAATTATTTACTGTTAACTGAATTTGGTGTAGACTAATTGGCTGGGTTGGTTTTTTTTTTGTTTGTTTTTAATTTACAATTAAACAATGATAATGTAGCTTTAAACAAGGGTTGTTTAGCTTGATGCTTGGCAGTTTACCTGCAGTGAGACTTGAGGATGTGTTGGTTCACACTCTGTATGCTGTTCTGTACAATTTTTAATGTGCTTTAGCACATCAAAATGTAAGAAAGCTGTTTTATTTAATTCTTGGTATGCTTAAATCATCACTTGCACACATCTAAATTCATTTGGGATGTTCCTACTTGGACAAGAAAATAAGTGAGCATCCCTTATTCAGACAAGGACACAGCAATACAAACACTGCTTGTTCTGTAATTATCCCATGGCCTCTCACTGGTTAGGGGAGGTTGCCCACAGTCCTCCAACCAATGGGGGTTGCTGGCTGTTAGGCCCAAAACATACAGAAGGATCTATGGGTTGGCCCAATCAAGTGCAGAGGTGCTCAAGGGGGATGGCCAGGGAGAGACTCACAGGGGAGTGGCTTTTGCCCTAGAAAAGGGCTGGACTGGAGAGGCTCATCCTCTTGTCCAAAGTTGGCACAGCAAGGTGGTTTTCCTGAGTCCTTGCCAGCCAAGCAGGTAGCATTGCTGTCTCCATGAATGTTCCACAGTGCAGTATGTCTTCATCAGCATCTCAGGTAAGTTTACTCTCCAGTTCCATGTGACCTCCTTCCTCCTGTCCCAGCCTTTTTTTCTGTTTTTCTCCTGGCCTTTTGTCTTGCTGATCCCCCTGCCACTTTTCTGTTTGTCTCTCTTTTGCAATCATTTTCTCAAGTTTTTCTTTTCCATGGGCTTCCCCTTCCCCTCTCTGGTTCCCTCTGGCTCCGTGGCATTCCTCTGTCCCCCCACCTTTTTCCACCTTTCAGTACAGGATAGTAATTCATCTTTTCCTTTAAAACAAATTGTAAGTCCTTGCCCACTTGCCTTTGGTGCCTTTCCATTGTTCTTTTGCCCTGGGTGTGTTTGCATTGGCATTTAGCCACAGCCATGCTGGGTCTGCATGGCTCCCTAGTTTCAGTATGGTTTTCAGCATCTCTGGTTGTTGGTCCCAGCTGCTTGAATGCCTTCCAACATCATCCTCATTTGTTTTTTCTGCCATCCTCTGGAACTTACATAATCTATGGGGGCAGTGTCAGATATGCAATGCTCTGCATGTAATCCCACTACTTAACGGTTCCCTGCAAAGCAGAACATGCATTTTATATCACCATGGAGGAACACCCTCTCAGTGCCTACAGTCCCATCTTCATGGGCAGGTTGAGCTCCTTTACTGAGATGGACTGAAAGAAAAACAAAAGGCAGGTATAGGCATTCCTCATAGGCGTTCTGTTTCATTTCCCCCACTCTCCATTTAAAATTCAATAGTAGCTTAAAAAAAACTCTGGGCAGAGCTGATAGGGCTGCTGCAAAGGAATGTGGAGCAAAAGTATTGAAAATTTATCAAGGAGGGTCACGTGATGCCGATGATGAGCTTGCTGCATTTTCTTTGAGCTCCTCAGCGTCGCCAGCAAATTTAATAAAAAGCACCCCCTTTTCTGCAAAATACTTAGTTAATTTTTTTTCTGCTCTCTAGTTTACTCCCCGCACCCTGTCCCTGGTTGGCCATCATCCGGCCACCACCCAATGCCTCTGTCCCTACAGGCCCTCACCCCAGAAGCTCCCATGGCTTACCCCCCATGGTAAGGCTGCGGGGACCCCTACCCACTGACAAGGATCTAGAGTGTTACCTCCAGGATGGAGAGCGATGACGCGGCCATCAAACTGCTACAACCAGCCACCAGGGTCCTTTTTCACTTTTTCTGTCCCCACGAGAGCCAGTGTGCAAGGATGCCATAGCGGGCTAGTGCACAAGTATGCACAAAGCTCCACCAGCATCTGCTGTGCTCTCGCCCCACTAGTTTTTATGCTGGCATGATGTTGAGCCCCAGCCACTGCCAGGGGTCAGGCATGCACTGACTGAAGGTGAACCCCCTCTCCAGAAATGGAGAGATGTCCATCGGATGCTTGATCCCTCTCCTTCCCACCGACCCACAGTGGACCGTGCTCATTCCTGAACATGGGTCGCTGGCACAGCGTGAGGTGTGGTGTTCAGTGCCTCAACCTTCAGCATCACCGGGCTTGCAGTAGTCTGCTTAGTTAATAATGCTTTAGATTTGTTGGAGCACTGATCGGTAGCACCATGGCAAATTCTGGAAACCAAATGATGGCATTAGCATCAGGTTTACCTCTATCACTCTTGGAAGGAGACGAAGACCAGCTGCTGACCCTGGAGGCCAAGCACCTTCACAGGAGCACTTCTCCCCTCCAGCCCGATGCTCTCACCCTCCCAGATATATTCATAACTTTCTGAGATCAAGCAGGCGGTCCAACGTTAATTGATCAGATGGAAGAGATCAAGCCTGCACTGAAGGAGCTTTCAACTAGGATTTCCAATGCAGAGACATGAATTTCTTCATTGAAAGACCACCATTCTCAGCTGGACCCTGAGATAATTTTCTTGAAAAGATCCATGGCTACCCTAGACCTTAAAGTTGATGATTTAGAGGATGAAACTGATGCAATAATCTCATCATTATTGGCCAACTGGAGGAAAGAGGGACCGGACACCTTGGACTTTGTTCAAAAACTGTGTAATAAAGTTGCTGGTCCCTCCTAATGGTCATCATTATGTTATTAAGAGGCACAGAAAGCATCCTGGGCTAAGCCTTTGCCTGAAGAACCTCCGCCTGATTATATTTGAACTGCTAAATGTCTTAGATTAGGATTATATTTTCGTAAAGTACAATCCCTGGGCTCTACACAGTGGGCTGGCAAGAAAATCAGGATAGTGTAAGACCTTACCTCCAAGGTACAACAAGCTTGGGCAGTCTATTGCCCCATACTCAACCAAGCTATGGGCGGCGCATATAAAACATCGGCTCCTTTATCCTTCCAGGCCGGAAGTCACTACTGATTTGGGCAACAAGTGCTGCGACTCTGTGGATCAAGTGGCTGCAGCTTTGCCTCTACTGTTTCCAGATCTCTTTCATACCACTACTTGAGGGGATGTCTGTTGCAACTGTATGCCAGAGGGTGAATTCCTTTATGTTTTGCCACTGATGACTTGCGCACTTCATGGATCTTATTTGTTCTACTGCTGCTCAGTTCTGGTGCTGAATTAAACTCCTTAATGTTGCTTACTTGGACAGCCTCTTGGTTTGAATTAATCTTCTGCCTACATTATTTCCTATACTCAGGGATTATTCCAGATCTGTCTCATTTAATTTTGCATGGGTAGCCTGAACTGACTTTTAATTTTCTATTGCTATTCAGTTTACAAGGATCCCTTTATTACTTTACATTTATCAGGCAAGACCCAGAAGCTGTATTTATTCAGGTTATAAGAAGTATGGAGTGCCATCTATGGATGGTATAGGACTGTATAGCCTGATTTTTGGAATGGTGCTATTTTCACGGTTTCATGGTTATATATTTGTTCTATATGATTATTTTATGAACTAAGGGGAGCCTTCCTTAAAGGTAATTTATTTATTTTCCAATTTATCTAAAAATGTCATGAGAGTGATCAGGAAGCCTCTCAGTTCTCCTTTCGATGATTAATAACCTCAGGGCTTCATGTTGTATCGTCATTTATGGATTGTTAAACTAGTTACCATGACTTTATTTGTTACCTAGCTGTACCTGCTGGACTGCTCCTCCCATGAACTTATTTGGGTATGTTATAGCCAGGGGTTCATATTTTAGTTGCTTGTGTGTTCAGGGGATTTTATTTCTTTGGGCTTTAATTATGCATTTCAGAACTCCTTTTCCTTAGCTCCTGTTATTAATGGGATGTTGACAAGGCTGGGAGATTATGTTTTAAGTACTCAGCCCGTGAATTGAGGGATCCAGTATTTTAACTTGCCTCTGTAACTCTGGCCATGTTAGTTTTAATCTTATTTTTCATCTTTGTACTGGTTTAGTGAATCATATGGATCCCTACGATTTTGGCCCTGTTCTGTTTAGGGACAGATTGTTATACTGATAAAATGGGGTTTATACACTACTTTTAATTAAAGGTGATGCTTAGGTGATGGCTCTGCCCCATCTCAGAACTTAACATTATTGGTGAAGGCACTAGGCCGGGACAATAAGGGCTATTGTGTATATAGTTACTTGTTGTAAAGTCACACGGGCTCACACGCGGAGGGTGGTGTGTATAACAAGATAAGTCACTGAAGCAAGCTGTAGGGTTAACGTACACACCACCACCAAAGAAAGACTCACAGATTGCTGCTTAGATTATGCTAATTTATTAGCGGCACATGAGATTCTCTGATGCAGCCCACAATGAGGTGGGTGAAATGTAAGATCTATACTGCACTGCAGTTTGCACCTGGTATGTGCTTCTTTCTTTGGTGGTGATGTGTGCATTAACCCTACAGCTTGCTATACTGTAGTTACTTGTTATTTGTGGTGTTCCTTTTTATTTTTTTTATTTTCCATATATTTTACATTGTTGAATGTTGGGTGCTTTTCTTATATTTTTCTCTGGGTTTGTTGTGGGGAAGGGGTGGGAGGGAGTCCCTGATGCATCTACTTCAACAATGTTTTCAGTCCTGTCTCTGCCAAATTAACAGATAATGACTAATGCTTATGTTTTTGTCATATGGAATATAAAGGGAGGAAGGGATAAAAGGAAAACATATGCTACTGTGACAGTTAGGTAATTTTGCCCCATATAGTATTTCTACAGGAAACCCATCTAATGGATAGTCAGATGGCCTTCTCGACTAAATCCTGGGTTGGTAGGGCATTTGCTATTGGAATTAGCCCCTGTCGATGTGGGATGGCCATACTTATATCTAAGTCTGTCCCATTTATGCTCTTAGCAGAAATTGAAGACCCTGCTGGCCGTTTCAACTTTTTACATGGCTTTTTGGGTAATATGGAAATTCTGATAGGTTCTGTATATGGCCCCAGTTCGGACACCCCCAGCTTCTTCCTGACCCTATCCACTGTACTGGCTCCATCTAGTCACCTGCCAGTGACTATAGGTGGGGACTGGAACCTCACTCAAACTAATGATCTAGACTGTACTTATAGGAAGAAATCAGGGTTTCACCAGGACAGAGAGTGTTAGCTGAATTTACAGACCTCTTGGGCCTGGCAGACCCATGGAGAATTCTCCACCCCTTTAGTTTAGAGTATACCTTCTTCTCAGTACCCCACAATATTTTTTCAAGAATAGATTACTTTTTGATAAGCAATCATCTGATACCTGGTACTGTATGTTGTCTTATACAAGCCAGAGTTATCTCTGATCACTTCCCTGTTATTCTGGCCTAGATCTTCCTTCTGCTCCTCAACGTCCCCATACCTGTCCCTAAATAGCCAGCTTCTCCAGGACTCAGAGACAGTTACAATTTTAAACAATATATGGAGACTATTATATTGTGTAACCAAGATACTTCCTTACCCTTAGATGTTCTATGGGGAGCTTAATGTAACCTGGAGGAACTTAGTAGGTTGGTGTCCCTTAGAAAGAAGAAACAAGCTCAAGTGACTGATTGGCTCCATCAAATTGGAACTATGGAGCGAGATCTTCCCCCTTCTTCCCCTGATCACAGCTGGGGAAAAAACAGCTCAACTCAGAGCTCAACACGCGAAGCACCTTTCAGACAAGGTGGCTAAAATGGCCGCTAGAGTTAAAGCCACATATATAGAGCAGGAAAATAAAGCGGGTAAGCTTCTCGCTCTCAAAGTTAAACAGCAATCTGGCTCCAGATGGGTCTCTTCCTTAATGGATCCTACCTCTGGGTTACCAACAATGGATCCTAAACAGATGGCTTTCATTTTTTCTCGACATTACCAATCCCTCTATACTGCTTCTCCATCTAACTTGTCCACTATTGCCACCAAAGAGACGTTTTTGACCACGAGCCAGCTTCCCCATCTGGATGAGGCTCAAGCCCATTCCTGTTATCCCTGTAACAGCCTCAGAGGTGTCTTCAGCTATTGACTCTCTTCCTTTAGGGAAAGCCCCAAGCCCAGATGATTTTACTGCCCTATTCTATAAAACTTATAAGGAAGCCCTAAATCCCCTTCTCACTGCCCTTTACAATTATTGGAGTGTCCATATCCCCTCTCACAAATCCCTTTTTGAGGCCTGCATAGTGCTATTGCCCTAGCCGGGAAAAGACACAACTAAACCAGAAAATTACCGTCCTATATCATTAATAAATAATGATGCTAAGCTGTATGCGAAAATACTTGCAACCGGGCTTTCCACAGTGTGGGTCTCCCTTTCAGGGCCTGAACAGGCTGGTTTTGTTGCCGGGCAGAACTCAAGCTAGCACTTTAGGAAAATCTTCCATCTTGTCTCTGTGTCCCCAGAGACCTCTACAGATTCTGTTTTGGTCTCCCTGGATGCAGAAAAAACATTTGACCAAGTCTCCTGGTCTTATCTGTTCAGAGTCCTAGAAGAATATTGTTTCCTTACAAAATTTATTAATAGAATTAAAATTCTCTATACTTTACCCACTGCCCACATTTTGTGCAATAACAAATTATCTGATATTTTCCCTTTAACAAGAGGTACCCATTAAGGTTGTCCTCTTTCCCTTATCTTTTGAATTTACACCTTGAACCTCTAACTAAAATGATAAACTCTTTTGCCTTAGTAAATATAAGCTTTCATCCTTTGCTGATGATATTTTGCTCCACCTTTCGGAATGGTCCACGTCTTTGCCTGTGGTGCTGACCATTATATCTCCTTTTAGTACCATTTCAGGATATAAACTAAGTTTATAAAAACAATAGTCTATCCCATCTCTGCTCTTAACCCTAAATCTCTGTGCTCACATCTGGGCCTACAGTATGAAACTCAAAATTTGAAATATTTGGGTATCAAGCTTTCTAAAATATATCTAAGCTCTAAGCTCTGAACTGGGATCTGGCTGCCCAGCAAATTGAAAAAGATTTGGTACGATGGAAGCATTTACCACTCTCATTCTGGGGGCAGGTAAATCTTATAAAGATGTGTGTTCTCCTAAACTCCTTTACCCCCTTGGTATGCTGATTATCTACCTTCTGAAGAAATGGTTCCATTGATTTTAATCCCACTGAATCTGCTAAATGTTTCAGGAAATGATGAAATAACAGTTATACAACCTTTGTCACAAATGTTGTGATAAACATCCCAACATAATAACACCACAAACAAAATTAGTATTTACAAAATATTTGTGTTTTTTTATAAAGATAAAACAATATTTTCATGAAATGGTAAAATAACAGTTACAAAAATACTGTCTAAAAATATAATTTGGATTTACAAAAGGACAAACAAAATATGATTTGTTTAAATTGAAATACTACATAAAAATATATTTTATTATTAAAAGTTCTGTTTAAAAAAATAAACAAAATATAATCATTTAATATTGTGAAAAACATTTTGAACCACTACTTGTGAGAGGTGTGTGCTTGAGGCAGTCAAGCCACAGACTAGATCTGATATGGGGCGCAATGAAATGGACTGTAGCCCCCACAAGAATACTGGACTGTTGTGGAGGGTAACTTTGTCCAGGAAGCTGGCAGGAACAGGTGGTGGTGGCGGTGGAGGTGAAGTGCTCGCAGCCCCATGGTAGCCACTGCACCCAGGCTCAACAAGGCTGACGGTCCCGTTGTTGCACTATGAAGGACAGCATTACTGCTGTCCTTCAGGAAGATGACATTATCTTCTCAGACCAACAACCATGCGCTCGGGCCTGCGGTAACAACGACAGTAGCCATAAACTGCTCGTGCTGACACCCTACAAAGAGTCAAAAACATAAACCAATACAGCAGCCTCAAACATGATGTCCCTTTCTGTCTTTCAGCGTGCGATATTTAATAGCTAATGCAGTAGTTATACATTAATTTATTTTCTTATATTTAGAACTCTGATACAAATATGATTGTTATCTTGTCTGACAGTTATATATTTTTCACCATATGTGTTTGTTGACAACATAAAAAAGTTGTAGGAACTTGCATTCCTATACTATTCTGTGTAATTTATGAAATAGTATCTAATGCTTTAACATAATAAACAGTAATCTCATACAGTGAAAGTACATCCTCATTGTGTGTGGACAACTAACTTAACCATCTGTAGCATAATGTTTCTCACTGCAAAGAATATTCGCTACCTACCGCCAACAGTATGATTATAATTGATATGCCGTCATCATGATCCTTTAAGTTGCTGAAAGACACATATGAGTTGTTACCCTCTGTACACATAAAATGTTTAAAAACCTTTTTAACGGCATTGCATTGATTCAACAGTAAACCATGAACAAACTGTCATTTTGTATTTTTATTCTCATGTCCTGCGTGACCATAGTGTGCGGAAACTGTTACCAAATGCCAAAATTTCCTAAGTCATGATTAGCTGACCAGCCACAATCAGTGAAAGTTTCTTATTTTTATTATAATGAAACAACCTAGTAACAGTCTTAAAACTTTTCACCATCGATGTACTTCAAATAAATAATTTCATGACTCATGCCTATAACCAGTTTTTGCGTTTTCATCAAATTGTCAGCTTCCATCTGTCTCAATGGGTTTCTAAATACACAAACCATCTCCACAGATTTAGTAAGCAAGAGTTGACTGAGTTTACTAAGTACTTACTCTAATACATTCTGCACACAGCATGTATAGTAGATAGTAGAACTGTATTCAGAAGTGGTGTGCAAGAAATACAACTTTACACCATACACAACACAGTGATGCATGTCAGTGCTATATCAGAAAGTGTTATTGATGTTAAATTAATTACCACTCTATCGAAACAAAACAGTAGAATCTGCAACAAAATAATCATGTGTATTCTCATCCCATGTCACATACAAAACAAAATACACTCCGGAAGTAGTGACACATCAGATGGACAGTCATTGGCTCCAACAACGAACCACAACTTCATAATTGGTAGGACAGTCTCATTCCCAAGGGTTCATCAGTAGTTTTCTACAGGGATCACTACCTGGGTCCTTCCTGTTCACAACCTACATGTCTGACATAAGGGCAGGTATCATGAGAGTAATATTGCTGTCTTGCAGATAACTCAAAACTGGTCATTAGTGTATAGGCAGAAGGGCCAGCTGGGTCTACAGACTGCACTGGACCAACAGAAAAAAATGTAGTAGGAACAGTATTCTGGGTAAAATGCAGTGAAGTGCAGGTACTGCACATCACACACAGAAATGCATAGCAAGTGTTCACCCGGTGGGGGTATGAAATACTACAAGATTTTATTGCTGTCGGGACTTGAAGCTGTTGTTGTATGTCCAAGACGAACACCCATGACATGACAAGGGCAGCAGTTAAGGACAACAGGATGCAATGCATGCATCACCAGTGTGATTGCCTCCAGAAGGAAGGAAGATATTATACATCTGTGTAAGTCGTAGTCTGAGCAGCATCTCAAGTACTGTTTGCACCTGTGGATGTCACAGTTAAGACAGACATTTACTCTAGGAGGCGTCAGAATGAGCAATAAAAAAATCGTGTCTTATGGAACAGGACCTATGTGGAAGTCAGAAGACCTAAATATGTACACATTGAGACACAAAGGGACTGAAAAGACAGGCCAGGCGTCTTCAGGTACATGAAGGGGATAAATAAGGTAACAGTTACGATGACTCAAACGAATGAAGAGGGTAAGCCATCGCTGCAACTAGAGGAGGAAAAATTCTGGGGAAAAGAAGGAGGTGTACTTCACTAGGACGGTGGTGGAGCCATGTAATGTGGTGCCCAGGGGCTGGTGCACGCATGTACGCAGACAAGTGTTCAAGAGGATGGTACAGTAATAGGACAAGCGGTTCCAAGAATAAAGCTACATGCTGTCAGAATATCTGTAACTGGGAAGGGAGCAGACAGAGTAGTCAGAGGGCAGACAGCATGCTGAGATCTCCAGGCACCAAGTGTCCAAATGAGTAGGCGCAGAGGTCGAGACACCTATTCTGGTGGTATTCTTACTATGTCAGTATACACCAGGCGTGCAGGTTGTACTTTTATGAGTGCTATTACTGTTTTAAATGTTCCATAACTGTCCACCACAGTTTGGTTGTCACATCAAAGCTTGCAGCATGACAGCTGACAGTTCTGAGTGCCCTCCCAAGCTATTGCCTCACTTTCATCCTGCAGTATGCTAAGATAGTAATATTACTATAGTAATTGTGCTACTTATGTCCTGGCGTCCCAGTACACAACACTCACAGGCCTACTGCAAAATCCCTCAATATAATATCAAGTCAAACATCATTTGTTATCTTGTTGTACACGTTATTCTCCCAACCACTAAACAACAACACCTCCCCCTCTTCACTCCTGTCCCAGTGGCTGCACGATACCTGCATGCGAACTTGAATGATTCTGTGAATATGGCTGTACACATTGTACACAACAGAAGCAAATGAACATGAGCGCACATACCAAAAATGATCACATATGTATATGATTCATTTGCATCTCTAAACAATGTGCTGCTATACAGTCTTCATATTTATTATTTCGTTATGAAAATGCTGAATACTCTACTAAATGATATGTCATTACACAACGCTCAACTAAGACACAATGATAATAACATACATTCTGAGGTTCAGGATTCATGACTTTTCATCTTGCATGAATAGCTGTTGTTATGCTACTTACGTGGTGAGCTGGAGAGCAACTCTTGCTTCACCTCCACTGTTGTCTCACGCTCAACTTCCCTGGGCTCTATGGAAACAAATAAGTGAAAATATGATCACATATACCAAGAAATATCAAGGTACAACAATATTTTTTAATAAGCTGCATTTGTAATACTCTGTCATTGTGTAACTGAAACATGTGAACACATCCCTTTTTGCAATAACACTTCTGTGTTTAGATGGCTTTCTGTTCTTAATCAACTGTGACATGCAGACAGCAACTGTTGTCATCTGTACAGTGAGCAATCACCTTACATGAACAGCATCAACAATGTTATAGATAATTCCTAAGATTTGTGACCACACCATAATTGTACGCTGTACTGTGCTTGTCACACTGTGTGTGTACAATGTTGTAGATGTCCATAGACCTATTCAGTGATGCCCACCCCATTTACTGTCACTATGGCAGGGTCAACATACCACAAAACTTGGCACTGACACACTGACAGTCAGCAGCCCTTATATAACAAACCACCTGCAGCACATCAATGTGGCCACAGTCCAAGCGAAGGCTGAAAGTCAAATAATGCAAGTCTGTGTCCGTGGTGTTCAACAGACATGTGCATGCAATCCTGCACAAATTAATATAAAAGGAACCAATATTTCTGATGGTTCTCTGAACATGTCTCAATTACAGTCGAAAAAAAAATAGTAACAGAAATGTATAATACCTAGTATGCAGTGGACAGCCCCCATACCTACCCATTAATCCCAATTATAACAAGGGTCTAGAAATGGAGCTTTCTGATTATTCAAAAACATTCTAACAACCTTATGTTTCTCTTTTATTAACATACATGTAGAGCATAACCATATAATGAACATGATTTAACACTGTTTAAAAACTGTTTTATTATAATAGCAGTAAGGCACTCCCTGGGATCATGTTAATGGTCAGTTAGTCACCTTCTAGCTGGCATGTGGCACTTGGCTATGCCTCATTCAACATTACACCCCTAGAGGTGATTAACAGATCATTAACATAACTCTTGGTCATGCCTTATTGCTTAATAAACAAGGGTCTGAGCATTTCAGTTTCTGCTTAACTGCAAACATTGTCAAAGCCTTATGTGAAACCTTTATTAAGATACATGTGAGATTGTCCATATGATGAACAAGGTTTAACACTGTCTATGAACATGTTTTTTATAATAGAAATAAGACATTCCCAGGAAATATAAATGATCATCAATAACCATCTAGGGATTATGTGGCACTGGGCAACACCTCATTCCACACTACAACCAAGATTAGTAACAGACCATTAACACTAACCCTTGATTATGGCTTATTCCTTAAACATTAAACTGCACCCCCAAAATTAGTGGAGCAGAACAGCTACCCCCCCACCATGCCATATGGCAAGTTAAGTAGTTCTACGGCCATGCATCCATTGTCACACAGCGTGAACAATGGTCACACACCCATATGTTAGTACACATGTATTTACAACTCTAACTGCCAAGCAAGCTAAGAATATCCTCAGCTGCATTGCAGGCTATAACATATGGGAATTATTTACCTATGTTGAGTTGTCTGAGAACATGCACCAAAGTGGTGATCTGGCTTACAAATCACTTTTAGATGAAGCTCGGACAGGTTCTCTATCACCAGAACATGTTTGTATGTTAAACGATCGGAGAATCACAGTAGATACTGCATCCATAGAAACAGCATGTAATGTCTTCAGCGATGTATACTCTACAGGGACACATAGTGTGTCTAATGCCAAACTAGAGAAATGCACTGAGTTCAACAATCTAATGCTGCAGAGAAAACCAGAATTCTAACTCTGCATGCTGTTGATACAGTTGATGGTGTCATTCTTAGTGGCAACCTAATAGCAAAGATGACTGAATGACTCAGTGAATTCAAGTTAGATATTTCACACACAGCTGGCCTAGAAGCTGTTCTCACACTTGTAAGAATGCATGTATCATGCTGCGATGTAATCTAGATGTAGAACGAGAGGCATGGTAAAGCGGTGCCGTGAGGAAACATCACTGACTTTGTCTACAATGTCCAGAAGACATGTCGAGGCGCTTGTAGTTCACTTGACAACATGGAACAGTCTGTACACATAGAACGGACCTGTGTAAAATTCCAGGTATTTAAGGATATCTATGTAAACAGAAAACAGTTTCCATTATGTGTTGCATATGCTGTATCCATTCACAAATCTCAGGGCTTGAGTTTGGATTCAGCAATGGTGGACATAGGTACAGACATTTTCAAGGATGGCATGAGCTATGTGGCACTTTCACGTGTCCGCAGCCTTTCTGGGTTGCACATTATAACTCTAGCACCTCAGAAAATACGAGCTGACAAGTGCTGTATTCTTGAGTACAACAGGTTACTTACTCTACATCAGTCACAAATGTCTTTAATACCACTGCCTACATATCTGGCTGTCTCACATCATTCAGTCACATCTACAGGTATCAACAAACAGCCACAAGCTTCCAGAAGTGATTCAACTCAAAGAGTTCAACAAAGGTCACAACTTCAAGTAAACGATTCCAGGCAGCAATTCATCAGAAATCAGTTGGTGTAGTTGCTGTACCAGTCTTTGACAACAACACTAGAGTGAACTGCTATGCTAACTAAGCTATGCAAGTTTTTCTACACATACCACAGTTTGTGTGGGCAATATCTGCTTCAAAGACAATACCCTATCAAATAGCTTTGAAGCAGATTGTCAATATGACTTCTGACCAGTCTAACAATATGCGGTCACTAACACCACTCGACAGGTGTTAGGTACATATGATGGATGTAGTACATTCGCTGCTGACATACAGCAAGACACTAGTGAGTTTATGATGGCTGTCATAAAACAACCTGGATGAAAACGGCACCCCAATGCGGCACTACTTCACGGTATCATATAGCAACCAAATATGTATGTCTTTTCATGTGGCCATTCTGGCGTGAAACCACAGAAGACATGCTGTGGATTACTCTTTTTGTCCCTCAAACCAAAAGTGTCAAATTCTCGACAGCCGATCACCAATGCTCAATGTGGTCACACCTGTGAAAGGTGTGGAGGCAGATGCACTCAGTCCATACATCTCAGGAGTTCATTTCAATATCTGTTGCTTATCTTGCCAGGTTTGACTCCAGCAGGCTCAGAGTTGACACTCCTATCACAGATTACACAGGCTGGTAGAATAGTCTTCAACCAATCAGTGTTTGACACTCACAGTATTATATATCACCATGGCCAATCCATGCATTCTGGCCATTACACCTGTTTACTAAGGTACAGAAGTGGATGGGTAGAGTGTGACGACTCTACAAGCAATTTTAAACAGAGACTGCCACAACACTTAAAAAATGCATATCTTCTAATATTGAAGAATTATGATGACCTTCATATTTCAGAAGAATAGGACACAACATGTTGTATTTTTAAAATGACTACTTTGTGACAGAAACAGTCGTAGATCAGTAAAATTGTTTCCAATCTACAACTATGAATAAACCATAGCATTTCAACAAAATGCTGTACTGGCAGACACATTTCATTCACTATGACATCTAAGATCTTGTGTGGATCAGTGGCAACATTAAGAAATTATTGTAATGGCTTCAATGTCGGCACCAACAGTATTCACAGTCACTAGAAACCATGCTTACATGTCTATCAAGATTGTACATCTCAAAACAGAGCCTTACACTCTCCTCTTCTGTACATATATTGTATTGTTACTGTATGCTACCCACATAACTAAGAAGTTGCTACCAGTTTTAAACTTTTACTCTCTGCAGGTAAAGAAAAGTTCTCAGTTATCATCATAAATTACTGAGCAACACTTGTCCCATTCACCAAACAGTGCACTCTGTCACTAGTTGTCTATCACCACTTGTTTTTCTCTATTTGCTCTTGACATATAGACAACAACATCATTCATTCACCATGCTACAGTGTAGAACTATCCCGCCTTTATTTGCAATACTGATACTGTACATATGTAAAAATAACAGCCTTTATTGATAATGCAAGAAGTTGAATGAAGCAACTGTAAATAATGAACAATTGCATCATATTATTAACTGACTCTGCCATGACTTTGTAATTACTTGTACATAATATTTACATTCTTATTCACCTTGCGATTGTTACTAACAACTTTCATAGTTCAACTAAAAGTATTAGTATAAGACTAAAGTACAAATGAATATTTAACATACAATACAGCACTATACTGATTACGTTAAATTAACCATATCTTTGATAAAAAACAGCATACCATACACATTCTTTTAATGTACTAGTTAAGAGTTAACATAGAAGCCAATGTAACAATTGAAAAAATGTTTTTTGTTCCTGTAAGAATATTCAATTTTTTTGTACTTGTCATATAAGTAAGTCTAACCTATGTTAACAATGTTGACAATTGTAAATCAGACACTGTTACTGATCACAACGCATACTTCATACCTGTTCCTGACAATATGTTTGAGTTGTCTCTATTGAAATTCGGTGGGAATTTTCCATATGTGCCTAGTCAGTGACATATCATTAAATGCCAAGTAATTGAATGTCACTGAAATCAGATTTTAACATTCTATTACTTAAACACTTACCATATGGTTTCCAACCAGGAACATCCACATTATCAGTCACACAATAAAACTAAATAACTGTATCATGTAGTGTAATCACTGTTTAGAAGCTACTGACATACCTTTATTAGCATAGCACACAAGTAATGGACTACACATAATTAGGACACACAACTACTTTAAAAAATACTTAATATTCTTAACCAAAGTCTCTTCAACTTCAGTAGCAAATATATAATGAAGAGCCACAGGTTCAGCATGAGTATCACAAGTTCAGGAGGAATTTCAGAAAGCACTTCTTAACACAAAGAGTAGGGAACACTTAAAATCACTTTAAACACATAACACCTAACTAAAGACAGAGACCACCTAGTAAAGAACCAGGTATATGCATAGAAGGCAGATAACAACCCTGACAGCAAAAGATGGGAGAACACTGCAGGGATAGCAAACACCTAACCTCAAGATGTGTAGCATGTAAAACAATCACCATAAATAGAACAAATTACCTTCTTATGCTACCTTTTTCTATACTTTATTATAATATCACATACTTGCTCCAATGCATATAATCCAGTTGCTATAAATGACACATTTACATATATTCAAGCAATGATTACACACATACAAGGATTGTATTGTGAGACTGATTTTGTAAACAAAATACAGTCTTAATTGGGCCTCTTTTCAGTTTAACAAATTGGCAATAAATCTTTTCGAATCATAACCACCTGTGTCGAGTCTTTACTTAAAACAGCATAATAACATTAGAACATAAGTGTTGTCTTTATTAACCATGCAAATCAACTGCAACAAATAGTGCAACAACTATATCTCCATGAATTTCTTTGGTTGCTATGCTGTCCACTCAGTATCACAACATAGGCAACGATGTGGCACATTGCATGTCACACTTTCCATAATTCCTAAGAGTGTAAAAAAGTCAGCAATGTACTTATTTTTCCTGTGCCTATACACTCATCATGTAGTAATTACTGTACCAAGGTGCCGCAGCAGCCAACAGTACACAGCTGTGACTATACACTTAGGATGCAGTCACTGCTATGTCTGACTCAATTCCCTGTCCAAGCTTCTGCAACTCCCAACTGTGGTAAGTTAACTATACCTACAATTACAGAGGTGTGCCATAGATCTCCAGTCCCATACCATTCCTATGAAAACCAGTCATAATACAGTACAAATATCGGGATGCTTTAGCAGCTCTAGCTGCCTAAATCCATCCAAATCTAACAAAAGTAACTATAGTTTCCCTTGAATCAGTCACGTGTGGCATTGACGTACAAATAGTCACCTGTGTTGTGTATGTACACTGACATGTACCTACCCTGACTTGTCATCTGTATCTCCAATTACAATGTACTACCTACTGTCACATTTGTACACACATTGCCTGACTGAATCCATTCAAATGGCAACTGTGCTAACGGGACTATTCCTGTGAACAGACAGCTGTACAACTGATGTACATTCCCTATCATTTCCTGTGACTGTTTACTTAGGATGCAGCAAATGCTATGAAAAAGCAGTCCCCCCATCACACAGTTTACCTCCATGTTTTTTCCTATTCTGTATTGTCAACTCAGTGTACAATATGTAGACTAGCTGTTCATTCATTGACTTACAGATCTCCTGTAATTCCTAACTAAGTAAAGTGCCATGTACCACACTTATATCTACTGTCAGTCTACAGGCAGACTGCAGTACCTGGTGTAGAAAGCTGTGTCACATTCTACCTAAGCACATACAGTTGTGAATGTACAGTCAGTATCAGTAACTGGTATGCATGTGTAAATTGTCTGTGTAAAGCCATAGAAATCCTAACTGTGTTAAGTTGTGTGTATCAACAATTACAGACCTGTACCATTGATGGTGCTTGCCTCATTCTTGCTGTGCATCGATACTCATGATGCAGTTTAAACTTTGAGGGGGGGGTATTATCTATGTCAGCCAACACAAACACTAAGTGTCCTAACTTGAGTGTCCCTGAACTCACTGATGTCTACCATTGATGTCCATACCCTCAGTTCTTCTGTGGGTCTCTACTAAGGATCTAGTACTTGGTGTTGCAGTTTGAAGAGACATTACCAGACTGAAGCCATTCAAATGACAACAATGCAAACTACACTTTACCTATAATCAGGAAGTTGTAAACGTGATCTGCATCACCCTTCTTTGCCTCTGTCTCTTCACTTTACATACAGCAAGTCTATAACTGTTCCTGTTACCATGGTTCTCCTCCCCCACTTCCATCTGTGTCTGTCTCTCTGTGTGCAACTGTTGTTCAGGAGGAATATGAGCCACATGATGTCTTCATACATACTAAAACAGTGGCACCAAACAGAAATGTAAATGTACATGGTAGCACAAATCAAAACAAAAGATAAACAATTCTAAAAAATACTGAATCTAATAGGTGACATTACGGCAGGTCCTTCGAACACCACTCTCATCCACCACAAAACACTAACATCAACAGTACTTAAATATACTAAACATGAAACACAGCGAGCAAAGGCCCTACCAACCACACTCCAACACCCAAAACAAAATATACAGTACTGTAAAATACAAAATGTACTAGTAATAGAGTACGGGACCCTTTGGGCCCAGCTCCTACATCAATGTGGCAGACTGGGCTGGAGGACTGCAAAGGAGGGGTGTACCCTAACATTGAATTCCCTCGCTTTTGTCGCTGTGGTACCACTCCCACCACATAATAACCCTTCTATTTTTGAAAATAATAATGAGAAATACTGCACATAATGTGGTAGCGGGAGCACCGGGAGCACAGGGCCCTACCAACCACACACATTCCAACACACAAAAAAAAATATACAGTACTGTAAAATACAAAACTTACTACTGATAGGACACCGCACTCCCACCACGTAATGCAGCAGTGTGGGCTGGAGGGGTGCAAAGGGGGTACTTCAACCCTAACATTGAATTTCCTCAATTTTGTCGCTGCGGTACAACCCTAACTGATGCAGTAAACGTAGTTATTTACCTCTAATTTCCCTAGTTTTGAAAATAATAATGAGAAATAGGAATGTAATGCAGCGGCAGGAGTGCAGGGCCCACCAAATAATGCAGCGGTGGTAGTCGCGGGTACTTCGGTACCGCGCTCCCCACCACATTATACAGTAGCAGAAGCAGGGGCCCTGTGAGCCTGCATGCTCCCACCACATAATTACCCTTGTTTTGAGAATAATAATGACAAATCGTGAACATTATGTGGCACCGGGAGCAAGAGGCACTTCGGCCACCATGCTCCCACCACGTAATGCAGAAGGGTGGGCTGTAGGGATGCAAAGTGGGGCTTTAACCCTAACACTGAATTACCTCACTTTTGTTGCTGTGGTACAACCCTAACTAATGCAGTAAACAGAGTTATTTGCCTCTAAGTTTCCTTCTTTTTGAGAATAATAATGACAAATAGTAAATGTAATCCAGCTGCAGGACTGCAGAGCTCTTCGGGCCCCGTGCTCCCACCACATAATGCAGCAGCAGGAGCGTGAGGCCCTTCGGGCACCACACTCCATTAAATACAAAATGTACTAGTGATATGACACTGCACTCCCACCATGTAATACAGCAGGGTGGTCTGTAGGAGTGCAAGGGGGGGGCTTCAACCCTAACACTGAATTTCCTCACTTTTGTTGCTATGGTACAACCCTAACTGATGCAGTAAACAGAGTTATTTACCTCTAATTTCCCGTGTTTTGATAATAATAATGACAAATAGTGTAATGCATAAGCGGCAAGAGCTCAGGCCCTTCAACAGAAACCGCTCCCACCACATTATCACGACGCCGAAGCCGCGGGGCCTGTGGGCCTCAGTACTACCACATAATGCTGGCGAGAACATAGGCTCATGGGCCCTCACGTCACATCACGTGATGTCTTCTCACATAGTAACATTGTCCCACAAACGCAAATAATTATGCGCATGCTGATGCAAAGTGAAGCACAAAGAGAAACTGTACTGTAGACAGAAATGTTAAAAGCAACACAAACGCAACCACAAATGAAAATGCAAAGGGTAATGCACATAGTGGCGTCAACATGAACAGTAAGTGAAACGAGTACGGAACCACAAGCAGAAACGGTAATGGTAACAGTAATGTAACCGCACAGGCTGGCTTTCCCCAAAAGCTGTATAGAGAAAGACAGTGAGTACAAAGAATGTATGCAATGTAATGACTCTCGTAACAGAAAAATCAGCACTTGGAATACTTAATTTATTATATCTCAGGAACCGTACAACATAGAAAAAAATTTAAAAGTCATACGAATTATCGCTTTCCTGGCTAGTTTTATACTTAGCCTCCATTAAGTTCTAAGTAATTTTTGATGAAAAGTCTGTATCTCGAACCGTTTCGAGATACAGGCCCTGAAAGCGCAGGCAATAAGTAATGTTATCCTATGGAAAAAAAACGAAGTTCGAGTGGCATAACTTTGCCTCCTGTTATGTTTTTCACCAAACCACTGAAAGGCATCTGTCAGATGTTGGCTGTGTTCCTGAAAATGTCAGCCCAAAAGACCAAACCGTTATTTAGCAGCAGGGCACCAAGCGATTGCTGCAATGCGTCGTGCTGGCGTAATGTTATCCTATGGGAAAAACCTTCAATTTTGGAGTACCATAACTTTGCTGCCATGTAATATTTTCAACAAAATAGTGAAAGGCACATCTGTGAGATGTCGGCTGCATTCCTCAAATTTCAGCCCTAAACTCCAAACCGTTCTTTTGCAGCGGGGTGCCAAAGGATTGCTGTCATTTTCCCACAGCCTAGAGAAGTACTTTCACAATTTGCGAAAGCTTTCGCAAAAATTTGCGACACTTTTGTCAGTTCAACACTACTTTGTGAAAGTGCTTTTTCCAGAAATTTGAAAAACATATTTCTAGGGTGTTTTACCCCAAAATAAAGACATGGCTAGCATCCTCAGGGTCCGACTAGGTGAATACAAAAATAATTAGGTTGCTAGAGGGTCCCAAATTTAAATGCCAAGCATTTTCTGATCGCTAACTGAAAACAAGATGGTGGATTTGCAAAAGTAAAGGGCCATTTGTGAAAGTAAAAACTGCATTTTACGACACTGTCGAACTTTTTAACTTTTCCCATTGACTTATAATGGTAACTTGTTTTTTGAATAACTTTTGAACCATTTAATATTTTTTCACGCAATCTTCAAAAGGCACATTGGGGACCCTGTCTGCACATTCCCTAAAGATTTTGGACCAGTTGCACAAACTGTGTGACCTGTAGGCGCGACCGTAGAATTCCAGAAAAAGCATAAACAAGGCACAGATCATGCTTAATAACTCCGCAGCCGTATATCCGACCAGTGCAAAACTTGGCAGATCCCAAGATGTATGGGTCTTGATCATGTATTCCAAATTTCAGGCAACTCTGTCAAATGGTTGCAAAGTTATTAAGGTGCACAATTTGGGGTTTAACATAAATGGCTCTATTCTAACTATGGCAGCACTACTGTGCTACCATAATATATATATATATATGGTAGCACAGTAGTGCTACCACAGTTAGGATGAGTAGCACTTTAAAGGTTAAAGGTCAAACTTTGCACCTTAATAACTTTGCCACCGTTTGACAGATTTGCCTGAAATTTGGAATCCATGATCAAGAAGCATACATCTTGGGATTTGTCAACTTTTGTACCAGTCGGATATACGGCTGTGGAGTTATTAAGTGTGATCTGCACGTGCATTTACGGTTTCTGGTGAATTGTTTGCTCGCACCTACAGGTCACACGGTTTTTGCGACCAGTCCAAAAACTTCAGGGAACATGCGGCCAGGGCCCCCAATGTGCCTTTCAAAGATTTCATGAAAAAATATTAAATGGTACAAAGTTATTCAAAAACAAGTCTCATTTTAAGTCAATGGGAAAGTTAACAAAAGTTTGACAGTGTCGCAATACACTTTTAGTGTCACAAATGGCCTAGTAGTGTTACAAATCCACCATTTTGTTTTCAGTTGTGATCAGAAAAATGCTTGGCATTTAAAATTGGGACCATCTAGGGACACAATTCTTTTTGTGTTTACCTAGTCGAGCCCTGAGGATGCTAGGCATGTTTTTAATTTTTAGTTAAACACCCTAGAAATATGTCTTTCAAATTTCTTGAAAAAATAGTGTCGCAAAGTAGTGTCGCACTCACGACACTTTCACAAATGTTTGCAAAAGCTTTTGCAAATCACTACACTACTTTTTCAGACTATGGCCAAATGACAGCAGTTCTTTTGCCACCCTGCTGCAAAAGAACGGTTTGGTCTTTTGAGCTGAAACTTGGAGGACCTCAGCTAACATCTCACAGATGTGCCTTTTAGTGGGTTGGTGAAAAAATATTGCATGGCTGCAAAGTTATGGTACTCAATTTGGCATTTTTCACCATAGATTATAACATGGTGGCGTACACTGCACCTTTCGGGGCTGTATCTCAAAAATGATGTGAGATACAGATTTTTGTTCAAGTTGCATAGCCCAGGCTATGCAGCAGCAAAAACCTAGACAGGAAAATCATGATTTCTATAAAATTTAAATTTTTTTTCACGGCGTGCAGTTGCTGAGATAGTAGCAATTAAGTAGTTACAATGCTTGCTTTAAGTTTTGATGCCCATTACAATGCATACATTCTTTGTACACATGTGTTTCTCTCTGCATCTGTTCGGCCAAAAACAGGGCATGCACTTCTGTTACTGTTACAGTTACTGTTTCCACTTGTGTTTATGTCCCCGTTTGCATTACTGTTCCCGTGTACGCCACGATGTGCGTTACCCTTTGCATTGTCATTTGTGCTTGCATTTTCGTTACTTTTACCATTTGCATTTCCACCACTGTTTCTGTTTGCATTTTGTTTGTGTCACTATGCGCATTGCTATTTGCGTTTCTAGTGGCCCCTTCGTTTGCGTTCTGTTTCTCTTTCATTTTCGTCTTCCTTGCTGTTACTGTTACCTTTTGCGTTTTCAAATGTGTTACTGTGCCTGTGGGCATTATGGATTGCATTTCCATATGTGCTTGTATTTCCTTTTGTGTTTCTGTTTCCTTTGCTGTTATTGTTGCTGTTACCATTACCATTTGCATTTACAATTGCGGTACTGTGCCCATGCGCATTTCGGTTTGCATTTCCGTATACGCTTCTGTTCCTGTTTCCATTTCTGTTTCCTTAGGCATTATTCTTCATGTTAACTTTACCATTTGCATTTACAATTGTGGTACCATGCCTCTGTCGTTACGGTTTCGCGTTTACGTGTGCGCTTCCATTAGCGTTCCGTTTCTGTTCCCTTTCATGTTCTTTTTGCTGTGACACTTAACATTTCCATTTAAATACTGCTGCCATCACTGTTCACATTACCAGTTGCATTTTCGTATGTGCTTCAATGTCCATTTGTGTCACTGTTTGCTTCGGCGTCACTTTGCACTTGCGTTTCTATTAACGTTTCCTTTACCATTTACATTTGTGTTACCATGTGTGCCACTGTTGGCACTTCTGTTTGCATTGCTATTCCTGTTACTATGTCACAAGACATCATGTGGCAGGAGTGCGGGGCCCTTTGGGCCCCGCGCTCTTGCCGCCACTTTACATTCACTATTTCATGTCATTATTCTCAAAAAGAAGGGAAATTAGAGGCAAAAATCTCAGTTTAATGCATCAGTTAGGGTTGTTCCACAGTGACAAAAGTGAGGAAATTTGGTGTTAGGGTTGAAAGTCCCCCTTGGACCCCTCCAGCCCACTCCCCCAACCGGCATCAGGGTGTGCATTGGGGTCATCGGTCCTAACTCTCACCCCATTCTCCTATTCTTCTTTACACATGTGATTGGGTAAGAGTTAGGGCTGATGACCCCAATGCACACCCCGATGCCAGTGGGGGCTGGAGGGGTCCAAGGGGGACTTCAATGCTAACACTGAATTTCCTCACTTTTGTCACTGTGGAACAACCCTAACTGATGCATTAAACAGAGATTTTGCCTCTAATATATATATATATATATATATATATATATATATATTCATTGCAAAAAACTTCATTAACATACCATTAGGGTTGAAGCATAAAACATAGGGGAAATGTGATCTTAGAGTTCCCAAACGCCAGACCCTGCCCACCCTTGGCTTCCAACCTGAACATCCCACCTCACCCCTAGGCCTTCCAATCTTAAGGCTCAACTCCATCCTGCATGCAGGAACAGGTGTGAGGGGTGTGCCTTGGGGTTGTGAACCTAACACTCACCCCATTTTTTATTATGTACCCATATCAGGTTATTAAGTGTTGAAATGGGGTGAGCTTTGAGTTCACAACTGAAACACCCTCACACACCATCCTGCATGCAGGGTGGAGGACATTGGGGTTGGAGGCCAAGGGTGAGGCTGAGGTGTTTGGGATGGAATCTGAGGATGGAGGCAGGGTCTTATGCTTGGGAACCCTAAGGTCACATTTCCCTACTTTTTACGCTTCAGCACTAATGATGCACTAACAAAGTTTTTTGCAATGCATTTCCTTACTTTTTCAGATAGTATAATAATATTCTTATTTTATGGTCCCTCCATTGAGATAGTACATCAGTATCCTTGAGGCACTATAACAGTATCCTTATTTTACAGTGGGAGCACAGGGTCTTTCCACTGAGACAGTATAACAATATCCTTATATTATGGTGGGACTGCAGGGTCCTTTGGACCCTTCGATCCAATCCCTCCATTGGGACAGTATAACAGCATCCTTATGTTTTGGTGGGAGCACAGGGCCATTCGGACCATGCACTCCTGTTTGTGCAAATTACATAACTTGCACAAGATACTGTTGGAGTTTGTGCAGATTACGTAATTTGCACAAAATGCAACAGTATCTTGTGAAAGTTATAACTTGTGTAAATTACAACTTTCATGCCTGATTAGCATTCTTGTGCAAGTTAAATAACTTGCACAAATTACAACTTTCTGGCCTGACATATAAATTCTCTAATAGGAAATATTGGAAAATTAAAAGTTTAAGAACTTTTGAAAGGATTAATATTTTTTCACCAAACCTTCAACAGGCAAATATGTGAGGTAAAGGCTTTCTACACTAAAAATATCAGACCATGACCTAAAGCTGTTTCTGAGATACAGTGGACAAAGAAATGTAAAAAAAAACTGGTACATTTAAGATTTTGTGATGCTCTGTATTGCAAAAACCACAGAACTGATTCACAAGAAATTTGGAACATCAAGAGACCTTCCCCTAGAGATTATTGATGCCTAATTTTGCGCAAAGCCATGAAATGGTTCCTAAGATATATAGTTCAAAGATACGGGTTTAACATGTATTTTGCACAAATAACATAACTTGCACAAGATATTGTTGAATTTTGTGCAAATTACATAATTTGTGCAAAATATTTCAGTATCTTATGCAAGTTATGTAACTTGAGCAAATTACAACTTTCATGATGGGCATATAAATTTTCCCCTAGGAAATAATGGGAAATTAAAAGTTTAATAACATTTGAATGGATTAATATTTTTGCACCAAACATTCAAAAGGCACAACAGTGAGGCAAAGGCTTTCTACCTTGAAAATTCATAGCACTACCTAAAGCCATTTCTGAGATACAGGTGGACAAAGAAATGTAAAACAAACTAGTAAATGTAGGATTTTGTGATGCTCTGTATCTCACAAACCACATATTCAATTCACACAACATTTGGCACTTCAGGAGACCCACACAGAGATTATGCATGCAAAATGTCATGCAAATCCATTGAAGAGTTGCAAAGTTATTAAGGTGCAAAGTATACATAGCTGGATAACAGTGTGCGAAAAGTTCTTTCATTATACAGTACATATGAATTTTCCCTTAGAAATAATGGGAAATTAAAATTCAGTAACTTTAGAATGGATTAATATTTTTTCACCAAACCTTCAAAAGGCACTTTTGTGACCCAAAGGCTTTCTACCCTGAAAATTTCAGATGACAACATTAAGGCATTTCTGAGATACAGGTTGACAAAGAACTGTGAAAAAAATGGTAAGTTTAGGATTATGTTGACAGCTTCCATCTCACAAATCACACAATAGATTTGCAGAACATTCTGTACATTAAGGGACCTATCCCTTGAGATTATGCATGCAAATCCATTGAGTGTTTTCAAAGTTATTAAGGTTCAAATTTGTGGATTTAACATAGATGTTTGCACTCAGCTCTAATATACTGGCACTACCATGCCAGTATAATATATATCTATATCTGTATCTGTATCTGTATCTCTGTCTATCTATCTATCTATCTATCTATCTATCTATCTATCTATCTATCTATCTATCTATCAACTTTGTTAATGCGTTAATGCATCAGTTAGGGTTGAAGTGACAAAAGTAGGTAAATGAGATGTTAAGACTGAGCCCCTAACACTCCCCCACCCAACCCCACTAGCCCACCCCACTCTCCACAGACCAACAGGTCTTGAGGTGTGCCTTGCAGTTGTTGGGCCTAACTCTCACCCCATTCCATGTGTAAGAATTTTGATATGGTATAGTATATTAGAATGGGGTGAGATGCCTGTTGGTCTGCGGAGGGTGGGTGTGGGATGGGCTGGTAGGGTTGGATGAGTGGGGTGTTAGGGGCTCAACCCTAATGTCTCATTTCCCTACTTTTGTCTCTTCAACCCTAACTGATGCATTAATGAATTTTTTTTTACAATTTATTTTCTCACTTTTTGAGGTAGTATAATAGTATCTTTAAGTTACTGTAGGAGTGCAGAGTCCTTTGGACCCTACCTTCTCATCCCTTCACAGATGCACATATATACAGTATCTAGCTGTGGAAACACAGGGGTCTCTGGCTCCTGCACTTCCACACATTAAAATATGAGCAGGCATAGTAAAATTGCAACAAAGAGTCATAACTGTGCCATCTTAAATAATTTTCACCCCAAATGTTCAACATAACCTTCTTATTACCTCACTGCATGTACCCAGTACAGAAAACTTTCAAATCCCTGATGAAATGTAATTCTGAGCAACTGTAACACTGTTTTGTGCCAGAGGTGAGGAAAAACATTTTTGGCAGGATTTGAGAAATTACAGCTCTACTATTCATGAGGTGGTGTGAAAAATGGTAATGTTGAAAATCTGGAGTGAAAATATGAAAAACTGGCAAAGTTACAAGCATGCGTAGAAACTTCAGAATGCACACCTGTATTGTGGTCAGTTTTTGAAATTTTTTCACCAAACTTTCAACATGTGCTTTTTGGGACCTCTCATCATGAACAGTGGCCATGTGATTTTGTTCATCTTTCTACAAAGTTGATTTCACACAGCAACCGTGCTAATCTGCTCCACAGGTGTGAAAACATGTTTTGGGCAGGATGTGAAAAGGACAGCTGTACTGTTCATAAGAAGATGTGAAAAAATGGCAATGTTGAAAATCTGGAAGAAAATATAAAAAAATTGGCGAGGTTACAAGCGTGCATAGAAACTGCACAATGCATGCTCGTAACACAGATATTTTTTAGAATTTTTTCACCAAATTTGCAACATGGGCTTTTTGTGACCCCACCTCATGAACAGTGGCACTGTCATTTTGTTAATCAGTCTCAAAATGTGATTCCACGCAGTGACCATGAAATCACCTTTTGGGACTGAGTAACAAAATGACAGTGCCAGTGTTCATGAATTGGGGTCCCAAGAACCCCATGTTGAAAACATGGGGTCAGAATTTCTAAAAATGACTGTGATATCAACATAAGTTGAAAACCCCTTTGGCTGCCATTATACTGAGCTTACAGTACCTTGATTCCTCAGTTTGCTGTTCAGCTTTGAAGAGTGCAGATGCATCCCAGTCCTCAGAAGATGACAGTGCCTGACCTCCAGAGGTAAGTATAAGGTGAGGAGGGTACAGAGAGGTGGGTTCACAGAGGGAGGGTCATGATGGGGGAGGGTAGCGGCATGGATGATGAAGGACAATTTTTTTTTTTCAGGTTAAAAAAAGACATCGGGGACAGTTTTCTTTATTTAACAGTTTTTTTAAAAGCACATTTGGGCACATTGGGATGGCTCCCAGTGTGCTACATTAGTGTAGGGGAATACATGCTGACATGGAGATTGGGCACCCCAATGTTGACAATGCAAATATACGGGCTTGGAGGGGGGTATCCAACACTGGAAGTGAGAATCTCAGTGTTGGAAACATAAATAAAATATTTCAGTACACTGGGGTTGGCTCCCAGTGTGCCACATAGTGGAGGAGGATACATGCTGACACAGGTTGGGCACCCTATGTCGGAGAACCATAAAGGGGCAGTTCGTTGCAGGATTCTGCATCAAAAAAAGATGTTGGGGGACTGTTTTCATTTTTTCAGCTACAAATAAAAAGGAGGTATCACAAAATTTTGTTTTCTTGCCTCACTAAGCAAGAAAACAAAATGATGGCCAGCAAAAACAGATTTTTCTCACAAAAAGGGATTTTGTGAAATTTCTAAATCCCTATTCTCAAGCCAAAGACTGAACTGAGCATGCTTAGAACCCAAAATGTCAAAATCTAGTAACTTTGGAATGGATTAAATTTTTTTCACCAAACCAATGCTAGACTGTTCCTTAGGATAACCTATTTCTGCCCTGAAAATATCAGGTCAAAATTCCAAACGGTGTGGGAGCAGTGTGATAAGGAAAAAACTTTAATTAGCAAAAATGAGTTTTTTTGATGATTCAATGCATGAAATCAGCAAATATGATCAAAACAAAACTTGGAAATCAAGAGATCTACCAACTGACACTGTCTATTCCAAATTTTGTGTGAATCTGTTCAACGGTTGCAAAGTTATTAACGTGTAAAATTTGAGGTTTAACATTAAAGTGTCTGCTCAACCCTATTGCCCTTATAATATATATATATATATATATATATAGATGCATATATATATATATATATATATATATATATATATATATACATATTAGAGGCAAAAACTCCATTTAATGCATCAGTTAGGGTTGTTCCACAGCAAAAAAGCAGAAATTGGGGTTAGGGTTGAAATCCTGCTCTTGGGCTCCCCAGCAATAATAACACACCAACTGGCATCAGGGTGTGCATTGGGGTCGCTGGTCCCAACTTCACCCCATCACATGTAAAGTTAAAGTTGAGGTATAGAGGATGGGGTGAGAGTTAGGACCGACGACCCCAACGCACACCCCAATGCCAGTTGGGTGGTGGGCTGGGGGGGTCCAAGTGGGGGCTTTCAACCCCCATTTTTGCCTCTAATTTCCCTTCTTTTTGAGAATGAGGATGAGAAATAATGAAAGGAATGCAGTGAAGAGCCCCATGCTCCCACCACGTGATGTCTTGTTACACAGTAACAGGAACTGCAAAGCAAACGCAAGCGGCAACAGTAATGCACATGGCAAAGCAAACATAAATGGCAAAGCAAACGTTAATAGAAACACAAGTGCAAAGTGACACCAAAGCATACAGTTATATAAACGGAGACATCAAACAGAAGTGCATACAGAACGCAACTGGTAACACACACATTCACGGTACCACAATTGTAAATGCAAATGGTAACAGTAACACCAACAACAACACCCAAGTAAACAGAAACAAAAGCACATATGAAAACACAAACCGTAGTACACACTCACGGAACCACAGTTGTAAATGCAAATGGTTATGGTAACAGCAACAATAAAGCCAATAAAAACAGAAGCACAAGCGATATGAAAACACAAACTGTTACACATAAGGTCATGGTACCACAATACTAAATGTAAATGGTAACAGTAACAGCAACAGTAAAGACAACAGAAACAGAAATGCATGCGCATATGAAAACGCAAACTGTTATGCACACGGTGGCGTAGACGGGAACGGTGATTCGAATGGTAACAGAAGCGCTACTGGAAATGCTAGCCATCACAGTAACAAAAGGGCAGGCTGGTCCGTCGGCACAGCAGTTGGATTTCCGCTTGCAACACCGGCAATCTGGGTTTGGAAATGGACCCGGGTTGTCAGAGGACCGGCTGGGGTGGGAAGGATTGAGCATCCCTCGGACAGCTCTCCTTCCCTGGGGGGAGGGCAGGGTGGCACTCGGCATGGTAGCAGCACCTAGTGGAAGCTGGGTGGCTACACCACGTCGGTGCATAACAGGAAGTCAGGATGGGGCAGATGCAGGTCATCATTGCACGTCCCCACCCTGTTTAAAAGAGACAGGGGATAAAATCCTGTGCCTGCCGTTTCAACGAGCGCTCACCTGAAGCCTGATCAGCCTCGAGGCTGATCCCAACAGTCACAGTTCCATGGCCCGATTTGGGGTCGGAGCCATGGCCCTGCTCTCTGGGGGGTAAGCCAGGGATGACCGGGGGATTCAGCTACATATCCGTAGGTGGGAGCACCAGGAGTCCATGACCGGAGCAGATGGCTGACGGAGGCAACAGGAACAGAAATAGAAAATAGAAAAAAAACAGTAACAAAGGGCACACCCTTCTTTTCCCCAAAACTGCATTGAAAAACTAATTGAAAACAAAGAATGTATGCATTATAATTGACTTCAGAGCAGAAAAGTGTGATTTGGAATACTAAATTGCTTATATCTCAGGAACCATATGACGTAGGAAAAAAATCTAAATTTTGTATGAATTATTACTTTCCTGGCTGGTTTTCTGCTTAGCCCCCTAACTGAGGGGCTAAGCATTTTTTTGACAAAAAGTCTGTATCTCGCACCGTTTCTGAGATACGGACCCTGAAAGACACGACGGATGCCATAATGTTATCCTAAGGGACAAATTGTCAACTTCGGAGTGCTGTCACTTTGCCACCCTGTAATACTTTTTCTCCAAACCATGAAAAGGGCACATTTGTTGGATGTTGGCTTTATTCCCTTCAAATTTCAGCCCAAAAGACCAAACCATTATTTTCCAGCAGAGTGGCAAAGAATTCCTGTAATATGGTGAACGCCGTAATGTAATCCTATGGGAAAAAGCACCAAATTCATAATGCCATAACTTTGCTGCCCTGTAACATTTTTTGACCAGTCCACTAAAAGCCACATCTGTTGGATGTTGCCTTTCTTCCCTCCAAATTTCAAGTAAAAAGAACAAACCGTTCCTGAGATATTCAATGTCAAATATTGGCAACATTTCCCTATCTATTCCATTATAAGAAATCTGGCCATCTTGTCCCTATTTTGCAATCAAAGATCACAATCAAAGAATTTGCAGCCTCACGATCAAAGAATTTGCAGGCTCACGAACAAAGAATGAAAAATTTAATAATTCAAAAAATAGAAGCAATTGCAGTAAACCACCACTAAGGTTCAACAGAACGAAGCCCCCTGAGTAAAACACATCCT
Source organism: Neoceratodus forsteri (assembly GCA_016271365.2). Taxonomy (NCBI): domain Eukaryota; kingdom Metazoa; phylum Chordata; order Ceratodontiformes; family Ceratodontidae; genus Neoceratodus; species Neoceratodus forsteri. The sequence continues at coordinate 1,341,092,208 of CM057449.1, read as the reverse complement.
CATTTGACTTTCTAGGACACCCCCTAGGCTAAGAAAATTGAATTTTAAATTGGGTCATCTTGTCCCTCGCTCACGATGCAAGATCGCAGTCAAAGAATCTCATGATCAAAGAATTTGCAGCCTCACGATCAAATAATTTGCAAGCTCATGAACAAAGAATAAAAAATGTAATAAATCAAAAAATTGGAGGAATTGCAGTAAACCACCACTATGGTTTGACAGAACAAAGCCCCCTGAGTAAAACCCACCCTCATTTGACTTCCTAGCGCACCCATGGGCTGAGAAAAATGATTTTTAAATTTGGCCATCTCGTCCCTCGCTCACGATGCAAGATCATAATCAAAGAATCTCATGATCAAAGAATTTGTAGCCTCATGATCAAAGAATTTGCAGGCTCACGATCAACGAATAAAAAAAGAGTGAAACGCAATTTATTCACTGATTTGAACCAAACCATGGTTTGACAGAACGGACCCTCCTGAGCAAACAAGCCCTCATTTGTGTCCCTAGTCCACCCCTGAGCTGAGATATTAGTGTTTTAGGTCATGATGCACGGTCTCGATCAAAGAATCTCATGATCAAAGAATTTGCAGGCTCACAATCAAAGATTGTTAGCGAGCCGTGAATTAAGATTTTAAAAGCTTATCACTCTATTTTTTGACTGATTTGGATGGAACCAAAGCCATGGCTTGATAGATCAGGGTCCTCTGAGTAAAACCTATCGAAGTTTTGCTTGAGAAGTGACCCCTGAGCCGAGATATTTGTGTTTGTGTGATTGGAAAACTGAAAACAAGATGGCGGACCTCGCGGTCAGAGAATTTTGAAAATTCCTTGGGAACAAAGATTCTTGAACCACAAGGCTGAAAATTCTTTAATCACCAGGTGAGACCAGATGGCCAGAACCCCCATTCTTTGATCGCAAGATATACATATACATTTTCCCATTGACTTATAATGGGAACTTAAAAGTGCCATAACTTTTGAATGCCTTAATATGTTTTCACCAAACAAAAAGCAGCATGTTCAGCCACCAAAACTCTTTCAAACAATCCATCCTGCAGAGTGGCACACCACACGACGGCCGTGCAGGACCACATTAAGAATGCCAAAAGGTGCCTTCAAAAATGGATAATTTCGCATTTTTCAGCACTTTTGTACACAAAGACCAGCACTCCAACACAAATGCAATTTGGCAGATCAAGAGATCTAGTGTGCCCCAACGTGTGTACCAAATTCCAGGCACATCCATTGAACGGGTCCAAAGTTATTAATGTCCAAACTTTTGACTTTAGTATGTAAGGACCGCTCAACACTAACTATAGTGGTGTGACTGTGCCACTATAATATATATATATAGATATATATATATATATATATTATATATATATATATATATATATATATATAACCTTTATTAAGTTGCCACCACTCAGAGCAATGTGGATTGAAAAGTAAAAGCAGTACCCACTCAGACTGCTGAAAAATAGATTTATTTTAAAATAAGAAAATTACAATACAGTGCAGTTGCAGCAGTCTCATAAAAAAAAAAACATGCCCCAAAAAATTCCACTATGCATTAGGATACACTGTCACTTCATTGGGAGTGGAACAACTCTTCTTAAATAGTGGCCATTAATGATATGGTGCCAGATGGTGCTGGTTCCTAAATATGCCCCCATTGAAATTAATGGTAAGTGAGTATAACCAGAAAAATACAGAGGAACCATGAAATCATGCCTAAAATAGGAAATAGCCTTTTAGAAAGCATGTGTAAAAACTGTGATTAAAGTGAAAAACTGTTAAAGTGTAATATATTTAAAAAAGGGTAATATTGTGCTTGTTCTGAATACTAATCAAATTCGCACATATTAATTTACAGAATAACACAATTTTTCAAAGAATAGCATATACAGCATACTGTAACATCATTGAGCAATAAGAAGAACTTATTAAATTACTTAAAAAGTAAATAAATGCACTGATGTCAATCAACACCTCTTGCTAGGGCCAAATACATTTGTATGCAGTTGTAGGATGTTGTATGCAGATGATGGAGTAATCTTCGTCGCCACACCGACCCACCTCCCTTCAGTCTCAACTACAGAAAGTTTCACAGAAGTGGAAAACTGGTTTTGCTCACATAAACTCATCCTTAACCACAAAAAAACTAAAACAATGTTGTTCCATGGAACCCGCAACAAGTACAAGGACCATGAGCTCATAATTAACAACCACTAAGGCGTCACTCTTGAGCAGGTGGATATGTTTAAACATCTGGGCCTGACCCTTGACTGCTCCCTCTCATATACCAAACACATTGACAATATCGCTAAAACTGTGAACTCCCGTATAGGGGTACTATACAAGCATAAACATTGCCTTAAGGCTGAAGCCTTGAACCTCACTATCCAGAGCTCTGTTATCTCAACTATTGACTACAGGCTTGTTATCTATGGATCCGCTACTGATACTGCACTCCAGCACATAGCTGTAGCCCTTAATAAGGCATGTAGACACCTTATTTTAGCTGCCCACCTTTCTCACACGTGTGACATTTACGAGCAGGCTAACTGGCTCCAGCTATCCGGCAGGCTAAAGTATCAGACCTGCATCCTAGCTAAGAAGACATCACTGGGCCTTATGCCCCCTGGAGTCCAATCAATATTGACCCCGCAGCATGTCTGCTGCCTAACTAGAAGATCGGACAGTCTAACCTTTACAATACCTCACTGTCGGACCTCTCAAACTCAGCATTCTTACCTTGTCAGAGCCTCCACCTGGTTCAACTTGCTACCTACAGAAATCTCTAACATTGCCACGATTGGTGCTTTTAAGTGTAAACTGCGTCAACACCTCGTGGCTAGTGCCTTCTGTGATTGCTTCTTATAATCCTCTCCAGGCATACTACTCTCAAGCATCCCTCCTCACTGCCTCAGCTCCTCCTCCTCCTCTCCTACCCCCCATTACTCGGTATAGGATGAATCTGTCTCCTTTTCTTTTTCATCCCCCCTTTCCTCCTTCCTTGCTGTTTCCCATCTACCACATACCCTACGCAATGCCATCCCCATTTCTTCTCCTCCCTCTCTCTGTCTCCCATACCACCCCCGCACCACCACTCTTTTTTCTCTTTTCCCACTAACCCACTCCTAACAAAGCTTCACTGAGCCACCTATGACTTGTACTGTATAATTAACTCGCAACACAATCCCTTGACAATGCCTTTGGCTGCTATTATTGTAATTTTATTTGTCTTTTTTTTTTGTAAGTTCCATTGTAATGATCATGTTATGTTTTGTACCTTATTGTCCTTATTGCTTTGACGAGGAACCTTTGTAAAAGAGCCCTCGGCTCAAAGGTGTCATCCGAAATAAAATAAATAAATAATTAAAATTTGAGAAATGATAAGTCCCTAGGCTAATTACAGTAGAGTGACACATTTTAAATGTGCTCACAAAGCATTTACATAACTGCCATTTTGATGGCACGTATTTTTAAATTTGGGGATTTTTGAAAGGTGGCACAGGGTTTGCATCCTGCCCTGCTCCATGGGACTTAAACTTCAGCGCTATGCCAACCCCTGTGCCACAACTGCTCCCAATTTTCCAATATTTGGTGCAGTTGCAACAGTATCCCTGCTTTCTGGCAGCTTGCACCACATATCTGGTGCAAGCACCAATACAATGTCCCCCAAGAGTGGCACACACTACACCACAAAATTGTGGTCTAAGGTATGGCACTGGGCGCAAGGGATGGAAAATCCCAAATGATGGCCAGTGAATGCCGCAAGCCCCATGTGCATTAACATTCAGTGCACTGGGGGCTTGCAGCATTATTGGACGTTTGAAAATCTGGCCCCAGATCTTTAGCTTACTGGTGGTCCAGCCCACAAAAATATTTGGACAGGAATACAAGACCACATACAGTAAATCATTCCAGAACAAAAAAAATCCAGCAAACACCACCAATAGAAAAGACCCTGCTCCAAAGGCTCTACGATACTAGTTCGACAAGAAACACCTTGACCGGCATCAAGCACCAGGATCCATGTTGACCACAAGTTGCAGTTGGCATGGAGCCGCACACATCAGTGTGTGTGTTTTCATCAGGAGGGCTTTACCCCTGAACCCCCCCACATGGGGGGCTCTGCCCCCTGCTCCTTCATACTAATACATTCTAACTCCGGGTCAGAGTTAGTTCGGGGAAGGAGTGCAGGTCAGGGTAAGGGTTTGCCTGGTCCCAGCGGCACTTCTACGGTGGCATGGCACTGTTGTCGATATTGACGCTTGTCACCGTAGAAATTTCACTGTTCGGGGTGCATACCCACTCCAAACAATATATAGGAAATAAAGTGCCAGTTATATTCAGGGTGCCAGTTTTTTAACTGCCACCTTTAATAAAATTGTCACTTTATTTTCTATACATTGTTTGGAGCAGTGTTTTTTCTACTGTTGGTGAGTGCTGGATTTTTTTGTGCTGTACTGCTGTGTTCTATCTTAGCACCCCATCCCAGTGTGGTCTCCTGTTTGAAATATGTAAAGTAAATCATGTAGTCTGGGGCCTGTTCTGTTTAACATCTATGTCAGTGACATAGCTGAGTGACTTCAGGGGAAGGTCTGCCTGTTCATGGATGACACAAAACTCAGCAAGAGGGTTAACACTCTGGGGTGGGGGAGGCAATGAAGAATGATCTAAGGTTACTGGAAGAGTGGTCAGAAACATGGCAGCTGAAATTCAATGCCAGGAAATGCACAGTGATACACTTGGGGAGGAGGAATCCAGATACCATATACACACTAGGGGGGAGATAATGGCTGCAACCAGGCAGGAGAAGGATCTAGGAGTTATAATCACTGATGACCTTAGGGTGGAGACTCTACATCAAGGCAGTGGGCAAAGCTAACAGGATGCTGGCGTGTATAAGGAGAGGGATAACCAGCAGAAGGAGGGAGGTGCTGATGCCACTCTACAGTTCCATGGAGAGGCCACACCTGGAGTATGGGGTACAGTTATGGAGACCACATCTACAAAAAGACATAGATGGCACAGAAAGGGTGCAGAGAAGGGCAACTAAAATGGTGCATGGGCTAAGTGGGAAAACATATGAGGAAAGATTAAAGGAGGTGGATTTGTATCCTGTGGAGACAAGAAAGGAGAGAGGGGACATGATAGAAACATTGAAGTATGTGAAGGAGATCAATAAGTGGGGAAGCTTATTTTCAGAGAAGGTAGATACAAGAACTAGGGGGCATGGACTGAAGGTGGAGGGTGGAAGGTTTTGTGGAAATGTTAGGAAGTATTACTTCATGGAGAGAGTGGTTGAGCCCTTGAATGGACTGCCAGAGGAGGTGGTGAGGGCCAGTACAGTGGAGGGTTTCAAGAAGGCCTGGGTCAAACACAAGGGGTTGTCAAGGGGAGGAAGGGGGGACTCTTGGAGGCAGAGACAAGTGGGGAGTGGGCAGACTTGATGGGCCAGGAAAGTCCTTTTCTGCTGTCACATGTCTATGAATCTAGTCAGAAACAACTAATGAACTGTTTCACACTGATGCTTCTGTCAGTATTGGGGATACAAAACTTCCTTACGAGCCCTAGCAGAATTACAGGCACTACATCTCAAACGCATGAATGAAATTCACAAGAAAATCCATAGGCATTATTTACATAAAGAACATTCACATTCAGCCAGAAATTTATATTTAAGCAACAATGCGTGACAGGGCATGTGTCATTGTTGGATAACATTACGTCTTGGGTGGTTGGGCATCAGGCCACAGGCTGAGTGCGTCCAGTAATCGAGAAGTGACATTATCTCCAAAACACACACCATGGAGGGCATTGCTGCAATTATAAAATGTCTTGCTTGTAACAAAAAACAAAGTGAAAACATATATTTTTAAACTACATTTTTAGTTGCTTTTTGAATAGGCATGCTGTTGTTCTGGGATAACATCTCTGTTGAAGTTCAGCACTGACCAATCCGAGCCTAGGAATTTTTCTTTCCCTTTCGTAGTGATAGTTATGTGCTCGGAGCTATGTTTAATGACATTGAAGGACCCGAACACAGTTTGATCCATAATGGATACTACTGTAGATATCAAGTTCCACTTTTCCCAACATTTGCTTTAAAATGGTTATAAGTCAAGTATTTAAATACAATAATATTATGCTTATGTATGCTTATTTTTTCATGCTACCAAAAATGTTAAGGTTAATGACTCATTAACCATAGCATTTTGGTACAGTAGCAAGAACTAATAAGCAGACATATGCATAATAATATAATTGAGCAATAATGCACAACAGGGTGTGTGTGTCGACTGGGATAATGTCATGACTGGGTGGTTGAGCACAAGATGGCAGGCTGAGTCCATCCAGCATCCCAGAAGTGATGTTATCTCAGCACGACATGCACCCTGGAGTGAATTATTACTATTATACAATGCTCATTTCTAATAAAATAAAAAATAAAATAGAAAAACTTGTTTTAAATAAGTTTTTCCTTTATTTTGTTCTGTGGAGGAAGATATTTTAGAAAAAAGTTTGCAGTTTGTGTTTTGCCCACTGGATGGTGTTGCCAGTACCTACTGTCTTCTGTTTATCTGTCCACAGATTTTTTCTGTCAGAGGAGAACTTAGTGTCTGTGCCAGCACTCTGGGTCATGTACACTTTTGTAATTTTTTAAACTGTTGTAAGAAATTGAGGCTTTTGTTATGCTTGCTGATGTGCGGGCCACTGAGCTGAGGCAAGGACTGCACGGGCTGAGATGATTAGTGAGAGGAACTGCTGTGGCTCTGTTCCTGGAACCCAAGAGATCCTGAGGTATGGCTACAGTTTCTATGGAGCAGGGCAAGGTTTGAGAATGTGTGGTAGTTTAAACAGGAAAATATAATTTATTTTCATACCAGCTTTTCTCTCAGTGAACTGAGCAATGTCAGTGAACCTCATGCCCAGCAGTTACGTTCTCCATGGTTTACTGTAGCATCTAGGTTTGGGGAACAAAGCGGACATTAAAATTTAATTTATTCATTATGCTATAGAAACATAGAACATAGACTTTGAGGGCAGATAAGGACCGCTTGGCCCACCTAGTCTGCCCATTTCCCTACCCTGAGGATAAGCTGCATATCCTATTTAACCAACAGCCTATTTCTTCCTACCCCCACAAAAATTGCCTTATGTCTGTCCCATTCATTCTTGAATTCTCCACAGTTTTAGACCCCTCACCTCCTCAGAAGGCTGTTCCATGCGTCCACCACCTCTCTGTGAAAAAACTTCTACATTGCCCTAGAGCCGTCCCCTCTATCTTCAAATTGTGTCCCTTGTTCTTGCACATCTCTTTTCTGGAAAGATGCTACCCTCTTGGACTTTGTTGATTCCACTGAGGTACTTAAACGTTTCTATAATGTCCCCCTTCTCCCTCCTTTCCTCAAGGGTATACATATTAAGCTCCTTTAGTCTCTCCTCATATGGCTTCTCTTGCAGACCCTGCACCATTTTAGTTGCCCTCCTCTGAACTGCCTCCATCCTGTCTATGTCCTTGTGGAGATGGGGTCTCCAGAACTGAACGCAATACTCCAGATGGGTTCTCACCAACTGTCTGTATGGGGATAACAACTTCCTGTTTTCTGCTAGTGATGCCTCTCCTATACATCCCAGTATCCTCCCAGCCCTCTACCGCCTTCTCACATTGCTTGCCAATCTTAAGGTCATCTGATATGATTACCCCAGGTCCCTTTCCATTTTTGTTGTTGTTACTATCTTCCCCATTGTGTAATCTCCCCTGGTTTTTGTTTCCCAGGTGCATTACTTTGCACTTATTTGCATTGAATCAAGCTGCCATACTTTTGACCATTCCTCAAACCTTGCCAAGTCCTTCTCATCCTTTCCACACTCTTGTGTATCAACCCTGTTGCAGATCTTTGTGTCATCTGCAAAGAGGCATACTTTTCCTTCCAATCCATCTGCAATGTCACTTATAAAGACATTAAAAAGGACTGGACCCAGTACTGAACCCTGCGGTACCCCACTAGTAACCCCTCTTTCTTCAGAGTGGACTCCATTTACAATTACCTTCTGTGTCCTGTTGTTCAGCCAATGTTTTACCCAGGCTACCACCCTGGGACCCACTCCAGGCTGGTTAATTTGACTACTAATATTTTGTGTGGGACTGTGTCAAATGCCTTGCTAAAGTCTAGATAGGCCATGTCCACAGCCCCACCTGGTCTACTACTTTTGTCATCCAGTCAAAGAAATCAATTAGATTCGTCTGACATGACCTTCCCACTGTGAACCCATGCTGCCTTGGGTCCTGTGCCCCACTGGCCTCTAGGTACTCAATAACTCTTTCCTTCGGAAGTGATTCCATCACTTTCCCTACCACAGAGGTCAAACTGACAGGTCTGTAGTTTCCTGCCTCTGACTTGCTCCCACTTTTGTGAAGGGGAATCACATCAGCCTTCTTCCAGTCCTCAGGTACCACACCATCCTCCCATGATTTGTTATAAAGGGTAGTCAGTGGTGTCACTAGTTCTCTGCTTAAGTCTTTTAGAATTCTGGGGTGAATTTCATCTGGCCCCATTGCTTTGTCCACCTTCAGTTTTAGGAGTTCTTTCAGAACCCTTTCTTCTGTGAAAGGACTGGAATCGACCCCCCTCTCCAGAGTGCTTCTGTTAATTGGATTAGACACCTCTCCCGCTTTCTCTTTTGTGAATACTGAACAGAAGTATTCATTCAGTATTCCTGCTTTTTCACTGTCACTCTCTGCCCATCCACCATCCATTCTATTCAGCCTCACTATCCCTCCCTTTGTCTTTCTACGCTCCCTGATATACCTATAAAAGGTTTTATCCCCCTTCTTAACTGACTTGGCTATCTTTTCCTTAGTTTGTGTCTTTGCTATTCTGACTACCCTCCCTGCTTCCTTCTGCCTTAACTGGTACAGTTCTCTGTCCTGCTCCTTCTGTGTTTCCTTATACTTCTTAAATGCTAACCTAACCTAATCTTCCCTGCCACTTCTTTTGAGAAACATAGTGGCTTTTTCTTTCATTTTGATTTGTTTATTTGCTTCACACAAAGGCTTGTTGCCTCTGTGATGGCAGTTTTGATATTTCCCCATTGTTGCTCCACCCCTCCTTCTAGCCTGTTTGCTAGTGCTTTTCTAAGGCACTCTCCCATCTTGCCAAAGTCAGCCCTCCTGAAGTCCATTACCCTCACTTTTGTATGGCTTGACTCTGTAGCTGAGTTTATCGTGAACCACACTGTTTGGTGGTCACTTGTTCCCAAATGGCTACCCACTTCTAGATCTGAGATCCTCTCACTGTCCCCATTTGAGAGTATGAGGTAAAGATTGCTCCCTCATATGTAGGTTCCGAAACTAACTGTCTGAGGCATGCCACCTGAAGGGCATCAAGAATGGCCCTGCTTTTGGATGCGGCTGCAACAAAGGTGCTCCAGTTAATATCTGGCATATTAAGATCTCCCATCAACAGTATCTCCCCCCTTTCTCTGCCATCCTAAGTATGCCTTCTATCCTATCCTTGTCCATTCCCTCCCCCTGACATGGGGTCTGTATACAACCCCTGTGCGGATTGTGGTGCCATTTCCAGCCTCTAAGGTGACCAACAGTGCCTCCTCTCCTTCCTGTTTACTCTTTTGTTTTGTTGCTTTTATCCCTTCCCTTACATAGAGAGCTACTCCCCTTCTGCCCTCCCTGTCTCTCCTGTAGGTTGTGTACCCTGGTATGTTAACATCCCAGTCATGGTTCTTTGTGTACCATGTTTCTGTGACTGCTACAAAACCAGACATCCCTCTTCCATCAAGGCCACCAGTTCAGGGAGCTTGTTGCCCAGACTACGGGCATTGGTACTCATTACCCTCCATTTCTTGATGGTCTTACCCCTTTTTGCCCCATCCCAGTCCTTATTGCATTTGTCACTTTCTCTATTTAACCCTGTGCTTCTCCCTATTGACATCTCTATGTTGGTGTCTACCTCACTTAGTACCCTGATTTTTGGGAGGGGTAGGATTTCCTGTTCCTTTCCAGTGCCTCCCCCCCTTGGCTAGTTTAAATGCTTGCCAATGAAGTATTTAAACATATCACCTAGGATCCTGGTTCCCCTCCTGGACAGATGCAGACCATCACGCCGGTATAGGCCTGCATCCATCCAGGTGGACCCCCAGTCCCCAATGAAGACAAATCCCTGAGCTCTGCACCAGTTTTTCAACCACTGATTGAATCCCATGGTGTGGAGCACCCTAGTCTCATCCACGTGATATAGACAGGTAGCACCTCTGAGAAGGTTAGTGTGTGCTATTTGACCAAGGTCCCTCCCCATCTCCACAAATGCTTCTTGCACTGCTCTGATCCCTTTCTAGCCAGGTCATTTGTCCCTAGGTGGACAATGACATCCAGCTCCCTCCCATGCAGCTGCTCCTCTGATCCTGGGGATTCGCTCCCTGTCCTCAAGCCATGGTGGCAGGCACCTTACCTCCTCTCCCTTCCTCTGCCAGTTCTACCTTCCTAACAATGGAGTCTCCCACCAGGAGTTGTTTCCTTCCCTGTGGGACCCATGCCACCCTCCTGTGGGTCTCCTTTGTGGAGGTTTCCAGCATCCTCCTTGGTCTCCACTGTGGGTGCCTCCATAGAGGAACCACACTTTTCCAGAATGGCATAGAAATTGTGGAGAGGTACAACTGGAGGGATGCGCCTCTGTTCCACCACCCTCACCCTCCCTGAGCCCACTGTGGTCCAACCATTCCTCTTTCTTGGCAACCTCTGAGGGAACAGCAGCGACCCTGGTGGTCCCTGGGTGGAAGAGGAGGTCCCACAAATCCTGGCCAACTCAGCCTGGAGATGAGCAACCTCCTCCCTCAGCCCAGAGAGGTGTCTGCACATGGGATAACACTGCATCCTCCAGAACATCTCCCAGAAGATTGCTGCTCCACAGCCACTGCACTGCACCACTCCCATCATGTCTTTTTTTCTGGCCCCCTAGCTGTTGTTTGGAATACTTACTCTTTCCTCTGTTTGTTTATCTTCTTTTTTTTCTTTTTTCTTTCCCTACTTACTTACTGCCTCTGTGCCCTTTTAGCTCCTGATCTTCCTGTTCTAAGATAAGAAGTTCCTATATTTCTCAGTAGTGTCCTTACTTGCTCAGAGTCAGACCTCCAGCAGCTGGGGGGGGCGGAGAGCTACTCTTGCCCTTCTAGGATGGTGAATCTTTGGTGGCTCTGTGATCACTCACTTCCTGCTCCCAAACAGGAAGTTCCTGTTGTCAGTTAAATCCTGTGCCTATAAAAGTAGAACTGGTTCAGGGTGGGGGGTGTAAGGGGAGGGAAGGAGGGCAATATAGTCTCAGTAGAGAAGTTTTAGTTATACCAGTAGCTCCTTCCTCCTGGTGTTCTGTCTGTTCTCTGGCAGAAGCTATCTAGGGCAGTGCTTAAATCTGGTTTAAACCTGGCTCCTTCTAGCTAAGCCACTCCCCTACTTTGCAAATCTTTCTACACTTAGTTAATTTCACAGATAACAATTCCCTTCTGACACCTGTGACAAGCACCTAGATAAGTACACAGATAACACAGATAACAAATAACAATGTACTTCAACTACCTCTGACAAACACACTAGCTCTTTTTTTTACCCTAAATTGAAGGTCCCAGTACAAGATTTCTAGTTCTTAGTACCAGTAGAGAAGTTTTAGTTATACCAGTAGCTCCTTCCTCCTGGTGTTCTGTCTGTTCTCTTGCAGAAGCTATCTAGGGCAGTGCTTAAATCTGGTTTTAACCTGGCTCCTTCTAGCTAAGCCACTCCTGCTACTTTGCAAATCTTTCTACCTTAGTTAATTTCACAGATAACAATTCCTTCTGACACCTGTGACAAGCACCTAGATAAGTACACAGATAACAGATAACAATTTACTTCAACTACCTCTGACAAGCACACTAACACTTTTTTACCCTATATTGAAGGTCCCAGTACAAGATTTCTAGTTCTTAGACCCAGTAGAAAGTTTTAGTTATACCAGTAGCTCCTTCCCTCCTGGTGTTCTGTCTGTACTCTATAATGTCTGCTTGCTGAATTTAACAAGGTGAATGACCACAGAGGACTGTTGGACTGTTGTAAAGCTACTTGGCAGCACAGGTGACCAGAGGAGCAGTCATAATGTAACTGAGGCGGGAAAGCAGGACATTGAGTGGTTGTAGTGAAAGGGTGCTGTATGTGTGAATGGTTAGGTGGTCCATTGCTGCCAGGTTTTAAAAAGTTATCTTCTTATTTTTTTCACAGCCATTTAGTGCTGTGTAGGATTTATGTCTTTAAGAACATGGTGAGGGGTTGTGAAGCGCACAATGTCTTACAGAAGGGGCACAGTGATTTGTTTGTTTACTGATGTCATTTGCTGCTGGACCTTCATACAGTGATGTTGTACTGAGATAATAACACTGGTGAAGGTGGCCACTAATCAATCAGAGCCCCTGAAATTTTTTGCCATTGTATAATTAATAATGAGATTGTTATTATAAACATAGAAACATAGACTTTGATGGCAGATAAGGATCGCTTGGCCCACCCAGTCTGCCCATTTCCCTACCTATTGGATAAGCTGCAGATCCTAGTTATCTGACAATCTACTTCTTCCAAATTTCCACCAGAATTGCCTAATGTCTGTCCCATGCATTCTTGAATTCATCCACTGCTTTTGAACCCATGGCCTCCTCAGGAAGGCCATTCCATGTGTCCACCACCCTTGCCATAAAAAAATACTTCCTCATGTTGCCCCTGAACCATCCCCCTTCTTTCTTCAAATTGTGCCCCCTTGTTCTTGTACATCTCTTTTTCTGAAAGATCCTACCCTCTTGGACTGTGTTGATTCCTCTGAGGTACTTGAAAGTTTATATCATGTCCCCCCCTTTCCTCAAGGGTATACACATTAAACTCCTTTAGCCTTTCTTTGTATGGCTTCTGGTGCAGACCCTGCATCATTTAGTTGCCCTCCTCTGGACTACCTCCATCCTGTCTATGTCCTTGTGGAGATGGGGTCTCAGAACTGTATGCAGTACTCCGATGGGGTCTCACCAACTCTCTGTACAGAGGGATAACAACTTCCTGTTTTCTACTGGTGATGCCTCTCCCTATACAGCCCAGTATCCCTAGCCTGCCTTACTGCCTTCTCACATTGCTTACTTACATTTATATAATCTGCTATGACTACCCCCAGGTCCTTTCCATTTTGTTGTTCTTAGTACCCCCATTGTGTACTCTTCCCTGAGTTTTGTTTCCCAGGTGCATTACTTTGCACTTCTTTTGCATTGAATCCTAAGCTGCCATACTTCTGACCATTCCTCCAACCTTGCAAGTCCCTTCTCATCCTTTCCAGCCCTTGTGTATCAACCTTGTTTCAGATCCTTGTGTAATCCACAAAGAGGCATACTTTCCTTCAGTCCCTCTGCAATGTCACTTATAAGACATTAAAAGACTTGTCCAACACTGAACCATCGGTACCCACAAGTAACCTCCCTTTCTTGGAGTGGAATTAATTATTTACTGTTAACTGAATTTGGTGTAGACTAATTGGCTGGGTTGGTTTTTTTTTTGTTTGTTTTTAATTTACAATTAAACAATGATAATGTAGCTTTAAACAAGGGTTGTTTAGCTTGATGCTTGGCAGTTTACCTGCAGTGAGACTTGAGGGATGTGTTGGTTCACACTCTGTATGCTGTTCTGTACAATTTTTAATGTGCTTTAGCACATCAAAAATGTAAGAAAGCTGTTTTATTTAATTCTTGGTATGCTTAAATCATCACTTGCACACATCTAAATTCATTTGGGATGTTCCTACTTGGACAAGAAAATAAGTGAGCATCCCTTATTCAGACAAGGACACAGCAATACAAACACTGCTTGTTCTGTAATTATCCCATGGCCTCTCACTGGTTAGGGGAGGTTGCCCACAGTCCTCCAACCAATGGGGGTTGCTGGCTGTTGGCCCAAAACATACAGAAGGATCTATGGGTTGGCCCAATCAAGTGCAGAGGTGCTCAAGGGGGATGGCCAGGGAGAGACTCACAGGGGAGTGGCTTTTGCCCTAGAAAAGGGCTGGACTGGAGAGGCTCATCCTCTTGTCCAAAGTTGGCACAGCAAGGTGGTTTTCCTGAGTCCTTGCCAGCCAAGCAGGTAGCATTGCTGTCTCCATGAATGTTCCACAGTGCAGTATGTCTTCATCAGCATCTCAGGTAAGTTTACTCTCCAGTTCCATGTGACCTCCTTCCTCCTGTCCCAGCCTTTTTTTCTGTTTTTCTCCTGGCCTTTTGTCTTGCTGATCCCCCTGCCACTTTTCTGTTTGTCTCTCTTTTGCAATCATTTTCTCAAGTTTTTTCTTTTTCCCATGGGCTTCCCCCTTCCCCCTCTCTGGTTCCCTCTGGCTCCGTGGCATTCTACCTCTGTCCCCCCCACCTTTTTTCCACCTTTCCAGTACAGGATAGTAATTCATCTTTTCCTTTAAAAACAAATTGTAAGTCCTTGCCCACTTGCCTTATTGGTGCCTTTCCATTGTTCTTTTGCCCCTGGAGTGTGGTTTGCATTGGCATTTAGCCACAGCCATGCTGGGTCTGCATGGCTCCCTAGTTTCAGTATGGTTTTCAGCATCTCTGGTTGTTGGTCCCAGCTGCTTGAATGCCTTCCAACATCATCCTCATTTGTTTTTTCTGCCATCCTCTGGAACTTACATAATCTATGGGGGCAGTGTCAGATATGCAATGCTCTGCATGTAATCCCACTACTTAACGGTTCCCTGCAAAGCAGAACATGCATTTTATATCACCATGGAGGAACACCCTCTCAGTGCCTACAGTCCCATCTTCATGGGCAGGTTGAGCTCCTTTACTGAGATGGACTGAAAGAAAACAAAAGGCAGGTATAGGCATTCCTCATAGGCGTTCTGTTTCATTTCCCCACTCTCCATTTAAAATTCAATAGTAGCTTAAAAAACTCTGGGCAGAGCTGATAGGGCTGCTGCAAGGAATGTGGAGCAAAGTATTGAAAATTTATCAAGGAGGGTCACGTGATGCCGATGATGAGCTTGCTGCATTTTCTTTGAGCTCCTCAGCGTCACAGCAAATTTAATAAAAGCACCCCTTTTCTGCAAAATACTTAGTTAATTTTTTCTGCTCTCTAGTTTACTCCCGCACCCTGTCCTGGTTGGCCATCATCCGGCCACCACCCAATGCCTCTGTCCTACAGGCCCTCACCCCAGAAGCTCCCATGGCTTACCCCCATGGTAAGGCTGCGGGGACCCACCCACTGACAAGGATCTAGAGTGTTACCTCCAGGATGGAGAGCGATGACGACGACCATCAAACTGCTACAACCAGCCACCAGGGTCCTTTTCACTTTTTCTGTCCCCACGAGAGCCAGTGTGCAAGGATGCCTGGGCAGTGCTGGGAAAGTATGCACAAAGCTCCACCAGCATCTGCTGTGCTCTCGCCCACTAGTTTTATGCTGGCATGATGTTGAGCCCCAGCCACTGCCAGGGGTCAGGCATGCACTGACTGAAGGTGAACCCCTCTCCAGAAATGGAGAGATGTCCATCGGATGCTTGATCCCTCTCCTTCCACCGACCCACAGTGGACCGTGCTCATTCCTGAACATGGGTCGCTGGCACAGCGTGAGTGTGGTGTTCAGTGCCTCAACCTTCAGCATCACCGGGCTTGCAGTAGTCTGCTTAGTTAATAATGCTTTAGATTTGTTGGAGCACTGATCGGTAGCACCATGGCAAATTCGAAACCAAATGATGGCATTAGCATCAGGTTTACCTCTATCACTCTTGGAAGGAGGCGAAGACCAGCTGCTGACCCTGGGGCCAAGCACCTTCACAGGAGCACTTCTCCCTCCAGCCCGATGCTCTCACCCTCCCAGATATATTCATAACTTTCTGAGATCAAGCAGGCGGTCCAACGTTAATTGATCAGATGGAAGAGATCAAGCCTGCACTGAAGGAGCTTTCAACTAGGATTTCCAATGCAGAGACATGAATTTCTTCATTGAAAGACCACCATTCTCAGCTGGACCCTGAGATAATTTTCTTGAAAAGATCCATGGCTACCCTAGACCTTAAAGTTGATGATTTAGAGGGATGAAACTGATGCAATAATCTCATCATTATTGGCCAACTGGAGGGGAAAGAGGGACCGGACACCTTGGACTTTGTTCAAAAACTGTGTAATAAAGTTGCTGGTCCCTCCCCTAATGGTCATCATTATGTTATTAAGAGAGCACAGAAAGCATCCTGGGCTAAGCCTTTGCCTGAAGAACCTCCCCGCCCGATTATATTTGAACTGCTAAATGTCTTAGATTAGGATTATATTTTCGTAAAAGTACAATCCCTGGGCTCTACACAGTGGGCTGGCAAGAAAATCAGGATAGTGTAAGACCTTACCTCCAAGGTACAACAAGCTTGGGCAGTCTATTGCCCCATACTCAGCAAGCTATGGGCGGCGCATATAAAACATCGGCTCTTTATCCTTCCAGGCCGGAAGTCACTACTGATTTGGGCAACAAGTGCTGCGACTCTGTGGATCAAGTGGCTGCAGCTTTGCCTCTACTGTTTCCAGATCTCTTTCATACCACTACTTGAGGGATGTCTGTTGCAACTGTATGCCAGAGGGTGAATTCCTTTATGTTTTGCCACTGATGACTTGCGCACTTCATGGATCTTATTTGTTCTACTGCTGCTCAGTTCTGGTGCTGAATTAAACTCCTTAATGTTGCTTACTTGGACAGCCTCTTGGTTTGAATTAATCTTCTGCCTACATTATTTCCTATACTCAGGGATTATTCCAGATCTGTCTCATTTAATTTTGCATGGGTAGCCTGAACTGACTTTTAATTTTCTATTGCTATTCAGTTTACAGGATCCCTTTATTACTTTACATTTATCAGGCAAGACCCAGAAGCTGTATTTATTCAGGTTATAAGAAGTATGGAGTGCCATCTATGGATGGTATAGGACTGTATAGCCTGATTTTTGGAATGGTGCTATTTTCACGGTTTCATGGTTATATATTTGTTCTATATGATTATTTTATGAACTAAGGGGAGCCTTCCTTAAAGGTAATTTATTTATTTTTCCAATTTATCTAAAAATGTCATGGAGAGTGATCAGGGAAGCCTCTCAGTTCTCCCTTTCGATGATTAATAACCTCAGGGCTTCATGTTGTATCGTCATTTATGGATTGTTAAACTAGTTACCATGACTTTATTTGTTACCTAGCTGTACCTGCTGGACTGCTCCTCCCATGAACTTATTTGGGTATGTTATAGCCAGGGGGTTCATATTTTAGTTGCTTGTGTGTTCAGGGGGGATTTTATTTCTTTGGGCTTTAATTATGCATTTCAGAACTCCTTTTTCCTTAGCTCCTGTTATTAATGGGATGTTGACAAGGCTGGGAGATTATGTTTTCGTACTCAGCCCCGTGAATTGAGGGATCCAGTATTTTAACTTGCCTCTGTAACTCTGGCCATGTTAGTTTTAATCTTATTTTTTCATCTTTGTACTGGTTTAGTGAATCATATGGATCCCTACGATTTTTGGCCCTGTTCTGTTTAGGGACAGATTGTTATACTGATAAAATGGGGGTTTATACACTACTTTTAATTAAAGGTGATGCTTAGGTGATGGCTCTGCCCCATCTCAGAACTTAACATTATTGGTGAAGGCACTAGGCCCGGGACAATAAGGGCTATTGTGTATATAGTTACTTGTTGTAAAGTCACACGGGCTCACACGCGGAGGGTGGTGTGTATAACAAGATAAGTCACTGAAGCAAGCTGTAGGGTTAACGTACACACCACCACCAAAGAAAGACTCACAGATTGCTGCTTAGATTATGCTAATTTATTAGCGGCACATGAATTCTCTGATGCAGCCCACAATGAGGTGGGTGAAATGTAAGATCTATACTGCACTGCAGTTTGCACCTGGTATGTGCTTCTTTCTTTGGTGGTGATGTGTGCATTAACCCTACAGCTTGCTATACTGTAGTTACTTGTTATTTGTGGTGTTCCTTTTTAATTTTTTTATTTTCCATATATTTTACATTGTTGAATGTTGGGTGCTTTTCTTATATTTTTCTCTGGGTTTGTTGTGGGGAAGGGGTGGGAGGGAGTCCCTGATGCATCTACTTCAGCAATGTTTTTCAGTCCTGTCTCTGCCAAATTAACAGATAATGACTAATGCTTATGTTTTTGTCATATGGAATATAAAGGGAGGAAGGGATAAAAGGAAAACATATGCGCTACTGTGACAGTTAGGTAATTTTGCCCCCCATATAGTATTTCTACAGGAAACCCATCTAATGGATAGTCAGATGGCCTTCTCGACTAAATCCTGGGTTGGTAGGGCATTTGCTATTGGAATTAGCCCCTGTCGATGTGGGATGGCCATACTTATATCTAAGTCTGTCCCATTTATGCTCTTAGCAGAAATTGAAGACCCTGCTGGCCGTTTCAACTTTTTACATGGCTTTTTGGGTAATATGGAAATTCTGATAGGTTCTGTATATGGCCCCAGTTCGGACACCCCCAGCTTCTTCCTGACCCTATCCACTGTACTGGCTCCATCTAGTCACCTGCCAGTGACTATAGGTGGGGACTGGAACCTCACTCAAACTAATGATCTAGACTGTACTTATAGGAAGAAATCAGGGTTTCACCAGGACAGAGAGTGTTAGCTGAATTTACAGACCTCTTGGGCCTGGCAGACCCATGGAGAATTCTCCACCCCTTTAGTTTAGAGTATACCTTCTTCTCAGTACCCCACAATATTTTTTCAAGAATAGATTACTTTTTGATAAGCAATCATCTGATACCTGGTACTGTATGTTGTCTTATACAAGCCAGAGTTATCTCTGATCACTTCCCTGTTATTCTGGCCCTAGATCTTCCTTCTGCTCCTCAACGTCCCCATACCTGTCCCTAAATAGCCAGCTTCTCCAGGACTCAGAGACAGTTACACATTTTAAACAATATATGGAGACTATTATATTGTGTAACCAAGATACTTCCTTACCCTTAGATGTTCTATGGGGGGGAGCTTAATGTAACCTGGAGGGGGGAACTTAGTAGGTTGGTGTCCCTTAGAAAGAAGAAACAAGCTCAAGTGACTGATTGGCTCCATCAAATTGGAACTATGGAGCGAGATCTTCCCCCTTCTTCCCCTGATCACAGCTGGGGAAAAAACAGCTCAACTCAGAGCTCAACACGCGAAGCACCTTTCAGACAAGGTGGCTAAAATGGCCGCTAGAGTTAGAAGCCACATATAGAGCAGGAAAATAAGCCGGGTAAGCTTCTACGCTCTCAAGTTAAACAGCAATCTGGCTCCAGATGGGTCTCTTCCTTAATGGATCCTACCTCTGGGTTACCAACAATGGATCCTAAACAGATGGCTTTCATTTTTTCTCGACATTACCAATCCCTCTATACTGCTTCTCCATCTAACTTGTCCACTATTGCCACCAAAGAGACGTTTTTGACCACGACCCAGCTTCCCCATCTAGATGAGGCTCAAGCCCATTCCCTGTTATGCCCTGTAACAGCCTCAGAGGTGTCTTCAGCTATTGACTCTCTTCCTTTAGGGAAAGCCCCAAGCCCAGATGATTTTACTGCCCTATTCTATAAAACTTATAAGGAAGCCCTAAATCCCCTTCTCACTGCCCTTTACAATTATTGGAGTGTCCATATCCCCTCTCACAAATCCCTTTTTGAGGCCTGCATAGTGCTATTGCCCTAGCCGGGAAAAGACACAACTAAACCAGAAAATTACCGTCCTATATCATTAATAAATAATGATGCTAAGCTGTATCTTGAAAATACTTGCAACCGGGCTTTCCACAGTGTGGGTCTCCCTTTCAGGGCCTGAACAGGCTGGTTTTGTTGCGGGCAGAACTCAAGCTAGCACTTTAGGAAAATCTTCCATCTTGTCTCTGTGTCCCCAGAGACCTCTACAGATTCTGTTTTGGTCTCCCTGGATGCAGAAAAAACATTTGACCAAGTCTCCTGGTCTTATCTGTTCAGAGTCCTAGAAGAATATTGTTTCCTTACAAAATTTATTAATAGAATTAAAATTCTCTATACTTTACCCACTGCCCACATTTTGTGCAATAACAAATTATCTGATATTTTCCCTTTAACAAGAGGTACCCATTAAGGTTGTCCTCTTTCCCCTTATCTTTTGAATTTACACCTTGAACCTCTAACTAAAATGATAAACTCTTTTGCCTTAGTAAATATAAGCTTTCATCCTTTGCTGATGATATTTTGCTCCACCTTTCGGAATGGTCCACGTCTTTGCCTGTGGTGCTGACCATTATATCTCCTTTTAGTACCATTTCAGGATATAAACTAAGTTTAGCAAAAACAATAGTCTATCCCATCTCTGCTCTTAACCCTAAATCTCTGTGCTCACATCTGGGCCTACAGTATGAAACTCAAAATTTGAAATATTTGGGTATCAAGCTTTCTAAAAATATATCTAAGCTCTAAGCTCTGAACTGGGATCTGGCTGCCCAGCAAATTGAAAAAGATTTGGTACGATGGAAGCATTTACCACTCTCATTCTGGGGGCAGGTAAATCTTATAAAGATGTGTGTTCTCCCTAAACTCCTTTACCCCCTTGGTATGCTGATTATCTACCTTCTGAAGAAATGGTTCCAGAAACTGTTTTCTATATGTTCTATTTTTTTGTGGCTAGGTAAACCTCCTCGCAGAGTGTATGAGAAATTATGTAGACCATACAAGTATGGTGGATTACAGTTGCCAGATTTTTATAAATATTATTTAGCCTTACACGGGGCTAAATATTCTAAAAGGGGAACTGATTTTACATTATTCTCTTCCCCCCTAAGCTGGCTAGAAATAGAGCATTCATTGGTTAAACAGCACACTATCTCTTAGCACTCCTCGCTCTATACTCATTATTCTAAACTCCCAGGAGCTCTGCGCCTCTCCCCTATAGGTTGGAGTATAAGGGCACATTCCCAACTGTGTCAATTCCTTAAAGTGCCATATACTAAAGTGTTGACACAGCCACTTTTTAGTAATTTAAATCTATGTATAGATAATAAACCTATTCCACCATCCTTCTGGTCTGCTTTGTCTACCACTACATTGGGGGATGTGGTCTTAGATAACAAGATTATCTCTTTCCAGCAATTGATGGCAGTTTTTAAGGTTCATCCCAGTACCTTTTTCAAATACATGCAGCTTAGTCGCTGTATTATACAATTCTTGGGGCCGGCTCCTTGGCTGATTCTAACTGTTCCATGAAAAAATACATTCAACTAGCTGGAGAGAGGAAGGCACTTTCTGGCTTATACAAAGCTCTGATAGCCTGTGATTACAACCTTGTTTCCCCAGTGGCTAATTATTGGCACAGTTTATTAGGTCTTAATTGGACTTATTTATATTGGCACACAGTTTGGCACTCCGCTTACCAGTATATTAAGCAAGATAGGCTCAGATTATTGCAATTGAATCTTTTGCATAATTTATATCAGACTCCCTATGCCCTTTTCCAAATGAAAAAGATCTTTCCCAATCTGTACTAGTTGCAACTTGCAGGAAGGCACGCTGTTTCATAAATTGTGGGAATGTCCATCAGCTAAGTTATTATGGTCCAAGGTGAGCAACAAAATGTCCCCCTTATTTGGCTCTAACAAATATTTTATCCCTGAGGTATGTCTTTTAGGGGATTACTCTGCTGTTAATCTTGTTGCACATAAATACCATATGGCCTTAGTCTCCCTTGTGACTAAGTTTATTATAGTCAGACACTGGCAAGGTAATTGGTCCCTATCTCTTTCAGAATGGGTGCAGGAGTGTCTGATGGCAATTTCAACCAAGAAAAAGAATTTGGGGTACAAATATTGTCTATTAGCAAATGTATGAGTCTACATTTGCAAAATTCAACATAGTCTCATAACTTTGTTTTTTTTTATATTTTTACCCACCTCATGAAAAAGGGCAGAGCAAATTTTCAGCTACTAGGGAACGCAAAATCACCTTTTGGATGTAAAAAAACATTTTGGCCAGGATTTGAAAAACAACAGCTATCACACCCATAAGGTGCTATAAAGATATGGCTATGGCGTGAATTTGGGGGGTAAATATTGCAAATTATCAAAGTTATGAGCCTACATTTGCAAAAGTCAATGTAGGCTCATAACTTGTTTGTTTTTTAATATTTTAACACCAAATTTCCAACATAGCCTTCTTATGACCCCACCTCATGAACAAGGGCAGAGAAAATTTTCAACTACTGCTCAAAAGGTGATTTTGCGCAGGGTCTGCAAAATCACCTTTCAGGATATACAAAAAACGTTTTAGCCAGAATATGAAAAATGACAGCTGTCACACTCATGAGGTGCTATAAAGATATGGCTATGTTGTGAATTTGTGGAAAAAATATTGAAAATTACCAAAGTTACAAGCCTGTGTTCACAAAATTCAATGCAGGCTGATAACGTACTTGTTTTTTAGTATTTCTACACCAAATTTTCAACATAGCCTTCCGATGGTCCTACCTCATATATGATGGCAAAGAACATTTTCAACTACTGCCCAGAAGGTGATTTTGAACAGACACCATGAAATCACCTTTTGGGATAGATCTACCTAATGACAGTGCATTTGATCATGAGGCGGGGTCCCAAAGAAGGCATTTTGAAAAGCTGGTGCTAAAATATGGAAAAATGGCCATGTTATGACACTAAGTTCAAAACCCACTGAAGCACATTGAGTCGCATACCTGTTTCCTCAGTTCACGGTCTGACTTTGAAGAGTGAAGACATGTCTGTGGTCCAGAGAGGATTACAGCATTGTTCCTCCAATCAGACAGTAAGGGCTTGAGGGGAGTGTGGGGTGGTGGGTGCTAAGTTGGAAGGTTGGGTGGGGGCAGCGTAACAGTGCAAAAGACATCGATGGATTTTTTATTACAGTTTAAAAAAAGAAACAAAAAAGGATTCCTGCACTGGGGGATTAATCCCCAGTGCCATTGTTATGTTTCTGGGGGGTGCTGAAAGGGAGGGTTGGGTGGGGAAAGAAACTATAAATATAAAAATTTTAAAGATATGCATGTTCCTCATATCACACCCTCTTCTGTGCTTTACCCTCTGTTTGTCTGTCTCACACCCCCATGCCTTGCTCTATGAATTTTTGACTCTGTCACTCACCTTGCAACTAACAGGCACTACAACTGACATGGAGAATGGTGAGTTACACATCCTGGTGACTGTGTTCCTCACTGTCCTACTGCTGGGCTTGCAGGGTTGCTGTGGGCGGTGAGAGGACCAGTGGGCAGATGCCCTAGCACATCAAGGGAGGGGTGCAACCTTTTCTCTCACTCTCTTCCCCTCTCCCCACAGCACAATGCTGCTTACTTGATGGATAGTATGTTCACTTACTGAGCTCCTCGGTGGTGGGGGTTGAATGGAGAGTCATTGTGAGCTGCAGACTACCTGCTTTCACTTACATTTCTTTCCAAAAGGAAACTGTTGGCTCCATCTCTCTCTCCCCACACCAGTCTTCTGTTCACTTACTGTGGAGTCTGGGGAGATGCCTGTTGTGCAGTGTGTGTCTCTGCCTCTCTGGCATGCTCTGAGCTGCTACATGTATGGGAGAGTGCAAGGCTGTAAAGTACTGGCCATTGGCCAGGGGAATGGCAAAAAGCTCCACACTGAAGGGGATGTGACATAAAACTTAACAATCATCCCCTGACTTTTCACGTACCTCACTGTCTCCTGAACATGGACCACAGACAGACTCAGGACACTGCATGCAACAAATGCCAGCACTGCTGCTCTCTCACTTTGGCACAATTTAAATGGCTGGGTTTATCTGCTGACAGTTGCCACAGACAACAAGTCCTGTTCTGCCCAAGGATCTTGCTGGTTGGGCATCACACATGAACTGTGGATTAAATAGTGAATTTAATCCATGATCAGGTGATGCTCTTTGGCCAATGAGATCTCCCCCTTGTCTAAAGAGTGCTTCACAGAGGCAGAGATCACTGTGTTGTCACTCCAACATGTTGTTTGTTTGCAAGAAATGCGGGAGTCCTTTTCTTATAGCAAGAGGTCTGCAGGCCTCTGCCCACTGCAGCCCAAAAAATAATGATTCAAGATGCATGGCTGACTTATGGAGTACATTTCTGGTTTGCTGTTAATTGCCAGTCTGAGTTTTTTCTGACCTGCATTTTTGTCTACCCACCCTGCCCAGGTCTTTAGCAGCCCCGCAACTGCATGCTCCATAGAGGGCATGAACTGTGCTTAGTAAACTGGCTATGTCTTTATTGCTTAACTGAGAAGGTAAGGAATGGGATTTTAACATAAAACATCAATTTTGCATTTTATCTCATTACATTGGGGGAAACTAGGCTGCATGTGTATTATGTGATGGATATCATGCTGCATAACAAGTTTCAAGCTCTGCCAGGGAGGGCACTCTTTGGAATTTATCTTGCTTAAGCCTGATGCTTCATTATTTGTAGTGCAAATATTAATGCATGCACAATTGCACATGCCTTCTGACTGACCACCAAGCATGTAATGCACATGAGATAATAAAATGATCTGCATAAATTTAGATGTACTAAATCCACACGCAATAATAGTTGTGCTGGATCATTTTTGCCTGTTGTTGCAAATGCATAACCATTTGTTTTCAGGTTTGTTTGGGTTTCTTAAATGATCAAATATTTTCCTCAGCAGCAGAGGGCTTTACTTTCAGTACTTCTGATTGTAAAGTCTATCACTGAGTGTTTTATCCACATACATTTTTTTAAATTTAGTGTTCTACTGAAAAAAATGGAGTAAACTGAGAGGCCCATCTGTGAAGTGTAGATTTGATTTTTCTAGAAACATCGACTTTGACGGCAGATAAGGACTGCTTGGCATACCTAGTCTACCCATTTCTCTACCTAGTGGATAAGCTACAGATCCTAGCTAACCTACAGCCTACTTCTTCCTACCCACCACCAGAATTGCCTTATGTCTGTCCCATGCATTCTTGAATTTCCGCACTGTTTTTCACTCCATGACCTCTTCATGAAGGCTGTTCTATGCATCCACCACCTCTCTCTCTCTCTGAAAAAATACTTCCTCACATTGCACCTGAGCCACCCCCTCTATCTTCAAATTGTGTCCTCTTGTTCTTGCACATCTTTTTCTGAAGGATGCTACCCTCTTGGACTTTGTTGATTCCCTTGAGGTACTTGAAAATTTCTATCATGTCCCCCTCTTCCTCCTTTCCTCAGGGGTAGATGCCCGCTGTGCAGTGTGCGTGTCTCTCTCTCTAACATGATCTGAGCTGCTTCATGTATGGGGGGAACATGCAAGGTTGTAAAGTACAGGCTATCGGCCAGGGGAATGGCAAAAAGCTCCACACTGAAGGGGATGTGACACAAAACTGAATAGTTTTACTTACAATGGCACTGCCATCTTGCTAAAAAGCTCATATTGCCATTTCCCCCCTCTTGCTACTATAATCACTTTACACAAAATCAGTTACAGGAACCACAATTATGTTACACTGGCTTTTTAAGCTAAAGTATGAGTACAGAGACCCTAATTATTATGCATGAGCTCAATTAAATACTTGTTTTTCTATTTTAGAAGTATCCTTTGTTGCACAACAACTACTGGGTTCTTGAACCAGTACTTGCAACAGGGAAGTTTTTCTTACTATATACTGCCATTTTGGCCAGGCTATAGATAGTTGACCTGGATACTGATGAGTTCATGAATGTGTATGAACTCAAATTAACATTTGTGCTTCATTTATGAAGTTAAATGTGGACAGTTTAGGGTATACTTTGCATGCTAGTGATGTAAATTAATTTTTTTCCAAAATTCCTGCATCTTAATGTATCTGTAGATCAGTGGCATGCTGTATATGTGTTTACTTAGCAGGCAAAGCATCAGTGGTTCAGATAATGGCAGGAACTTAAACAGTTTGCTAATCCTGGCAGGCAAACTGAGATGTTCTATTCCCCAATCTAACACATGGAGGGAAAAGAGTGGTAGTCATAGTATGAGGTCCAGTGCATCAAGGGTATCTGTCTATCAAGTGATTCCATTTACAGCTACTTCTGACAATGAGCAGGTCTGTATAGTTTACCGCTAGAGCAGGACAGAGTCTGAAAATTCAGAATTTGAGTCTGGCTAATTTTCACCCACTTCTGCAAAATTTTCTGGCTGAATTGTGGACAATACACATGAACTGTGGAATGACAATTGTGAGGAATTTCATTCCAAAGTTTAATACATGAATGCACAATACATGTGATTATTCCACAGTTCAGTGATCAGTTCTGTGGAATTGTTTTCTACATTTTCCACGATATAATACATTAATCAATAATTCATACATTCATTCTGCAGTTCAGTGACTCACTAAACTAAACTAAACTAAACTAAACGCAGAATGAATGTATGAATTGTGGAATAATGTATTAAATGAGACAGCACATTTTTCGTTTGATTATATCCTTTTTTTCTGCTGGCAATGAGAACTAAAAAAAAACATGAAGACTGATGTTATGATTAAAATATTGGTATTCAGTAGGTCCATTTCTAAACTCATATTTCACCCCCCCCCCAAAAAAAAATCACCAGATAAAGGAAGTGTTTATTAATAGGTAGGACAGCATTTTAAGAAATTACTTCCCATTTATATTGCCATCAAGATCATCAATTGACTATTCTAATTATTATGAATTCACATATTTCTGCTGCTGAAATTGACAACAGTACATTGTAAGTTAGTGGTACACAAACAACAAATTAGTACTGCCAGATGTAGTAATATTTTAGTTTTCTTCTCATTCAGCATGAATTGTTACAATTTATGTATTCAATTGCATTAAGAACAAGTATCAAGATATGGGATCCATATAGCGAATTATAACCACCACTCCAAATAAAACATGTGAAGGGCAAAATCATATAAAATTACTTTGATAACAAAGAACAAAAAAAATTGTATAATGACAAGCACAGTTTCAACTTAAAGAGCAACATGATTTTTTTATTATATCACTGGTTCCAAAGTTATTGTAGTAAACTCAAACTGAAATCTCAGTTTTGCACCCCCCCTTCAAAAAGGTGTTGTAACGCAGTAGACATAAGTAAAACAAATAATCATCATCAGGCTTGCTGGACAATAATATTGCTATAACATTACAAAGCAAACATAGTGAAATTAAAATAAGACACAGATCAAGTTTAAACTAACAAAAACATTGCAGGATGACAGCATGACATTCTAACTGTTTGGCTCTATTATTTCCAAAGAGTCTGCACTGTCTGACACTTCTATTTCCAAACAGTCTGCCCTACTGACTGCAGCACTACTGACAACATGCTGATTTTATATTGGGAGAGGTTCATACATTTATGGTTGTATGATTCTCTCCACACCTTAAAAATTATAATGTTCAGAATCTTCTTTTCAGCAAAAGATAGAATTTCATCAAGACTGCTGAGCCCAAACTCAGCAGTGCCCACTGCAGTATTCAATGTCATTATGACTAAACAAGTTATTAATGACATGACAACTTCAGAGTCACACACACACACATCTGATTGCTAACTAACTCCACCAGACAGCTCCTGTCATGGACAGGTCTGCCACTAGATATAAACATCCAAAAACTAAATTAAAAAAACCTTAGTATACCAGATTTCAACCACTGCAAGAATTTACAGAATATTAATAACACATTATTGACCCAGAAAAAAGGCTTAATTAATTTCTCATCTACTGCAGTGGCTGGACATTTGTTCATTCATTTATTTTTATTTATTCATGGGGATGGGAAGCCGATGATCAGATGTCAATTCACAGCAGTCACCAGGAAAGGGCTCTGGCTTGCAGGAAGGGGTTTAATTCCCACTTTTTTTTCAGATTGAAGCCAGACTGGGAATGCTGCCTGAATAAATAAAAGAAGTGGCAGATGGGCTTCAAATGCCTACAAGGGATACAGTACATAATGTATGACCATCGACTGGAAGCAGTTAAGAGGCTAGGGGAGCAGGTAGTGGACAGTGGCATGCTTGGCACAGGTATAATGCATACCTCTTTGCATCTGTTACTCATGTTTTATTCTTTCTCCCTCAGGCAAGAATTCAGCAGTACCAGTAATATGGATTTTTGGCCACTCTTACATTTGAGAAGCACACGGCAGGTCCAAGCTTGAAATACCTCACTGCATGGTAACTTTGAATCATTTGGGAATGGGAGATGCAATGGGATTAACTTGAGGGCTCTCTATATGTGTTGGGTCTTATTAATAACCTCCCAAGCAGTTTCAAAGGTGCACCTAGGTGACAACAACCTGGTTGATCATGGGTCTTTTAAGCTGATTGAAAAGATAAAAGGAGCCTTACTCATCTTTGGCAACTGTTGCCCAGAATGGTCCTGGTATTATTGAAGTTGATTCCACAGTTAAACTGGCCAGGGACATGTAAACCATAAGCCATTGACAAGGCACATAGGAAGTGAATAGGGAGGTATCTCATTTTTACTGCCTCATAAAATGTAGCATTCATACAACATTACCACATCACAAGGACATGGAAGGTGTTGTATGCCATGGATGGGGTTCATGTGTCTGAGATTAGGAACAACATCTTTAATTCAGAATTGCAGGATGCATGCAATCATATTTTGCATTTGCAGGGTAAGACCCCAGGGTCATTAATGGGGGGATGCACATAGGATGCACATTGGTAGTAGTGGAAATTCATGTAAGACCCACCAAAAAACAGGCTTTTCTTGATGACTTGGGTCAGCCTGTCTTGGGTGACAGTCAGGCCAGATGTGTGACCCCCCGGTGAGTATGCATTTTGGCTTGTGGTACTGTCACGTGGTTGAGGCATGCACTGGAACACATTGTGGCAATGGCCCATCATTATGAAGTGCAGTGTTGGGCAGGCATACATCTTGATGAAGGTCATAGCAGTGCCCAACGGAGAGCAACTGTTCAGGGGAAAGACATGGCTCTAGGCATGTTTGTCAGAGCTTATGGGCCAGAGTTTCTCCCATGCATGGCTAAGAGTCAAGCCAATGGTTATACATGACTTTGCTGTCCCAGAGGTCCTTTGTTGTGCTGTACCTATGGATATATGCAATGATATGTACCTTGTATCAATCTTCAATGATATCAATGATATACTCCATGTATATCCTTAAAGGATGTTTAAGTAAAGCTGCGGCCCTTTTCTATACACAAAAAGCTGGTGTGTGGTGTCTTTCTATTGGTTTAGGGGGATCTGTTTTGAGCAAAAAAAAATATGTTTCTTTATAAAGAAACTCTGCTAACTTTTAATTAATATTTAATTCACATGCAGCACAGCATGGGGTGGACCCTGGAAGACCCATTTTTCCACTGAAATTATAATAACAAAAATTATGTTTGAGGAGGTTTCTGCTCAGATGGGAGTCGTCTAATAAAAATGAAAAAAAAGCATCCCTCTCTCCCTTGTCTGTCACAGTAATATTTAAATTTATTACTCGTAGTTTACCATGACACCAAACATGCATGCTGTTTTGGGAATTCTACCACTTATTCTAGAGGTGGTGTTCTTGACATTCATGTAATGGTTTAGAGCTTTGTATTTCTTATTTCTTCAGACTTGAACATACATAAATCTTGAAATAAATATTCTTATTTCACTACCATTCTTTATTATATTAGCTCAAGTGTGCTCTCTCAAAGCAGAGTTCTTGTCCTCTGGGTTGAGGTGAGGTGGGGTGTGTATCCCCTGTGTACTGCTGAGTGATAGTGAGAATGGAATACTTAATGAATTTTTCTAGATTGAGGAATAAGAACTAAGATGTTCTGAACAACTGTATTTGATTAAAAAAATGCTTTACAGAATTACAGGAATCTCACGGCTTGAAAAAGTAGTAGGATCAACAAAATGGTAGTAGGCATGATGTTTGTCATCCATGTAAATTGATACTGCAGTACTAAATATGTGCTCTGAAAGACAAGGGTGATAGTGGTGTCTTTCTTGTTTTCTGTTACATGTAGAGCAGCCACATACTATCTAGAATAGTTTATGTGCATTGACCAAATGATGTTAATGTTGTAATATGCAGTTATTTGAAATGTGAAATACCTAGAGTATCAGTAATTTATACTTGTGGGATGTGTATAAATGCTGGCTGACAGAATAATTGCAATTTAAAATAGTAATCATTTTTGAGCCATTGGGGTGATGACAGGGCTGGAATTCTCAATACACAAAAATGTCTGGTGGGTGTTCAGTAGGATCAGTGAATTTCAGCAATCACCAAAATTGCCACAGTTTTGCCAAAATTATGATCTGGATCCGAAATTATCATTTTTGCTCACCTGTCTTCCAAAAATGCTGAACCATGCTTCACTACAGTTTCCATGGAGAACAAAACACATAATGGCCATTAGGAGAGTGTACATATTTATTTTCCATAAGTTGGGGGGCTTTAGAATATTGGAAACCTTAAACTTGTTGTTTTCTGTGCTCCTAGAGAGTCCTGCACTGAGCCAGATTGGTTTAATAGCTGCATCTCACATGCAAGTTTGCTAGAGTTCCCTAGCACCTCCTGTATGAAAGCAGACCTCTACCTGATTCCACAGACTGTGATAAATAAGAAATAAAGAAATATAAATAAAAGAAATACAGGGAGGCACATTTATGTATTGGCGATAGTTTGGCTGCAATTATTGATGTATTTGTGCTGGTGAAGGTGGGTTACAGATGATGTGAGTATGACGGTCAGGGAGACTGAGATCTAGAAATCAGGAGCACATCATTCAGCAGTGAGGGACCACTTGGTGGACTGCTGTCCTACAAAATAAACCAATCCAGTCTGTTTTTTTTTTGTGTGTGGTGGTGGTGGTGTGGAGTTGACTGAGTTGGGCTCAGTGCAGTAATAGCCAGCAGGTGAGGTGAGGCTATACACTTATACACTGGTGCATTACTAAAACAATGCTGTCAGTGCTATCTCAGCAAATCATGGAATCAGGATTAGAACATCTTTTGGTTGAAACAACTCAACTAGTCCAGTCAGGTTTTCTTTTCAGAAAGAACTGTAGGGGTTGGGGGGGGGCAGCAAGTAGGACATTTTATTCAGATCACAAACAGCAGGTCGCAGAATTTCAGCAAGTTGGGATTCCAGTTACATTTTGGACATGTGAAGGCAGGAAATGAATAAAATTAATCAACATTTTTCAATGAAAATTTCCAGTTCTATAGTATATTCTGAATGGTATCCAGAATTGTCCAAAACTGGCAGTTTTTAACCACCAGAAGTGGGATAATTCCATATCAGAAAAACACTGGCCCTACTCTTCAGGATCAGAAACCATAACAGAAGAACACAGCTCAATCACTACTGAAAATGTTTAGCTCTCTTTATGGACATTAAAAGTCCACCTCAAATCACAATGTTTCCCAGGTGACTGATTATTCATGAGTAGTGGTCCTGGTAATAAATTACATAACCCAAATATATTACTCTGGGGGGGCATGACTTGAGCAGCAAATAAGATGGCAACTTAATTCTCTCAAGCTGCCGACCCAGAGCCAAAAAAGCTGATTTAATCCATTCCTTGGAAGAGTCCCACATTCAAACTGCAGTCTGTAGCAGCTGGAAGTGTGTGTCTACTCACCGATGTAATTTTGAGAAAATCTGCCTGCAGGAATCAGCTGTAATACATTCCATGGCCTGGGATGAGTTCTTCATAATAGGCCACATGGCACACAGTTCCAAAGGGGACGTGGAGCCCTCAGTGCAGGACATGTTCGTATTGATCCTTAAAAGAGTAAAAGCACTGACTTTGGTATCCAATACCACAGCAGCAACAGTACAACAACTTGATGTGAGACTTGAGTGTTCTGAACAGAAAATGGTGCCCCGTGAAGAAATCCTGCAGGGACACTGCGCGACCATGATGGAGCAAGTGGCCCCAATCAAGTCTCTCCAGGACAAGATGGATAACCTTTTTGGAAGGATGAGAAGAAGGCAGAAAAATACCCTTCCTCCAACAAGCTCTTCGTGAGTTTCTGTGGCTCCCTCCAAGCACCAGAATTGTCATTGAGCATGCTCATTCGCTCATTACAACCCAAAACAGCTAACGGAGACTGCCCGAGGCCCATCCTGGTCCGGATTCTAAATTTTGTGGAGAAGGAGGCCATCCAGGCTAGAGCCAGAGAACTTGGAGCCCTGGACTGGTATGGCCACTGTATAATGGTCTTCCAGGATTATTCCAGGGAACTAACCATCAGAAGAAAGGCCTACACTGATACATGAAGGAGGCTTCTTGAGCTGCAGGTACCATTCTCACTATGGTATCCTGCGGTTCTAAAGGTGACTTGCAATGGATGACCGTATCAGTTTTCTACACCTGAGGCTGCCATGGACTTTATTAATAAAACCTGGCCTCCCACCACTAATAACTGCCACAGCCCAGTTCCAGGCCCTCCTGCTACATTACACAGCCCATACATGGACAGCAGATCACCCCTGAAAAGGGACCAGCACACCACAGCAGACAAGGCTGCTCATCAAGGACCCCATAAAGAGCTGGAACCCAGGCTTCCCAAAGGCCATAAGAGACCTCCATCAGCTTCCCACACCAGAAAAGAGCACCAGCAGGACAGGGGAAGATCTGAAGACCAGGAGGAACTGATGCCCAAAGAGGAAAGAACCAGGACAGAGATTACACCAGCCCATATTTTTCACAGAACCGATTCTCCCCCCTCGCTGCTCAGTCCCCGACTAGGAGTGAAGATCCCCTCTCTGAGATGGGCACTACCAACCCTGCTCCCTTGAACAAGAACTGACTAGATTTGGGGATCGTGGGTGGTCTCCACGGATGCTGCCCTGCCGATGAGGGAATCTGAAATCTCAGCTGTGGACTTGGGCATCCCTCTAGGCCAACTACTATGTGCAGAACAAAAGAAGGGCTTGAAGACAACCTGCAATGTGCTTCTGGTGTGATCCAGGAATGCTGCCATCAGATAAGTGCCTAATAGGTTTTGTGTCTTGGAGGGCAGTCATTTGGGGGGAGGTATAATGGGATGCAGCGGGGTTGGGGGTAAGTGAAGGCCCTGTATCTGTTGCCTCTCTATGAGAAGGGACCTCTTTCACCCCCCCTTGCGGTAATAATGGGGAAGTCCAAGGGTTATAATTTAGCTTTTCCACCCCCTTGAGACACCCTATCTCCTAAGAGCACTGATAATATGCTTATTTCAAATTTTTCTAAATAATGAGATGCATGGATGGGGGGATGCTGATGACTGGGTAATAAAAATACTGGTACAACTTGCTTCTTTGGGTACTGACCCTGATCCCCACCCTCCACTCCACCATCCCCGACCTATTGTCCACCACTGTCCCCTGACTTTCCTTCTCAGATTATGAAGGAAACTTGGTCTGGATGAAGGTTGAGAACCCATATCTCTTACTAATGGGGGTCATTAATGTTCCAGGAAGACTGCCGCCTTTACCCTCCCCCCCGGTTTCCCCCCAGGCCCCCCAACCCCTCAGCAGGAGCTGTTCGGTTTCCTTCTCCACACTTCTCCTGCACCTAGGGTAGGGATTGCCAGGACTGAATATACATCTATGAGTGTAACAATACCCCTATTAGGCACTGCATCCTGCACACAGGTGCTCAAGAAGGACTCATTGCACTGGTTGGCTCTGGGTGGCGGCTACCTCATGGGATCTGATTGTTTTTCTCTTAGCTCCACCCACAACCAGTGGGTGTTTGTATCATGTACTTAGACTGGTGTAGCTAGGAATAGGATTGCCTTCCTACATGCCAGTTCTCAAACCCACCCCCCCTTAGGGACAGCTGGGGATGCCATTGTCTGATGAACCAGCCAGCTGAGTCCTGCTTGGGCCCCTCATCTGTGTTGTTTTTCTTTTCTGTTCTGTTCTCGCTGTTTCAGGCTAATAACATTTTTACAGTTGAGTATACAGGTTGGTACTGCTCCAGATGCCTTGTTGGCCTGGTTGACTTAGTGTTTGCCCAGACTGTACTATCCTAGGGTAAATGAACCTAACAGCTGGGTAGGCCAGTTCCCCCTCACCAGACCTTAGGATAAGAGCTCAGCTTGGTCTTGCCTAAGCTTAGTTCTAGGTGCCCCCCCCCACCAATATCCCATCTGAATCCTGTTCAGGACCCTGGTAATCATTTAGATGGATCCAAAGGGAATTGCCCTACCCCCTCCACAAGCGAAGTATGACAGACACAATTTTCCATACATGGAATGTCCAGGAGCCAAGCTCCCCTATAAAGAGAAAGAAAGTTCAAGCACACCTGAAATGTATGAAGTCCAAGGTAACATTTCTACAGGAGAGCAAACTAACCAATGAAGACCACATATGCATGGTAAAGGATTGGGTAGGCCAACAGCTACATGCAGGAGCTCCCACAAGGAAGCACGGAGTGCCTATCCTCATCCATAAATCCGTACCATGGACCCTTACTAAATCTCTCTTGAGTTCTGAAGACTGATGTGTGATGGCCACTTACAATACCCCTTTGGTCCTATTACTCTATGTAATGGGTATGCCTCTAATGAGGATGCCCCCCAGTTTTTTCATGCCCTGGCTGAGGCCATAATAGAGTTCCTACTGCCTAACTGCCCTCTGCTTCTTGGCAGTGACTTCAACCTCACACTTATCCCCTCCCTAGACAGAAATGACAGAGGGAAGGAATCACACATCAGAAACAGTAGGGCACTGTACCAGCTTATCGCAGACCACAGGCTCACTGACATATGGAGACTTTCCCACCCCAAGGTTAGGGACTACACATTCCTCTCAGAACCCAACTCCTCCCACAGCAGATTAGGTTATTGGCTAACGTCCCCAACCCTCTTGAGTAATGCTATTGATGCTGTGATCCTCCCCAGGGTTATCCCCTGATCATGCCCCTGTTCATCTACTAATCCAGTGGGGTCCCACATCCTCCCTCCCATAACTGGAGGCTTGATCCCCTCCTCATGCAGGACCAAGACTTCATCCCCTGGGCACAAAATGAGGCCTCACTATTCATTGCCTGCAATCCTACCTCAGACACCTCAGCAAGCAACACCTGGAAAGCCTTTATGGCCACCATGAGGGGCAATATTATGGGGTTTTTCTGCAGCAAAGTGTAGAGAATGAGAACAGCACCTGACAGAACTAAAGCACCAACTAACTCTAGCTGAGGCTGATTTTAAGGCTATGCCCTCCCCCTCCTCCAATTCCCCTACTGGTAGGACAATTCTCAGCCTGCAATTTGAGATCAACCAGCTGCTCAATAGAAAGGCTGATCTGGCCATTCCATGGCTCAGACACACCTTTTAGGAAGAAGGGGACAAGGAGAGCAAGGTACTTGCCTATCAACTCAAGAGACAGCAGGCTAGCAGACATATTCCAAGCCTGAAGGACACCCAAGGGATGGTGGCCACCACCCCACAAGCCATTAATGGGATTATGGCCTCCTTCTATGAGAAACTGTATTCCACTACTCACTCAGGTCCAGTGCTAGACATACAATCCTTCCTGGACAGCTTGCATCTGCCCAAACTTACCAGACAACAGTCCCAGGAACTGGAGGCCTCATTCTCCCAGGGGGAGGTAAGCTCCGCTATTTAGAGTCTCTGCCTGGGAAAATCCCCGGAGTGATGGATATACTGCGGATGTTTACCAGGCACTAGCTCCAGTGATCACCCCCCTTCTTACTGAGGTGTTCCAAGAGGTCACGCTTAAAGGAACTCCCCCCCCCGCCTCAGAGAGGCTACCATTGTAGTTATTCCAAAAAAGGGCAAAGACCCTAATAACCCTGGTAGCTACTGGCCAATTTCACTCATAAATCTTGAAAGCAAGGTTTATGCTGAGGGTCTTGCCTCTAGGCAGAGTCCTCTGTTACCACACCTCATACACCCCTCCCAGGTGGGCTTCCTTCCTGCCCAACACAGCTTGGATCACTTAACAGTCTTGATGAATCTCCCACACACAGCACACCCTCTTCCCTCCCCAGCTGCTGCCATTGCTGTGGACTTTGAGAAGGCCTTTGACTCCATCAAATGGGGCTATCTGTATCTGGTTCTGACCCACTTAGGAGTGGGTGAGAAGTTCCCAGTTCAGAGTTCAGGCTGTTTACAAAAACCCCACAGCATGGGTCCCCACCAATTCCATTATCTCTCCCCAATTTCCACTCAAGCAAGGGACCCAACAGGACTGTCCCCTCTCACCTCTCCTGTTCATCCTTGCAGTTGAACCCCCTGGCAGGTGCAATAAGACAGCACCCAGACACCAGGAGGATTCAAGTAGGGGACAAGGAATATCCAACCCTCATGTATGCTGATGACCTGCTCCTCCCACTGGCTGATGCCCAGCTCTCTTTATCCACACCACTGACACTACTGGATTCCTTCACAAGCTACTCAGGACTAAAGCTTAATCAAGCTAAAACCAAAATGCTCCCTCTCAATGCTCACTGCACACATCACATGGCGGTGACAGCTGGGCTTCTTTGGGCCCCCAATGGGATTACCTATTTGGACATTATCCTTACCCCAACTATAGAGACTCTCTGGCAGGTGAATATACAGCCCCTCCTTCAGGCAACTAAGACTGAGTTTGACCGGTGGATGTTGCTCAAACCTACCTTTGCTGGGAAGATTGCTGCAATACAAGTGGTGACAGCCTCTAAATTCTTCTACCTGCTGTCCTGTATCCCTATCTCTGTTCCTAAGCATTGGCCCCAGGCCATAGACAAACTGATAGAGGATTTTCTATGGGAAGGATCCGAGCCTCAATTTAGTTATTCCAAACTCAGAGCCCACTGGGCACAGGGGGGATGGAATCTCCTCTGGATGGAGGGATAGAGATGGCATTTCTTCTGGCCCAGACTGTCAACTGGATGTACATGGTAACTTCTGCTCCCCCTTAGTGGGTTCAGCTTGAGCAAGACATGACAGGTATGATGCACTCCCCTTCCCTCTTGTTCAGTCTGGGGGAATCCAGATCTCAACCCAATAAAAGATGAATATGGCCCGAACTTCCCCCATGGTAGCGGTGTCCAGGAAAAACAGTTTTTTATTCCATACCAGACTGGGCATGGATCCCCTCCCTATCTACTCTGTCCCATTCTGGCAGAACCCACATATCACCATAGGAGAGGAAAGAGTACTATGGAAACACTGGTTTGAGAGGGGTATTCGTGAAGTGGGACACCTCTGGGACCTCAGCCTCAACATGGTCCATACCTTTCAGTCACTCAAGCAAAAATGGGGCCTTCTCCAGAAAGATTTCTGGAGATGCCTGCAAATCAGGGTGGCACTTTTGTCTCTACTCGAACAGCCCAGACAGCACATCAACTCCTCAGACTTGCAGTTATGGGTCTGACACCCTGAAGGTCTGGCGGGGTGAATTTATGTAAAACACAGGGACTCCCTTCTCTCCCAATCAGAGGACTCTAAGAAAAAGTGGGAAAAAATGCTCCAGTGTGACATCTCCAACACCCAGTAGGGTCAGGCTTGGAAAGACACACACAACTGGCTCCAAGATGCCTGATCCCACCTGATTCAGAACAAAATTTCACACTCCCGGTACAAAACCTCCATTGTGCTCCCTAAGGCTAAGTTCCTTGACTCTGACCAATGTTGGAGGTGTCAGGCTAAAGGAGGTGACCTGCTCCATATACTATGGTCCTGCCCCAAGATGCAGTCCATCTGGAAAGGAGTATGCTCCACATCATCTAGGGTGCTTCACAAGCAGGCCCCTCAAAACCCTTGTTCTTCTTTCTGGGAATTTGGTTTGACTTCCCACTTCTGACCCCACATGAATACAGATGGCTGGCCTTGTTGGCTCTCCAGACCAAAAGAACCATGCTCTGCAAGTGGAGAACCTCACTGACCCCCACACTTGAAGAGGTATTGGCCTCTCTCTCCACCTTGGCTAGACTGGACAGGATCTCACATCTCCAAACCTATCAAATGGCCAAATTCCAAATGTGCTGGGCCCCATACCTGAGATATGTCAGCCCCCCCGGATGGGATCGGCTGAACCCACACCTCTCTGGCTGGAAGGATCCTGGTCTTCAAACAAAAATGTGCCTAATAGATCGACATAGGTTCCACCTACTCCCTGAAGGAAGTGAGATTGGGGGTATGACATGGGAACCCAGGCTAGATTATTAGTACTTTCGCTATAATGTTATTTCTTCATCATATAGTTTTTGCAACTTCCTTTACAGTGCTGGACATACTTCCCCCACCCACTCCTCTTCCTGGCCATAGGGTGTATACCTGTAGAATTAATACGTCATGTTGGACTTCAAATGCAGATTCTTTGTGTATATGTCTATTCTGTTCTAGAGCATGTGCCGCTGGAACTTGCAGAGCATATTCACACATATCTGGATCACCCCTTGAAGAGTCGTGAACCATACCTCCAAGGATAGGTATGTCTATGTCCGCTTTACAGATGTTCCAGAGAGACTCTTGAGGGTTGAGTAACAAGGCACAGTACTTATTTACTTTTTGTGTATTCCCTCCTTGAGGCTGCCACCTAGCTTACCCTTTTACCCCCTTTTACCTCCCCACAGAGGGAGGGGGAGTAGAATATTCAAGCTTGTAACCTGTTTACCAGAATGTGACTGAAGCCTTATACACTAGTTGTTGTTGATTGCACACTGTAACCCTGTGCAGAAAGTTGTTTGTTTAACCTTCCCTCACTTTCCCCTTAGTTCCCCCTTTCCCTCCCACCTCCCCTCTGACTTCCCCCCAAACAAGTACTTACTCACTTACTTATTTGATGGGGGTGTTTCTATTCTGATGATGTATGTATATTTTCTTTGAAAAATTAAAACATTTACAACAACAAAAAAATATATACTACTCTGAGTTGAAACACAGAGAGCTTGGCACTTATTACTACCAACAGTTACGAACTACAATAAGTCATGATGAAAAAGGAAGGTAAACACAGTTACATTACTGAAGAGCTAAAAATGCAAATCAGTAGAGTCAAAAGCACTGCAGTACTAGAGTTTCACAATACAACAGATGTTTTTTAAAGGTGCAGTGCCATCTACAGGGTAACATTAACTACCTCTCTCTTTAAGAGACAGGTGTATTTATGCAGTTGAGCCAGGCATGATGCAATGTATTAACCTGTAGTAAATAACATATCACAAAATATTGTAGTAAAAAAGGGATTAATTGTCATTGCATTACACTGTTCCCTGCAATATACTGCAGCCATTTTGTGATATACTGTAGCATTACTGCATTGCATCCTGGCTGACATCACTGTATCAATAAGACATACAGTACAGAACAGCACCCTATACCACATGAAGGTGAATAAATTGCATAGCTGCCAATCATCTGAATAATAAAAATATATGTATCCATAAATATATCCCATCAAGAAAAAAAAATACACATTCATACAGCACTAATATTTCCAATTCATTTTGAAAATTTAGAAACATATTTTAAAAGGGCATCTCAGGTCCTACAGCAGGTAACTAGCTACAACAGCTGAAATGACAGGCTAGCTAATACATAATTTGGAGTATTCCAAGCCCTGGAAAACAAAAGGGGGTGGGAAAAATAGGACATGAACAGACAACAGGAAGGGGAAGGGGGCTGAGAAGGAAGAAGAAAGATAAAAGGAAGGGGTTGTGGTACAAAGGGTGAAAGGGAATGAGGGGGTGCTGAAGGGGAGAGGAATGGGAAGGGGAAGGGGGAAGTATCTGAGATGAGTATGAAAATGTGTGCAAAGGTTAGTACAAAAACAGCTGCCTCCTATTGGGTGCATATCTCAGTTTCAAGTTCCATTTCTGAACACTTTTCTGAAATACAGAAACATTTATTTTAATGAAGTTAGGCCAGCATATCTAAAAGATAATTATAATGTCCAATTATAAGGCATTGGATAAAACAAAACTGCTAAACTGTAAGAAAGATCCTAACTAGAATCTATCACTGAGACCTGGAGAGGTACTTACCCTGTTTGAATTGTCAAAAATACTTCCTGTCTAAGCAGTTTCTCATCCAAGTTGCCCCACAGGGGTCCATAGTGACCCTTTCTATGCCGTGAAATGTGATCCTGTGTGCACAGTAGATTTATATTTTGACACATGTACTGCCAGGGCATTTTTTTGATTCTCCATTTTCATTTGACCATACTATAGGTGTTCCCTTATGTGTACTTTTAGTTTGTATAGTGTTTTTCCTAGTTAAAAGGAATTACAATTCTAAGCTGCTACATACACTACTGTCAATGTCCCACAGTTAATGAACTCCCTAACTCTATGCAGCCATCTTCTGTGACTGGATTGGAAAATGTGTCACTTTTCAACATGGGTTCCAAAACATAGCTAGTGGTGACTATTGTGGTAATGAAGTCACATTTTGTTGAAACTTGTGAATTCAGTGATCCCCATATTTGGTCCCCTTCTGTATACTTTTCTAGGCCTGAGGATGTCCATCCCACTGAAGTTCTCTCAGATTCCAAAATGCTCCAGTTCTTTTCCAAAATGTGCTTATCCTTATATGTGTGACTTGAAAAGTAGTGATACAGTTAAGCTGTCCATTTTGTTGTGAATGTAATTTGCCTCCTGTGTCTGTTTGAGACTGAAAGTGTATCTCTATCAAAGTTATCAGCAAACACACTAGCTATATTGATGCTCTTCTCATTGTACCCCCTTTCTCTTGATCCACCATTTAATTCAACAACTCTAATATAATAGGAGGAATCTGAGTTTCAATTTTTTCTGAACAGTCAATGTTGCCCTTTTGGGATGTTCTTTATGGTGTGGTGGGGATGGCAATGGTCAAAGAGGAGGACAGAACTGTGGTCAGTCTCAGTTCAGTATGGATAAGTAACCATTCCTTTGTCATGATCTTTATATATTTGTAAATCCAACAATTGGCACTGTCTCTACTATAAATAAAATTGAATTTGAGATAAGAATTACTATTCTCCAAATATTGGATAAAACTTGTCAGCTCCTCCAATATCCCCCACCAAACCATAAACACATCATCAAAATATATTTTGTACATGCCAATATGATCAACACATGGGTTCACTTCTTGGGGCACAACATAATGTTCCCCACATATTGAGGTGTACAGTATGCCTGCATAATTGGGGGGGGGGGAATGACACCCCATGGCCATGCCCTTTCTAGGAAATGCTTTCCCAGAAACATAGTGTAAATGAATTGCAATACAAATATGCATATTAATGAGGGTAGAAAAATACAGACTAGTAGGGATGAAAAGGACATAAGATGGAGAGGGATGTATGGGAATGCAAGGAGTCTTGCAAATAAGTTGGTAGATCTGCAATCCATGATGGTAGATGAGTATCTTGATTTTGTGGCAATATCAGAGACCTAGTAGTCTGAAAATCATTCATGGGAGGTAAATGTACCAGGTTATATGTTATTCAGGAAGGAGAGAGTGGGTAAGAAGGGTGGGGTGTTGCTTTATATGTAAGGAAAGCATAAAAGCTAATGAAGAGTAATTTAATGCAGGGAGGTAAGAATTTATGTGTACTGCATTAGAAAAAAGACAGGAAGTTAGTAAAAATAGGTGATATACAGACCACCAAATCAGATAATGGAAGTAGACATACAAATGGTGCAAGTGATTGAAAAAATAGCATTTAAGGGGAGTTTGTGCTATTAGGAAATCTAAATATGACAGATGTGGATTGAGGAAACTCCTAAGGCAATGACTACAAGGAGCAGGGATGTTTTAGAGGCACTACAAGGTTCATTCCTACAGCAGATGTGAATGAGCCTACAAGGGGGAGAAAATACATGATTTCTAACTTTCAAACAGGGATAGTATGGAGAAAGTGGTAGTGGGTGGTTGCTTGGAAACAGGTGATCATAATGTAGTAAATTTTAAGATTAAATGAACATACGAACATATGAACATATGAAGAAGCCAGCAGAGGAAGGCCATTTGGTCAATCAAGTCTGCTCATATTGTAGAGTCCACAGATTGAGCTAATGTCCCTGCCCTCCCTCCCCACTCTCCCTATCTTCCCTACCCATGATCCTTACTTTCCACCTATGCCTACCCCAGCCTCTCTTAAAGCTGCCCACTGTCTTCAACAAGATAACCTCTTCCGGCAGTGCATTCCAAGTGTCCATCACCTTCTCTGTGAAGAAGTGCTTCCTGACCTCCCTCTTAAACCTACCAGCCTCCAGCTTAAGACTGTGCCCCCTAGTGTTATGGTTGCCACTCATTTTAAAGAGACTCTCCTTATCAACCTTATTTATCCCTTTCAAGTACTTGAAGGTCCCAATCATGTCCCCTCCTTCTCTCCTGTCTTCCAGGGAGTACATGTTCAGTGCCCCCAACCTCTCCTTGTATGCCTTACCCTGCTGACCCACTATCATCTTTGTAGCCCTTCTCTGAACCTTCTCCAGCAGGTTAATGTCATTTTTGAGATATGGACACCAGTACTGAACTCCATACTCTAGATGTGGCCTTACCAGTGACCTATACAAGGGTAGTATAACCTCCTCTCTCCTACTACTGATCCCCCTAGATAAGCATCCCAGCATCTTGCTTGCCTTTGCTGCTGCTTTCTTGCACTGCATGGATTTCTTTAGGTCACTAGTGATCATCACTCCCTAGTTTTTCTCCTCTTCTGATGCAGAAACATGGAAACATAGAAACATAGAATTTGACGGTAGATAAGGACCGCTTGGCCCACCTAGTCTGCCCATTTTCCTACCTAACAGATAAGCTGCAGATCCTAGTTAACCAACAGCTTACTTCCTCCTACCCCCACCCACTAGGACTGCCTTATGTCTGTCCCATGCATTCTTGAATTCCCCCACTGTTCTTGACTCCATGACCTCCTCAGGAAGGCTGTTCCAAGTATCCACAACCCTCTCTGTGACAAAATACTTCCTCACATTACCCCAAGATGTTCCCCCTGTATCTTCAAACTGTGTCCCCTTGTTCTTGCTCATCTCTTTTTCTGAAAGATGCCACCCTCTTGGGCTTTGTTGATTCCCTTGAGGTACTTGAAAGTTTCTATCATGTCCCCTCTCTCCCTTCTTTCCTCAAGGGTATACATATTAAGCTTCTTTAGTATTTCTTCATGTGTCTTCTGGTGCAGACCCTGCACCATTTTGGTTGCCTTCCTCTGGATAGCCTCCATTCTGTCAATGTCTCTGTGGAGATGGGGTTTCCAGAACTGCATGCAGTATCCAGATGGGGTCTCACCAACAGTCTGTACAGAGGGATAACAACTTCCTGTTTTCTACTATTGATGCCTCTCCCTCTGCATCCCAGTATCCCCCCAGACTTCCTTGCTGCCTTTTCACATTGCTTGCCCACCTTTAGGTCATCTGATATAATTGCCCCCAGGTCCCTTTCCATTTTTACTGTTGTCAGTATCTCACTCCCCATTGTGTACTCTTCCCCTGGGTTTTTGTTTCCCAGGTGCATTACCTTACACTTCTTTGCATTG
Source organism: Neoceratodus forsteri (assembly GCA_016271365.2). Lineage (NCBI taxonomy): Eukaryota > Metazoa > Chordata > Ceratodontiformes > Ceratodontidae > Neoceratodus > Neoceratodus forsteri. The sequence continues at coordinate 1,341,048,662 of CM057449.1, read as the reverse complement.
AATCTGAGCTGCCATACATTTGACCATTCCTCCAACCTTTCCAAGTCCCTTCTTATCCTTTCCACTCCATCTTGTGTATCAACCCTGTTGTAGATCTTTGTGTCATCTGCAAAGAGGCATACTTTTCCTTCCAGTTCCTCTGCAATGTCACTTATAAAGACATTATAAAGGACTGGTCCCAGTACTGAACCTTGCAGTACCCCACTAGTAACCCTCCTTTCTTCACTGTGGACTCCATTTATTACTACCCTTTGCATCCTATTGTCTAGCCAATTTTTTATCCAGGCTACCACCTTGAGACCCCCTCCAAGGCAGGCTAACTTGTGTATTAATCTTTGTGTGGGACTGTATCAAATGCCTTACTAAAATCTAGGTAGGCCATGTCCACAGCCCCCCCTGGTCTACTACTTTGGTCACCCAGTCAAAGAAATCTATTAAATTCATCTGACACGACCTTCCCATCATGAATCAATGCTGCCTTGGGTCCTGTGCCCCTCTGGCCTTGAGGTACTCAACAGTTCTTTCCTTCAGAAGTGATTCCATCATTTTCCCTACCACTGAGGTCAAACTAACTGGTCTGTAGTTTCCTGCCTCTGTCCTGCTCCCACTTTTGTGAAGAGGAATCACATCCGCCCTCCTCCAGTCTTCATGTACCACCCCATCCTCCCATGATTTGTTAAAGAGAGTAGTCAGCGGTGTCACTAGTTCTACCCTTAGTTCTTTTAGAATTCTTGGGTGAATCCCATCAGGCCCCAATTGCTTTGTCCACCTTCAGTTTTATTAGTTCTTTCAGAACCCTTTCTTCAGTAAATGGTCTGGTATTGATTCCTGTCTTCAGAGTGTTTCTCTTGTATGATTTAGGTACCTACCCTCCTCTTCCTTTGTGAATACTGAGCAGAAATATTCATTCAGTATCCCTGCTTTTTCACTGTCACCCTCTACCCACATTCCCTTCCCTTTATTAAGCCTCAGCATCCCTCCTTTAGTCTTTATATGCTCCCTAATGTACCTATAAAAGGTCTTATCCCCCTTCTTAACAGAGTTGGCTATCCTTTCCTCGGTTTGGGCCTTTGCTATTCTGACTGCCTTCCCAGCTTCTTTCTGCTTTAACTGATAAAGTTCTCTGTCCTGCTTCTTCTGTGTTTCCTTATATTTCCTGAATGCTATCCTTTTCTCCTTAACCTTCCCTGCCACCTCTTTTGAGAACCATAGCATTTGTTTTCCTTCGTTGTGTTTTGTTGATTTGCTTTACACAAAGGCTTGTTGCCTCTGTGATGGCTGTTCTCATTACTCCCCATTGTTCCTTCACCCCTCCTTCTTGCCTGTTTGCTAGTGCTTTTCTGAGGTACTCTGTCATTTTGCCAAAGTCAGCCCTCCTAAAGACCAGTACTCTTGCTTTTTGATGGCTTGATTGTATGGCTGTGTTTATCGTGAACCACACTGTTTGGTGGTCACTTGTTCCCAGATGGCTACCCACTTCTACATCTGAGATTCTTTATCCATCCCCATTTGAGAGTACCAGGTCTAAGATTTCTCCCTCCTGAGTGAGTTCCAATACTAGCTCTGAGGCATGCCCCTGTAGGGCATCAAGAATGCCCCTGCTCTTGGATGTGCCTGCAGCAAAGGTGCTCCAGTTAACATCTGGCATATTCAGGTCCCCCATCAACAATATCTCCCATTTTCTGCCATTCTAAGGAAGCCTTCTATCATTTCCTTGTCCATTCTCTCCCCTGAGATGGGGGTCTGCTATACAACCCCATGAGGATTGTGGTGCCATTTCCTGTCTACAGGGTGACCCAGAATGCCTCATCTGCCCCTGTTTACTCTTTAATTCTGTTGCTTTGATCCCTCCTTTACATGAGAAACTACTCTGCCTCATGTTTTACTCTCCTGTCCCTCCTGCAGATTGTGTATCCTGGTATGTTGACATCCCAGTCATGGTTCTCTGTGTACCATGTTTCTGTGACTGCCACAATATCCAGGCAACCTCTTCCATCAAGGCCACTAATTCAGGGAGCTTGTTACACAGACTATGGGCATTGGTACTCATCACCCTCCACTTTTGATGACCTTACTCCTTTAGCCCATTCCTATCCTTACTGCCTTTGCCTTTTTACATTTACCTCTGCCCTGCTCTTTAATGACTTCTCTACCTTGGTGTTTACCTCACTAATTACTGTGTTTTGTGGGGAAGGCTTGGATTTCCCTGCTCCTTTTCAGTGCCTCCCTTAGCTAGTTTAAGTAACATGGCAATGAAGCATTTAAACCTCTCACCTAGGATCTTGGTTCCCCCGGACAGATGCAGACCATCACACCGGTATAGGTCTGTATCCCATAAGGTGGCTCCCCAGTCCCCAATGAAGCCAAAACCCTGAGCTCCACACCTGTTTTTCAACAATTCATTGAATTCCCTGGTGAGGAGTACCCTAGCAACACCCTTGCCATAGACAGGCAGCACCTCTGAGAAGGTTACCATATGTGCTACTTGTCAAATGCCCCTCCCCAACTCTACAAACTCCTCTTGCACTGCTCTGACCCCATTCCTAGCCAGGTTGTTTGCCCCCAGGTCATTTGTCCCTAGGTGGACAATGACATCCAGCTCCCTCCCTCATGCAGCTGCTCCCACAATCCAGAGGATTCACTTCCTATCCCTCCAAGCCATGGTGCCAGGCAGGCACCTTACCTCCCTTTCCCCTTCCTCCCCCATTTATGCCCCCTAATGATTGAGTCCCCCACCAGGAGTTGTTTTCTTCCCTGTGGGGTCCCATGCCACCCTCCTGTGGGTCTCCTTTGTGAGGTTCCAAGCATCCTCCTTGGTCTCCACTGCAGATGCCTCCTTAGAGGAACCACTATCCACCAGAAGAGCAAATGAATTGTGGAGAGGTACAGCTGGAGGGATGCAACTCTGTTTCACCACCTCTCCTCCCTGAGCCCATGCTGATCCAACCTCTCCTCTTTCTTGGCAACCTCTGAGGTAGTGGCATTGGCCCTGGTAGCCCCTGGGTGGGGAGAAGATTTCACGAATCCTAGCCAAGTCAGCCTGAGATGGACAACCTCCTCCCTCAGACCAGAGAGGTGCCTTCAAATAGGGCAGCATTGCAGCCTCCAGAATGTCTCCCGGAACACTGCCACCCCAAAGCCATTGCACTGCACCACTCCTATCATGTCTTATTTTGTGTTCCCTCTCCTGTTTCTCTGTATGCTTACTCTCTTCTCTCCTTACAACTCTCACCCTTCCTGTTCTGGGACAGCAGCTTCCTATATTGTTCAGTAGCCTCCTTCTTCCTTGCTCAGTGTCAAAACACCAGCAGCTGGGGGGGGGGAGAATGAGTTACTCTTTTCCTTTAGGGTTGACAAAACTAATGTTTCTTTATGATCCTTCCCTTCCTACTGCCAAACAGGAAGTTCCTGTTAACAGTCAAATCCAGTGGCTATAAAAGTAGAGCTGGCTTCTACTTGGACTCCACCCAGGTAGTACTCTGTCCTAGGATTCTTGGCTCCAATATGCATTACTTTGCATTTCTTGGCATTGAAGCCAAGGTGCCAGAACCTGGACCACCTCCCCAGCTTTTCTAGGTCTTCCTGTAGGTTCTATATCTCTTCAGTTGTATCCACTCTCCCACGGAGCTTGATTCAGATAGGGAGGATAACAAATAGGACTAATACAAAAGTTTGGAACTTCAGAAGGGCTGATTCTGATAGGTTGAGAAAGATTTTTAAGGAAGAATTAAAGAATAAAGATAAACTATTTGAGGTTGAGGAACAGTGGAAAAGCATTAAGGGTGCTTTGTTAATGTGAATGGATTTATGTATAACAACGATAGGAAAAAATAAAAAGGAAAGGCCACAATGGTTTAATAGGGAGGTGGTTGTGGCAATAAGGGATATAAAGTAGCATTTAGATGGCATAAGAAATCTCAATATGTGGGAGATAAAATCATATGTAAAGAAAAATTGAGAAAGGCAGGAAAAGTAATAGGAAAGGCAAAAGCAAAAACAGAGGAATTAATAGCTAAAAGGGCAAAAAGATGGAATAAGACTTTTTTTAGATATGTGGTGGAAAAATAAAAATAAGAAAGGGAACTGTCAAATTGAAATGAGAAGGGGACACAAAGGTCGAGGAAGAGTTTGATAAGGCAGAGGTACTAAATAGGTATTTTAGTTCTGTATTCACAGTTGACGGAGAAGGTAGGGACCAGAGTTAATTAAGATGGAAGGGAGCTTATATGAATTTGATCAAAGTCCATTCAGAGAGGATATGGTAACGGAAGAACTGGGCAAGTTAAAAGTTGAAACCAAATGACAGTGCACACACATACAAGAAATTCAAAAAAGCAGTTTGATATCCAACATTTGTTTATTTAGCTGGATGCTTCAAGAATAAATTGCTTTACATTAGCAACCTTGAAAGACTAATGTCAGTAAAGGTTGTCCACTTTTATTCTTGAAGTGTCCAGCTAACTAAGCAAATTTTGGATATCAAAATGCTTCTTTGAATTTCTTGTGTGTGTGCACTGATGTTTGGTTTGGAACATTTGTATTTCTGGAGGTAAGCCACCTTCATTGTTGCAGTGCTGCACTGACCCAATTGTGCTATATTGCAGTGGTTTCCATGGGACTGGTAAGTTAGAAGTAGACAGGGCAATGGGACCAGATGGATTACATCCTAAGGTTCTGAAGGAATTAAAGGATGAGCTTGCAAAACCACTGACATTGTTATTTAACCTATCATTGGATACAGAAGTGGTTTCAAATGACTGGAAAATGGCTGATGTGGTGCCAATACATAAGGGAGGCTGTAGAAAGGAAGCAAGGAATTATAGGCCAGTTAGCCTCTCTTTGGTGGTGGGTAAGGTGATGGAGGTCTTGATAAAGGAAAGTGAGGTAAATTACTTGGTAGAAAACAAACTGCTAGATAATAAACAACATGGATTCACTAGTGGAAGATCTTGTAAGATAAACCTGATTGAGTTTTTTGATGAGGTAGCAAGGATAATTGATAAGAGAAGTGCAGTATATGTAGCCTACCTGGATTTTAGTAAGGCCTTTGATTCTGTTCCTCATCATAGGTTGGTAAACAAAACAGAGAGTGTATGAATTGACCAGAAAGTTACTATATGGGTGGAAAACTAGCTGAAGAATAGATGGCAAAGGGTGGTAGTAAATGGGGTATATTCGAGAGAAAGAAGGGTGACAAGTGGTGTTCCACAGTGGTCAGTTTTGGGGCTATTCCTTTTAATATTTATATATATATATATATACACACACACACATGGGGATATGACATGGTCTGACCGAAGATATATATTTATCTTCACGAGATGCCAATGATATCATGATGTCATTGGCCTTGAGTGAAGATAAATATGATATCTTTAGTCAGGCCATATCATGTTCTGTTTATACTATGTATGTTTTGGGCTGCATTCAACAAAAGCTCCAAATGTGCACTTAATACATTCCACTACGTTGAGGTGTTGGCTGTTTCAACACAAATCTGCAGGATGTCTACCAGCACAACAGATGCCATGTGTTGTTTAAAAAAAATATATGTAGTTGATCCTGCTGCTTTAAAATTATTATACAAAAATGTGTCTGGATTCTGGCTGATCTGGCCCTGACCACCCCAACACAACTTTCTATAGCCTGTCCCTCAAAACAGCAGATTACATATATTCTTAAAAAACAATGTCTCTTGTTGCTACTCTAAACTCATTGAATAATACATATCTGGTTGATCCTGCTTGCATTTTTAAACACATATATGTTTTAAAAATATACATTATCTGGTTGATCCTGCAACTTCGTTTTATCCAGGTCCAACTGTAATGCAGCATGAGTGATCGATATGCAGTCAAATGTAGCATGACCGAGCACTAGAAGATTCAAATGTGAGGTACTGTTAGAAATTGTTAATTATGGAGCCTGTGCTGTGAAGTGTAGAACAGTTTTCCCCTTTGTTAATATTGCCTCTATTTTATGAAAAGTATCTGCTGACAGTACTGAGAGAAGAGCAAGCGAGTTGGCAGCTTCAGAACCTCAGCAGAAAGCGCGAGCATGTGTTGCTATGGCAGACTGATGCTCACGCTTTTGTCTGGTGTTCGAAGCTGCCAACTCACTCGCTCTTCTCTCAGTACTGTCGGAAGCTTCTTTTCTTAAAATAGAGGCAATATTAACAAAGGGTCACACTTTTCAATACTTTACAGCACAGGCTCTATAATTAACAAATTATGATAGTACCTCAGATTTGAATCTTGTTACGCTCAGTCACGCCACATTTGACTGCATACTGATAGGTCATGGCACATTACAGTTGGACGTGAATAGAACAAAGTCGCAGGATCAACCAGATATTTTTAAAATTAATTATTTGTGTAAAGATGTAGTCAGGATCAACCAGATGCAAGAGATGTGAGTGTTTGGGGGGGGGGGAGTTGCTTGTACAGGGACAGAGAAAAGAGAGACAGGTGTATGATGAAAAGTGAAAAACTTTCACTTTCATCATGATGACATATAAGAACATGGAGATAAATGTATGACGTATAGGAACATGAAGATAACAATGTTATCTTCACTGGGCAGCCTAGATATCATTTTTATAATCGTATTTATCCCAAAACATACATTGTATAAATAAATAAAAATATATATATATATTAGAGGCAAAAAACTCCATTTAATGCATCAGTTAGGGTTGTTCCACAGCGACAAAAGTGAGGAAATTCGATGTTAGGGTTGAAACCCCCTTTGCACCCCTCTAGCCCACCTCCTAACTGGAATCGGGGTGGGCATTGGGGTCATTGGCCCTAACTCTCACCCCATCACATGTGGAAAGAAGCTGAGGAATAGGAGAATGGGGTGAGAGTTAGGACCGATGACCCCAATGCGCACCCTGATTCCAGTTGGGTGGGGTGGGCTGGAGGGTTGCAAAAGGGGTTTCAACCCTAACATCGAATTTCCTCACTTTTGTCGCTGTGGAACAACCCTAACTGATGCATTAAATGGATTTTTTTTGCCTCTAATTTCCCTTCTTTTTGAGAATGATGATAAGAAATAGTGAATGTAATGCGGCGGCAGGATCGCAGGGGCCAATGCAGTGGCGGGAGCGTGGGGCCTGCCATGTGATGTCTTGTCACATAGTAACATTGTGGCCACAAACGCAAATTGTAATGTGTATGGTGACATAAAGCAAAACAGAAAGAGAAACAGTACTGTAGACAGAAATGTTAAAAACAACACAAATGGAACTGCAAATGAAAACGCAAAGGGTAACGCACATGGTGGCATAAACGTGAACAGTAAGTGAAACGGGTACGAAACCAAAAGTGGAAACAGTAATGGTAACAGTAATGTAAGCGCACAGGCTGGTTTTCCTCAGAAGCTGTATAGAGAAAGACAGTGAGTACAAAGAATGTATGCAAAATAATGACTCTCGGAACAGAAAAATGAGGACTTGGAATAAATTGCTTATATCTCAGGAACCGTACGACATAGAAAAAAAAATTAAAAGTCATATGAATTATCACTTTTCTGGCTAGTTTTGTACAGGGGGCTAAGTACTTTTTTCATGAAAAGTCCGTATCTCGCACCGTTTCCGAGATACGGGCCCTGAAAGGCACGGCGAATGCCATAATGTTATCCTATGGGAAAAAACAGAAGTTTGGAGTGCCATAACTTTGCCTCCCTGTAATATTTTTTCACCAAACCACTGAAAGGCACATCTGTGGGATGTTGGCTGTGTTCTCTGCAAATTTCAGCCCAAAAGACCAAACCATTATTTTGCAGCAGGGCGACAAACAATTGCTGCAATGCGTCGTACACTGTAATGTTATCCTATGGGAAAAAGTGTCAAATTTGGAGTACTGTAACTTTGTTGCTGTGTAATATTTTTTTAACAGAATACTGAAAGGCACATTTGTGAGATGTCAGCTGCGTTCCTTCCAAATTTCAGCCCAAAACTCCGAACCATTCTTTTGCAGCTGGGTGCCAAAGAATTGCTGTCATTTTCCCACAGCCTAGAAAAGTACTGTCTCAATTTGCGAAAGCTTTCACAAAAATTGGCGATACTTTCATGAGTGCGACACTACTTTGCAAAAGAACATTTTCCATAAATCTGACAAACATATTTCTGGGGTGTTTTACCCCAAAATAAAGACATGGCTAGCATCCTCAGGGTCCAACTAGGTGAATACAAAAAGAATTAGGTTGCTACAGGGTCCCAAATTTAAATGCCAAGTATTTTTCTGATCACCAACTGAAAACAAAATGGCGGATTTGCGACAGTAAAAGGGCCATTTGTGAAAGTAAAAACTGCATTTGTGACACTGTTGAACTTTTTGTTAACTTTTCCCTTTGACTTATAATGGGAACTTATTTTGTGAATAACTTTTAAACCGTTTAATATTTTTTCATGAAATCTTTGAACGGCACATCAAGGACCTCGGCTGCACATTCCCATTCCCTTTTGGACCGGTCGTGCAAACCGTGTGACCTGTAGGCAGGACCGTAGAATTCAAAAAAAAAAAGCATAAATGCACGCTCAAATCATGCTTAATAACTCCACAGCTGTATATCTGACTGGTACGAAACTTGGGAGATCCCGAGGTGCATAGGTCTTGATTCTGTATTCCAAATTTCAGGCAAATCCGTTGAACAGTTGCAAAGTTATTAAGGTGAAAAATTTGGGGTTTAACATGTAAATGGCTCCTCAACCCTAACTATGGTAGCACTACCGTGCTACCATAATATATATATATGATATATATGTAGGAGACATAATGGAGGGAATTGGAGGGAAAATGTGCCTTTTTGCAGATGATGCAAAGTTATGCAATAGGGTTGATACTGAGGGAAGGGTGGAGGCTATGAGAGGATTTGAGTACTTTGGAACGGTGGAGTGAAACTTGACAACTGAAATTCAGTGTGAAAAAGTGTAAGGTTATGCATTTGAGACAGAATGATAAAAAAGCAAAGTATACTTTAGGTGCTGAACAGTTAAAAATAACAAGTCAAGAAAGAGACCTTGGGGCTATAATCTCAGATAATTTGAAGGTGGGAAACCAATGTTGTAAGGCTGCAGGTAAAGCAAATAGGATGCTGGCCTGTGTTGGTGAGGAATCACAAGTAGGATAAGAGAGGTATTGATGCCATTGTATAAGACAATGGTCAGACTGTATTTGGAGTATGGTGTCCAGTTTAGAGACCTCATTTAAAGTAGGACATTGATGGCCTGCAGAGGGTACAGAGGAGGGTGATCAAAATGGTTCAGGGAATGAAGGATAAGTCATATGAATCTATATGGAAAGAGTTAAATTTGTAGCCTCTGGAGATTAGAAGGAGACAGGGATATGATTGAGACATTTAAGTACATCAAGGGATAAATGGTCAGAGATGGCAGTGTATTCAAAAGGAAACTTCAAGTTAAAGCAAGGGGTCATAGCTTAAGACTAGAAGGAGGTAGATTCAGAAGTGATGTGGAGGAAGTATTTCTTCACAGAGAGGGTGGTGGAGCCATGGAACAGCTCACCTGAGGAGGTGGTGGTACTGAAACTGTAGAAGGTTTCAAGAAAACTTGGGACAGGTATAAGGGGTTGGTGGATGGGAAGCAAAAATGTATCTCTAATAAAGGGAAACAGGTAAGGGAGGGAGGGAGGGAGGGAGGATATGGGCAGACTGGATGGACCAGGATGGTTCTCTTCTGATATCACAATACTATGAAACTGTGAAACATTTTCCCAGTAGCATTAACAAAAAATTAATGAAACCAGACTCATAGTTATTTTTTACATGGCTCCACTTAAGGTTTACAAACCACCCTGATGTGGAATGTTGGTATAAAGTGCCTGAATTTCCAGGGTGACTAGTAACCATTCATCTTCTACATATAAATTATTTGGTGTGCACAACATATCCATAGTATCATGGATAAAATCTGCAAAAGACCAATTCACCTACTCTATGTGTGCATCAGTAAATTTAGCCAGTGGCTACCAAGGGAGACAATATTGGTTACAATGGGGTGTCCCTGTGATTCCTAAAATATTTTTATCAATTTTGGGTAAACAAGTTATGGTACTATAGCTTCAATAAGGTAAGCTACTTTCAGAAACTCAGAAACTTGTGGAGAATAAGCTTATTAGATAAAGCCTCAATAACACATACAGTACTAATATCCTTTTAAAGGACATGGTCGGCTACTCAAAGTTTACAGTAAAATTATGTGTCTATTAGTTGTCTCAGTACTTCTGTTTCATATTTAGCTCAATCTAAAATCACAAAGGAACTGTCATTATCCACCAGTTTTGATAACCATTAGTTTACAAAGACACCAATAATTGTTGTTATTGGTGGGTACAGTCACAAATAAGTCTGTCTTCATTCTTAAATAGGTTCAATAGTTCTCTCACTGATCTTTTCCGATACTGCATTATTACATAGTGGGTGGAAGGAAGACTTTTTTGGGAACATGGATATATCTGGTCTATCAATGAGTGTGGCTGGTATTTCCAAAGAAATGCTGGAATCTGCCAATGGCACTGAAGTAAATCTTCCCATGTTGCTTTTTGGTATGCAAAAGATTTCAAGTTAATAGTCTGAGAAAATCGGTGAATGTCTAATTTGGTTTAAAACATTTTTCCTCCTCCCCGGTCAGCCCTGCTTTCAAAGCTCCACAGCTCATCACCCTGACATCTACGGGACATACCTCCTATCATCTTCCCACAGGCTTGCCCCGGTGGAGTTGGTGGGGTCCTCAAGCCCCACCACAAAATGGATCAGGTTCTGGCTGCTAGCCCAGCTAGAGGTGAGGGCCTGTGGATGCTACTTGTCATTCTAGAGCTGGTGTTTTCCTACAGCTTTCACCCTCAGAGACATGATGTGCAATGCCATCATGGTGCATGCCACATGCACTCGTGCAATCGCACTGATGCCTGCCAGGTCCTCTGATCATCTTACCGCAAGCTGCCTTCCCCAGCTTCTGCTAGGGTCAGGTGAACTGTGAGCCTCCCACCTTCCCTAGGAAAGGAGAGCAATCCTAAATAAGCTCAATCCTCCTTCCTCCTGAATGACCCTCCAACAGCCCGGATTCACTCCCAAACCTTGGGTATCAATGTCACAAGCAGTAGCACTACATGAGCAGTGGGATGGCATATATGGTTTCAGATTTGTTAATAGAGCTTGTGGTGATAAAACTGAGTCCCTTCTGTAACATTTGATTTTCAGTATCACTGAGTGTATAGTTACAGTAAAGAAATTTACTATGTTTGGTTTCTACTGCATCCTTGTTCCCCTGGTACTTCTTTGACCAGTTCCTTCCATTGATATGAGACCACCCTGTTGGTGACTCCTTACTGATTTTCCTCTAATTGGACTTGCATTATTACCTGGTTTATTTAATGGGTCAGATATACATTGTGTCACTTATGTGGTCATGAGACGGGGTGGCAACTTTGCCACCCTATAAATCTAAAGTTAAAATGGCAAAATTGTCCAATTCATTACTAAAAGTAAACAGAACTGGGAAAATAACTACTGTAACACCAAATGATTGCATATTGGTCTAGTTAAGCCCAAAGGGGCAGATTACCTACACACAGCAGGTCTGCAGCATTTGACAACCTTATGTCTGAATGCCACACCAAGGAGTCCTGCAGACCTCTGTGTGCATTCATAGAAGGGATGCACATCCCTCCCACACTGGATCCCATGGCTGATAGCACAGCTGCACACACAGCCGGGCTGGGGTTATGTCTGGGGGCTTGAATGTACTCCATGCCATTCATGAAGGTGCATAGTGCCAGGCAAGGGGGACACAGGAAACAGCAGCAGAGATCTTGCTGTATCCATTGTGTGCCCTCCTAGAGAAGCCCCTCATGCTGGGGGAGGACAAATCACCCCCTTACAGTGGTGTCCCAGCCCTCTAGTTAAAAAAAGAGACTGGGGCAGCCATTCAGGCATTTGCCCGTCTTCTTAAATTTTGCCTCCTACACCTCCCCAGAATCGCCTGATTGTGCAGAGCAGGGGATACACTTCAGGGCCCAGGAAAAGCATTTGACTGGATGCCCACCTGTGTCCCCTAATCTGCCCCTGCACAGTAGCAAGTTGGGGGCACAGCACCATAGACAGGCACCATGCAGTGGTCCACTGGTGTGGAGCTGCTCCACCTGGGTATGCTTCTCACATGTGTACCCTGCTTTGCTTGGTGTATAGGTGCCAATATGCACATTTTGGGGCTGTTTTCCATTTTTATTTTCCTTATTGCAGGTATAGGACCACATCAAGTACATTAAGGAATTCTGTTGAAGGACACTGAGAACCCAAGACAAGGAACAAAACTAGTGGCATTGTTGGGAGTGGGATGGTGGCATGGGTGCAAGAAGATGTGCACATGTGTTGTTTTCATTACAGGGTTGGCAGGAGGGGGTACTGGTGATGTGATTTGGCAACCACAGCTGGTGTATTGATTTTATTGAAGGACTGGGTGGTAATGGGTACCAGTCCTGGGGTTTGGCACCCAGTACTGGTGTTATTTTATTGAGGGATAAAGCTAGTGTGTTGGAGGGGAGTTAAGAACCCACTGTTGATGTATTTATTTTATTGACAGATCAGGTGGGCAGGAGGGAAGATAACAGTGATGGGGCTGGTCACCTACTGCTGGTGTACTTACTTAGAGGTATCAGTAGTATGGGCGAGGGATACTGGTTCTGGGATTGGGCACCTGCCACAAGTGTAATTATTATCTTCAAATGCTTTCACAGGCAAAGGCTGCAAAAGAAAAGAAAAGTAGGTGCTGCTAGAGGGGGACTGAAATAGTCACGTAATGATCATAAGATGAATGAAAATTAAGTTGTAAATGACACAGTCACTAATTAAATAATGTGTAGCATTACCAAAATTTCAAAAAGTTGAAAATATTTTTTATTAAAAATTTGTTTTAAGCCATTATGTAATGTATAGAGACAATACAAAAAATAGTGTCAACATACACTTTCAGCATTAAAAATCATGTTGACATGCTATATTTTTCTTTTTAAGCTATGCTGCAGCTAAAACAATTTTCAGCACACCAGTTTTGGACAGTGTCAAATTATTTGCAATATTATCAACAGATGAAAATTGTAGACAGAGCTAATTCTTAATGACTAAGCTAAAAACTTTCACTTAAAAAAAATTGGTCCCCATTCACAATCCCCTCATAGATTGATGCAAGCTGTGGCAAACAACAGCTTGCATTGATTCCTGATGCACAAGGGACCCTGCATTCAATTCATCATCGGGATGGGTGCCGGCACCAAACTCCTGCAGCTTGTGGCAACTGCTGTCATGCATCAAGGTCAAAGGCGCATGGGAGAGATTTATGGCAAACTGTGGGAAATTCAGGTTGCATTGGTGCCTCACTGATGGAGACCCCATCTGTAGCTGGCAGGGTTGTGAGGAGCAGGACAGGGGACAAGGAGGGTGGGTCAGGTACAAATTGGTGGAGGGTAACAACAGATCCTCAATGGGAACATTGCATGGCCACTGCTGTGCCTGTGTTGCCCTTGAGGGCAGCCACAGTCCCAGTATATTGGTGGACACTGCAGGCATGTACCTGCCACAGTGAGATACCTCAGGCTGCTCCACTGCCACTCTGCCACTGTCCTGGTCCTGTGTGATTATGGAATACCTTAGGTGATGGCTCTGGAGAAGGCATATGGCCCATAGGCCAGCTTTGGGTGGTCTAACTGTCACAGACAGTGAGCCCTGTGGGGGCTTTGTGAAACCCATTTAAGGGATGCTGCAGCACTACCATGTGGCCTGCTCCTTTTCACCAAGACGCACTGGTGTGATCATGGCAAGGACAGCACAAGTGCAGTTGGCACAGGCAGCCCCCCACTGCTGCAGGTGGTGTTGATGAATAAGGAATGACACAAGGTGCAGTACAGTGAGCCCCTTGCATCATATTTCTTTGATACAAGCACCTTGCATCATTCCCGATGCTTTATGAATTGGGCCCAACGTTTCCAGCCCCAATGATTCCAAAGGTAGACCTTTCAAAAGATAGTTTGTTTAAAATGGGATAACTTTGGAACCATTTAGGCAAGAAGCTTAAGTTTTGTTTTTTTTTGTTTTTTTTTATGAAAGCTTGGAAACAGCTAAGTTGATATATTGATATAAGACTTTGCTTCATCTACCATATAGTAATATACGAAAACATACAATGGTTAACTATATTTTTGAAGTCCTGTTATTTTAACAACATATTACATTGACACGTATAGACATGCAGCGATGCATGAGAGCTGCATCATTAGGATCTATACGTGTTGATGTGACTTGAAGTTTTCATTTTTTTTTTTCAGTCAGTATTTTGTCTGCCTCCCAAGTTTGCCTGATAGCATTCCCCGCAGCCTTGTCACTGACCTCACAGACTTACCAGTTATCCATCACTTGAATTCAAACCCATTGGGTGGGTGGCCAGCTGTGTCAGTTGTGCGAGAGCCTGCAGGGGGGGCAGCTTGGGCAGCCCAGCATCTTCTTCCTCTAGTTGGTTTCTCCCCTGGACTGGAGAGCATGATGTATGTGCCAGCACATCACAGGCCAACTCTCTCCCTACTTCGGTGCACTTCTGCTATGCTACCGCCTGGCCTCCACCAGGTTACAGTTCCTACATCAGGAAGTGGTGTCTCTCTGTCCCTGAAGAAGGAGATTTGACATCAGGCATTCGATTCTCCTCACCCTTCTGGCCCACCAAGCAATTCTTTCCGTTCCTGAATTTTGGTGATTGGCATAACGGTGAAAGAACAATCACTCCTCCACTTGACTGGGCATATCAGTATTCATTTAAAAGGAAATTAAGTTTTATAATGTTATAGCTTTTGAAATATAATTTCAAGCATTGTAAAATATCATAAGCTATTATTTTTGAAATGGTTGAAAATACTAGTGTTTTTCTGTCTAAGAATAAAACATTCTTTTCTTGTTTTATTAAAGGATTGGATGGATTAGATGGGATACTAGTTATGGGTTGAGAACCCACCACCAGGTTGCGTAAAAGGAAAGACCATTGTCGTAACTCAGGAAAAAGTTTCAGGTCAAGAAAGAGGTTCTTCTCACGCAACTGATGTATATCAGTTTCCCAAAATACAGTTATCATTAGAACATTGAAAAACATTCTGAACATGTTCCAAAACAACACTTACTTTTCTAAATAATTAAAAAGAACTTCACATTTTCTGTGAAGCAACTTACCAAAGAATTATACTTGGGACAAACTCTAACAAACAGGAAGGTTTCAGGTTTCAACTCCCAGCCATGTTTCTATTGGTGAGCAAGAAAATGTCTTTATTTTCATATTTTTAAATGTTTTAACCTTTTATAACTTTTGAACTGCAGAACTGACCGTTCCCAGATTTACAGGATTGAGAGATCCTAGCACCATCTTCAAGCCTGCAAGAGCCTAACCATTTGGACCAGGGACCATGATACTAAGGTTCAAAAATGGGGTTTAACATCAAACTGCATACTCAGCTCTAATATACAGATGTTGCCATGCCTGTATACAGTAAATATATATGCATGTTAGTGCCACTAGTACGATGATTACAAATGCTGTTCTCTTTTAAACTCCTATTTTTGCACAGTAATAACAAGGCTATCTCTGGAAGGAATAACTTACAATTTGGTTTGTATGTTCTGGGTCTCAGGATCTCTGGACCCTGAACATCCATTAATGATCAGTTCATCAGTATAACAGTTCTAGAAGATTGAAAATACTTGACAATATAATTATGACATTCGCCGCCTATAGCTCAAAGATGACTGACAGTGGAAAGTTGAATCTTTCAGGTTCATTATAATTCAACCTAAGGAGATGCCTTTATAGAGGGTTTTACTGAAGATGTGTAGTTTTAAAATTATCAGAAAAATAAAATCCCAGTTTCTCAATGAGCAGTTAATGTTTCAACCTTCTATTTATAAAGTGTTTTTCACAATAATAGTACTTTCAATTTCGTTACTTGAAATCCCATTTTTGTGACATACAATCTCTTTTGGGAGATGCAACTTCTGTTTCTGATACTGCTTCAAAATGAGAAAATTATGTTCTATGTCAAACAAGTACAGTATGTTTACACTTTAAAAGCACAGCTGTTAAAAAATGGAATAACTGGAAATTTGGCATGAAGATTTTGAGCCCCAGAATCGCTAGATCCTGAACATTTCATGATTGGCTTAGCCGTTTTAGAGTTCTAGAATGCTGAAATCACATAAACATGCTGTTCTGTGTTAAGCCCCTTTCTTTGTACCTTGATCATGCTGCCATCTCTGGATGAGATAACCTGAAGTGGGCATCTGTTTTAAGTGCTAGGATCAATATATCCTGGAATGTTGGTGATGATTGGAATGGTAGTTTAAAAGTTCTAGAAGGTTGAATATTCAGTACATAGAAATGCTGTTCTGCTATATATTAAACTCCTATTTTCACACTTAATAACATGGCCAACCTTTTATGTTATAACCTGAAATGTGGCATGCCCATTTATGACGCAAAATCTTTGTATCCTGAAAAGATAATGAGTGACCAGCTCTGCTGCCAGTATCCTTCTGTCTCCCAACCAGTGAAATATATTAAAAAACACTAAATTACCTCCTAGCACCCACGGTAACCTCCTTCCCCACCAGTAACCACTATTCAGTCCCTCATCAAAGATCCTCAGTGTTCCATATCTTAATTCTTCAGTACTCCTTGCTGTGCTCTTCAGCCTGCACATTAACAAAAAATGGAATATAAACTAAGTCTGAAAATATATGTAGTATCCATGTGTGTGCAGACTTAATTATTTTTTGCATTTTTTTTATTTAGTCATAAGTTGACTTTTTGGGTCACATGATGCAGCTGAGCTGAAAGGAGATTGGCTCTCGAGCTCTGCCTCTACTGCTGTGAAATCAGTGGTAATCCTCCTTTATTCCTGCCACAAAAAAATGATGATGTCTTACTGTCCTCCTCCCCCAGAGGTCCAGAAGCTAGATTCTGCAGTTTTGGAAGATCCAACTTTACCAAAAAAGTCTAAAACAGAGGAGTCTGTAGAAGTCCCTGGAGCTTCTGCATCTAACATGGTGGCTGCTTCTCCTGACTCATCCTCTCTGCCGATAACACAGGAATTTTCAGAAATCAGACAGTTTATGAGCCATATTTCAGCTCAGCTTTCTAGAATGACTGTTGCCTTGGAAGAAGTAAAGCAGTGGATAACTTAGGCTCCCATATAACAGAAGTTGAGGAGCAGGTCAGTTTTCTAGAAGATCGGGCCCAGCCAACGGACTGCTGCCTGGTTGTGCTCCAAAGGGATATCCTGCTACTTTGGGACAAACTGGACAATCAGGAGACCAGGAGCCACCAGAACAATTTGCATCTCCTGGGTGTCCCTGAAACATGTGAAGGTGCCAGCCTTATTGCTTTCTTGCAGAAACATTTACCTATGCTTCTTGACCATTTCTTGGATGTGCCTATTGAAATAGATTGAGCACATCGGATTCCATCTGGCCTGCCTTCATCATCCTTGACCTCTCGCCCCATCCTCTTATATTCTGGCTACTTCATTATTAGGACCATGAGCACATACTTTCTTTGGCCAGGCAATGTAAGGACTTGCACTGGCAGGGCTCACTTTAAGTACAATCCTGACTACCCTAAACATGTGGTAGACTGCTGCAAATCATTTGATGTGGTCCAGGATCTGGCACAACAGAGAGGTTTACAATGCTTTCTAACTCCCCCAGCCACTCTCTGCATATTTGTGGTCACCTCCTCAGAAGCTTTCACTTCACCATCTGATGCCCGATGTTTTCTGCAGCAGCTGGAAATGCCCACCAACTCTTCAGCTCGCAATGCAATCCTGCTTTGATGCAGGATTCTGCACCGGTCAAGCCTACTGCTATGTTCAAGACTCCTACTGTGGATCGGACCTCTATACTGGCTCAGTCCCCTGCTTCAACCCAGAATCCTGTTATGCAGCAATTTCCAGCTATGAACAAGCTTTCTGCTCTGATCAAGACTCCAGGACCAATGAAATGTGCCAATCCACGTCCCATGCCCAAACCTCAACATACTGCGCACCACTGACCATCCACATCTAGCGATTGTACCAACTGAAGAATGTGGTGCTTCCACTCAAGACTTGGGGCCACCTTCACCTCCACTGGACTCAGAAGCAATGGACTTCTCTGTAATGCCCACCTGAACAGTATCCATTTTCCCTCCAGCTGGGATATTTAAATGGTTGGCTGATGCCATTTTGATATATACTGTAACCTGGGACTTTTTCAATATGGCTTTTTAATTCAGCTTTGGGACACTATCTAGGAAGCTGCAGACTGGAGGGTAGTTTAAGACTTTCTCTTGCCTGGATCTGATTGAGACCTTTTATGCCTGTCAGGGTCTTGGGTTGTTTTTCACTGCTTCCACTTCACTGGTTTGCTGTCTCTTCTGCTGTGCTCAATTTGCTCTGCATTGTGGGGAGAGGAGGGAGGGTTTGCTGCCCCTCCACTTTCTCTAATTTTATTTTAATTTTATTTTATTATAATTTCTTTATTGTCCTGAGACAAGTTTATTGATCGGTCCTTTTGGAGTCTCTGGACCCTGACTCAGTTTCCTTTTCAGAAGGAGCTGTCTTTAGGTGGTGTGTGCTTCTCCTCTCTCTGGTGGTAGTTTAAGTTTTTATGTTTTTCACCTTGGTGGAGGTCATTGTATGACACGTGGGTGCAGTCTGGACCTGTTTGGGTTTGTGCCAGTTATTGCGACTGGGCAGTGGGTGGGGGATTCTTAGTAGCTTCCCGTATCATCGCTTCCAATGGTATGAATATTTGATGGAGGTCTCATCCTGCGGCACCGGAGCACATTATTGTCTATTGGCAAGATCTCCATAGAACCCCTCAGCACCTGTTATTATATCTCTGGGGTCATTTCCATTTTCACTTTTATACTGTACTGGTTGTTTTTAGCACTTGCTGGGGGGGCAGATATTTGTCTGGGTTAACCTGTTTTATATGTGATATCATTTTCTGATTTGCTTCCTCTAATATTCTGGTTATGTTTCAAAAGGGGAGGGGTGGAACATTTTCATGATAGCTCATTAGAAGGAAATGGGGCTGCTATCACTGCCTTTAGGGATTGGCGCTGTGACTGCTTCTTTGTTTTTTGCTTCTTGCTACATTTGGCGGCAGCCGGGGGGGCGCCAGAAATCCTGGCAGCATCTGTGGCAAGACTGGAGGAGCTGTGTCTGCTGGCAGCATCGGCGGCAACCTAGAGGGGCACAGGAATCCAAGCCGCATCAGTGGCAAGAATGGATGAGAGACAGAGGATGGCAGAGAGAGGAGGAGGAGGCTCCACCATTGGGAGTCCATCAGCAAGAGGGCACACAATTTGAATTTGAGCAGCTGGGCTTAAATGCTAAGAGCCCAGCCATGCTCAGGACTTCACCGCTAAGGGAGCTGTGACTGCTTCTTTGTTTTTGCTTCCTTTGCTGCATTCAGCAACACAGGAGGGGCACCAGGAATCCTGGCCACATCAGTGGCATACCTGAAGGAGCTGTGTCTGCTGGCCTCATCGGCGGCAACCCAGAGGGGCACCAGAATCAAGCCACATCACAGACAAGACCGGAGGAGGGACAGAGGATGGCAGAGAGAGGAGGAGGCTCCACCATTGGGAGTCAATCAGCAAGAGGGTGTGCAATTTGAATCTGAGTGGCAGGGCTTAAAAGCTGAGAGCCCAGCTGCACTCAGGACTTCACAGCTAGGGAGCTATGACTGCTTCTTTGTTTTTTGCATCTTGCCGCATTCAGTGGCAGCCCGGAGGGGGCACCAGGAATCCCAGCTGCATTAGCAGCAAGACCAGAGGAGTTGTGTCTGCTGGCCACATTGGCAGCAACCCAGAGGGGCACCCGAATCCAAGCTGCATCAGTGGCAAGACTGGAGGAGGAACAGAGGATGGTGGAGAGAGGAGGAGGAGGCTCCACCATTGGGATCCAATCAGCAAGAGGCTATATGATTTGAATCCGAGCCGCTGGACTTAAAAGCTGAGAGCCCAGCTGCACCCAGGACATCACCACTAGGGAGGTGTGACTTCTTTGTTTTTCTCCAGCCCGCCCACCCGGCACCACCTCCATTATTAAACTGACTTACTGGACTCTGCCCACTGGGGGACAGCACCTATTAGAGAGGGTCATGGGGGCTGTGTGACTAAAGGCAAGGGAAGTAGCTACCTTGGATTGACTTTATACAGGGGAGTGGTTCTTGACCTTTTGGTGGGGAGGGATTTTATGAGGATGTTTTAACTTGTACTTTAAATCTTGTTTCAATGTGATCTGAAGCTGTGATACTCTTAGTTGCTGAGCGGTAGAATTGTTACCTATATAGTTAAGTACGGAATAAATGCTTTGAACTGTGAGCAGGGAACAGAGAGATTGTTGGGTGGGGGGCTCTACTGGGAACTGAATTCTTGTAGGGCCATAAACACAGGATAGGGACAAGGATGAGGTAGGGGCTGCACATCACTAATGCCGGCATTTTTGGTATGGTGGTGGGGTGTACTGGGTGTGGGTCTGCCATGGTTCTGGAATGGGCTTGGAGGATGGGAGAGGATATGGTTTGTTGCCAGTTGGCTAAATTAAGAGAGGACTATGGTGGTTAAGGAGGAACTTAAGTGGGAGGGATAGGAGGATGGAGGCCATCCTGGCGGGGAGTGATGGGGCTGTGGGGAGTAATGGGGCTGACTTGATGGGTCAAGTAGCTGCACCCAGGATCATGAGCATGAGCAGAAAAGTGGGTGGGAAATACGCAAGCTGTCTGGGCGGGGGAGGTGGGGATGGGGGCCTGGAGGGAAGAAATGTGGCAGGCTAAATGGGTCCAGTAACTGCCACTGGGATCAGAGACACTAGCAGAATAGAGAAGAGAAAATGGAGTGCAAGGGGAAAAAGAGGGCCCCAGCGGGAGGGGGGTGTAAATTGCAAAAAGGGCCAAAGATGCTGGCAGATTGTTGGGGGCAGAGGACTGGAGAGGCACAGACAGGAGCAAGTTGGGGGGTGCACCATCAGGAGAAGCAAGGAAATAGGCATACAGGTAGAGCTTAAAAACAGATTTGTGCATCTAATATTAAAAAAGGATGGGGAGGAGGATGAAACCATATTGGAGGTGGAATAGGGGTCTGAAGGGAGGGTTGGAAAGGGGGGATGGCCAGAAAAGCATGAAGGGCAGGGTTGAAGGGGCAGCAGGACACTCTCCATGGACAGGGGAAAATAGGGAGTTGGCAAAGGGGTTCAGGGGGCTCAGGGTGGAGGGTAGGGTACCCGTCAGATCAGATCAGACCAGATGGGGGCCTTGTGGTCGGGGAGCACAAGGAAGAGGACCCAAAAGAGGAGTCACCCCCAGTTGGGGCTGGGCAGGCCCCACGGTGGAACAAGGATATGGAAACAGCCACAACACAGGAGGTGTCAATGCAGGACCAGGATAAGATGCTCAGCACTGACAGGGGGCAAGGAGATCTAGAAGATGAGGGGGGTGCTGGGAACACAGGGTCTAACACAGGGAGTCCAGGAGGCCACCACTGGAGGGGTCAAGTTGCAAGGACTATGAAGAGTGAGTCAATTGTTAGAAAGGAGGTTTCAGGGACTGAGAAAGCATTTTGCAAGAGGGGGGAGGATGCAGGGGAACAGGCATGGAGTGCTTTCAATGTAGGCAAGGTAAAGGATAAGGTCATGATTGTTGGGGTCTCCATGGTTAGGGGTATTAGCTGGGGAAGGAAGGGCAGAAGGGGTAGCAAGGTTTGGGTCAGTTGCTTGCCAGGAATGACAGCTGCAGAGGTCATTCACTACATCCCTTCCTGGGGGAAACAACAGGATATGAAAACCCACCTGGTGTTCCATTTGGGAACTAATGACCTTGCTGGACATAGTCTGATGGAAGTACAAGCTAGTTTGAGGCCCTATCGCGTTTCTGTAATAACCTGTGCTTTTGTTCAGTGGCTTTCTCAGAGGTGCTTCCAGTCCCAAGAGCTAGCACAGATAGGAAGCAGTGGATAGCGGAGTTCAACTGCTGGCTGTCTGAATGGCATGCTCAGAAGGGTTATGGGTTGGTGGACCATTGGGGGACCATCTGGCAAGATGACAGCCTCTTTGTCCCAGCTAAGCTATATCTAAATAGAGAAGATAAGGAGGCACTTAAATGGAAACTGGAGTTCTTTAGTACAAACTGTAATTTAAACTGAACGGGGGCAGCTAGCAAAACCAAACATTGCATGCGACAAGGAACAGTTGTCCCCACACAGAAAACAAGCCAGCCAGTTGGGGATAGAAATGATATCACATGAAAGATGATCATCAAGACTGGGGTGGGGGTTAGGGAGACCACATACTGGAAGGCCATGCACAAACATCAGGAGCCTGGGTAACAAGGTCCCAGACCTGGCAGCAGTCATGGCAGAGGAGGAATTAGACTTGGTGGGAATTACAGAGTCTTGGTTTCATGACAGACAGGACTGGGACATACATTCTGGGGTATATGCTATACAGGAAGAACAGGGTCGACAGGAGAGGGGACGGTGTAGCACTATACATGAGGGAGGGATCCCAGTAACAGAAACACGTTGTAGGTGGGGGGACACAGAGGCACTATGGATCTGCTTGACCACAGAGAAGGGTGAGGTTGTGCGCACAGGTGGTATACAGGCCACCAGGGCAACCAGAAGGGGTAGACAACCAGATGGTCAAGGAGATGCTTTGGATGGTGGCTAATGGTGAGGTGCTGCTGATGGGAGATCTCAACCTGCTGGATGTGAAGTGGGAATCAATGTCTGCAGCCTCATCCAGTAGCAGAGCGATTATAGACTCTCTCCAGATTGCCCATCTCAGGCAGCTGGTCAAAGAACGAACCAGGGAAGTAGAGATTTTAGATCTGGTGCTTACAAACAGAGACAGAGCAGGGATGGTATCAGTGGGGTATAACCTAGGCACTAGTGACCACGGCACTGTGTGGTTCTGGTATCGCATCAGCCTCGCACAACTGGACCAAGGTGAAGGTTCTTGATTTCAGACATGCAAATTTTGACAAGATGAAGGATTATGCTTGCCAGGCAATTAAAGGGATGGGGGGGCTTGGGGGGGTGGAAAACATATGGGCCATGATAAAGGGAGCCATCATGGGGGCCACTGACCACTGCACAAAGAGGGTAAGCAAGAATAGGAAGAAAAGGAGGCCACTGTGGTTCAGTAGGGAAGTGGGGCCAGTACCAGAGCTAAGAGGCGAGCCTTTAGATAATATAAAACAACGCAGAGTGAACTAGACTGGGTAGAATACCAGGAAAAGCAAAGGGAGGCAGAGATGGTGGTCAGACAGGCAAAAGCAAGGACTGAAGAGAATATCGCCAAGGCGGTCAAGAAGAGGGTAAGACTGTAAGATTCTTGCATGATTTGGACTGATGACTCTGGGATCCCAGTACTGAGAATAGTATAAATGCCACGAAACACAGTGAGTTCTTGTTTCCTCACCTGGAGGAGGTTTACTTCAACATATAGGCATTACCATTACAGGCACTATAATAAAAATATAGCTGGCAATAGTTTACAAGATAATATAGCTTAGATATTTCCCGTTTCTCTTGGAAGCTGACGGCAGGTTCTTAGGATGTCAGGATTTACAGCTCAACTCTGGCTAATTCAGCCAGTTTATATACATTTTACACTCTGCCTGACAGCTGCTTCCAGAGAAGGTATGTAAATATTCAAATGAGAGTGAAGGAGTACAGCTTAAGAACTGATGAATGGCCTATTGGAAGGTAGGCAGATAACTAATGAATAGAGCTAAGAGCTAATGAATGGCCCATTGGAAGGTATGCAAATAGCTAATGAATAGGGCTAATAAATAGCCTGTTGAACAGACCAATAGCTACTTAAATAGCTTATTGAAGACTTGCAAGTTTATTACGTTCTTTCCATCACATGCTCAACATCAGGTCAGAATAATGTCAGTTTCAACTAGCTCCTGACCACAAGGCTTCATTCTTTTTATGAACCTTCCCTTGAACCTTTAAAACACTTACTTTTGGCCATCAAGCATTGAAACACAGTGTATAATACAGCAGTATGCAGCAGTACCTATACAGCAGTACCTTACAAGACCTTCTTCAGGTATGTCAGTGAGCAGAGAAAATGGAATAACTAGTCTGTTAGCAGAGACGGGGAGAGGGTGGAGGGGGACAGGGAGAAGGCTGAACTGCTGAAAAATTACTTCAGTGCAGTATTCACAAGGGAAGAAGACATATGGATGGGAGGCAACATAAGGCCAGCTGATATGGAGGGGTTGGGGTGGATGTGAGTCCCTTCTGGGAAGAGGAGATATTGAGAGAACTTAAGGGCCTGAAGGTGGACAAGGCCATCGAGTCGGATGGAGTTCACCCAAAAGTGCTGAGGGAGCTGAGGGAGGTGTTAGCGGCCCTCTTGACCACGCTATTCAATGAGTTCTTACACTCAGGGGAAATCCTGAAGGACTGGAAATGCGCGGATGCACTGCCCCTACATAAGGGAGGGGGGAGGCAAGACATGAGCAATTACAAGCCAATAAACCTGACATCTGTGGTCAGCAAACTAATGGAAAATTTGCTCAAGGACAAAATCACCAGCTACCTGGAGGCAAATGGCCTCCTTGACCCAAGGCAGCATGGCTTTACCAAGGACAGATCTTGTCAAACAAATTTGGTTGGGTTTTTTGACTGGGTCATCAGGGGCGGTGGATCAGGGTGGGTCAGTGGACATAGCTTACCTGGATTTCAGGTAGGCTTTTGATATGTTACTGCACAAAAGGCTATTGTACAAAATGGAGTGCCTGGGACTGGGAGGGGTGGTTATAAGGTGGGTGCGAAGCTGGCTGGAGGGCAGAATACAGAGGGTGTTAGTCAATGGGGTTCCCCTGGGAGTGTCAGATATATTTAGAATTTATCTGTCCTGGCGGGACTGCTACTTGCTGTTCCTGGAAAGCCCTCAAAGCTTATGTGCATGGGCAGATCATTGCATATGGATCAGCAAAGGCTGAGTGGCAGGATCATGATCTCTGCTCCATTACATCACAGCTGATTTGCAGAATTGGCATAAGGCCAGAGATCATTTCCCGTAATTATTGCAGTTGAAGCAGGCAATACAGTACCACTTGAATGCTCTTAATTCAAAAGAGCTGAATTTGCCCTAAGTAAGATGCATCATGCTTATTGAGAAGGTGGTGAAAAGGTAGGGTGCCTTTTACCTTACAGGCTAAAAAAGCTTTCAGAAGAATCTAAAATTCTGGGCATCCATGTTGGATCTGCTCTTCTAACTGCCCTGAAGGAGATTAATGATGCCAATCTGTAATTATTATGGTGGTTGTGTGTGTCTCGGATTGCCCAGGGGAAGTTGGACAGAGGAGGACATTGCTACCTTTTCAACGTATGTTTTGCTTCCCAAGTTGTCTGAGGATCAGGCCCAGAGTTTAGAAGTTCCTATTTCCTCTCAAGAAGTGGCAGCTGCAATTCAAGAAATATCCAGTGGCAAGGCACCTGGTCCGGATGGGTTGCCTATTGAATTTTACAAAAAGTTCATTGACCTTTTGTGCCCCTTATATTTTTTCCACCTACCAGGAAGTCTGGAATTTGCATATTTTGCCGGAGACCATGACTGAAGCTATTATTTCGATCTTACTGATAAAAGAGAAGGACCCTCATGCTTGTTCTAGCTAGCTCCCCATCTCTCTCCTCAACGTTGATTACAAAATTTTGGCCAAGGTTTTGGCCTTGAAGCTAGAGGCTGTATTGCCGTGCTTAGTCCATGCTGATCAAGTTGACTTTGTTGCAGGAAGAGATGAGATGGACCATATTCGGAGGCTGTTGAACCTGCTTTGGGTGGCGAAATCTTCTCTGGATCCAGTGGCAGTGATTGCACTGGATACGGAGAAGGCATTGGACTCACTTGAATGGCTTTATCTGTTTGCTGCCCTTCAAACCTTTGGGATCAGGAAGGGGTTTATTAGTTGGGTGTGGACTCAGTATTCAGCCCCAGAGGCCTCAGTATTAATGAGTAGGATGGCCTCTGCTATGTTTCCTTTGGGATGGGATACATGGCAAGGATATCCCTTATCTCCAGCACTTTTCTAGTCCTAGCTTTAGAACTGCTGGTATAAAAGCTACTTGAAAGCCAAGACATACCTGGGCTGCAGGTAGGGCATGACATTTTTAAACCCATGCTTTTTGCAGATGATATTCTCCTTACTCTGAGAAACCCAGAACAATCTATCTCAGCCTTGACTGATCTATTAAATGAGTTCTCTGTTTTGTCAGGCCTTAAACATAATTGGGGAGAACAGAGGTCCTGCCTCTAAATTCATCCTGTTCTTCAATCTCTCTGTGAGGGATAGGATGTGAGTGGGTGAAGCATCCAAATAAGTATCTGAGGTTTCTTTTTTCTTCTGATTTGAAGGAATGGATTCATCTTAATTTCACCCTTCTGTTGAAGTCAATACAGAACAACTTCAACAGATGGAAGCATCTCCGTCTGACTCTGTGGGGGAAAACCCATACTTTACAGATGATGGTCCTACCCCAGATTTCATATCTCCTCCGGTATCTCCCGTACCAATTCCAGCCCATATTTGGAACTCTTTAGATAAACTCCTTAGGCACTTCCTTTGGGGTTAGGGTCTAAATCCTGACTGTCAAATTCCTGACTATTTAAATCCTGTTTTTTTATCCTGAAATTAATAATACTGATGAGCTTTAAAGCCCGAATGTCAGCATCCTGACAGTCTAACACTTGTACAGCATTTAACATTGTTACAGTGCCACAGCTCTACCCAGACAGCAATGACTTTTCCGTGATTGGCAGCACCAGTAAAATAAATCCCCACAATGTCATTCCTCTACATATAGATATCCAGCTATACATATTTTTTTCTTTGCCCTTCTGAGACTTCACAATGTCACACACAACTCCAGCTTCTGCCATTCTGCAACTACTACTACAAAAAAAAACTGCCTCAGTTTGGTATTGAAATAAGCACAGCCAGGACATGATTGGTTGACGTCTGTAGCAGTAGCTTGTTAGTAGCTGTCATGGTTAATTATGGAGAAAGCAGTGAAATGTAGTTAGCTGAGGAATTTTTCTAATTTTACCCCAAGCTCAGAGAATGTTAGATGTACAAAATCCAAAGAGTGCAGGAGAGGGTAGGTGACAGAGTGATTTAAACAGAATTGGGCTAATATCAAAAACATCATTTAGGTTAGCAAGATTCAGCCCAACCCTTTCCCAGGGTAACTGAAGATGGGACCAACGTATTCGGGATTTCCATACTGCCCAGACAAATTGGGAAAGTTTCTTGTTCCAACAGTTGAAATACAGTAGTAGGAGGATAATATTACCAGGAGCGTTTGGAAGAAATATAGAAGCCTGGGAACTATGTTCTAAACTTAATCTGACAGTCGGGATTTTTCGGTATTTCGGCATTTCAGTATTTCAATACGCGGTGTTATTTCAGTCGGGCTTTCCATACAATCGGGATTTTAGTGAGGGGATAATTTTAGTCGGGCTTTGGGATGTCGGGATTTCATACGGATCCCCTTCCTTTGTGATGGAAGCAAAACCCACATTTGTTTGAAACGATTAGTTGCACCTCTGCATTTGGGTGGGCTTTGAGTTCCTTGGTTCAGAGGGTATTACTTGACCTCATGTGTTTGGCAGATCTGTATGTAGTTATTTGCTGAGCAGTGTCATGACTTTTCCTGGTGGATTGTCTTGGAAGAGCAGTTGTTCCCGGGGATGGCACCTGAACTGCTTTTATGGCATTACACTAGTGCTCGACCATCTTACCCCATACATGAATATATTTTGGATGTTTGGAAAGGGATGACCAAATTGTCTCCAAAATCTTGGCAAGCTCACTTTTCCCACTGCCCTTATTAAATAATCCTATTTTGCAAATAATTGGGATTCCTTTCTATTGGTCTCATTGGGCCACAGATAGCGTCTACAGGGTGGCTGATCTCTTTCATGAAGATAGGTCATGTTCGAGGATTTTAAACCCTCAAACCTAGGCCTCCCTGTCACAATCCCATCTTTGGAGATATTTCCAAATTCATCATTGCTATCTTCTTATGTTGGACCTTAGCTTCAGTTACCTCTCAGCGGGGTTTGGCATGATTTTGTGGGATCAGCGAGGGGGGGAATAGCCTCCCCTCAACCTTCCAAGATAGGCCATATTTATATGAGGCTGTTGAAATTGTATATTTCTTCAACCCTCACCTGAAAGTCAGGATGGGAAAAACAATTGGGTGAGCCACTTTCTGAGGCAGATTGGGAGAGTTGTTGGACTAATCTTTCCGATACACGCCCAGATCTGACAGAGAGACTTATGCAGTGGAAAGCCTTAAATTTATGTTACAGGACCCCCAAAGTGCTACACAATATGAGGTTTGATTCCTAGCTTGGAATGCTGGAGGTGTCACCACCAGTCCAGTTCCCTACTGCATTTTTTAGTCCTGTTCTAAATTAACAGGGTGGTGGGCTGCCATCCAGGAGGAAATTTCAAGGTGCTTTGCTACGAGTCCCCTGATGTGTCCTCATGATTTTAGGCAATACTAACTGATTTCCTGTCAAGCACAAGATTCTCATCCTGTGGTTCATGGCCGCAGTCATGGAACAAGCATCTCATTCTTCAGAAGTAGCATTCTAACTCTATTCTTACTTTTGAGGAGTGGTAGGATGGCCTCCATAAGCTAGCTGGCTATGAACAGTTGTCTATTAGACAGGCGGGGAAAACCGTTTTAGTTGATAAAATTTGGGAGCCTTATTTGAGTATGTGTCGGTAACCTATAGGCTGGGGACAGTGAGGTGTGGGATGTATTGCTTTTCTTGTGCTCCCCCTATTCATTCCCTTTCCAGCTGAAGACTATATGATAGGTATTGGATACTCACCTCACTTTTTTCCCTTCAATGTCTGAGGTTGTAATGGGGTTGTCCATCAGTATGTCTGTCTTGCCAGGTTTTAGCTGTTAGTTAATTTAGCTGTATTTTGTCATTACAATTTTGATGTTTTTGAAGTTATGTGTTTTCTCTTACTAGTTCATGTTATGGTCCAGTTTTTTTCTATTGATGAAGGTTCTGAGACCTACGGTAATGAGGGAATGAGAGGGGGGGCCAGGGGAGATTTGTGGATTGGCTTATATATGTCAATTATTTGTTATAGTATTACTGTACATATATTGCCTGCATCCGTTTATGATGGCTTTGGTTATTGTGCTCTTAGCCTATCTGGATTGTCCCATCAGTTCCTTAGTGGATGATTGATGTTTTTGTGTTCTGTATTAGTATTTGTTAAACATTTAAATAAAATGTAAATGGAAAAAAATGGTTGGCTGGTTTTGGCCATTTTAGGCCCACGTTGTCAGGGCTGTCACCAGACCTCATGAAACATTAGTGGCGCCTTGTAAATATGACCAAAAATGTGTTTTGGGGTCAACCCCCCAATATACATTTGGTTCAGATTAACAAAATTACCATTAATATTATGGCATGAAATTAACAACTTAGCCACCCAGAAACTTTGGGCACAAAATGACCATATGATGACTAAAAAAGGAAAACCTGGGAAAAATAACAAAGTCTACATGCATGCATAATGCATGTCTTTTAGGACATGTCGTTTTTTTTCCAGGTTTTTCTTTTGCTCCGAACATAAATATTTTTGGCCATTTTCAACAAAGATTCTCAGGGTGGCCAAGTTGCTATCCCTCCTCATGACCACATACTGTAAGCTGTACTTTGTATATGTGGCCTGGAATTTTTTTTTTTGGGGGGGTGACCCCCAAAACACATTTTGTGTCAGTTTTAGAAGGTGCTACTTAGATGGCCATTAAGAGGTGCGGAGACTTGCACAAAACACTTGGAGAAAAACGTACTAAGGTTCATACTAAGGTTCTGTATAAGGCGCTAAGGATGCTGTTGGACCATTTATACTCTTGCTGTTCACCTGTAATAGGAAAGAGTATTTCCATTTGAGGTCTAACCATCTAGTCATTTTTTAAAACTGGCTTCTGTCTTTACTAACTATAACATCCAGCAGTGGTTTGTTCCAAGGGTTCACCACTCTCTGCATGTAAAAATATTTCCTTTTATTTGTGTTAAACCTTTTTGGTCTCAGTTGCAGGGGGTGGCCTTTATACCTAACCCATCATTTTTAAACTCAAGATCTAGTTCACTTATCACATTGTTGTCCTGCTTTCAGAAAAAGAGATGTGCAAGAACCAGGGGACACAATTTGAAGATAGAGGGGGGACAGCTCAGGGGCAATGTGAGGAAGTATTGTTTCACAGACAGGGTGGTGGACGCATGAAATGGCCTTCCTGAGGAGGTCATGGGGTCAACAACAGTGGGGGAATTCAAGAATGCATGGGACAGACATAAGGCAATTCTGGTGCTGAGTAGGAAGAAGTAGGCTGTTGGTTAACTAGGATCTGCAGCTTATCCAATAGGTAGGGAAGTGGGCAGACTACAGTAGGTGGGCCAAGCAGTCCTTATCTGCTGTCAAAGTATATGATTCTATGTTTATGTTTTTAATATAGTAACATAGAAGTAGATCTCCTTGTACTCTTCTTGCCACTAGAGACATGAGATTTAATTTTTATAAGCGTTTGTTGTGTATTGGAAGTATTTAAGTTGTATATCATTTTGGTTGCCTGTCTATGTACCCCCTCTATTCTATTCATAGTACCCCTAGAAATTGGTCCTCATACTGGGATTCCATAGTCCAGCAGATATTTCACATAGGATATGTACATGGGTATTATCTCCTGTGCATCCCTACTTTTAATGTTTTGTTTTATAGTCCATAGTTGTCTTTTTGCCTTTGCTACCTGAGCATTGCAATGCTTGTCGTATGCAAGTTTTTCGGTGACTGTTATTCCTAAAACTTTTTCCTCATTTGACTCTCTTAGAGTTCATTGGTTTAAATTATATTTCACTTTCTTATTGTGTCTGCCTAAGTGAATAACACAGCACTTTTCATCGTTAAAGCACATACCCCAGGTTTTGGCCCACTTTTTTATGGTATCTAGATCCCTTTAGAGTCTTTACAATGCCAACAAGTTTTGTGTCATCTGCATATTTGCTTAACCAATTTGTGACCTGTTGACCCATATCAGACACAAATATTTGGAACAACACCGGCCTCAGCAATGATTCCTGCGGCACCCCACTTGTCACTGCTGTATTATTACTCTTGTTGCCCTATGTGGTACTTTGTCAAAAACCCTAGCAAAGTCCATACATATATATATATATATATCTATATATCCTCCAGGCCTTTATCTAGTGCCACCAATATTTTCTCAAAGAAACATAACAAGTTGGTTATGCCTGATCTACCTGATGTGAATCCATACTGTTCTCCATCTTTTAAACCAGATTTCTCAATATGCTCATTTATTAGATCCTTAATTATGGACTCCATAATTTTTCCTGTGACCATGGTTAAACTAATCAGCCTATAATTAGTATAGTTCATAAAGTCACAAATGCATGTATTGTCCATAAGCGTAGAACAAGTTATATTTATTTTTTATTTTTGTTTTGTAGATGGCAGCCAGTCAAGGTGGAGGGAGGGTTGTATCAGTTATCCAATGCAGGATTTTACTTAAAAATTGGTTGTTGGGGGGAAGGTGGGTTTGGGTGCTAAGTGGATGGAGATATGCTTTACTTGCATTTGGGGGTAGAAGAGTGGTATAGGTGCTAGTTGGTGAGGAGGTTGTTTTTTGAATAACTGTAAATTTCTGGGACTGGGCACCAGGTGTTGGGAAACCAAAATGGCATGCTGCCTGCTTCAGGCCACATGTGTTCTGGCGCACAACATGTCACTGTACAGCTGCTTTGTTAGTGACTCACAGGGCCTGTTACAAAGCAAACTTTTGTACAGCTGTGATGCAGTGAGTATCATTATGCAGTAGCTTCTTGAGTGGTGCACAGGGCCACTCATGAAGAATGTTCCAGGTCTTGTGTAGTGCATGTCACTATGCAGCTGTTTCTTGAATGGCTTGCAGGACCACTCGCAATGCAAGCTCCAAGTCTGGTGCACTAAAGGCCACTTGTGAAGCAAGCTAAAGGTCTTGCCGTGACTGTCCAGCTGTTCTGTGAGTTGCCAACAGGGCCACGTGCAAAGCAAGCTAGAGGTCTGGCACAGTGTGCATCCACATGTAGCTGTGTCACAAGTGACTCACAGCTCCACTCAAGAAACAATCTACCAGTCTGGTACCATTACTACAAATGTGGTTTTAGTTATCCTTTTCAAAAAGTTAGGAAATTAATTGCATAAACTATGTTAGTGCATCTATTAGGGTTGAAAAATGCAAAAGGGACAAGGTATAGAAATGAAACATTAGGTTTTAAAGTCATATGAGACTAGACAAATCACTGCTGTGGTGTTTTGGGCTTTGTTTAACCTTAATTCTGACTCCTCATCAGCTCTTGCTCTCATGATACAAGGCAAAGCTACAGTTTCAGGTCTGTTAATTGATCTCTAGAGATGCAGAGAAATTAAACCTTTATGGCAAAGCTGGTATAAAGTTGGGAAACACTTGTTAGAGTGACCCTCCCTGTTAATGTGCAAACAATTCCCCACCCCTTGCCCACCTCCCAGGTGCTTTAAATGTGTTTTCTCAACCATCTATGTGGCAGCACACACCTTCTTCATCCCCCTACACATTCCCAGTACAATTCTGTACTGTAAGTAACACATGTTTAAAGTTAATATTAAAATCCCTGCCCCTACCCCTTCCAAATAAATGACTACACCACACCCCAAAAAAGCCCCAGGTCATAATTCAAATGCCACCTCCCAACTTAACCCTTATAGCACACAACCTCCCTTGTTCCCCCAGTCCTCAATCAGTTTAAGGACACAGTTGGCAGCAAGATCAAATGCACTCCCTCTTGGGATGGTGCTTTTTTCAGCAATCCATCAATGCTGACATTCTGTATAGTAATGCCTGATAAACTGAAATATTTAAAACATTTAAAACACCTGTGAGATAGCAGGGAAATATTCATACAGTGGTTTCACTTAAAAAATAAAAGTAATAAACACTTTGTATAGCTCTTTACAAGTAAAAACTATGCATAGTGGTCCTGTGCCAGCACTTTCATCAGCAACATTCTACTACATGTACTGTAGTTTGCTGGGAGAATGTGGGCACTTACTCAGATGAAAATTGTGTGAGGCAAAGTCAAGGAATTTCACAAAGTAGTTTACAAAGTGAAGTTAATGACTTCTACCTCTACAGATTTTGTGCTTTGCATAAGGCCCACAGGGACCTGAAGGAAGAAAGTTATGACTAATCTTGGGCTTTGTGCATGGTGTGCAGGGCCTTGCTCCAAGAAAGTCATAAATGATACAGCAGGCTCTATGTGGAGCAGCAGACATGTGTGATGCATCTCTAGACCTGTGCTTAAATCAGCATACCTATGGGGCACAGCCCCAGGCAGAACTGTAGCTTGGTCCTGGGTCAGGCAGGTAGGAGATATGGTGGGCATTTGGGCTAAAACCCTGAGGAACACAACACCACTGATTTACTGAGGTTTATGAGACAGTGGACTACATAACTGTTGATTTTCTTACTTTGTTCACTTTGTGTTTTATATATAGGTAGTGTATGGGAGCCCATACACAACACGCTATTCTCATACCGAGTGATTACCATGAAGATGAGGCTCAAGAGGTCCCTGTGGTCATGGAAACCATTAAGTATTTGAACAGCATGATTGTGTATTTGGGATCCCATACACTTTTCTATACAGTATATGGTGCCCCAAAACACATGATTGCTTACTTTTTATTTAGTTTGCAGTAAGTGCTTGCCACCGGGAACCTGCACTCTTCATCCATCTGCCCTCCGGCCAGCTCATTCACATGATTGGTCAACCACCCCCTGTCCTATGAAGAGCACTGGTGGGAGCAGTTTCGTGTCCCATGGCATGCACAAGTAAGTGTGGCTACAGAAGCCTATGCCCCATGGGGGGCCTGTGCTGTTTTTGTACTGCCTCACCTAATATTGCACTGTTTTGCATGCAGTTGTCCAGCTCTCTATTTGCACTATGTAATGTATAAACTGTTTCTGTATTGTTGAAATGTCTTTATGGTGCACCTCTCATTGTATTTCCTCATCCCTCTCCCCCAGGATACATCTGGAATTGAGCAGTAGTCTGCTCAGTATGCCTTCCTGGTAAAACGTTTAAATAAATAAATGAATAAGTTGCATTGTGTCATAGCTACTAACACGGAACAAAAAGTCATTCTGTGTTTGTATCTATGTCACTACTACAGCAGAACAACTTTTGACAGTGTATGGATCTCCATACACAATGACATTCCACCATACACTATATACTGTATATCTACTTGCAAACAACTGCCTTAATGCACCAATTAGGGTTCAATCTAATGCCACAAAAGTAGGGAAAATATGGTGTTATGGTTTCCAACCCTAACTCCCCAATCCCCAAACAGCAAAAGGACAAGACTGCACAAGCAACCGCAGACAGACATAATCAAGTAAAAGAAACAACAATTAACATATAACTGTTTCTGTACCCAATACCCATTTAGGCCAGCAAAAGCAGCTGTTTTAACCTAATCTGAGCTTTTAAAGGTAAAATTTTACTTATTTGGGGAAAGTGTTACCCTAAACAAAAACTGCTACCCCCTTGAAAAATTTCTAGAGCAACTGCTGAAACCATGATACCCACATTGCAACAGTATTTCTGTCTTCATAAGCACAGGCCCCTATGGGGCATGGGCTTCTGTAGCCACACATACTCATTCATGCTATAGGACATGCACACACACATGTGTAGCTACATAAGCACATGCCCCTGTGCTTATACAGCTACAGATACAAACCCACTAAGGTAGCACATCAGTGCCTGCATTTGTGTCATCTGAAAACAGTTGCATGTTGTTTGTCTTACCTTATGATGTCCGTCTGTGATTGCATGTGTTGCCTTGTCTTTTACTTATTGGGGTTGTTGGAGTTGGGTTGGAAACCTTTATGCCACATTTCCTTACTTTTGTAGTATTACATTGAACCCTAACTGGTGCATTAACACAGTGTTGGTTTTTTTTGCAAAGAATTTTCCTTTCTTTTTGAGATAATGTAATCATATCTTCATTCATGCAGGTACCAAGAAACCTGCATCAATAGATGCAGAGGTGCAAGGACCCATGGGCCATGTGCCAAGACTCTATCTGCCTTAAGGAAGAGCATGGTGTTACTGGTGCTACATTTCTGTGTGGCAATGGATGTTGAGAATTCATAGGGCTACGTGGGGGGCTGCAGAAGGGCAGGTCCATCTGTGCCACCCCTTCCATGAAGCCACAGATACTGATGCACAGCACAAAGAGTCAATTTGTCAGCCAAAGTGCAGAGCCCTCTGGCACCCAAGGTGCAGATGTGCAGGGCTCTATGCCAAGAGAAGAGTTCTTGAGCCCATGCAATCAACCCTACACCTTCCATTCCCAGACTGGGAGGTGGTGTTGCATGACAGCGCTGTACCCCCAGCCTCATTGCATTCAGCTGGCTCACTGAGCTTGGCGCCAAATGCAAATCACTAGCACTGGATCACACAACAGTATCCACTGGGGTAAAGGCTGGCATTATACACAATGTTTCTTAAGAATTATTATGCAATTTAAATTTTGACCCCAAATTCTCAAGATAGTTGTTTTATGACCCCCCATTTATAAACATGCCATGTGGCAATTACAGCATAGTGGCCAAAATATAATTTCAATACGCGCTCATTCATTGAAAGTGGCAAGCTCACTCCATCTCTTTTGGTAAAAAGCTCAGTCAGGCTGCCAGCTGGGAGGTGAATGGAGGGCTGTGCTGGTGGCCAATGGAGGGGTACTTGATGAGGGATACTGCTACCAGACAGGGTGGGGGGCCCACTAGACACCAGGACAAGGTTGTGTGTGTGTGTTTTTTAATGATATGATGAATCAGGCTGCAAGCCCGTATTCTGGACAATGGGATGGGGTGAATCTCTAAGGGTGGGGGGCATTCTTAATTTGGCCAGCAATTGGCTGGCGGGTGGAGCCATTAGACACCAGGGAAATTATTTAATTTAAAATCATGTAGATGGAGGGACTGGGCTTAATATTGATGGGAGGATTCTTTCTATTTAGGCCAGCAATCAGCTGGGGGCCACTAGACACCAGCAATATGGGATCACTTTTCAGGAGGGAAAAACAGATTTTTTACTAAGTTGTTCCCCTTGGCTCTGATTGAAATGCAGAATATCGCCTGGGTGGAGAAATTAACATTTTGCAGGCGAAGTCTGCCGGGGATTTTGTATTTGCCTGCAAAATATTTTATGTAATGCAGGGATTAGCAAAATATTTTGCTTGTAACATTTTTTATTTCATACAACTCTAATGAGGTGGGATCCCAAAAGACCATGCTGAAAGTCTGGTGGAAAAATATTAAAAATCACATTAAAGTTATGAGTGAACACTGAAATATTTGAACATTCACTCATAACTTTGCCATTGTACCATACAACTGCTGTTAGCAAGATACTGGAAAAGGTGGTGGAAGTGCAGCTGACGGACTACCTCTCTAAACATACCTTACTGTCACCTGAACAGCATGGATTTTGTAAAGCACATGACTGGTATAGCCCTTGTTAAAGATTATATCTGATATAAGGATTGCCATGGACCGGGTATGCTGACTGGGGCTATTTTCTTGGACCTCTCAAAGGCCTTCAATCTAGTGACTCACTCCTACTCTGTACAGAGCTTCACTCCCTTGGTGTTACTGGTCCAGCCCCAAACTGGTTTTTCAACTATCTCACTGGCAGACTACAGCTTGTTAAGTAATAGAGCTCTCATCGGAACCTGTTCCTATCACTATCAGTGTCCCTCAGGGATCTATTCTGGGCCTTATCCTATTTTCTCTTTTCATCAATGATTTTCCAATGGTCCCTACCCATAGCACCACAACCCTATATGCTGATGACCTGGTCCTCCTAGCTAGCTCATGTGATGTCCATGCCATAAATCATAACCTACAAGCTGACTTCAGTAAACTGCAACATTGGCTCCTGACAAATAAGCTTGTGCTGATTTAAAGAGAACTCAACTCATGCTCTTCAGCTCCTCTGCCAAACTCAAACAGTATCCTGTCCCATTCAATGTCTTAAGTCTTGATGGTGTCGAAGTTGGCACTACATGCTCCTTTCGATACCTGGGAGTTACTCTTGACTCCCAGTTAGACCTGTCTGTACACATTCAAAATATCTGCAGGGCAACAAATATCAAGCTTGAACTTGCATACCGGGTTCGTGGGTCCCTTACTGCTGCTGCACGGCTTGCCCTTGCTAAAGGTTTATTCCTTCCTTCTCTCAACTATGGACTGACAATCTTTACCCTCGCCACAAAAACTAGCCTTGCTAAATGGGACGTGGCCTATAATAATGTTTGCAGCTTTGCCCTTGCGTCCTTGACTTACCCATCACTGTGATTTATACTATCAACTACTCTGGTTGTCCCTGGATAATTATCGTTCATTTGTCTTGGGCTGCTTCACAGATAAAATCGTCTACAATGCCACCCCACCCGCCCTGTCCAAACTCCTTCGGCCAGCTCTACCATCATACCTGCTAAGGTCAGCTGACTTGCAACCCCTCCTTATCCCAAAAACTCATACACTGTCAGGTGATCGTGCCTTTACTGTTTGTGCCCCTAGATTCTGGAATACCCTACCTGCAACCATCAGACGCACCCCACCCATCTCATCTTTAAGAGTTCCCTCTGGTTGCACCTCAAGTCTGCCTCAGCCTGTAACTGTTCCAGGGCTGCTTGATATCCCCTACTCCTGCTTGGACCCTATTGTGCACCTCCACTTCCAGCTCCCCTACCCCCTCTGAGCTCTAGTAAGGGGAATTATCTACCCTACATGCCCTTCTCCTCAGCACTTACATTCTCAAAATGGGACAAATTGCACTTGTATTATTTCCACAAAATGTAACTATTGTTTGCTTGTTCTTACCTTTGATGTATATGCTTATCTGTTCATCCTGTACCTGTTTATTTGTATCACCCTGCTCATTGCTTGTATTTCACATTGTTGTAATTTCCTTGCACTGTTCTGTAAACCATGTTCTGGTAATCTCTCAGGCCATATCTGAAAATAGGCATTCCTTGTCTAGTGTGCTTACCCAGTAAACAAAGGCTAATAATAAATTAGTAAATAAATAAAATATTTTTTCCACTAAATTTTCAACAGTCTTCTTATTACCCCACCTCATGAAACCGGTAAGGGAAAATGTTCAAATCCCACCAAAAGGTGATTTCAGTGTAACCACAAAATCACCTTTCTGGATTGATTTGAAATATTTCACCAATCTTGTTCATGAGGAGGAGTCACTAAAAGGGCATGTTGAAAATTTGGTACAGAAATATTCAACAATGCGAACGTTATGAGTAAAAATTCAAATCACCCTGAAGTACATTAAACAGAATTACCTTGTCTTCTCATATCTTAGTTGCTAGTTCCAGCATCAAGATGTCTTTTTGATCAGAGAGTGGATCTATGCCATGGGACACTTTAATGTGACTGAGGGTGTGTGGGGAGCAGAGTGGGGAGCCAGTGTAGATTCGGTGATTGTGTGTGGGTTTAGATTTCCAAGGGACCATTTTCTTAGTTACAGTGTATTGAAAAAAGACAATGAGGGACTGTTTTCTTTTTTTCTGCTTTACTATTGTACTGGATGTATGTAACACTGGTAACTGCACCCCAGTGTCGTCTTTTACTCTACTGCAGCACCAGGGGTGAGCATGCCACCTTTGCACTTGGCAGGCAGACAACCTAGAGAGGAGGGGCATGTGCAAGCAATACTGGGGTTGGGCACTCCATTCAATTTTTGTATTACAGTACTGTATATTGGGGAAGGATAACAGAGGGCTGGCTGAACTGGGAGGGGAAGGAAATAAAAAATAAAGACAGAGAGATAGATAGATAGATAGATAGATAGATAGATAGATAGAGAAATAGACAGAGAAATAGATAGATAGATATCGTGTGATCACCAGCTCACTGCTGGGACTCAAGCCAGCAGCATGCCTTCAACTGAAGCTGCAGATGTCAGGAAAGTCCCAATGTCCTCATACAGAGAACACAAGTGAAAGGCTCCTCATTTAACTGGGCACCCAGCATTTTGGGTGCCCAGAAATCTTATTTCCAGCACATAATATTAAAACACAAATGCTAGAATCTAACTAAACTGGTCCTATTTAGCTAGGTTCAGGTGTTGTTTTCTAAAAACAAACCATTTTTAAATGTTTTCTGTGTTTTTTAGTTGGAAACAAATGTCAGCTGTCATGAACCAGAAAATAAATTTTGGTTTGTGTGAGTTGTTTTTGGTTTATGACAACTTAGTGAACTGAAAATGATCTTGTGAAATGAAATTTAATGTTCATATCAGAGGATTATCCAATAACCCTACTAAGCATGTTCAGTAAAAAATCTTTAAACCCTTATAACTCTGGAATTGTTTAGTATTCATTCATGAAATCTTCAAAACACACTACCTTGGCACCAGCTACTTCTACCCTAAAACTTTCTGAAAAAAATCTGTACCATCTAGGTTGTACATGACAGCAAAACAAATACCATGTATTAAATATAGGAAAAAGCAGTGTAAGTCATTATAGATCGATGTGCCATATCACAGAAACTGTACAAGATGCCATCACAAACTTTCACATCTTCAGACTCTGCCAGAGAGACCATACATGCCAAATTGTGGGCTGTTTCATACTGCAGAATACTGCCAACATTATTAAGGTACAAAGCTGGGGTTTAACATTAAACACCTTACTCAACCCTAACTGCTGTGCCAATATAATATACAGTATAAAATAAATGGTAATATTAATTACATGCTGAAAATAGAAAATAGAGTAAGAATTGACCTTTCAATTATAGCTTCTTCAGGATTATCTAAAGGAGAAAAAAGCAAAGCAATTTTTTCTCTTTCAGATAACTCCTGAAGAAGATTTATGGTCAAAGCATCTATTCATACTCTTTTCTATTTTCAGTGTGCATTTAATATTACCATTTTGTTTTGTTTTCAGTCTGCATGCTGATGCAGCACCTTGTTTTTTTGTTCTTACATTTTGTGAGGATAGATAGATAGATAGATAGATAGATAAAATTGATGGGCTATACCAAGGCCTACAGTAATTAAAAATATGCTATTTGCTTAATGAGTGATGGCCAGGACAATACTGCAACTCACAAGTGGCAAGGCCATGAGTGAATTTTGTAAGAGCTGCTGCCTAACAAGTGATGATAAGTGGCATATTCTGAGCAGAGCCATTGTATGTGAAATTTATGAAATGTAGTTCAAACTGTAAAACTTAATGAAGATTTAACTATTTCTGTTTGATTTACAGCTTTATGGTGACTTCTGCAGAGGTTATTTTGATGTCCTCCGTATTGTTCTAGCTATTTTCCCATTTGTTAAGGGTTCCTTTGTGATCTCTACCCAATGTGGTCTCATAATAAACACTGCTTTCCAAAAGTATAAATACTGCTACAGTATATACGCTGTTCAAGCCACAAGGTCATAAAATAGAACTTGGCATTTCTTAGTTATCCCACTACTTCAGGAGAAAGTAATGTCCTGCAGTAATTTATACATTATCATTTTTTCTCTTAATTTTATCAGATCACATATTCAATTTCTGTAGATTCTAAATGTTTATATTATGACTGTAATTCATCAATAGTTAGATTCACTATCATACTCTTTTATAAAATAAAACTATATATCAGTTACACAGTTGTATCAATAGTTCATAATCAAAACAATAGAAGACTCCAGTCACCTTTAAAGTAACTCCTCACTCTGTTTTGTAGAGATATTTTGAATTGTTATATTGTTTAAACCTTGACCATTCTAAAAATAAAAATAAAATAACTGTAGATATATTAAAACTAATATCCCTTATCTTTCACTCTTAACCATATAAATCCTAACAGCACATTATGTTTGAAAATAAAAGTGGATTAATTATTGCAAAAGAGCTCCATTTGAAAAATAGTTAAGATATTTCGATAATACAAGAATTTATATGGTTAATAAGCAGAGTTTTAAAGTGATCCAGGCTTAAACAATACACAAATTTAAAATATCTCTATAGAACAGAGAGAAGCTACATTAAAGGTGACTAGAGTTTTCATTGCTCTGATTATGAACTATTGATACAACTGTATAATTAATATATAGAACAATGGTTTCTTGAACTACATGAAGTGTAAGAACTTACATGGAAGAACACTGGTATTGGGGACTTTAACTTCCCAAACATTGATTGGACCACATACACAGGGAAAAGTACAGTAGAAAACACTTCCTTAATGTATTGAGTATTGGTGAATTAAAACAATATGTAAAGTACAACACAAGAGGTGAGAATGTTCTTGACCTTGTTTTGAGTAACATGGGGGAAGAGGTGAAGGACTGCATTATCAGGGAACCATTGGCTATGACTGACCATAACATGGTAGAGTTTAAAATTCTTGGAAATAAGATCATAGTAAGGGACATACTAAAATAAAATGCTGGAACAAAGTAAATTACAATGAGATGAAAACTTATCTTAATAACTGGAATTGGGAGAAAGAGTGCAAAGAATCCAGTGTCCAAAATTGTAAAATAATACAAAACCAATATAGAACATTGTATTATACATTGTGTACCAACCAAAATTAAATATAACACCCAGGGTAAAATACCAACATGGAAACATCCCTCACTAAAAAAAAAATCATAAATAAAAAGAAAAAGGCTTTTCAGAAATATGACAAGAATCCCTCATCCAGTAGATGGGCAAACTTTAAGAAAAAGCTAAACAATGTAAAAAGGAAATTAAATCAGCAAAAGTGAATGAGGAACTTAGAGTTGCAAATCTAACTGTTGATAATAAGAAAACATTTTTAATTACATAATAATAAAAGGAACAGTTCCACAAGGATAGGATCAGTAATCATAGAAGGTGGAAAAATTAGCAAAGAAAAAGAAATGGCAGATGCATTCAATACATATTTTCTCAATGTATTTCAAAACCAGATTGGTAATGATGGAAAAGTATCCAGTTTACACCAGAATAAATTAGACAGTATTAAATTTGAAATTCCTGCAGTATTGACTAAATTATTAAATCTTAAAATCAATAAATTCCCAGGGTCTGATGAGATGCATCCCTGCTTGACCAAAGAACTAGCTTATGAACTAGTCAGCCCAGTAGTACATCTCTTTAGCAAGTCTCTGAAACGTGGAGAAATTCCAGATGACTGGCGGTCAGCTAATCTGACTCCAATTTATAAAAGTGGGGTGAAATCAGATATTGGAAATTATAGGCCTATTAGTCTGAAATGTATCCCGTGTAAAATTATGGAAGAATGCATTAAAGAATTCCTGCAACAACAGGGCCTTGTGGATGTTACACAGCATGGTTTTACACAGGGGAGATCATGTCAGATGAATTTAATAATCTTTTTTGAGTCTGTTAGCAAGGCCTTGGAGGAAGGATTGCCAGTGGATGTGGTATACCTTGACTTCTCCAAGGCCTTTGATTTGATACCCCATGCTGATCTAATTGATAGCCTTCAGGAACAAAGAGTAGAACCACAGATTATTATGTGGATTAAGGTGTGGCTTAGAGATAGGAGGCAAAGAGTCAGCATCAGAGGGCATGTATCAGAATGTGTCAAGGTGACAAGCTGGGTACCACAGGGCTCGGTCTTGGGCCCTGTGTTATTCAATATCTTTGTTTCTTCACTGACCGCTTCCAAGAATTAGTGGATATTGAAGTTTGCAGATGATAGGAAAATTGGGGCACTTATAAGAATAGAAATAGATGCACAAAATTTGCAAAAAGATTTGAATATTATAACTGCCTGGGCAGAATGAAATAAAATGAGATTCAATATAGGGAAGTGCAGCATCATGCACTTTGGCAGTAATAATATTCATGCAACTTATAAACTAAGTGGATGTTCCCTAAAACCGGTAGAGTGTGAAAAAGACCTGGGAGTACTAGTAACAAATGACCTTACATTTAGGTCACAATCCACAAAAGTGGTTAATGAGACAAATAGAATGCTCCACTGTATTTTACATAACATTAAAAGTAGAGCTAAAACTATGATGTTACCACTGTACAGTGCACTGGTGAGATCCTTCATGGACTACGGTGTGCAGTTTTGGTGCCCTACCATATAATAGATGTTAAGAATCTGGAGGCTGTTCAGAGGAGAGCAACTAAAAGGATCAAAGGGTAGAGCCCTTCCTTTATGAGGATAGATTGATGAAGCTGAACTTATACTCACTGCAATATCATAGGCTACAAGGAGATTTACTGTATATGGTATATTCAGCATTTCAAAACTTAGACTTGTGGGAATGTGTGGGACTAGAAAGAAAACATAGTGAGATCTACAAGGATCCATGATCAACAATTAAAAGGGAATTGTATAGGACAAATAAAAGGGTTTTGTTCAATCAGAGAGTAGTGTCCTGCCAGAACAGACTTCCCCATAGTATAGTTAATACTGACTCAATCACTAGTTTCAAAAATAAATTGGATGTCTTCTATGGTGTCAATCAAACAACATAGATGGGGACATTAAATATTTTAATAAATGAGACTTTTGGCATAAGCTATTGTTTCAAATCTGACTTATGAAACTTATGAATGAAAGTGGTATTGAATTGAGTTATTGATGAAATACAGTAACAATATAAAAATTAGAATCTAAACAGATTGAATATGAGATTTGATAAAAAATTAAGAGAATAGCTGATAATGTATATTATTGCAGGTCATTGCTTTCTCTTGAT
Organism: Neoceratodus forsteri; assembly: GCA_016271365.2. NCBI lineage: Eukaryota > Metazoa > Chordata > Ceratodontiformes > Ceratodontidae > Neoceratodus > Neoceratodus forsteri. The sequence goes on along the minus strand of CM057449.1, from coordinate 1,341,004,722 downwards.
GAAGTATTGACACACCATCACCATTGACACAGTCTTACCATCCAAAATTAAATTAAATAATATTGAAATCACCGACAAGCAAAATATCTTGAATGCCTTCAATGACCATTTCACTACAGCTGGCCTGGCTTTCGACTCCTCTCCTGCAAACCTATTAAGATCATCTCTAAACCTACAATCTACTGAGAATCAAAAGGTTGCTTCCACATTCTCATTCAAACCAATATTGTTTAAAGAAGTAGAAGACCTCCTACTCAACTAGATACCACCAAAAGGCAGGTGCAGACTCCTGGATCCCTACTTTCTAAAAGTAGCACTGTATGCCTTAACCCGCCCCCTCACCCATCTCTTCAATCTATCACTTGTCACTGGTACTATCACCTCAATATGGAAAACAGTTCAAGTGTTTCCACTACTTGAGGCAGGTGATCCCATGGACCTCAATAATTATAGGCCCATCTCAATCTTACCAATACTATCCAAGATGCTTGAGAAGCTTGGTAAACTCTCAGTTAACTGCCTACCTTGATACCAACAATCTCCTAAATCCAGCTCAATCTGGGTTTAGATCAATGCATAGCACCATCTCTGCTCTAGCAAAAGTCACAAATGACTGGCAGACTGCCCTAGATAAAAAGAATAATACCTGTTCTGTGTTTCTGGATCTAAGCAAAGCCTTTGACACTGTGGATCATGATCTTCTAATCACCTCACTAAACTCCATAGGCCTTGACTCACTCTCTATTAAATGGTTCAGATGCTATCTCTCTGGAAGGCTACAACTGGTAAAGAATGATGGTGATCTATCTACCCCTAAGCCACTCCTAAGAGGTGTACCGCAAGGCTCCATCCTGGGTCCCATCCTTTTTGCCATTTACATCAACAATATTGACTCCAATCTCTCTCTTTCTAATATCCACCTTTTTGCAGATGACACTGTACTTTATGTGAGCGATCCTCACCATCAAAAGCCTGTGAGCTCTACAGTCTCAATTCTCCCTCCTCCAGCATAACCTATTAAAAAGAAATTATTACTAAATGCTAAGAAAACCAAAGCTATGTTCTTGCCCACAAGAACTGTTCTTCCACTATCCCATCATTCACCCTCCCACAACTCTCTACCATCCTTGGTGAAAATCTGGAATATGTTGACAAATTCAAATAACTAGGAGTATGAATAGACAATAAACTAGACTATACTGCCCACGTTGAAGAGCTCCTGAAAAGCTAAGACAAAGACTTGGTCTATTCTATAGAATCAAACACTACCTGACCAAAGATTCCAAACAAAGATTAATCCTTGCATCATTCATGTCCCTCATTGATTATGCTGACTTCCTCTACGGTCATTGCTCCCTCTCCATCTAAACAAACTAGACACCCTGTATCATAGAGCTATTAGATTCATTACTGACCTTCCCTCTAGCACCCATCATTGCTCTCTCTACAATGCAGTCAGCTGGACATCCCTGCAACATAGAAGAAGAAAAATGCTGCTATCTGGATCTACAAAGCTCTGACAAACAAACTCCTTCCTACATCTCAGATTGCTTCAACCAGATCACATCCAGGCCCTACACCTTGAGGATCAACAAACTGATCCTGCTGAAGATTCCTATCACCTGCACCGGTATGGAAGAGCTGCAATCAGTTATTCCCTGGCACTTATCTGGAATTCTATCCAAAAGACATTGAAAATGGAAACACTGATCCCCTTACATCCTTCAAAAGCTGTACACCAGCCTAATCCCAGATTCATGCAATTGCTTCCACAAGGCCTAGTCCCTCCACTCCCACCCCCACACCCTCTCTCTCCCCACCCCTTCTAAATCTCATCCCTATTCTTCTATCGTTGCTCTGGTCCTTTCCACATCAAACCACAAACATATTTGCCACCCATGTACCATTATCCAAGCCTTATCCCCACCAGACTGTTTGTTTCTCACCTTTAATAGGTTTTTGGTTTACTGTCCTTTGCCTTGTATATATGTAAATAATTGTATATCTATCTCACTCATAAATGTTTGTATTTGTGCTATTTCAATATCATGTTTTTTGTATACACTCTGTAACCTTTTTTGTTATGACCACTCAGGTCCATCTTGTAAATGAGCTATGCTCAATGATGTTCGCCTGAATAAATAAAGATTTTGATTGATTTTTTGATTGATTGAGATCACTGTGAAACATGGAGTTCTATTTTATGACCTTATAGCTTCTATAAAATATATAGAAATATTTATGCATTTGGTGAGCAGCGTTTATTAAAAGACCACCTTAGGGTTTACATTGAATGACTTGGTCTTGCACAGATGCTTCCCAGTATTTTATGTTTTTCCCTAGGTGGCAGCCTAAGGTGCACATAACTAGCTAAAATAAATATAAGTTTTTTATCCTTATTTAGACTATTCCAGTGGCTAAAATAGCTCACTTTTCTGTTTTATATGTGTATATACTATATAATAAGTGTGTGTCTATATGTATGTGTGTATATATATATATATATATATATATATATATATATATATATAATTATACTTGTTCAGTAACACAAGTATAGTTAAGGTCACATGCAGTGCTCATTGTTGAACCCCAGTCTTGAGACTGTAATAGCCTGTAACTTTGGTAGCATTTGATGAAATTGAATGAAATTTGGCATGCACCATCTCGGTGGCATGTTCTCAGGTGATGGGCAGTTTTGTCGTAGGTGCTTATCCAGAGTCTGAGATCCAGCAATATCAATAACTACATCAAAGCACAATTTTTGTCTGTTTGCTCTCACCTATAACCAAGATGGTATGGAATTTTGTTCCAAAACTTTCAGGGCTGATGGTTTAATAGCAGGGTGTGCCTTTCAAAGATTTCATAAAAAGTATTAATCAGTTCCAGAGTTATAAGGTTTAGGAATGTGGTTTCTCAGCATACTCAGTAGGGTTTTTGAGGACAATCCTCTGATATTAATAAAACATTTACCTTTCATGAGTTGTTTTCAGGTTGTGACTAATTGTGTTTTGGGTCATGAGAAAAAAATTCTAGTTGTGACAAACACCGTCTTATTTTTTCTGGACAAAATAAAATAAATTGAAAATACATAAAAATGAGTTATATTAAGAAAACAAACACATGAGTCTTACTAAACAGGACCTGTTAAGCTTGAGTCTGGTGTTTGTTTTTCAAAACACAGACCAGAAATGCCAGTTTTGGACTTTGTTAAGTTCTTTGGCTGTCAGCTTACTAAGATGGATGATTTTTGGGTCATGACCTGCAAATTTTCAGGTCACACATATAAGTGCAACCCCAGAGTTTTCCATGCACACTGAAAAATTGAATTCTTGGGTCGCACATGTCACACATTCATTGGAATCCAAGAATTTTCAGTACAGAAGGAAAAACAGAATTCTTGGGTTGCACATTATCTGAGATCCCAGAATTTTCTGTGTACAGCAAAAAATGGAATTCTCATATTGCACATTATGTGGAACCCTAGCATTTTCAGTGCATACTGAAAATGGATTTCTTGGTTTGCTCATTAAATGAGATCCAAGAATGTTCCATGTGCACCAAAAAATGGAATTCCTGGGGCACACATTAAGTGAGACCCAAGAATTTTCCATGTGCACTGAAAAATGTAATTCTTGGATTGCACATTAACTGAGAGCCAAGAATTTCCCAGGTGAACCAAAAAATGAAATTCTTGGGTCACACATTCAGTGAGCCCCAAGAATATTCTGTGCCCACCAAAAAATAGAATTCTTGGGTCACCCATTAAGTGAGACCCAATAATTTTCCATGTGAGGTGTGACCTGACAGGAAAAGATGGTGGATCCTCTGTAGCTTAGCTCTGCCTAGTGCTAGCTAAAAATGGAAGCCTGGAGGCATCCTGTGAATTAACCTGTAGCTAAGAACATCTGTCACATGCAGTTTTCTCATAACAACACCCAATGCCTAAAAAACAATAATCTTTGCTGAACTTTGAGCTTGCCAGCATGACCAATCTGCCAGGACCCACTCCACTCAAGGGCAGCACCAGAACTTGTGCGATGGCATCAGGCGGGACTCAAACTGCTGAAGAAACAGACAGATCACTGCTCTTAATGATCAAAAACCAGCAACAGGAAATCAACATCCAGAAGCACACTGCGAACAGAACTCCTACAGCACCCATGCAGCTCACCGAGGGGTAGCAAGCCCCACAAACAAGAAGTCCAAAATCAGGAGCGCAACAGCGACAAGCACCAGATGAATTACAGAGCGAAGTCACTTTTTATAACTCAAATAATAAATTTATTTAAACTTCACTACAGAAAAGTAGTAAGCTGGTGCAAAGCTGTTAAGTGTTGTAACAAACAAAACACCCCTAGCGCCTCGACCCAAACGAGTCTTCAGAGGGGGTAACCAAACCATTATTCACAGCACTTTAAATACTCAAATAATTTACAATTAATGAACTGTCTTGATACCATTTAAAGGCATAGAGTACCTAAAATTCTGACATTTATTTCTCTTCCTTAATTATTATCGTACAAAACAGTCATAGTGCTGGATATTCAAGTTTGGTTATAATAAAACTGCAACATAAAATAGCAACATAAAAAAGAAGAAGAAAAACAAAATTATTTTGTTTCAAAATCTCACACAGGTAATAATCTAAGAATTACCACAGGCAGATAATATAATACTTCTATAAAGTTCATTACATTTACAGATTATAACTTAGCTAGCAAAAAAGCAATAAATTAGTGTAAATGAAATGAATATCATAACAAACAAAGCACCCTAAAGGAATGGTTTTATATCCCACTTCTCATTCAGCCCATTTGGTCTAATAGTATCCATTTTAAATATCCACATACATTCTTTTTTCAATAGCTTTTTAGATCTGTCCCCACCAAACAGCAGGGTTGGAACATGTTCTAAACCCATAAATCTAAGACCACTCAAATCTGAATTGTGATACACTTCAAAATGCATGCTAACAGGTGTATCTTGCCGTTTATTGAGAACAGATCTAACATGTTCCTGTGTTCTCTGCTTCAAAGGTCTTACAGTTTTGCCAATATATATAAGGTCACATGGGCACCACAACATGTAAACTACATATGGGGTGTCACATGTAATCAATTCTCTCACATCTATTTTAAAATTTTGTTTTAAAGGATGTTGAAATAGTTTACCAGTAACCCCATATTTGCAGATGTTACATCTCTTACAGGTATAAAAACCAAAAACAGGAAATCAAGGCTGGCTTTGAAAATGTGACAGCTTAGATCATCTATGTACATAATATTGTTACTGGCCACATGGAGACCACCAATGCCCATCTAGATGGGGCTGACAGAAGGGCGAGTGGGCTGGAAAACACCATTGTGGATCTTGCAAGGAACAGATACCAGCTCCACTCATCTCTAAAAGAGCTGCACAAGTGGTTGGACAACCAAGAAAATCAGGCAAGACAGTCCATCTTGAGTCTGGTGGGATGGCCTGAGGACATAAAGGGCAAAAATCCTGGTCCAACTCTCCAGAAATGGTTAGCCGATAAGTTGAAGTTGAGACCAGAGGCTGCATCCTTTGAAACTGAGTGGGTGCATAGGACTGGCCCCCATCCCAAACCTGCAGAAAAAAATTTGTGGTACCCAGAGAATGAACTGGTATTATGCGTGGCAAAATTTAATAGTCCAATAGTGGTGAAGAATGGTAAAATGACTGTATTGCAGGATTATAGTAGGGAACTGCAGTCTAAATGCCAGCAGTTCTCTGGAATTAAATCAATGCTTCACCAGAGGGGGTAGGAGTTTGCCCACCTATACCCATCCCACCTTCACATCACTGGACTGGTAAGCTACCTAGGTGATTTAATACCGCACCCCTCCCCCCCAGAAGCAGGATGATTTTTAAATGTTGAAGATGTTGCTGGACCTGCTACATGATGTGCATTGCCTGAATCTGCAATAGTATGGTACATTAAGTAATCTATGGGGCTAGGAGTAGAGGTACTCCTGAATGATAGTAATGTCCATGCTTGCACTCCCTAATGCCTACTACTGCATGGAGCCCCAGCTGTTAGTATCCAGGACTGCTACTGCTGCCATGTGGTTCTTTCTAAATCTGCTCAGTCTGTCTGGAGCTGTGATAAAACAATGGTCCCTAAAGCTATTAGTATCCTCTGTATCACTGAGGGCTAAGACAGTGCTTGGGCAACCTGTTCTATGCAATTTGAAAGAAAAGAATTTCCAGAGCAGGACTTATGTTAAAGGACAGGCATGTTAAATACAATGTTGCAAAGATGAATGACGTATAAATGGACAAAGTAGGAAAGCAAATACAATACCGAAAAAGAAAAAAAGACCAAATACTAAAAAAAATCAACAGTGATTAAATAACTTAATCACTTTTTTCCCAAAAGGTGAAAAACTTTGAATACCAAAACAAACCAAAACATTTTTTTTTTGCTTATATACAATCAAGTATCAGTAAAGACAGGCACAATATATTATATTATTCCAAGGAACTGTAAAAGACAGGTCCAGGCATATTTTCTACAAAGTTATTTTCAAATTGTTATTTTATTTAGGTATGCATGTATTTATTTATTTATTTTCGTACTTAAAAGTTTAACCTGGAAATATATACTGGGCTTATAACAGTTCTTTTCCAGATGCACCCTGGGGGAGAGGGGAGAAGGAGATAGCCAAACAGTATAATTCCTAAATATACAAGAAGTCAAATACAATGATAAAGAAATACTAGTAGAAACATAAATATTAGAGGCAATTTAGTAATTAATGCAATTAGAAAATATAAATATTTCTTATATGTAAAGAACGGAAAGTGTAGTAAAACAGTATGAACAGGGCAAAACTAGAGAAGGGGAGTAAGACAATTAGTAACAAGTAATGAGTAAAAGAGGAAAGGGTCATAGACAGTTGCAGGAAGGAGAACAAAAGTCATAAAGAAGAGACTTTAGGGAGGAAGGAGAAGAGGCAGAATGAATAGAAAGGGGAAGCAAGGACCATAGTTTAGGAAAGCAGTAAGAAAAAGCAGATAGACCAATAGTAGATTTTCTAAAGAAAGCGAGAGAGAGTGGGAAGTAGTGTTGCAGAGACGGCAGGAGGAAAAAGGAGAAGGGGATAGGAGGGATCTAAGACAAGAGGGAAGGCTGCTGATCTAGAATTTGGATAAAAAAGAGACACAATGGGAAAGGCACCGAGCATCCGGGGGGAGGGGAGAAAGGTTTGAATAAAGAGAGCAATGGTGAGTATGAGGTGAAGCAATCTAAAGCAAATTGACAGACAGAATGAAAAAGGGGGTCCAAGGCAAGGGGAAAATTTACAGTAGGTGCACTACTGTAGATTAAGTCACCATAGTCAAAAATTGGAAGGATTATTTTTAATACAATTTCTCAGCAGGAATTAGAATACTCACTTTATTCTTGTACAAAGCACCTAGTGTAGGGTGAAGCTTACAGTGAATTGCATCAAAATGCACTGAGAAATCAAGATGCCGGTCAAGGAAGATCCTGAGATACTTAAAGGAAGAAACATCTTCAGTCCTACGAACATACCAAAGTGCCAGCAGAAACAGGGCTTACGATCTATCGAGTCTGCTGGATTGTGCAACTAGCCCCTCATCTTGCAGCTGCCCCACCCTCCCTCCCCTACTTGTATTTACCCCTCTTACTCTGTCCCATCCTCTTGAAACCACCCACCGTTCTACTGGACACCATCTCCTCAGGCAGAGCATTTCACTTGTCCACCACCTGTTCCATGAAAAAATTACCTGATCTCTCTCCTGAATCTTCCCCCCTTCAATCTCAGCTGATGCCCTCTCATGTCCCTCCCCCTCCAAATCTTGAAAATTCCTTCTGCATTAGTTTTGTTTATCCCTTTTAGGTATTTAAAGGTTTCAATCATATCTCACCCATCCCTCCTCTCTTCCAGGGAAAACATTTTCAGTTTGCCCAGCCTATCCACATAGGATTTTCCCTCCAATCCCTGGATCATCTTTGTCACCCTATGCTGCACCCCCTCCAACAACCTGATGTCCCTCTTCAGGACTGGGTGTCTGTACTGCAAGCAGTATTCCAGGTGCAGCCTGATCAGTGACCTGTACAGGGGAAGGATCACCTCCTTATTCCTGGTGGAGATACCTCTCATTATACACCCCAGCATCTTGTTGGCTTTTGCTGCCACCTTCCTGCACTGTGCTGAGTTGTTCCTACACCCTGTTATAAACACTCCGAGATCCTTTCCTTCTCAGTGCTTTCCAACTGTACCCCTTCTAGTTGATAGCTCCTCCCCTGGTTCCTGGCTCCAATGTGCAGTACCTTGCACTTCTTGTCATTGAACCACAACTGCCATGTTTCCGATCACTCCTGTAGTTTGGTCAGGTCTGCCTGAAGCCCCTTCCACCCTTTGATGTCATCCACCAAAGCTCCTATCTTTGTATCATCTGTGAACAGACTGATCTTACTCTGGATCCCTTGTGAGATATCAGCTATGAATATCCCAAATAGCACTGGTCCCAGTACCGATCCCTGTGGCACCCCCACTGGTCACATCCCTCAGTGCTGAGAGCTCCCCCCCACTACCACCATCTGTTGTCTTCCCTTCAGACAGTTGGTGATTCATTTGACCATCTTTGTTCCTACTCCTATATATTCCAGCTTCCCCCCTCAGCCTCCCATGTGGCATGGAATCAAAGGCCTTGCTGAAATCCAAATACAGGACATCCACTGCATGGCCCTTGTCCATTTCCCTGGTCACCCAGTCATAGTAATCAACTAGGTTTGCCTGGCAGGATCTTCCCAAGACAAACCCATGCTGCTGACCATCCTGGAGTCCATTGTCCTCCAAAAATATCACCAGTCGCTCTTTTAGGATTGTCTCCATGAGCTTCCCCACAATTGATGTGAGGCTTACTGGTCTGTAGTTGCCTGGTTCATCCTTAGAAACACTTTTGTGAATTGGCACCACATGGGCCATCTTCCAGTCTTGTGGGGAGCATCCTGTGTCCAGGAAGGTATTGAACAGGTCAGCCAGTAGTCCTGTCAGGATCTCTGCCAGTTCTTTAAGTATCCCAGGGTGAATGCCATCTGGTCCTGGTGCCTTGTCCACCCTCAGTGCCCCTAATCCCTCCAGAACCCTGTCCTCTGTGATCCCTGTATCAGACACCCCCTCCCTCTCTCTCTGCCCACCCCATCCCTCCACCAGGGTATCTGCCCCCTCTCTATTTCATGAACACAGAATAGAAGTACTCATTAAGTGCCTCTGCCTGGAACACCCCCCATTCTCTACCCACCCACCATCCTTCCTGATCCTCACAATCTAGTCTTTGTTCTTCTGTCTCTTGCTAATGTATCTGAAGAAGTCCTTTTCTCCATCCTTAATGCCCTGTGTCAGCCTCAGCTCTCTGGAAGCCTTGGCTGCTCTGACTAGCCTGGTAACCTCCTGGACTTCTTCATATACTCATCTTTGTCACCCTCTGCCCCGATTTCCTGAATCTCTGAAATGCTTTTTTCTCTTGGCCCTCACCCCTTTCATAACCTCCTGAGTCAATCAACTGGGCTTCTTTACTCTTACCTTCTTACTTCATGTTCTTGTACATGTCTCAGTAGCCTCCTAGTACAATCAAGAGCATTAAAAAGTGAGAGGGAAGATAGTTTGTCTAGCTTCTGGTGAGTATCAAAAGTCACTGAGACTATTTTTGGAGGCATTAAGGGACAATTGGTTAGATTTGAACCAGTGCTGAATGTTGTCAAAGCCCAAATGTAGCAAGGAGGTGAGGTCATGGGGAGAGGAGCCAGATGTAAAAAGAACTCTGTCATCAGCATGCATAGGAATGGACACAGATGAACAAACAGAGGGTAGGTCATTAAAGAATATGTAAAGGAAAATAGGATCCAGAACAGACCCTTGAGCTAGTGGGAAGAGAAGATGAAATGGATTTTCCTCTCCAGACAGCCTGAGACCTGCCTACAATGTAAGAACTAACCCAACTTACTAAAGAGTCAGAGAGGTCTGCAGCTTTAAAGTTTGTCCAGAAGGATGTAATGTGCCACAGTGTCAGGAGCTTTAGCAAGATCAACAAAAATGGCAGAAGTAATTAGACCTTGATCTATACCTGTTAGTATGGAGTCATTGAGATAAAGGAGGGAGGGGGAAGTGGAGTGAGATTTCCTAAAATCAGACTGGAAGAGGGTTAAAAGGGATGAGTTATCAAGAAAGGAAGTGAGCTGAGATAAAATAATATGTTCCTGTAACTTAGCCAAGGTAGGAAGAAGAGGTACTGGGAGGAAGTTGCCAGAACTGGGATCACCACCTTTATGTACATTATGACAATAGCCTGTTTCCAAACATCAGGGACAGTAGCAGAAGAGAAGGAGAGATTCAGAAGTAAAGTGATGGACAGAGCAATGAGTGATGAGAGAAGGAGAAGTTTAAGGTCAAGTCCATCAGGACTGCCTCCCTTCAATGGATTAAGGGCAAGTAGAGTCTTTAGGGAAATAGGGGAAGTAATAGGAGAGGAAGAAAATGAAAGAGGAGGAGAAGGCAGAGAGAGGGAAGGAAGGAGTGGGGAATGAAAGGGTAAGAGAAAGGGCACAAGTAGTAAAGTAGGAGTTAAAATACTTAGCGACAACAGAAGGATCAGAGATAAGGGAGTCACCAACCTTAAGAGTGGAAGGTGGAGACTAAGTCTGAGGGGAGAAAAGGGAATGGATAACCTTTAAAAACTTGGAAGGGTTATTGATGTTGTTTTGGAGTGTGGAACCAAAGTACTCAGACTTAACGAGTCGGACAGCTTGGGTACAGATGTTTTGAAGGTGTCTATAGTTGGCCAAGGAAGACTGGGAGCCAGTGACTTTAAAAGTACACCAGGCAAGGTCTTGGGAGCAGAGACAAGTAAGTACCTCAGCTGATATCCAGGGAAGATGTGATCCCCACACTCTGATTTTTCTCAGAGATGCATGACTATCCTATACAGTCAAGAATTTGGACTGAAAGTAATGTAGGGCAGAATGTATATTACAGGCTGCAGAGATGGGGGACAAGTCAATAGCCCCAAGGTCAGCAAGGAGAGAGGCCAAATCAAGTGACTTAAAAGACCTGAGAAATATGAATTGGGGGCTTTAGGATGATGTACAGTGGCAGCCATAGGCATGATAAAATATTTTCTAAAATTTCTGTGATATCTCTGGAGAAGTTTCTTGCATGCCAGCAGTACCACTATGGGCCACCAGAGAGAATCTCTTTTGAAATATTGCAAAATATCTGGAAATATCTGACCATATCATGGCTGTAACTGCAGCTTGTGCACAGAGTAAACCATATGATGATCGCTGAGTGCATTAGGAAGGATACCTGCATCAGTTATACCATCATCATCATCATCAAATTTTATTGTGAGGCTAGAAAGCCATCAACAAGTACAAAAACTTTTTAAAACAGAAAGCAGCACAAATACAAGTACAATAAATAAATTCAGCATTTTGTACACAGAAACCAAATATACAGTAAAATGATTCATTATTATGTGTTGCATATGAATCTGTTAATTAAAAATATAAAGATAATGAGAAGTACCTTTGCAAAGTTTTTTTTAAAACACCCAACTTCTCCATTAGCTCCTTATATTGTTTTGCCACTAGAGGGAGCCTGAATTTAAGGTTTGAACAATTTGCTCCCAATACCTCACTTGTCACATTTTACTGCTCTCTAGTAGCTGTTTTCACTTTGTGATCACCCCTCATCACCCCTCTTCAAGTCAAAAGCTATCCTGCCATTGTGCACTCCCCAGATCAGCCCTCCTCCTCCTGCTCCTGTCAGGCAATGTCCACCCCAATCCCGGCCTGGCAGCACTGGTCCTCCCCCTGAAATCTCCTGGGCTGCATTGCTTCTATGAACATCTGTAGCCTCCTGAAAAAACTGGACTCTCTACACTGCTGGGTGATGCTTCATAAACCTGATGTTGTTGCCCTGGTTGAAACCTGGCTGTCTCCCTCCTCCTAACTCTCATGTCTCTCTCTCCCCAGCTACACTCTCCACCGGTTGGACCCGTGTCGGCAGGAGAGGTGGGGCTGTGTCTTCTATTTGAAGGATTCTCTCATGGGGCTACCCTCCCCCGCCTGACCTCACCATGAGGCCCAGGCACTTACTCTAAAGCTGTCCCCTGACCCAGCTAGAGGCCCATTATTCCTAACCGTAGTCTACATACCCCCAAGAACCAATCCCAGGCCCTGGGCCCACTAATTGACTACCTCCTACCCCTACCCAACTCGTCGGACCAAATCTTGGTGGGCGACTTGAATATAAATTGGCTCTGCCCCTCGTCTTCCTCCCACCATGAGGCTTTTGATTCAATTGACCTAACTCAACTGGTCACACAGCCTACTAGAAAAAACCCTGGGGGGGGACAAGCACCCTCCTGGATGTGGTCCTCACCAACAGGCCAATCCGCATCCACAACATCCAAATCCTCCCTGACTGCCTCAGTGACCACTTCCCTGTGCTTTTCAACTGGGAAACCCCTCGGCCCTCATCCCCAGTCAAAACCACCTCTAGAAGGTGGCTTGGGCCCTGGGGACTCATGAGCCTTAAGCGCCCTCGTTCACACTGATTGGTCCCCTCTGACGAGGGCAACCAACATTGACTTGGCCCTGGCCTTCTTTGTAAGCACTTTCAACTTTGCCTGTGATATCTTGCTCCCATAACTGCTAGGAGGTCCAAGTGAAACATGCCCTTGGATCACCCTGCCCTACTGTGGCAACAAGCAATGTGACAATCTTTGGCACCTTGCTGTTGCTACTAGCCGTTCAGCTGACAGGCAGTCCTATGCTGCCACCCGCAACCAGTGCACCAGGGCCATCCACAAGCAAAGGCCGGAATACTACCAAGCCTCTCTTACCTCCTCCTGGGGAACCCCAGGTGCTTCTGAGGACAACATAAAAGCAACTGAATGGTCACTCCCAGTCCCCTCTCCTTCTCTTCTCAACATCAATGGTACCGTCTCCTCTGACCCTGCCCTCATTGCCACCACCTCAATAACTCCTTTACCGACCTTAGCTCAGTACTTCCTGGTAACTTTTTCAGTCCACCCTCCATCTGTACCACCACCCATTGCCTGCCCCTCTTTCCACCTGTGTCGTGTCACCATGCAAGAAGCTAGGCCTTACTTGCTAAAAGCCCTAAAGGTAACACCATCGGTATGACTCACTTGATCCCTGCCTTTTCGTCCAGGTCCTGGATCAGGTCCTCTCACCTATTACGTGCATTTTCAACAAATCACTCTGTCTTGGACAATTCCCCTCTGCCTGGAAGATTGCCACAGTTACCCCTGTCCATAAAGGTGGTGACAGGACTCTTCTGGGTAACTACCGACCCATCTCAATCCTCTCCCCCCTCTCTAAGGCGTTAGAGAAAATTGTGGCGTCCCAAGTCTCTGACTACCTCTGTAAGTACAATGTTCTCTGCCCTGAACAACATGGGTTCAGAGCAGGTCATAGTACCAATACAGCACTCCTGGAATTTTCCAACTTCCTCCATGCCTCCTTGACTCTGGTGCCCTGGCTGGTGCTATATTCACTGACCTGTCTAAAGCATTCGATACTGTTTCATCCTCTTTTGCTCTCCACCCTCGACCTAATAGGCTTTGCCTCAGGACCTGTTTCCTGGTGCACCAGCTATCTCTCCACGCCCTCCAATGTGTGAAAGTCAACAGTACTCTCTCTGAAACATGCCCCATTCACTCTGGGGTGCCGCAGGCTCAATTCTTGGACCCCTACTATTCTCACTCTTTCTTAACTCCCTACCCAGCAGTTGTACGGTAAGATGCTTCTCTATGCTGATGATGCTGTTCTCATTGCCTCCCACAATGACCCCATGCTGCTGCAGAACTCCCTCCAACTAGTCTTTGACTCTGCAGCTACCTGGTTCAGAGCACCGACTTGTTATCAACCTTAAGAAAACAAAAACGATGCTCTTCTCCACCCCAAAATAAGAACAGCAAGTTTCCCTTAGCTGTCCACTCCACACCCAATCTCGTCATTGACCAGGTGCAGTCCTATAAATATCTTGGTATAACCTTTGACCCTGCACTTTCATTCCATGAACATATATCTGCCCTAAATTCTGTCGCCAACTCACGTGCAGGCATTCTTACCGGCACAAGAAATGCCTCCCTCCTGATGCCCTCTGCCTGGCTGTCACCTCCTGTCATGTCTCTCATTGACTATGGCCTTCGGTCTATGGCTCAGCAGATCAGACTGCCCTCAACAAGGTTAAGCGCCTCACAGTTAATAAGGCCTGCAGACTTATCACTGGTGCTCCCAGACTCACTCACACATGTGAGCTGTACACCTGGCTACCCTACTCAGCCTGGAAGAGCGACTCATGTATCAGACATGCCAGCTCACCTTTAAAGCCCTCGTGTGCTCCCCCATAGCCTATCCAGCTCCATTGGCCAGTACTGCACGACTGCAGTCACGCCGGAGCTCGTCAAGAGCTACCCCTAGTTATTCGAGAGCCAGGACCTCTCAAGGTCAGAGGGCATTCCCCACCGTGCACCCCACTGGTATAACTCCCTCCCTGCCAGTGTCTCAAACTCACTAACCTTAGCTTGCTTTAAGCCCAGGCTCAGAAACTTCCTGCTTAGCTCTCGCAAATGCAACTGCCGCTAGCCTAGTGTAAAAAAATATATATATACTCTGACAATGCTCACTGAGCGGCTCCCCTTCCTTTCCCTACTAATTCCTCCTCCCCTATCTCCCTCCCTTCTACTCCCATCAGCTCTCCCCCGACCATAAGTTTTGCACCTTTTGTTATCTTTTGCTTGTTGGAGATTGTATTCTATTGAAACAAAATTGTAATTGAACTGTAACTTTTTGTTTGTAGTACTGTGTCCCTTGTACTACTGTTCTGATGTCCTCTTTGTGACGAGGTACCTTTGTAAATGAGCCTCTGGCTCAAAGGTTTCTAAACTGATGTTTAACTAAATAAATAAAAATAAAATAAATAAAGTTCCCAGTGCTCTCTAAATTTATTTGTCTCATTACACTGTTTATCTAAAACTTCAGGAGCTGTATCTCGTTGGCAACTAATTTTTGTTTTTGCTTGTATATTGCACAGTAATAGTTAGCTATTCTGTCCAAGGCCCACTCGTCTGCTGTGTGTAGTAATATAGTTGTTAGTACTTCTTTCTTTAAGCTGTACCTAGGATCCGGGAAAGGACTTAACCAGTATATTATTTCCTTCTTATACCAGTTGCAAGTCCACAAAATGTGCAGGAGATCTTTCCCTCCTGTTTCACATGCGCACTCTTTATTTTCTTTAGTTGCATTGTGTCTTGTTTTTAGTATGTTACTTGGAAATCACTCAAACTTATATTTTAGAAATATTTTCCACAGTTCATGTTTATCAAGTGCATCTAAGTAAGGTTTATAACCAAAGCTGTAATTGTATTTCGCAAACCACCTTGCATATCATGATTTCTGTATGCTATCCAGGTCTCTATGATTACAGGAATTTTCAATTTTGTTTATAACATATTTTTTGTACTTTCTACTAATTTTGATTCCTTTTTCTACATACTTGTATAAATTACTTAGTTTATATTCTTTTAGTAATTCAAGGATAGAGGGATACCAATATTTTCTGTTTTTGTATCAGAGTGTAAACCAGATTTTTTTTCAATTAGGCACTGATAGGAAAGAGTTCCATGAGGAAGTTTAGTTAATCTTATCCAGAAATTGAGTTTCCTACTTTGTGATTGTGCATTTAAGTTTGTTATACCCAGTTCTGCTTTAATGTATGCAGAAGGACATGATGGGCCAATGCCTAGGGCTCTTCTTAATAATTTATATATGGGCACCCCTAGACTTTCTGTTGTATTATTATCCCATACTTCAGTTCCATACAATAGTTGAGCCTGATATTTAGCTTTTATAGTAGTTACCAGTGGCTTGATTGTCTGACCACTGTATCTAAAATTAAAGCTGTCCAACCCTTGTGCTGTTTTCTTTAACTTTTTTAAGGTAACTTCCAAGTGTGTTGTACAGGAACAATTTGCATTAAGTGTGATGCCCAGATATATGTAACTGGGAACCACTTCAATTTTTTGCAAGCCTAGATACCATGATCCTGTAATTTTTTTCTCTTCTGACCAAAAACAATTATTTTAGTTTTTTTTCTAAATTTACTCTTAATTTCAGGTCCTTAGATCTCACTTGAAGTAAGTCCAATTTTTTTTGTAACCCTTGTTTGGATAATAAAAAGAGGATGAAATCATCCTCGTAAGCCAGAGCAGCACAAATAAGATGATTTACCTTAGATGAATCTGAAGTAAGTGCACTTAGCTCATCTAAAAATGTATTCACATACAATATAAATAGCATGGGGGCGAATACACATCCTTGATGGACTCCTTTATTTGTAAAGAATAGCTCTGATAATTTCCCATTACTACCCAGTCTCATGGATGCTCATCTCTATGGGCCACATGGCCAGGGCCCCGGTTACCTGATGGACCTTCTTACACAGCCTGTCTTGGTCCATGCCCTCTGCTATTCCTGTAGGGGCCTCCTGGCAACTCCCAGGATGAGGTTGAAAATGGCTGCTGACAGGGCTTTCAGTGTCGCCAGCCCCATTCTGTGGAATTCACTACCCCTTGGGGTTAGGAAGGCCCTCTCATTGGAGGTATTCAAGGCCCACTTTAAGGCCCTCCTGTTTGTCCAGGCTTTTTCTGACCTAGTCTTTTAGTTAGGTCATTATGCTATTTAGTTTAGTTTAGTTTAGTTTATTAGTCTAGGAAGTAATACCTTTGAGCCAGGGCTCTTTTACAAAGGTTCCACGTCACAAAGAACATTTAACAAAGCACGATACACATTACAGGTAAAACCAGACAGGAAAGTTACATAATAAATTTGCTATTAACAGTTTAAAGGCATTAACGTTTTTAAGTTTCATAGAAAACAAGCTATAACAGGTTCAAGCGAGTAGACAATTTCGAGGTTAAGGAAACTTCAGGGAGAGGGTGATCATTAGGGCGTAAAAGGAGGCTAGAGAGGAGGGAAAGGTGGTGAGCGGACAGTAAGTGAGAGGGACAGGAAAAAGGGGGAGTGAGTTTGGGTGGGAGACAGGAAGTAGTAGAGGTACCAGAGGGTTCATTAGTCAGGAGGGAGAGGCCTCAGATATGAGGATGGACATGAGGAGTAGTAGTCTTTATCTAGCACAATCACAGTTGCTAGTGGTGGTGAGGTGGGCATAGAGCATGGTTTGAAAGCTTCAAGCGGAGTTGAGGATAGTGTAGGTGGACTAGCGCGTTGAACCATGTCGGGCGCCCTGTATGCGAAAGATCTTTGTCCCTGTGCAGTCCGGCATCTCGGAACCAGGAAAGGTTGGCGTTCAGATCTGGTGGAGGGTCGTGAGGCAGGATTCAGTCGGAGTAGGTTTTGAATACATAATGGAGTCAGTCCCAAGATAGATTTTTTTGCCATTGTGCAGGTGAGATAAATAAGACGATTTGGCAGAAAACACCAGGAGAAAGGACTGCTGTATAACTGGACTTCTCTGCTGGGACTATATTGCCCTCCTTCCCTCTCCTCCACCCAAAGCTAGTTCTATTTTTATAGGCACAGGATTTAACTGACAACAGGAACTTCCTGTTTAGGGGCAGGAAGTGAGTGATCACAGAACCCTCAAGGACCCACCATCCTAGAAGGGCAAGAGTAG
This sequence comes from Neoceratodus forsteri, assembly GCA_016271365.2. Classification (NCBI taxonomy): domain Eukaryota; kingdom Metazoa; phylum Chordata; order Ceratodontiformes; family Ceratodontidae; genus Neoceratodus; species Neoceratodus forsteri. Next base: position 1,340,987,002 of record CM057449.1, on the reverse strand, counting down.
CCTCCGCCCCTCTAGCTGCTGGAGGTCTGCTTTGAGTTAAATAAGTGGTCTACTGAGAAATATAGGATATTCTTGTCTCAGAACAGGACAGTCAGGAGCTTAAAGGCACAGAGCAGAAAGTAAGGTGAGAGAGAAAAAAAACAGAGGAAAGAGTAAAGATTTCAAACAGTTAAGGGGCCAGAAATAAGACATGATTGGAGTGGTGCAGTGCAGTGGCTGTGGAGCAGCAGTCTTCCGGGAGATGTTCTGGAGGATGCGGTGTTGTCCCATCTACAGGCACCTCTCTGGGCTGAGGGAGGAGGTTGCTCATCTCCAGGCTGAGTGGGCCAGGATTTGTGGGACCTCCTCTTCCATCCAGGGACCACCAGTGCCACTGCCGTTGCCTCAGAGGGTGCCAAGAAAGAGGAGCAGTTGGACCACAGTGGGCTCAGGGAGGGTGAGGGTGGTGGAACAGAGGCACATCCCTCCCGTTGTACCTCGCCACAATTCCTATGCCATTCTGGCAAAGTGTGGTTCCGCTATGGAGGCATCCACAGAGGAGATCAAGGAGGATGCTGGGAACCTCCACAAAGGAGACCCACAGAAGGGTGGCAGGGAACCCTGCAGGGGAAGGAAATAACTCCTGGTGGGGGACTCCATTGTTAGGAAGGTAGAACTGGGGGAGGAAGGGGAGAGGGAGGTAAGGTGCCTGCCTGGTGCCATGGCTTGGAGGAACAGGGAGCGAATCCTCAGGATTTCCAGAGCAGCTGCACAGGGGAGGGAGCTGGCTGTCATTGTCCACCTAGGGACAAATGATCTGGCTAAGAAAGGGATTAGAGAAGTGCAGGAAGGGTTTGTGGAATTGGGAGGGGCCTTTAGTCAAGTAGCACGACAGTAACCTTCTCGAGGTGCTACCATCTATGGCATAGGGAGAGGCTAGTGTTCCGCACCATGGGATTCAATCAGTGGTTGAAAAACTGGTGTGGAGCTCAGGGATTTGGCTTCATTGGGGACTGGGGGTCCACTGAGTGATGTAAGCCTATACTGGCATGATGGGCTGCATCTGTCTGGGAGGTAAACCAGGATCCTAGGTGATAGGTTTAAATGCTTCATTGGCAAGCTTTTAAACTAGCCAAGGGGGGAGGCACTGGAAAGGAGCAGGAAAATCCTAGCCCCCCCAAATAATCACAGTAGTAAGAGCAGCAAACACCAACATAGAGGTGTCGATAGGGAGAAGAGCAGGGGTAAATGGAGAAAGTGACAAAGGCAAGAAGGACAGGGATGGGGCAAAAGGGAGTAAGGGCATCAGGAAATGGAGGGTATTGAGTACCAATGCCCGTAGTCTGACAACAAGCTCCCTGAGCTGATGGCCTGTAATGGAAGAGGGATGCCTGGATATCGTAGTAGTCACAGAAACATGGTACACAGAGAACCATGACTGGGATGTTAACATACCAGGGTACATAACCTACAGGAAAGACAGGCAGAATAGAAGAGGGAGGGTAGCTCTCATGTAAAGGAAGGATAAAAGCAACTGAACAAAACAGTAAACAGGGAGGAGAGGAGGCCTTGTGGGTCACCTTGAGACTGGAAAGGGCACCACAATCCGCACAGGGTTGTGTACAGACCCCATGTCAGGGAGAGAATGGACAAGGATATGATAGAAGGCATTCTTAGAATGGCAGAGAAAGGGAGATACTGTTGATGGGAGACCTGAATATGCCAGATGTTAACTGGAGCACATTTGCTGCAGCCACATCCAAGACCAGGGCCATTCTTGATGCTCTACAGGTGGCAGGCATTAGACAGCTAATTTCGGAACCCACTCGTGAGGGAGCAATCTTAGACCTTGTACTCTCAAATGGAGGCAGTGAGAGGATCTCAGACCTAGAAGTGGGTTGCCATCTGGGGACAAGTGACCATCAAACAGTATGGTACACATTAAACTCAGCTACAGAGTCAAGCCATACAAAAGTGAGGGTACTGGACTTTAGGAGGGCTGACTTTGGCAAGATGGGAGAGTGCCTCAGAAAGCACTAGCAAACAGGCTAGAAGGAGGTGGAGCAACAATGGGAATTATCAAAACTGCCATCACAGAGGCAACAAGCCTTTGTGTGAAGCAAATAAACAAATCAAAATGAAAGAAAAGCCACTATGGTTCTCAAAGAGGTGGCTGTGAAAGTCAGGAAGAAAAAGATAGCATTCCAGAAGTATAAGGAAACACAGAAGGAGCAGGACAGACAGCTGTACCAGTTAAGGCAGAAGGAAGCAGGGAGGGAAGTCAGAATAGCAAAGGCCCAAACTGAGGAAAAGATAGCCAACTCAGTTAAGAAGGGGGATAAAACCTTTTGTAGGTACATCAGCGAGCGTAGAAAGACAAAGGGAGGGATAGTGAGGCTGAATAGAATGAATGGTGGGTGGGCAGAGTGGGACAGTGAAAAAGCAGGAATACTGAACGAATATTTCTGCTCAGTATTCATAAAAGAGGAGGGGGAAGTGCCTAATCCAATTAACAGAAGCACTCTTGATAGGGGGGTCAATCCCAGTCTTTTCAAAGAAGAAAGGTTTCTTAAGAACTCCTAAAACTGAAGGTGGACAAAGCAATGGGTCCTGATGGAATTCACCCCAGAATTCTAAAAGAATTAAGGAGGAACTAGTGAAACCACTGGCTACTCTTTTAATAAATCATGGGAGGATGGTGTCGTACCTGAGGACTGGAGGAAGGGATGTGATTCCCTTCACAAAAGTCGGTCCAAGACAGAGGCAGGAAACTACAGACCTGTCAGTCTGATCTCTGTGGTAGGGAATGATGGAGTCACTTCGAAGGAAAGAATAGTCGAGTACCTGGAGGTCAGTGGAGCACAGGACCCAAGGCAGCATGGGTTCACAGCAGGAAGGTCATGTCAGACAGTCTAATAGATTTCTTTGACTGGGTGACCAAAAGTAATAGACCAGGGAGGGCTGTGGACATGGCCTACCTAGACTTTACAGGCATTTGACACAGCCCACACGAAAGATTAATAGTCAAATTAACCAGCAGGAGTGGGACCCAGGGTGTTAGCCTGGTTAAAACATTGGCTGGACAACAGGACACAGAAGGCAGTTGTAAATGGAGTCCACTCTGAAGAAAGGGGGTTACTAGTGGGGGCATGGGGGTTCGTGTGGGTCAGTCCTTTTTTTATGTCTTCATCAGTGACATTGCAGATGGACTGGAAGGAAAAGATATGCCTTTTGCAGATGACACAAAGATCTGCAACAGGGTTGATACAAGGAGGCATGGATATGATGAAAAGGGACTTGGCAAGGTTGGAGGAATGGTCAGAAGTATGGCAGCTAGGATTCAATGCAAAGAAGGCAAAATAATGCACCTGTGAAACAAGAACCCTGGGGAAGAATACACAATAGGTGGGAGGTAGTAACAACAACCTTGGAAATCTGTGTTGACAGGCATGAACCTCCTCTGATAAAATTGATAAAGTTTATCTGGAGCCAATGTTGAGTCCAAAGATTCTGTGCCATTTGTAGTTGATGTCATCGTCTCATGGAAAAGGACCACTTTATGCTGTCGGGAGAATAACCACATACATGTTTAATAATATCAACTACATCACATTGACACAAGTAGATATATTGTTTCTTCGCACAACAGTCTGTGTGCAGAGTGACCCAGGTGTCCAGGAAAGGATGAAAGACCAGTAAAGGAGGCAAGTCCAGGCATTCTCTGTAGATGTCATCATCTAGGTGTCCAATGGAATGAACGGAGGCCAGCTTGTCGAACAAGGCTGTAGTGGGATCAAAGCGTGGTAAAGAGATAGTAAAAGAAACAAACATTGTATCTCTGATAGAACATTTTTTAGCAGTAAAACAGGGACCAGTATTAGGGTGTCTGGTCACAAAACCCAAATTCCTAGCTGTGGAAAGAGGAATAATTAAAGATTGTTGCATACACATAGCAATACAGCCAGGGGTTTTACATCATGGACAATACCATTTGGAAATACATCTGTCATGTATGATATCAGGATTCTCCAGATTCTAGATCACGGAAGAGATTATTGATGGTAGTAATAATGTAAGAGCTTATAGGCGAGCATAACATTTCATGGGCAATCTATTGCTTATCTGCTTCTTTTTGTTGTTTTGTGCAATGAGTGCATTAATTTTATCTTTTGGAATCAGTAAATGCCTTAGCAATGTTGTGTATATTGTATACAGTGTATCTTTCTTCCTGACTAAGGCCATCCACACCATGCAATAATGGAGGTAGGATGTCATTCACCAAACCTGTCTGAAATTTGGCAGAATGAGATTTGATAGCAGCAATGTCTGCTTTGTTCCAGATAGACATCATGTACCAAAAGACCTGTGATGCCTGTTGCACCAGTGACATCAGAACTGTCAACTTCACGTATTTAGTTTATGACTTTGATCATCAGGATTTGTTTTTTTCCTAAAGGTGCCTCTATGCTCGGTGGTGTGTACCGCAATAGGGTCTTGAGTACCTAACCTGAAATGTTGCTAAACTATCACGCAACAACATACTGTAAGATGCTTTAGTGTTAGTGCATTGCATATACCAAATTCTTCATATTCCAGTAGGTTAGATTAAACAACACAGGTATGTGTATCAATTGCAAATTGTTAATCAATGTACCAAGTAGGGCAGTGGCAGTTAGACCACTATGGGGACCAGGGTGTGCTTTGACATTCCAAAAGCTGTTTGTCAGTGGGTAGTAACACAGAGAGGTACATGAGGAGAGGCCATGTTGTGTACAGCACAACATTTTCAAGCAGAATCTTTAGACAAAGAAGTACAATATATGGATCAGTTAAAGCAGTGATATTGTATAAAACCAGAATGTCTAAGAGCAGTTTGTAGCAAGGACAGAGAACCATTTGGGGATAATTTAGCATTGACCAACCCTGGAAAGTTCTTTGGAAAGTTTGGCCACAGGGAGAATTCTGTCTTGCGATGTGGTTTGCCACCCAATTTGTAGGGTAGATTTATCAGAGCAATAATGGAGGCAGTGAGGCACATCAGAACTTTCCTGGACAGTAATCAAACTATCAGGTATTTTGATGGATACCCCACTGGAGCAGATGCTGGATGATCAAGGTGAGGTAGGAGGTCTGGTACTATGCCTTGAATGCAGGGATAACTCCTGGGATGAGGAGAAAATGGAACAAGATAGCCATCTTGTCATGTATCTGAAAAGGAAAATCAAACATTAGTAGGTTAGTACTATTCTGCCCAATGGGATGAGGAAAAGTAATTATGCTCTTTATACAGTTTCAGTTGGTTTGCATGTAACCATTTGTCAGTCAATTTATTGTTGTGCAGGAGTCTAACTTGATAGACTGCCGGACTGAGCTTGTTGACAATGGGGTAAGGGCCTTCCCACTTATTGGAGGAGTGTGCCGGATGTGCAAATCGGAGGACCATTACCTGATCTCCAACCTGCCAATCCACTGCTTGTGCGACGTTGTCAAACTGTATCTTGGACTGTTGTTGGGCCTTGCCCATGCAGTTGGCAGCATACAAATGTGTGTGTATAAGGTCTTTCCTGAGTTTTTCCACATATTGGTCTACAGACACACGGTCTGCAGTCGGGGTGTGCAGGTCAAACAACAGGTGTTCAGGTAATCTCATCTGTCTTCCAGTCATCGCCTCGAAGGGTGTCAACTGGGTGGTGGCTGAGGGTGTGCCCCTAATTGCCATAAGGAGTAACAGCAATAGGGAATCCCAGGTTTTGGGATTGTCCTCAATAAATTTGGAAAGCATTTTCTTAATCCATCTGTTGGCGCTCTCTCTGCTTGACCTGAAGATTGGGGGTGGTAAGGTATGTGGAATTTTTGCTGAACTCTGATGAGCTCAAGGGATTCTTTCATCAACTCACCTGTAAAACTGGTTCCTTTGTCAGAGTCTACCTTAAGAGGTAGACCCCGCCTGGAGAAAATTTGTTCCACCATGATTTTGGCAGTGGTTTTTGCAGTGCATGTCTTAGTGGGGAAAGCTTCAACCCACTTGGAGAAAAAATCAGTTACCACACGTGCATACATAGAAACATAGAAACATAGAATTTGATGGCAGATAAGGACCGCTTGGCCCACTCAGTCTGCCCATTTCCCTACCTACTGGATAAGCTGCAGATCCTAGTTAACCAGCAGCCTACTTCTTCCTACCCCCACCCCCCAGAATTGCCTTATGACTATCCCATGCATGCTTGAATTCCACCACTGATTTTGACTCCACAACCTTCCTCCGGAAGGCCATTCCATGCATCCACAACCTCTCTGTGAAAAATACTTCCTTAAATTACCTCGGAGCCGCCTCTATCTTCAAATTGTGCCCTCTTGTTCTTGCACACATCTTTTTCGAAAGATGCTACCCTCTTGGGCTTTGTTGATTCCCTTGAGGTACTTGAAAGTTTCTATCATGTCCCTCCCTCCTTTCCTCAAGGCTATATATATTAAGCTCCTAAGTCTCTTCATATGTCCTCCGTGCAGACCCTGCACTATTTTAGTTGCCTCCTCTGACAGCTTCCATCCTATGTCTTTATGGAGATTGGGTCTCCAGAACTGCACACAGTACTCCAGATGGGGTTTCACCAGCTGTCTGTACAGAGGATAATAACTTCCTGTTTTTACTGGTGATGCCTCTCCCTATGCATCCCAGTACCCCCAGCCCTCCTTGCCTCTCACATTGCTTGCCCACCTTTAGGTCATCTGATATGACTACCCCAGGTCCCTTTCCATTTTGTCGTTGTTAGTATCTCACCCCCATTGTGTACTCTTCCCCTGGGTTTTTTTTCCCAGGTGCATTACCTTGCACTTCTTAGCATTGAATCTAAGCTGCTATACATTTGACCATTCCTCTAACCTTGCCAAGTCCCTCTCATCCTTTCCACCCACCCTGTGAATCAACTCTGTTGCAGATCTTAGTGTCATCTGCAAAGAGACATACTTTTCCTTCCAGTCCTTCTGCAATGTCGCTTATAAAGACATTGAAGAGGACTGGTCCTAATACTGAACCCCGCGTACCCTGTTAGTAACCTCCTTTCTTCTGAGTGACTCCATTTACTATTACTCTCTGTGTCCTATTCTCCAGCCAATTCTTTACCCAGGCTGTCATCTTGGGACCCACTCCCCAGGCTGGCTAACTTGTATATTAATCTTTGTGTGGGACTGTGTCAAATGCCTTGCTAAAGTCTAGGTAGGCCATGTCCACAGCCCCTCCTCGATCTACTACTTTGGTCACCCAGTCAAAGAAATCTATCAGATTCATCTGGCATGACCTTCCCACTGTGAATCCATGCTGCCTAGGGTCCTGTGCCCTCTGGCCTCTAGATACTGGACAATTTTTCCTTTAGAAGTGATTCCATCATTTTCCTATCACTGAGGTTAAACTAACAGGTCTATAGTTTCTGCTTCTGCCTTGCTCCACTTTGTGAAGGGAATCACATCTGCCCTCCTCCAGTCCTCGGGTACCACCCCATCCTCCCATGATTTGTTAAAGAGGGTAGTCAGTGGTGTCACTAGTTCTACCCTTCGTTCTTTTAGAATTCTGGGATGAATCCCATCAGGCCCCATTGCTTTGTCCACCTTCAGTTTTAAGAGTTCTTTCAGAACCCTTTCTTCTGTAAATGGGCTGGTATCAACTTCTGTATCCAGAGTGTTACTACTGTTTGTTTTATGTACTTCCCTCTTCCCTTGTAAATACTGGAGCAAAAATATTTGTTTAGTATCTCTGCCTTTTCACAGTCTCCCTCTGCCCACCCTCCCTCCCCTTATTAAGCCTCACTATCCCTCCCTTGGTCTTCCTTTGCTCCTGATGTACCTATAAAAGGTTGTATCCCCTTCTTAACTGAGTTGGCTATCTTTTCCTCGGTTTGGGCCTTTGCTGTTCTAACTGCCTCCCAGCCTCCTTTTGCTTTAACTGATACAGTTCTCTGTCCTGCTCCTGCTGTGATTCCTTGTACTTCCTGAATGCTTTCTTTTTCTCTTGAACCTTCACTGACTTCCTTTGAGAACCATAGTGGTTTCTTACATCGCCTTGTTTTGTTTATTTGCTTCACACAAAGGCTCACACTCTGTGATGGCAGTTTTATTATTCCCCATTGTTCTTCCACCTCCTTCCCGCCCATTTGCTAGTGCATCCTTAGGCACTCACCCATTTTGACAAAGTCAGCCCTCCTAAAGTCCAGTACTTTTGTCTTTGTATGGCTTGACTTATTGCTGTGTTTATTGTGAACCATACTGTTCGATGGTCACTAGTTCCCAGATGGCTACCCACTTTACATCTGTGATCCTCTCCATCTCCATTTGAGAGTATCAAGTCTAATATTGCTCCTCTCGAGTGGGCTCCAGTACTAGTTGTCTAAGGCATGCCCCCTGTAGGGCATCTAGAATAACTCCACTCTTCGAAGTGGCTGCTGCAACTGCACTCCAGTTAGCATCTGGCATATTCAGATCACCCATCAGCAATATCTCCCCTTTTTCTGCCATTCTAAGTATACTTTCTATCATTTCCTTGTCCATTTCCTCCCCCTGAGAAGGGGGTCTGTATACAACCCCTGTGTATTGTGGTGCCATTGCCTGTCTCCAAATTTACCCACAGTGCTTCTTCTTCTCCTCCCTGTTTACCCTTTTGTTCTGTTGCTTTTATTCCTTCCCTTATGTAAAGAACTACTCCTCATCCTCTTTTACCCTCCCTGTCCCTCCTGTAGATAGTGTATCCTGGTATGTTTACGTCCCAGTCATGGTTTTGTGTGTACCATGTTTCTGTGACTGCCACGATATCCAGATGTTCCTCCTCCATCAAGGCTACTAATCTGGAAGCTTGTTACCTAGACTATGAGCATTGGTACTCATTGTTTCCATTTTGATGGCCTTACCTTCTGTTGCAGCATCCCCACTGACCGCTCTACCTTGGTCTTTTTCTCATTTAGTACCCTGTTTTGTAGGGTGAGGCAGGGATTTTTCTGCTGCTTGTCAGTGCCTCCCCATTGACTAGTTTAAAAGCTTGCCAATGAAGCATTTAAACCAATTGCTCAAAAGACTTGTTCCCTTCCTGGACAGATGCAGACCATCCTGCCAGTATAGGCTGGTGTCCCTCCAGGTGGAACCCCAGTCCCCAATGAAGCCAAACCCCTGTGCTCCGCACCATTTTTGTTGTTCTTGCTTGTGCTGGTCAAGGAGCCAATACAATCAATTTGTATGGTATGCCAAGGGCCAGAGTGTCTTTCTGGTAGAAGTCTGGCATTTCGTTGGTGGAATGGGGTTATTGGTGCACAAACAAGGCAGTTGTCTATGTACTGTTTAACATCTTTGGTGACACCAGGCCATCAGGCAGTGGTCTTGAGCCTCTGAAGGTTGTTTTCTACTCCCCGGTGTCCCCCCATGGGTGTATCATGCACTTGGTGCAAGAATTCAGACCTAAGGTGGTGGTGGACTTGGTGACACACTGGTCACTTCTTCTTCAGGATAGAGACATACAGGTACACCCAACCAAAATTCCATCCATGCTGGCACATGGACTCCTTTTCCAAGGAGAACTAACTTGGTGGTGGAATCATCTGGTTTGTACCAGATGAGCTTGTCATCTGGTGACAAGTGTAACTTACCTTCATGCCTCCAGTAGGGGTTGTGTGTGGGAAGTTTTTCCTCGATAAACGTGTCAAGGAATCTGAACACTTCCTTGAGTTCAGTGTCAGCACGTTGGGCTGCTGAGAGATCCAAGGGGAAAAGGGTTCAGGTTTCTTCTTGACTGCTGCATGTACAGCCAGCATTGGCCTCTGGATGATCCATCACCCAGGTGTTCCCCCCTCGGGCCCCTTCCTTGGCAAGGGTGTCTGCTGTGTCATTGAAGGCATGGTGGGGGTGATGTGGAGAATGAGCTTTGACTTTGTGTACATAGAGTTTGTGTGCAAACCTCTGTGCCAGTGAGTGTATGTATATTACTAGTTCTTTGTACTTCACTGGGCTTCCATCAGAGGAGAGGAAAGAGTTCTTCTGCTAGAAAGGAAGAAATTCTGTAAGAGAACAACAAACCCAGGTAGAGTCTGTAAAAATGATGGTATCCTCAGTTCCATGCTGGATGAACTTGAGGGCACAGGCCACTGTTGCCATCTCTGCATACTGTGATGAGGCTACACTGCAATGTTTAGAGATTTTAACAGTGTTACCATAAGGGTAAATCACTAAGATACCCATCCCTGCAATTTGTTCTCCCTGGTAGTAGGAAGCTGAACCATCTGTGAAAATACAACATCAAGAGGTGTTCTCCAGTATTTGATGTGTGGCAGGGAGGAAAAGACCTGGATCTGGAAGGTCAGGTGGCTGGAGTGTAAAGTCATGGGGTTCTCCTTGGAAAAGGAGTCCATGTGCCAGCATGGATGGAATTTTGGTTGGGTGTACCTGTATGTCTCTATCCTGGAGAAGAAGTGACCAGTGTGTCAGTCTGGTGTTAGAGACTGACCTATCCTTCACTCTGTCTGATAGCAGAAAGGTAGTTGGGGTGTGGTTAGTGTTAATAATCAGTGGGGAATACCCAATGATATACAGGAAGTGCTTGACAGCCCAGTAGGTGGCCAGAAGGTTCCTTTCACAAAGGCTGTATTTCTGTTCTACTGGAGTCAAGAGCTGTGATGCATATGCAATAGGTCTTAAGATACCAACCTTCTGGGTCAGCACTGCTGACATGGCAATGTCAGAGGTGGCACATTCCAGATGGAATAGTAGTGCTGGATTGGGGTTGACCAGAGCTGGGGCGGAGGCCAAGGCCTGCTTCAGTGATGTCACAGCCTGGGTGTGTACGGGACCCCAAGTCCAGGGAATGTCCTTTTTCTGTAGCTCATACAGAGGAGCATTCCTCTGAGCAAAATCACAGATAAAATCTCTAGAACAGTTTACCATATCCAGAAACCTTCTAAGAGTTGCCACACTGGTAGGCAATGGCAGGTCTTGCTATCCTTGTGTCTTCTCCAGGTAGGGCTGTGGCCTTGGTCAGTAATTCTTAGGCCCAGAAAGAGTACCACTTTCTGACATAGCTGTGCTTTTGCTGGGTTATATTTAAGGCCTGCTCTCTGGATGAGAGTCAGTAGTTCATCCAAGAGATCCAAGTGTTGTTCCTGCTTGGCTGTTGCCAACAACAGGTCATCGACATACTGTAAGAGACACTGGGGAGTAGAGAAACCCTCAAGGGCATCCATCATGTGCAGATGGAACCGGGACAGGCTGTTATGGAATCCCTGTGGTAAGCAGTTCCATGTGTACTGTCTACCCTCAAAGGTGAAGGCAAACTTATATTGGCTTTTGGGTGCCAATGGCAGTGACCAGAAACCATTGAAGATATCCAGAGCACTGAACCATTTTAGGTCAGGGTTCAAAAGTCGTAGCACATCAGGTGTGGATGCCACAGTTGGAGCACAACTGGGGGTGACCTGGTTCAGTTTCCTGTAGTCAATAGTAAGTCTCCAGGTGCCTGTAGGTTTTTCCACGGGCCACACTGGGGAATTGGCAGTGGAAACACATGTTCTGATTACCCCTTGGTTGAGGAGTGATTTTATTGTTTCCCTAAGAGAAGGCACAGCCTCAGAGGGGAAAGGATATTGTCTTTGCCTCTCATGTGCTGGGCCTGGCACTTCGATGACAGTGTGCATTCTGCCAAAGTCATGCTTGTTGATAGCAAATGCTTCCAAATGCCTTTGCAAAATGGGATGGAGCTTTGGGAAAAGCTCATGGTTCTTGAACAAATCTATGATGTCATACTCTTTATTGTTGGCAGACATTGTTGCCACAACGTGTGAGTCAGAAATCAAAATAGTGTGATATTGGCCCTGAATCTGTATCAATAGCATGTTAGCCAGATCCACCACACAGCCATGTGGGGCAAGAAAGTAAATTCCAATGATACTAGGATGATCATGCAATACTATCAGTTGGAAGGTGTGTGATGCCTTCAGGTGACCCAACTCTATAGGTAGGGGTAGAGAGCGATATGCAGGTAGCCTAGTAACATCTACTCCTGACATATTGGATGGCCATCTGGATGACCAAGGAGATGTATCAGGGTGATCATCATGTAATACAGACACAGCCGCACCTGTATCCAATAACACTGTAAGTTGGGGGCCCCCAACCTCGGCCTCAGTGCAGGGCCTTCCATTTTTATCCAAGACCAGTTGGTTTACAATCCAGACTGGAGCCTGTAATAGTCAATCTGTACTGGAGGGAGCATGGAGAGGTTGAGCCTGGCTCCTCTGAACCATTTCTCCATGCTGCACTGATGCTATATAGGGAGGTGCTTCTGGGTTCAGGCCTGTATGGGCCTGATGGCCTGTACTTCTGGTATCACCATGGCCCATTGGGGTCTGGGTTTCTGGTTGTATGGCTGCAAGGGACTGAGCAGAAACAGCATCTGCTACAGAGTGCACTTGCCCCAGGAGTTCTCTGAACTTTGGATTTTCTTCGGCTATCTCCCTATATGAAGGGCCTGGTCTTTGTTGTCGTTTACCCTTATGATTCTTATGCTTCTTATTCTTGTGATAGTTCTGGTTCCAACCCCATTGTTGCTGTTGCTGTTGTGGTTGTGGTTGTTGTTGTTGTTGTTGTTGTTGGGCCTGTTGGGAGTCTTGGTTATCTGCGGGGAGGGGCTGTTTGTGTTTGGCCTGCCCTTCCACCGTGTAGTGTGTTGTGGCCTCTTGAGCAGGCTCTATGGTGGCTACTTTCTTGGAACTGGAGCCCAGATCATGGATATAGAGTTGATAAGCTCTCTCGGTTTTCCGAAGGATGTTGGCAAAACTTTCCATGGTGGGATAGGTGGTTGGTTCTACCTTCTTCTCTCACTGTAGGGATCATGTTCCTAAGGAACAGGGTCTTCTATTCAATAAGATCCACATCTGCAGCTTCTTGTGCAAGGTGTTTTCCTGCTCGGTAGGCCATCCAGAGTCTCTGGTGGTAAGTTGCTGGACTTTCTTTTGCATTCTGTTTTACAGGGTATGCAAGCATCACTCCTACTACACCTGGGCTGTGTGCAGAAATGAGTTCAGCTGCGACCACATCAAAGGAGGCGTTACTGCCCTGGTGGATGGCATCGGGGAGTTTGGCCCATAATCCAGGATCGATGGTTTGGCATAGTATTTGGACCTGATAGTCTGCAGCTAGACTAAGCATTTCACATTTGGAACGCACCTTTTTCAAGTGGCAGCTAAGGTTGTCGGACGGGCTCATCCGACCAATGCTGTCAGCTATTTGCTGAACAGAGTAGGCCATTTGTAGGGGATTATTGGGCTGATCAGGCTGGGATAAGTTGCCTCAGGCACCATCCAGGGCTGCCCGGGCTGCAGCCTCAGCCATGGTATGAACCATGCCTTCCTGAGTACCAGCCTCTTGCAGAAGCTGCCTAATTTGGGCTTTAAGAACCCGCTTATTTCTTTCAGAGATAGGCACATTACCTATTGCATTTTCAATCATTGTTTCTATCTCCTGCCTGTCTTCCACATTAATAATGGCCACCAGTGGTGCCGTTGGGCCCAGGCCTGTGCCTGCTCCCCCCCATCATGGGGGCCTCCATGTTGGCATCTCCCATGATGTGCATCACGACGTCGAGGAGATATGACATGGTGTGGGTAGAGTGTGGACCCGCTATGTTGTGGATGGCTGGGTGGGGTTTTTGGGCCATAGTAGGGATGTGACTGGGCAGTGTACTGAGAGATGTCATCATGTGATACCTCCCCTTCAGATGACATGTGTAAGGTGGGGGCTATGCCTCTCATCGCCTTAACATGTCCAGCCAGAACCTCTCGCTGATGGCGCAGTTTCGTCATCTTAGATTCACATTCTGCATGACTCACATTTGCAACATCCATATCAACCTCATCTTGCATTTGCTTTTGCAACACTCTATATGCGGTGCTCAATTTGTGATTGTCCCCAGTAGCTACTTTATGTCATAACGCATTTGGTGTATCTCTGCTCTGTAGCTCTCCCAGCTCCTCACTCAATTGTTCATTATATCTACTTAGCAAGTCATTGATATTCAAAGCCTGACCCTTATCCTGTCTCAAACTTTCACACTCCTGCTTCAACATACAAATTTCTTGCTCTCCAGCCTGTGCTGAATGATGCAAAAGTGAATCCTTTTCATTGCGCAGTGTTTGAAGTTCAGACTCCAAATTCTGCTGCAGTCTAATACATTCCATTTCCTGCAAACCCATCTGTTGCTTAAGAGACGAGATCTGTAGATCAAGGATTCGAAACCTCACTTCGGAGGCTTCCAGAGCAGCATAGAGAGCCGCGACCAACAGCCCTTTGGGATGACGCTTATTGGCTGTCTGTCTTGTCTCACAATACTGGGTTGAAATCCCCAGTATAGGATTTTCTGATTGACTTGCAGCCTGCGTGAAGTCAGCCCATCCTCCATGGGAGGCAAGGAAATTTGAGACATCGAGTCTCAGTTCTACGCAGATATTTGATACAGTTGCCGTCGTGTAGGAGGGAATGAAAAATCAAACTGTGAAAAAGGCACTGTGCTGTGTATTGATCCACAGCAGGAACACTTTACACACAGTCGGGCTACTGTATACTTTGTAGTCTAACAATTCAAAGCTGCTGTAGAGTGGGTCGAGTCGGCATCGACCAAACCCAAGAAAAGCAGCCAGACTTTGCAAGTTACTACAAAGTGGTCTGGAAATGGGAGAGGTGATGCAGGAATGCACACCTACTGTCCCCATTGGGAAGGGAAAAGTTTTAAGCAACAAGTGAAAGCTTACAAAAACCAAATATTGCCTGCACGTGGTCACCAATTGTCAGGAGGTCTAAAACCTCACTGTCAGTTTCTTGGCAATATTGGGAATGCAAGGAATCATAAACACATTGCATAAGAGTAATAAACTTGTTTATTACTACAAAAAGGATAAATCACAGTTGCCCTAAGCAGTTCTTACCAATATGAACTGGGAGCCAGTGCTAAGCATTCCCTATACCACAAGGTTTCTTCATGTCTCTTGGGGTCTCTGAGGTATAAGACTCAATGTCTCACATTATATACCTATGATAATTACTATGGTTACTGTAAGATAGAAACATTTCTAGTTACAGAGATGAGCCCTATTGGCTAAATTAGAGGTGGCTCCACGGTCCAAGATAACATTATATAGTTTTGTAGTAGTCATCATTTTTGTGAAACAAAAGAGTACAGTTCTTACAGAGTCTTACATAACTCAGTGTAATAGTACAAATCACCAAAAGGTGGCAATGCTGACTTATATATCATAATCATTACAAGGACACAGATGTCCTAGCATCTTATAAGTGAGAAATACGTAGAGAATACATAGAAAAATATATATATATATATATATATATATATATATATATATATATATATATATATATATATATATATATATATATATATATATATATATATATATATATATATATATATATATATATATATATATATATATATATATATATATATATATATATATATATATATATATATATATATATATATATATATATATATATATATATATATATATATATATATATATATATATATATATATATATAAGAGTGTATAACAGTAATATGCATACATATCCTGACATCTACTCTTGTACGGTAGATGCCCTTAGCCCGATATGTTAGTATAACATATGCCTAAGCACTAGATGTCTATGGTGTACCTCTGGGGGTACCAATAAGAGTGCAGGGACCTTGTGTAATAACCTTTACGTGGGCCTACATGTGTCTTTCCACACCACCACTGTGCATACCCTAGCATGTGCCTCTGTTTGTGCATGCCACATCTTGCATGTGCCTTGCTTGGTGTACCTGTACACACAGCAGTTATGCACGCTTTGCACAACAGGGACACGCCATGGAGAATAGCTGCCATTGTTATATATAGGCTTGTCAGGATTTGATTTAAAATGGCAAATGTCGATAAATGTCGATTTTTACCACACACACACACACACACACACACACACAAATCGATGAAAATATTTTTCCATCACTAATACTCTAAATTTACAGATAGGCAAAGTAAGTTATATTGCTATTTTAACATGGGATGATAATTTGTGTTTTTATCAGTTTATAAATCCTAAGCGTTTACTGTCATTAACTGCAATTGTGAAAATTAAATTGATACAAATTGAAATAAATGCTTAAAACCCCATAATGTGCAATTGTGAAAATTTAAAATCGATAAAACTCAAGTAAAAGGTTTAAAAATAAAAATCGATATTTTCCATCGAAATTTAAAAGAAATAAAAATTGAATTCTTCCAACCCTAGTTATGTAGTTTGTTAGTAGCTAGTTCTTTGGTTCTTTATAGTGTTCACTAATGTTACATAATAGTTTATATATACAGTACAGTATAGGACAGATATAAAGTTTCTTTTTTAGTGTTATTTGCAGTGTTTAAAGTGTTGTGGGAGTCTGAAAGGGGGACTGTGGGAAACAGAGAAAGTTTCTGACTACACTTTTGAGATTAGAACCTATGCTATAAACATGACTTTGTTTGATAACCTAAAGGTAGTCACTTGGAATACCAGTGGTTTAAATTGTAAAATTAAGATACATAACATATTGCTGAAATTGAAAGAAATGAAGTGAGATATAGCTCTCCCCTTCAGGAGACTCATCTTTTGGCAACAGAAGCTGACAGTCTCAAATGTAGTTGGGTGGGCTCAGTATTCCATAATGCCTTTGCGTCTAAGGCAAGAGGAGTAGCCATCCTGTGTGGCAAAGGTCTACAACTGGGGATACACACAGAGCATAGAGACTCAGAAGGGAGAATGTTGATTGTAGAAGGTACTTACCAAGAGGGCCTGCTAGTTTTAGGTAGCATATATGCTCCAAACAACCCCAGACACCACTTTTTTAAGCAGGTCTTAAATAAAATTCCAAGGCATTCACAAGGAGTGGTCATTGGAAGGGACTTTAACCTAGCATTGAACCCTGGGTTGGAACATACATGACCAGGGAGTAAAGTAGAAATACAGCTTGGTCCCCTTGTACTGCAGCACTATTTGGAGAATTCTGCATCCCCATAACCAGAACTATACATGCTATTCCACAGTGCATGACTTTTATAGTCGGTTAGAATGGTTTTTTATTTCCTGGCATCTGATTGGCTAGTACCCTTGTCAGGGGGGTACATTAACTTTCAATAGATGACCAGGAAATAAAAAGTACCAAATTAAGTGCCCTTAACTCACTAAGTATCCTAGTGCCCACCCTGCTTCCTAATTGGCTGTAACCACTTAATTTAAATTTCAAATCGCCGCCATTTTCTTTGTCTGGCTTAGCGAGAGATATTTCCCATAGTGAGTCAGTCCTAGTACAGATGTGGGGTACAACCATGACCACAATTATTTTACCATAAAATAGAAACAAAACAAAACCTATAGTAGTCCATTTGAAAGCGGCAGTTAACCGCCTATTATACTTGTCGGCAACCCTCCCCACCTCGATCTATACCCCGTCCCGTCAGCAATCCTCAATCAGTTGGCACAAAAAGACCACCAAATGTTCACAAATATACCTGCTTTGTGCAGGCTTAAGTTTTCATCTTCCTTCCACCTCTTACTACAAAATATACAGATCTTCCATCCCTACTCGGTCAAACAATGTTCCCTTTCCTTACTCGTGTTAGTCACATCAACCGACACCTCCTAGGCTCCTCACCGGATTTCCATTCACCTTCTCCACATCATGGCAGCCCGTCCACCATCTCCACTCCTCATTTACAATACACATCACGTGATCCACAGTGTGGCCGCCCGCCACCTCCACTCATCGCCCAGTTTTCCAATATGTTCGCCTTTTCCATATCGTGGCAGCCTGCCTACCTGCGTATTTCTGCTCTTCATTCAAATGTACCTGCTACCACAGCATAACCACCCACCCATAACCTCTGCTCTTTGTCCAATTTTGATTAATTCGCTTTGAAACTGCTGCCTCCTCACTAACTGTAAAGTCCAACTGCATACAATTACCGCACTCTGTAAATCGGGAGAGGTGCAATCCAAATAAATACATTTGCTTCTTTTTATTAGAAGTTTACCTAACTGCCACTACTGTCCCTCAGCCACATTTCCCCACAAATAAAATGAATGGTGCAGTGAAGGTATAAGCTAAAATCAATTAACAAATGAATAAAAAAATCAATGTAATTGAACTGTGTAACTGTGAGCGTGTGTGTGTGTGTGTGTGTGTGTGTGTGTGTGTGTGTGTGTGTGTGTGTGTGTGTGTAGTTATAACTTTGACAACCTGCTGCTGCAAAAAAAAAAACACCATTCCAATGCAGGCACATGAACTATTTTATTATAAACTAAGCAAACAGCTAAGAGTTTTAACTATTAAAAATCAAAATTATTTAAAAAAAAACATCATTTGATACAGTTGCCCATTTTCTAAGCGCAATAATACCCTCCAGGGTGGGTGGTATATTGGGCAATACCAGACTTTCCAGGGGCTATAAGGTCCTCTGCCTGTGGCGTCGGGCCTCATTACACCCCTGGGCAGTCCAGTATTGCTCAATATTGCCCACCCTGTTGGGTATTATTGCTTGCATAGATATCCTATTCGCTTCCTCAGAGCTGACTCAATCGCACATGGGGCACCAAAGAAATCATCAACATATCAGACCATGCACCAGTCTCCCATCCTTGGCATGAGGTGAAGGAGCAGGGCCTGAAAATAAATGGAGATGTAACACCTCCTTTCTGCAGAACCCAGAGTTTATACAGTGGTTGCAGGCAGAACTTTCAACCTACTGCCAGGACAATGAAATGCCACACACCAATACATCCACTTAATGGGAAGCCATGAAAGGGTAATATGTGTTCGCCTTATAGCTTATGCCTCTAAAGTAAAGAAGGACAGAGAAGCACAAACTAGACAAGCAGAGCTGGAACTACAATGACTTGAAAAATTAACCATGTCCTCCTCATCACAGAGAGAGGCCCTGAAACCCCAACTTAGAGTGGCATATCACAACATAGAAACATAGAAACATAGAATTTGATGGCAGATAAGGACCACTTGGCCCACCCAGTCTGCCCATTTCCCTACCTGATGGATAAGCTGCAGATTCTAGTTAATCAACAGCTTACTTCCTCCTGCCCCCCACTAGAATTGCCTTATGCCTGTCCCATGCATACTTGATTCCTCCCACTGTTCCTGACTCCACAACCTCCTCAGGAAGGCTGTTCCATGCATCCACAACTCTCTCTGTGAAAAAATACTTTCTAACATTACCTCTGAGCCGTCCCCCCTCTATCTTCAAATTGTGCCCCCTTGTTCTTGCACATCTCTTCTTCTAAAAGATACTACCCTCTTGTACCTTGTTAATTCCCTTGAGATACTTGAAAGTTTCTATCATGTCCCCCCTCTCCCTCCTTTCCTCAGGGGTATACAGATTAAGCTGCTTTAGTCTCTCCTAATATGTCTTCTGGTGCAGACCTTGCACCATTTTGGTTGCCCTCCTCTGAACAGCCTCCACTCTGTCTATGTCTTTGCAGAGACAGGGTCTCCAGAATTGCACGCAGTACTCCAGATGGGGTCTCACTAACTGTCTGTAGAGAGGGCTAACAAAGTAGAAGAGAGTATACAATACAAAGCAGAGTGTTACATCCCTAAAATACACTCCCCCCAAGGAAAAATAATGACTTCCCCGAAACAGATTAATGAAACATTTCAGCATTTCTACACAGACTTGTATTCCTCAGAGGTCTGCCCCATACAGGAACAATTGGATGCTTTTTATGAGAATATCCAGCTATCCTGACTTGCAAAAGGATAAGCACACCTACTCACTGCCTGATCACTAACACAGAAGTAGATGCGCAATCAAGTCTATGGCTATGGTATATCACTGGGCCAAGATGGTTACCCAGTGACTTTTAGTTGGCATTCTCTACCATCCTAGTACCCAGACACACACACATCTTTAATGAGGCCTGGCGAACAGGCAGCCCTTTCACCTTCATTCCAACAAGCACTTATCACTTTGATTCCCAAGAAAGGGCCAGATAGTGTCCAGTGTTCCTAACACAGACCAATCTCACTTATAAATGAGGACACAAAGATATTTGCAAATGTGGCAGCATTTACATTTGAACCTGTGATAGATTTAATCCACTCTGACCAAGTGGGATTTTTCCAAGCCAGACTGGGGGGAGATAACACCGGTAGAGCCCTGGATGTCATTTGGGAAGCCAGCCATCAAGTTCAACCTATGGCCACCCTGTTACGTGATGCCGAAAAAGCATTTGATAGGGTGGAATGGTTGTTCCTCTTGATGCTCTCAAAAATACGGATTCCCTCAAAGTTTATATCCCTGATACAACTTCTGTACAAATCCTCAACTGCCTCAGTGCTCACTAAGTGATATCCCCACTCTTCCCACTAGCTAGGGAGAGCAGACAAGGCTGCCCACTTTCCCCTTCCTGTTCCTGTTAATAGTCAAAACCCTAGCATCCAAAATTCAAGTAAATCCAGAATTTCTAGGCATCCCAGTAGGACCTATTATGAACAAGCTGATCCTATTCACTGACAACATCACTCTTTTCCTATCTATCATACCTGTGGTGCTAAAAACCCTGGAAACAATACTCACAGAATACTCAGCCCTTTCCAGGTACTAACTGAAAGGGATTAAATACCAAATAATGCCACTTACTTCTTCATGTACCCAGGAGTTATTTGCTGACTATCCATATCAATGGGCACCTGCTGGTGTTACCTCCTTGGGAATATGACTCTGATCTACCATAAAGTCAATGATTCAGGATAACACAGGTATAATGGTAAACACTCTGTCCAAAGACATCCAAAACTGGGGATCCATTCACCTATCCATATGGGGGTGTGAATGCACTGAAAATGACTGCACTTCCCAATATCCAATACATTCTCAACAACCTTCCGGTGGTGCTTCCCACTACATTTTTTGCACAACTTAATGTGAAAATCTCCATATTCATCTGGAATCATAAAGCTCCAAGGATCAAACTGAGTACCCTTCAGCTACCTTGGAGACAAGGTGGGTTTGGGCTCCCTAACCTTAAATTGTCTCATGAGGCCAACAGAGAGTTTCAGGCCAAAACTATCCAGTTCAAAATACTGCATAGAGCATACAGGATACCACAATGGCTGTATAAGGCCAAACTGACATTAGACAGTGACTGCTGGAGAGGTACATACCCCCAAGCTACACTGATGCATATACTATGGACCTGCCCGGCTGAAGAATTACTAGGGCTCAGCTTGGAACACATGTAGGCAATTGGCACCTGTGCCATCAGTCAGGGATCCTAAACTAGGCATCTTGGGCCTAGCCACAAATGCTCACATCCTATCCTCTCACCAATAACATTGCACTAATGGGGCTTTAGCAGAAGCCAAACAAGTAATCCTCTGCCACTGAACAGAACCAATCCACTCCCAACCAAGCAGGTATGGAAAAACTTTTAATCCTAACCTCCGGTATGAAAACTCACCCATGCAGCAATGGGCAAGCTCAACTTTTACTGGAGGACTTAGGGACCTTATCTGGCCATTCACAAACTTGGCTGCCCCCTCTCCTCCCTAATAGGTGAACCTATATTCTAGGCCTAGGTATTCAGCCTTCCAAGCCATAACATGGCTCAAGAAGAAGAAGGAAGGATCTGTAATATATATAGCGTTTCATGCCAGTATATCCCAAAACACTTACAAGCAATGCTAGACTGGTAGTGAAGTGATTGAATGTGTGAGTGGCGCTATATCGCACATCAGCACTCATACTGCCATAGGCTGGACAATTGCGTGAACTGGTTTATGGAAGGGTAATGTTGATCAGAACACCAGGGATCCTCTCTGACAGTTCTTCTTGGACCAGTCTTGATTCTTCACCCTCTGAAAAGACCCCACGACAGCTAAGGCTGACCAAAGGATTTTGAAAGGTCCACACATTGGAAGCTACAAATCTCAATACTTAATCACGACACCTGTTTGCTACCCAACAATAGAAGTATATCTATTTACAACAAAACTCCTCCTCATACTCTCCCCCACACCCAGGCATGAGTTTCTACATACTCTGCGCCCCTCACCCATTTGAATATACATTCATAGGCATTGGGAAGGTAGTTATTTAGCCACTCCCCAACCCTCTTGTTGTATTTGTAAGGATGAGGAGTTCTTGTTGATTTAACAATTTATTTTAACATAATGTGAATATACATGCAAGACAGTGTTTTAGTGGTTACAGAGATTGAATTTACTTGTTTGTAATAAAGTTTTATAAATGCTCAAGCCAGACATGTCCTACTACAGCATATTGTGTATGCTAGAATAAGATATGGAAGCTAAAGCAATGACATTTTCATTACAGTTAAAAGTTAATATACTTGATTACTGTTTTGTACTTAGCATAAGAGATGTAAACTCATAAGTTACAGTTATGATTGTACACTGTTCACCTGACAATGAAAATTCAACAAAAACTTTTATGGAAAAAAAAAAAGAATAACACATCTAACAGAGATAAAGCATTTAAAGTTATAACATAACAATTCCAGTATGACTAGTAATAAGGTTACACTATGAGATACGACTAGTTGACATGCATCAGCATTGTTTTTTTTTTTTGCTAATTTCTTTATCTGCCCACCAACCAGCCCTGTTCCACTGGCCCCCCAGCTCAGTCACCCCAGCATCCACTGATGCTTACCTCTTGGCTCAGAGGCGCCAGCTGTCTGGGTGCTGCACCTGCGCTGGGCCGGCAACATCCCGCTGGTTAGTGGTATTTTCAGCCTCCATGTTTCTCCCTTCCCTGAGTGCAGAGGTACAGCGTGCAATGGTGCCAATGGTTGAGCCATGCATGCTTTCTGCACATGGCACACCTGGTGTCTGCTCTGCCTCTGCCCCCTACTCTGTACAGCTGGTGTGCCAGCCTCCAGCCACCGCTAGGAGCCAGGCAAGCACTGATCTCTGGTCCCACCCTCCCTAGAGAGGAGGCTGTCCTCTGGATGCTCGATCCTCTCCATCCCTGACCAACCACTGGTGACCTGCTTGCACTGTGAACACGGGTTGCCAGCATGGCAGGAGGTAAGGCAGTGATGCCTCAACCCTCCATGCCACTGGGCCAGCTCTAACATTGTAGTCTATAGTGCTCAAGGGTAGGACTGTTTAGGATCCTAACATTTTCTTGATTACCAACAGGTGATCTATCTTGGGGAGTAGATGTTGTAATTCAGTCTCCCTTGACCTGACATCTTCCTCTAGGTTTGGGTGGAGGGTGCTATTGAGGTACCATCACTGAATATCCTAATGCTAAATGTCTATGTTCCAGATTATGCTGCTCCCTTAAGGTACTCTGGATTCCTGGCTATAATACAGACATCACCAGGGGATTATTTACTGCCCTATATGAGTAGGGGCTACATGGGCATTGTCTTGAGTCCATTCTCCTTCATGTGGATGGATTAAGTGGGTCCAGGACTGAAACTGAATAGAGATTGAACCAGAAGAATAGGGCCCATTTCCTTGTGTATAGGGGCAGTTTGTCTTTGGATATGAAGGATAGCCTTCCAAAAGTGGTGACCCTAGCCAAGGCAGACAGCCAGGATAATATTGAAGGGGGCTGTTTGCTTCCACTTCATAAGGATTGCCCTCTTGGTTTCCATCAGAGCCAGAAGAAACCAGTAAATTTCCAGAGATGAGACCTGTGTAAGGTGTAAAGTGTCCTCAATATGGTCAATGCTGGGTGGGATATGAGTTGTATTTTCAGCACTGAAGAGCAGTCTCTAAGGACATCTTCCCAGAACTGTTTAAGCTTGGGACATTGCCAGAAGATGTGTAGAAGTCCAGTACTGGGTGCCTGAAATCTCCAGCATTGACAGTGTGGCAGAGGTTCCACCATTGTAGAGCACTGGGGGTTCTGTACCAGCGGTGTAAGATTTTAAGTTGTATTAGCTGGCTTTTGGCATCTCTGTATGCCACATGGGCTTTGCATATGCACTTTTCCCAGTGAGTTTTAAAGATATCCAGCTGTAGTTCTGCTTAACATTCTAGTTACACTTGCTCATGGGGTCAGGTTATGCATCTCTCAGAGCACCATAGATTCTACCAGTGAGGCCTTTGGAAGCATTTGTCTTGTGCCCAGAGTGCAGCCAAGACCACTGTTGTGATTCGATGGAATGCTGTATTACTGACAGGGCCTCCAAGCTATAAATATTGGAAAACATTTTGCTTTGGAAGTCTGAATTTGTCTTGGAGCTGTTCAAAGACAAGAGTGTATCAGAGTTGGGCAAAGAGATGTCCACACTCTCCGAATGTTTCTTTTCCCAGTTCCCAGTGTATGAGCTTTCCTCAATCAATAACTTGGGGTTCCGCCAAATGATGGCGTATCATCTGGGAGGTGTTCTAGCCATACTAGAGCTGTGTGTAAGGTTAAGACATTTTACCAATGCTGCTTGAGTGTCACGAATGATGGGGTTATCTACAGATAGCTTCTTATCTCTAGTATCTAGAATTAAACCCAGCCAGTGAATATCTGCCAAATGTTGTTCAACTTGGACCCATGGCGGTGTTGATTCCTATACAGGAAGATACCATTTTGTGGCTTGTGCTAGCTGATATGCCCACACATAGCCTTGGAATCATGGGAGGCCCTGCCTCCCTCTTTTCCAGTGTGCCCTTAATTTAAATTTATTTAACCTTGGGCTTATGTTGTCCCATAGGAAAGCAGCAATTAGCCATTGGAACTTCTGAAAGATTGTCTCAGGCACTAAAAAAGGTAGTTCAAGAACAAGTAGGCCAGTCTTGGCAGAATAAACATTCTGACTGTCTCTACTTTGCCCTTTAGTGACAAGCACATTTGCCAACATTGCTTAATTTCTTGCTCAAGAGCAGGTAACATTGGCAAGTCATTTTTGGGTATGATTTTCTCCCAGCTAGTGGGGATTTTGACCCCCAGGTATGAGAATCCCTCTGGAGCTCAAACTGTGTTGGATCCTAGCCTGTATTGATTGTCACAGGTCGAATTGAGAGGGGAAATCATTGTCTTGCACCAGTTCACCATGAGTCCGGAGGTGTAGGCAAAAGCTTCTAGCACTCAAATTACCTGGGGTACAGAGGCTGAGGGGTGAGCTAGAGTCAGGAGCATGTCATCTGCATAAGTATTCACTAAATAATGAGAGTAGTTGATCTGTATACCTTGTATGCCTTGTGAATCCAGTAATTTTCTGGTGAGGGAGTCTAAGGACAATAAAAATAGTAAGAGGGACAACAGATATCCCTGATGGGTACCTCTGTGCAGTACAAATGGGGAAGAGGTGGTGTTGTTGGTAAGGATGACAGCCATTAGAATGTTGTACAGGGCTGTAATCCAGCTCCTGAAGTATGGCCCTATATCATAAGTCTGTAAAACCAATTGTAGGTGACCCCAGGTAATGGAATCAAATGCTTTCCAGAAATCAATGGCCATCGCTGCCCCAACCCTCTTCACAGTGATAGACTCAAGTGTATAGGGTGACAGGGTTAAAATAATGCCAAAGGTCTGCTAGGTGCAAATTCCTAGGTTAGGACAAATTGACCCACTGACCAAGAATATAATTATGTAAATTTAGTTTTATTTATACATTAGCTCATCAACTTTGACTTTCACTTTTAACACTGCTTGTAACACTGCCTATGTATTGAGAACCCAGCCTCTTCATCAGAGCAAAAGCATCTATTCTATAAAAATATAATCAAGCATAACTTGTCAAATTAATGTCTATGCAAGCCCCCCTTCCCTACTTGTCTAGGGGTACCTGATGTTAAAAAGGGGAAGGGGCCCAGAACAAAATGCCATCCTGAACTATCTTCTGAAAACAGCTAGAGCATAAATTTAAATAGAAAGCATCCTACCTTTAGATGTCTTCTCACTGAGCAGAAGGCCTCAGGAACCCCTTAGACTGATCTTCTACCCCCAGCAGGAGCACTACGGAGTAGGAGCAGCTTTCTCTCACTTTGTCACCACTCTGGCAAAAAGATGAATTGTACTACAGACTGTACATCAAGGCTACGGGGAAATTGATTTGCCTTAAAAATAAACACCGTTAGTTCATACATGTTTATGAGCAATCAAGGAATTGGACGCCGGATTAGACAAAAACCAAGCAAATTTATTTCCTGGGTGCCCAAAACTATTGTAGGGTCCAAGAGCCAAACTCACTCAAACTTTGTTAACACAGCTCCATGGTGCTAACAAATGAAGCATAACAGAGAGAGAAAATGGCAGCAATAAGGCACAGACCTACAATCAGTGTACAGCAGATTCTAACAGTATCTCAGAACTAAACAAATAGAGCCTGCATTTCTGGTATGCACCCAGCTTCTTCCACTGAAACCTATTTCCCTTGTTAGACTTTTTCTATAAAAAGCTTATTCTCTGTCTAAATTCCTCTGCAGGGGAATGATTTACTCCTCCTAGTGCCACCGAGTAGAAATATCCCCAGGGTGATGAGCAGCCCGGCCTCCACAGCTGTTCCCAAGTAATGATAATCCTTTTGTTTCCTTCCTTAACTGTTATCCAGTGCCAAAGATACCTCATGCCTTCCAGCTGCTGGAGCCTAGCAGACCAAAACAGTGTGATGGTCCTCTTCCTTCATATTCAGTTTCCAAACAGGCACGGTAACCCCTATTGGCCTAAAGATCCACCCTAGACACAGGTATGGTGGGTTCTGCGACTTGCCCCAGACACAGGCATGTCATGCCGTAACGAGTCCCAGGCCGCGGTCCTCCCTTCCACCAAACTTCATGGGCCAACATGCCACATGGAAAAAAAGGCCTGCCAATGCTGCCACCATGTGACAACACCTGCTGCAGCCTTGCCACCAACACAACAGCCTCATTGTCCCAATACCAGTACCTTATACATAGTTCCAGTCCCCAATTTCCTGTAGCACTTTTAGTCCATTCTCTTTATAGTGCACGTTCCTTCTAGTCCTCGTTACTGATGACTCCACTAAAAACTGTTCCCAGACTCCTTGCCTGGTGGGGGAACAGTATACTCCTAGACCCAAATGACCACTTCTGCCTGACCTTGCTTCCTCCCACGGAGACCCTAAAAATGGACTGGTGCACTGCTGCTGCTGTGCTGACCTGCCTAAACTGGGAGAGGGGGGCACCAGGACTGCCCTGCTACAACACTGCTGACCTCGGTCTCTCTCTTTCCTTACTCAAAATACTCCCAATGGTGCTGCCCACTAGCGGCAGTTCACCAACAGAAACCCTAAGGCACCTTGAATCCTAAAACAGCGCCAGAGGGATGGCTACTGGCAAGTAAGCCCTCCCACTTATGGGGGCTTACATCTATAAGATTTAAACAAAAATATTTTAGCATACAACCTATAGGAGTACCTAACTACAACATCATGAGCAAGATATTCAAAAGATTGCCTGGTGGGCAAAGTGATTGCACCCTGTTTGCCCTGGATGTGCACCCATGTGTAATATTCAAACGGTATTTTGTTTGCACTAACAAGGTATAGTAGAAGCCAGTTAATCAGGACGTGGATAATCAGGACATTCGCTTTATTGGGATGTCCCACCGGCACCAATTAAGTGACTATGCATTTTAATGGCATCCCCATCTATTTAATTGGGGTTGGGATGCTGGATTCTTGGGACAATTCAGTCAAGTTCACACCTATTGCTGTTGCTGAGCTAATGCTAAAGGACCACTGACTAGGTGTGAACTGAGCTCTGAATAGCACTGCCAGTGCTCCACAGTCATCTGCCACCCCTGACCACTGCTGCAGGAGTTTCTTTTCTTTTGTTGTCAATGAACACCCCACCCCATCCTTCATGCTTTCAGATTTGATTTTGAAAATAAAAATGTGTTTCTTATTCAGCTCTTTTCACAAATATAGAAACGAACATAGAAACATAGAATTTGACTGCAGATAAGGACCGCTTGGCCCACCTAGTCTGCCCATCTCCTACCTAATGCATAGGCTGCAGATCCTAGCTAACCAACAGCCTACTTCCTCCTACCCCCACTAGAATTGCCTTATATCTGTCCCATGCATTCTTGAATTCCCCAGTTTTGAGTCCACTACCTCCTCAGGAAGGCTGTTCCATGTATCACAGCCCTCTCCATGAAAAAAATACTTCCCTCACATTTCCTTTGAGGCAGTCCCCCTCTACCTTCAAATTGTGCCCCTTGTTCTTGCACACCTCTTTTCTGAAAGATGCTACCCTCTTGGACTCTGTTGATTCCCTTGATGTACTTGAAAGTTTCTATCATGTCCCCAGTGTATACATATTAAGCTTCTTTATTGATTTCTTCTGCTACCGTTATCTATCAAATCACAATGCTTTCTTTACAAGTCCCCCTTTCAAGTTAATTCTGCCAAAGTGCAGGTAGTGGGGTGGGTACTGCAACCCTACCACAAGGCCTGGGGTTGTTTATCATATTTTTATTTGATTAATTTTGGATACTGTATTTTCTACTGTTTGTAGGTTTCACTGAAGTACTAAGGGTAATACTTGGGCTCATTTGTATTTTATTGCATTCCAGTGCTCAGAGGGTGTTATAGTTGGGGATTTATAGTAGGAGTTTGTCTGTTTCTTCCATGGGGCTTTCCAGGATAGGGATTGTACTATAGCAGCTGGCACTAAGGAGCAGAAGAGATCCGCAGCAGTGGAGCTCTGAGGACGGGATGCCACAGGGAGAGTAAAACATTTTTGTTATTGTTGTTTTGATCTTTGCTGGGCTTGTAACATCCACTCTGGATTGAGGGTGCACTGATTGTTTTGGTGGTTTTGGTTACCGAGGAGACTGTGTGGGCCAACTGGGTGCTGCTAAAAGTGTACCAAATGAAACAAGGGCTACAGAGCCTATTTAAACCAGGCTGCATCTGTGGCCCACTCAGTCCATTAAAGTGCAGGGATCAGGGGTGGGGGGTAAACTGCAACCCTACTTCAAGGCTTGGGATTGTTTATTGCATTTTTATTTTATTAATTTGGGTACTATATTTACTATTGTTTATAGGTTTCACTGTAGTACTAAGGGTAATAGTGAGGCTCATTTGTATTTTGTTGAGTTCGGTGCTCAGAGGGTGTAGTAGTAGTGGCTTTATAGTAGGAATTTGTCTATTTCTTCCATGGGGCTTCCTGGAATGGGGATTGTACTGCAGCAGCTGGCACTGAAGAGCAGAAGTGGTCCAGCAGCAGCAGGACTCCAAGGACGGGAGGCCATACTGGAGAGTAACATTTTTTTGGGTGTATTGTTTTGATCTTTGCTGGGCTTGTAACATCTTCTCTGGATTAAGGGTGTACTGAATGTTTTCGGTGGTTTTAGTGACCGGAGGAGACACCCACCCTCTCTCACCCCACACACCTCGGGCTCATCCAGATATATAGGAAATAGGTGACTTCCTGTACTGGCACAGGATTAGGGTGGGTGCATCCAACATCATTATTCACAAGGAGCCACCTTAAACCCACATTAAAATAAGCATCATAGTATACAGCAGATACAGGGAGTTTTAGGAAACTTTGAATGAAAAATCATAAAATGCAATACATCCTCAGAGATTGGCTTTGGGGACAGGTGGGAAGGAACATACTGGATTTAATTACACAATCAGAGAGAATGGATGGAACCAGGTGCTGGGGCAGGCAAAATGCATGGGGAGGAGCTTGGAAGGTGGGTTAATTAGCACCATTATAGGAGCAGTGGCAGAAAGGGTAGTAGGATGCAATAGCTGTGGGGCAGCAATCTTCCTAGGTATAGCATGGAGTGTATGTGTGCTTTGTGAGTAGACTGCTTGAGAAGCTCAGGGATGAGATCAGCTGACTAAGACAGGAATTGTATGTAAGGAGATGTAGAGGAAGGGGGACCATATGGGGACAAGGGTCCAAATAGAAGTACCTCCAAACAGCACAGGGGTGGATTCAAGGGTGCAGAGAGAGGAGGATACATGGAACTAAGGGGACTGGTGAAGTTTGGAATCACAAGGAGAGACAGAAAAGGAAATGCCACACAAGTGGAAGATACTTGGGAGCAGGTATTCACCACTGGCTAGCCTGCAGGATGGGGAGAGAGGAAGGGATTAGGAAGAAATCAGGAGAAAGAAGTAGTGAGAGGGACATTGAGGTGAGCAGGGGGGCAAGGGGCAAGGTACAGCCAGTAAAGGATAAGGGTTGCAGTGCTCACAAGGAACCTAATGGGGAGATGGGGAAGAACACCCATGCTCCAAAGAGCAGTGGCAGTGGCAATGGGGGTGTAGGAGCTGGAAAGGGAACACTAATCCAGACAAGCAGAGGAAGAGCAGAAGTACTGTACAGTACTAGGAAGGAGAAGTGGAACCCAGGGAAGAGCACTGGAAGGAGGAATCATGGGCATTGAGGCTCATAGGCAAGCAAAGGTGGAATTGCGGTGAGATAGGAGACAGAACTAGGGAGAAGAAATGGAGGTTAGCAGGAGAGGAGCTGATGGTCATTATTATGGGGATCTCAATAATAAAGGGTATCAGATATGGGAGTAAGGAGTCAGAAACGGTTCTATTTGGGTGGACTGCATGCCAGGTATGACAGCTGGTAGAATGGGATGGCTTGTCACCAAATGTACAAGGAGATACGGGGTGAAGTCTCACTTAGTGGTACACCTAGGCATTGATGATCTGGAGGTAGCAGTGTAGAGGTGGTACAGGAGACCTTCAGAGAACTGGTAGGATATGCAGTGATGAAAGGCAATCATTTACTTTCTTGGAGGTCCTACCCATAGCAAAGGCAAGTACAGTAAGAAAACAAAGGATCAAGAAATTCAATGAATAGCTGGCAGAATGGTGTGAGACTATGGGGTTTGGGCTAGTGGGGGGCTGGGGGACAACATGGAATAACAAGGAGCTGTATGCCCCAGATAGGCTTCACTTGAGCAAAGTGGGTTCAGGTGTCCTGAAGCAAAACGTGGGTGAGTATATAGCATCCAATTTTAATTGAAACTGTAAAAGGGGGGGGCTTGATCTGGGACAACAGACAGAGCCACAAAATGAGGGGGACCATGCATCTCCCCCAACCCCTGCTAGCAAAACAGGAAAGTTGGGAAATTCACAGATAGGAGGGAGTAGAAGAGAGTAGAGAAACAAAAAAAGCCAAGGTTCCAGTTGGAGGGTGGTTTTCATAAATGCAAGGAGCCTGGGAAACAAAATGCCAGTGCTCCAGGCACTGATGGCAGAAGGGGAGGTGGGCATAGTTTCCATCACAGACACATGTGCCAAACAACACCAGGACTGGAACCTGATGTCATCAGGATGCAGACTGTACTGCAGGGACAGGACAAAAGGGAAGGCTGGGGGTGGCTTTGTATATAACACAGGGGATAGTGAGTAATAGGGAGGAGACAGAGGAGGGTATGGTGGAAACCGTATGGGTTCAATTACAGAACAGTAAAGGCAGGAGAGTTAGACTGGGGTAGTGTACAATCACCTCACAGTCTGAGGACATTGATAGAGAACTGGCAGATCATATAAGCACTGCAGCAGGGGTGGTCGGTGATTTCAATCTGCCAGGGGTGAATTGGAAAACCATGTCTGCTACAAGCACCAGGCAACAGGTCATTCTGGAAGCATTCCAGGATACCTTCTTACCACAAAAGGTGGAGGAGCCGACAAGGGTGAGGGAACATTTTGGATCTTGTGCTGGCAGACAGTGACCTGGTATGGGAAGTAGGAGTTCAGGACCCCCTAGCAGGTAGCGACCACCATATAGTGTGGTTTTCCCTAGACCTGGGCAGGGAAGGGACATCTACAAAAAATGTGGTAGTGGACTTCAAAAGGGCTCAGTTCAGCAGGATGGCTGACATCTTCCAGGGGCACTTAGCTACCATCAGCCCAGACATGGATAATATCCAGAAATGTATTATCTTGAGGTTGGGCCTGGTGGAGGCCACAAACTCCTGCACAAAGACCTGCAGTAAGAAGGCAAGGACAGTAAAACCAACTTGGTGGTCCATATGGAAGTGCAGAGTGGTGTGAGGAGAAAAGTCAGCCTTCAAAAGATAGAAAAGGTCCAATAGGGAAGAGGACAGGGAGGATGCAAATTAATCCAGGAAGGTGAGCAGGATTGTTAGAGCAGCCAAGGCTGCAAAGGAGCTAAGACTTGCATAGAGGATAAAGGAAGGTGAAAATACTCTTTAAGTACATCAGGGAGGAGAGTACCTGAAGGAACAAATCACCAGAATCAAGAAAGATGGAGGGCGGGCAGAGAAAGGAGCTGAGCAGGTAGAGACACTCAATGAGTACTCTGCTTGGTATTTACCAGGGAAAGGGATGGGCACATCCCGCAGGGGAAAGACAAAGGACAGTGGGGGAGGGGGATAATGGAGAAGGAGATCCTAGTGAACAGGGTGCTGGAAGGACTAAGGGCCTTGAGGATTGACAAGGAACTGGACAGAAAGGCTACATCTTAGAGTCCTGAGGGAGCTCACTGAAGTCCTCGCAGCACCTATATCAGACTTGTTTAATACCTCCCTGCAGACTGGGTGTGTGCCTCAGGACTGGTGGCCCCAAAGATGAACCAGGAAATTACAGACCAGTCAGCCTTATGTCCATTGTGGGTAAGCTAATGGAGACTATCCTTAAAGTAAGATTGGTGACCTTTCTGGAGGTAAATGGTCTCCTGAACAATAGGCAGCATGGGTTCATCTCTGGAAGATCATGTCAAACAAACTTGGTTGACTTTTTAACTAGGGTGAGAAGAGCATTAGATGGAGGTCGGGCAGTTGTTGTACTGTATCTGGACTTCAGCAAGGTCTTTAACTTAGTGCCCCATGGGAGATTGACTAGGAAACTGTGGAACCTGGGAGCAAGGGAGAAAGTGGTAAAGTGAGGTTGGAAATTGGTTGAGGGACACATCAGAGGGTGATTGTAGGGGAGATTTCAGCACTCAGAGTGGTCACCAGTAGAGTCTCACAGGGCTTGGTGCTGGGGCTGGTGCTCTTAAATGTCTTCATAGCTGATATAGTGGAAGGGGTTACAAATTATATCAGCATATTCATGATGACACCAAGATAGCGTGGTAGTGGATGGTGAGAGAGGACTCCAGAGGATTTGTTAACTCTAGAGCAATGGTCAGACACTTGGCAGCTGGGTTTCAATGCTAAGAAGTACAAAGTTATGCACTTTGGAGCCAGGAACCCAAGGTACAGCTACCATTTGGGAGGGGGCAGTTATCCATCTCTGTGGAGGAGAAGGATCTGGGGTGATGGTCACAGGGAATATGAATCACTGTCTCAATGTAGGAAAGTGGTGGCCAAGGCCAATGGAATGCTGAGGTGCATTGCCAGAGGAATCACCCTATGAGGTAGGAAGTCATTCTGCCACTGTACAGATCACTGGTTAGGCCCCATTTGGAGTACTGTATGCAGTTCTAGAGCCCCTTTAAGGAAGGATATCAAGCTGGAGGAGTCCAGCAGATTGTGAAGAAGATGCTCAGGGAATGGGGAGAAGCCTTATGAGGACAGGGTGAGGGAGCTCAACATGTACTCCTTGGAGGAGAGGAGGGAAAGGGGTGATATGATAGAGACCTTCAAGTACTTAAAGGGTGTGAACAAGGTTAGTACTGAAGGCATGTTTCATTTAAAGGAATACTGTTAACCCCCTTAGACCTCAAAGTGTCCCTTGTTTAAAACACACACTTTATGATTGCCATCATTCTGTAAAGATTGTTGATGTAGCTGGTAGTTTGATTCTGACTCTTTTCTTTAAAAAAATGAAAAACAGACCGTCCACCTACTGGTGTTATCAACAAAAAAAAAAGGTGTGTTTACATTCCTTGATCAACTCCACTGCATCTTTCCTGGACTTGGGGACACATCCAAAATAGTTTAGCCACCATGATGCAGTGAAAGTTTAGGTGGCTACTGCCTCATGAGTGACTGCACCTTTTGGGGTGCTTCTAATGTTCAGGGAAGTATTCAATAAGAATAGATTCAGGATCTGAAACAAAACAAAGTTGTTTATAAATATACATTAGCGTTCATTTCAGTTCTACTAAGCAAAGAGACAAACAAAACAAACAGCAACATCAATGAATTTTGGAGAAGGTAAACAATCCTAAAATGTGAGTTTTAACTAGAAATAATATGATGCAAAACGGACTGACAGTGTCCCTTTAAAGGGGAGGGATCACTACGGGCACAGTCTGAGGCTGGAGGGGGAGGTTCAAAGGGAAATGAGGAGACATTACTTCATGGAGAGAGAGTGGTTGCAAGCTGGAACCTGCTGCCTGAAGAAGTGATATCTCTGAAATCAGTGGGGAGCTTTAAGAGGGTGGGATAGGTCAGGGCAAGATGCTAGTAGGGAAAAAGTTGAGCAGGGAGAGAAAAGCAGCTGGGGGAAATTGACGATGAGGGTTGGTCATGGGGTGGGGAGCAGCAGCAGTAGTCTAAGCTGTGAGCTGCACAATCAAGCACATGCGATAGACTGCTTGGCCTATATTTGCTAGTATTTTCGTATATTCGGAAGTTGCTCAGGTTTAAGTCACAGTCTCCTCTGTACAATTCCATCAGAGCACCCACTGAAAGAATTAGCCTGCCTGCTGAACACTTCTCTCACCCCTCTCTCTCTCTCTCTCTCTCATGCTTACAGTCTCTCAAACTCGGTTTTGCATTTTCTGCATTTCCTTACCTCGGTTAACAGCATTCCGTATTCTCGGCTTTCAGTATTTTCAGTACCTTGGCTTTCAGCATTTCTGTACCTCGGAGTAAAGCATTCCCTTACTTTGGCTATCTTGTTTCTGACAGAAGGGCTTAAAAATTCAGTAACTGCTGTATAGTAATAAAGGTTGCCTTTTTAAAAGCTGACCAGCTTATGTACAGTACTAAAATACTCACCAAAATACATAACTCTGATAATTGGGATGGTCACTTAATGAGAACAAAAACCCTGCCACTGGACCATCCCAAAAAAGTGGCTTCTACTGTAACAAGGTTAGCGCAAGCAAAAAAAAAAAATAACAGTATGCAGTAGGCAAAGAGAAGGGTGGGGACAGGAATACCTATGCAGTGCAATATTCAGTATATTTGTGCTGCACAGAGGGGTTAGCGCAGGCCACTTCGTACAGCACAAATATCTCAGATCAAAACCCTGACTTACTCTGAGCAACCTTAGCATTCATTGGAGTCACTGCAGGCAACAACCAGGTTGGTGGTTGGGGGGCACACCTGCCCCCTGGCATCTGGTGGTACCCCTGTCAGCCAATCACCATCACCGGTAAAGTTAAAGCGTCCCTGGTGTCCAGTGGTTCCCCCACCCTCTGATCTTAGTCCCTTTATTATATGTGCAATCCCTGGTACCTAGTGGTCCCCCCACCTTCCAATCACTAGTCCCATTTTTACACATGCAGTCCTTGGTGCCTGGTAGTCCTGCCCACACTCCGATCACTAGTCCCATTATCATATGTGCAATCCATGGTGCCTAGTGGTCCCCTGCCCTCTGATTGCCATCCTTGTTATTATATGTACAATCCCTGCTCCCTAGTAGTACCCCCTAGCTAAATGTCAGTCCTGGTATGCAATGTGAAATGACTGGTGCCTAGTGGTACAATAAAAAACCAAGAGAGCTTGCACACTAAGTGCACAAATGCCGTGACCACAAATATGCTTTTAAAGAATTTTAATGCTCACCATTAAAGTTACAGTTCATGAGAAAGGACACTCCCACAGCCTTGCAAAAGACCCAACAGTGTTTCATGCTTACATTTGGCACTTTATCAGGGTGAATAGATTATTCAAAATGTTGCTTAAATACAAATCTAGAAAGTGCTGTCATCACAGATGTGTAGAATAAATCCAAACAGGTATATATATATATATATATATATAATTGTGATGTTTGTGTAAGGGGGTATGATTATAATTGATTGGAGGTCATTTATCTATATATGTATACCTGTTTGTATTTAGTCTACACATCTGTGATGACATCACTGTCTAGATCTGTATTTAAGCAACAATGTTGCAATAATCTATTCACCCTTGACAAAGCACCAAATGTAGGCACTAAACGTTGTAGGGTCTTTTTTGCCAGGCTGTGGGAATGTCCTTCCTCTGTGAACTCTAACTTTTGATGATGAGCATTAAAAAGCACTCTAAAAAGTATATTTGTGGGCACGGTGTTTGTGCATAGTGTACAAGCCTTTTTGGCTTTTTTATTGCAATATTTTGGCCCACCATTTATTTTCTTGGCGAGAAGCTTTGTACTGCCTAGTGAGGCTCCCACCCTTCCAATCACAAACCCTGTCTATGTCCAGTTATTCCCTTAGATCTAGGTGGCCACCCCTCACATCGCCAACACCAACAAACCCACTCCTGCCAAGGCCACCCTTACATTATGCTGTTGCCACAGATCCCCACACAGCCAATGTACAGGATGTGCACACCAGTATTGTACAGTACACAGGCTGTGCTCCCTGTGCAATACAGAGGACATGCACCCTGTCTGTCTATATGGAGGCCAGCCGAGGTGGTGAGAGGAGGGCTGTGCTGGTCCTGTATGGGATACATGACACAAGCACTGAAGGTAAGAGGGGGTTGGTTGGGTAGATTTGTTGGTGTCTGCAGTATGAGGGTGGCAGCTAGATTCCAGGGAAATAATTTTCATTTACCGAGGACAGTGATTGGAGGCTGGGGGGACCACTAGGCACCAGGAAAGATGTTTAGTTTTCTGGGAATGGCAATTGGGGACACTAGGCACCAGGAAAGACTACTAATTTAGTGGTCTAGCAACTGGAGGATGAGGAAGACCACTAGGAAAATATTTATATTTTAATGGAAATGGCAATTGGAGGGTGGAGGACCACAAGGCACGAGGGACTCTCTGCAGTTCATGGCACTGGACAATCGGGGTAGGGGCAGAGCCGGTCACAGATGTAAAATCCTGTTACTGCTTTCCATGCTAATGTGCCCATAATGGGCATGCAGATGTCTACTTGTTGCCTTTTATGCCCAATGAGCTCATTTGCATGGGGTCATCTGAATAGCACACTGGGAGCTACCGGTGCTATCGGGTCTGGTGGTGCTGTTCCCTGCATTGTGGGATCCATGTCATGGCAGTGCTATTTGGCTTAGCAATGTGCTGGCATGCCTCTCTGTTCAGTCAGATAGCACCGTGTGTTATCTGACTGAATATAGCATCCTTGGTCACAGGCAATGGCAACCACAGTGCAAAACTTTGCACTCTGCTTTGCCCATTTTTCATATCACGCCCGGTGTGACTATTGGAATCCACTAATGGATATCTTAAAAATCAATTCTCACATGTCCCTTGTATTATATCTTAATAGCCAGTGATCTTTCAAACAATTAATTACTGAATATGTTCAAAAAATAACAAAAATGAAACTTGGATAACTTGAAATAAATATTGAAAATAAGTACCTTGGTTTCTGGCTTCCAAACTATATTTGTGGCCATTTATTGACTGTAAAAAGTAGCAAAGGTGTATATGAGTCTACCACATCAAAGAGAAATGAAAACAAATTAAGAAAATTATTAGATAAAATGTTATATTAATGATGTTTGTATTTATACATGCTAAATAAATTAATCCCTCAAATGGGGATATAATGCTCCAAATTTGGTTATACTCATGTAACACAAATAAAATGATCATTATCAAGAAAGTAATATACTTTGTCTTGCATTATCTTCATCAACCACCTACTGCTAGCACACCCAATTTAAACAAAATCGCATCAAGCCAATATTTGCAAACCGGGCCTTTCTTCATTACAAATCACACATAGAACAGTGCTTTTAGTAAAAGGTTAAAGTGTGCTTACCATTAGAAAATAAGCAGCATCCCTCACTCTGCATGCAGGATCACAGGCAAGTGGGAGTGCTCTGAACCTGACAGCTTTATACTGTCTAAAGTGACACTTCTAGGTGTGGTCTGATATTAGCATATGGACAGAGCCACATCATCATGTTCTGCCAGTTTCCAAATATATTATGAAGGTCCATTTTGGCTTCATACTAAATCTTCTAGTGAATACTATATTT
This sequence comes from Neoceratodus forsteri, assembly GCA_016271365.2. Classification (NCBI taxonomy): domain Eukaryota; kingdom Metazoa; phylum Chordata; order Ceratodontiformes; family Ceratodontidae; genus Neoceratodus; species Neoceratodus forsteri. Next base: position 1,340,948,961 of record CM057449.1, on the reverse strand, counting down.
AAGTAAACATATGTACCACTACTCTAGTGTGTACCTAACTCATTATATGATGTTACCTGATCAAAATATTAGCAACAAATGCCCAATTGTGGTTGCTAATCAGTGAATGCCGAGCAAGTCTGACACCAGACAGAAATGCTTATTAAACTATTTTCAGTAAAATGTCCCAGAGCCCCTTCTAGAATATGCCCTATTATTGTATTAGCAGTGTCAGTGGCTCAGTAGGTAGCACACTCACCTCTGAGGCCGGGAGATCAGAGGGCTGTGGGTTCAGTTCCACATTTGGCACTTGGGTTAATATCCTAGTAGTGACACTGTAGTGCAGCATGAGAGGGTGCTGCACTTCTGAGGTGCTGTCTTCGGATGAGACGCAAAGCGAGGTCCCATATGCCCGGAGTGGTGGTAGTCGGGTGGATGTTAAAGAGATCCCATGGCACTTCTCAAAAGAGCAGGGAAGGTTTTATTAATAAACAGAACAATAAATCAGAAAACAGTAATACAATTCATGGAAAATAAGAAAAAAATAAATATAGAGAATATCAGCAAGACTCAATTCTCTAACAGCAGAATGATTCAACCTATTTTGTCTTTCAAAAGGAACCTCTTTCCACCTCATAAGCCAGACAGTTTTGGACAAACATTTGCATTCAGAATCACATTGTAACAGCAAATCATGTTCAATATGTTGAAGAACTTCAAGTGGTGAGTGGTATAACTGTCGTAAAGTAAGGTGACATCTGACTTGCCATAAATGAAACTTGAACATAGTGAACAGCAGTCGTACTACACCTGCATCCACCAAAGTAGAATGTAGCAAAAAACTTCCACAACTTCCAGATATATAACAGCACGCCAGAAAGGCTGGTTCCAACAGGCAGAAAGGATCATCCGGAAGTCTTGCACAAAGGGGCAGGAAGCAAACAAATGGGACATTGTTTCCTCCTGATTAATGCAAGTATCCCTCGGACAAGTACGTTCAGTAACCATTTTATGCTTTAAAGTCCCCCTAACGCCGAGTCGCCCATGACAACTAAGCCATAAAACATCCCATAATCTAGGTGGAATCCATTTATCTGCCAAAATTTTAAGGAGGTTATCAATATGACCATCCAGTACATCCTTAAAAATGGGGACTATGGAATGTGCTTTAGATTGTAGGACATCATAAATATATTTACGCGATTTGTAATATATATAGGCGGAAGTAACTTCCATCTATTAAGTTTCGATATCACAGGTCTGACATAAATCGGATAATTAGAAGTGTGTAAATTTTTCTGGCTCAAACCTGGCCACTCTGAGGACAATCTAGGTAACCAACTATACGCATAAATCACCCATAACACAGAGTGTGGACGACTAAGGTCTAGTAAATTCCAATGAAAAAAAATACTATAGTAAAAAGTAATCGGATTCACACGATTCAAACCATCCTGTGCAATAGGAAGATACAACACATCTCTTTTAATGGGATTTAGGTGACTCTCCCAAATAATTTGAAAAAAAGACCCAACAAAGTGACTTCCAAACCAGAAGGAATGGGGTATATCGCACTAAGGTATAAAAATTGAGGGAGAAGTAAAGATTTAGCAATGATAACCTTTTTCTGTTTAGTTTGTTGCCACGACTTCCATAATCTGATTCTGGATTGAACTGCCTCAATTTTAAATGACAAATTAAGTAACACATTATCACCTTTACCAAAGTCAATACCTAAAATTCGGACCGGGCCCAGTATAACAGGAACGCCTTTCAACTCCGTAATCTCAGTAATGGCAGTATGCAGAGGATAAAAAAGCTCTTAGATTTATTAAGGGAAGAAGCTGCAACATCTGAAAATTAGAAAATGATGTAACACCTTATCTCCAGAGGTCAAATCAGCAACAAAGACACAGACATCATCAGCATAAGCGTAATGTTGGCCTCTAGGGTACTATGAGGGAAACAATACCAAGAATCCACACATCTTGGGCAATTGCACATAAAAGCAGATCCAGACTAAAAACATAAAGTGATGGACTCAGGGGGCAGTCTTGTCTCACCCCCCCCCGACGAATAGGGATATAGGAACCCAAATAACCATTTACCAAGGGCATAGCATAAGCATGATTATAAAGCAAAGCAATCCAGGTTATAAAGTGGTCAGGAACTCCACAGATTCGTAAAACCTGAAACAAATAACTATGAGGGACCTGATCAAAGGCCCTTTGTTGATCCATGGACAGAAGAAAACCCTTTATAACATCAAATTTACCAAGCTCTATTAGTTCCCGAAACAAAAGGAGATTATTATAGATAGATCTGTCTGGTACTGAACAGGATTGGTGTAGGGAAATCAAGGTGGAGCTATGGACAACAATCTGGTATTCAATATTTTCATTAAAATTTTAAAATCCTATTAAGGAGACTTAAAGGCCTCCAATTGGAAAATAAAGTTCTATCACCTTTCTTATATAACAAAATCTGAATTGAAGTACAAAATGGAAATCGAGAGTGTGATGTTGCAAAACCCAATTAATCACTACTGTGAGCACATCACAAACCAAAGGACTACAGGTTTTATAAAATTCTGCAGGCGTATCAATACCAGGCCGTGTTATTCTGTAAACAGGAAATTTCCCTTATAACTCATCAACACTAATCGAGCAACTAAAGCCTGTAATAGTATATCAGAACAAGTGGCAATATGGAGAGAGGAAAGGAATTGTTCTACACCAGCGCTATCCACTGGAGATGCAGCATATAAGTCTGAAAAATGCTAGGAGACTGCTCGCAAGATATCCTGAAATGCAATTTAACTATTACCATCAATATCCACAACTTCAGTCAGTCAGAAGGTGATCCGAGAACGCCTATGACTACAATCCAAAACATCTCCCAAAGCAGATTTATTAGCAGAACAAACCCTATGTTAATGTAACAGGGATTTGCTCTAGTATACTGTAGTGCAGCAATTTCTTTTTACATTCTGTACCTGTGCAGTCAAAGAAAGCCTTGTGAGTGTATAGCTGAATACAAAGTTTCCAACTGCATACTTAAAGACAAATCTCTTATATTTAGTCACTGCAGCATATTTAGACATCCTCCTAGCCAAAGTAGAGATTTCAGATTCAGTGAGTAGCCACCAATCTAACAAATCTTGGAAAGTCCAGATAGTGACATACGAGCTTTCAACAAATCATGAACTTGGGTCAAAAACCTGTCATCAAGTAGCAGTAAATAATTCAGTTTCCAATATCCCTGCCCCAGTTTAGCATGAGGGCCTACCCCTAACGTGGCAGTTACCACATTATGGTCTGAAATCTCCACTGGAATGGTTTGAGCCTTAGTCACCCTTAAAGTTGCAGAGACAAAAAGAAAATCAATCCTAGTGGACAAGGAGCCCTTAAAAAAAGTACATCCACCAGTAGGATGACAAACCCTATAAACATCCTGTAAATGACCCTGGTCAATAATGTGATTGAGACAATGTGTATCACAGAAATCCTTATCAGTCCGAGACTCCCAATCTGATTTATGCACTACACAATTAAAGTCACCACCCCATATGAGAAAGCGTGATGTGAACAAAAAAGGCTGCACCTCACAAAAGAGATCCACTCGACCTTTGTTCAAAACTGGTGCATAAATCACAATTAATCTCCAAGTTTAATGTAAATAAGTAAAATCCAATATTAAGGCCCATCCCATAAGCAGTTCAACCAACTTGGTAACATGAAATCCATCACCCCTAAACAACACCCCAACACTACTACATGTGTCTAATCCCAAAGGAAAAAAAGAAGGACCTCACCGCCAAAGCCATTTGGCCATATTAACCAAAGAAAGGGTATTGAGACAGGTATCCTGAATAAGGCAAATATCACACACCAAATCACTCAAAAGTTGAAAAGTAATCAGGCACCTACGAACATTTTTCACATTGTTTACATTGAGGGTGGCTACAGTGAGATGAAATGCCATGGGCATGAAAGGGAATCAGATAAAGGGTCGAAAAATAAGTCAACATCAAGTAACCCTTCCCTTTCTAGTACTTCTCCGGGGTCTCACCCCTGACCGCGAGGGTCGAGTATCCATATGCAACTCCTTTGATTTATCATTCTCAGAATCAGAGGACACCATAGGTTGTGAGGAGGTGTCATAATCAGCTTCTATATCAGAAGACTGAGTGTGATGGGACAGGACTTCAAATTTATTACCTAAGTGAACAGAGCCTCCAGGAGAAGACGCTTTAGCCAATTTGACTTTACCTGTAGTCTGTTTTGGGCCTGTTTCTTTGCCTGAACACTAGGCTCAGGTGGGGGAATAATAATTTTATCCAGAGGATTGTCAGGGACAGGCACAGGTTCAGCAGGAACCGGAGAAACATTAAAAAGAGAGAGGGAGGGGGGCTTAGAGGAAGGGTCCTGTACAACTGGTCTTGGAACTTCCTGTAAAGAAGGCTCAGAGGAAGGTTCAGATATTGAAACCACTGACTGGGGAGCAGGCACTACAATATCAGAGCATAAAGGGGGACCAGTGACTACCTTAATATGCAAAGAAAGGATTACATAGCAATATCCTTTTCTGGGCATTAAGAAGGATCACATCCTGATCCAGGCTATCTTCCTGTTATGGGAAGCCCAAGGACAGGATCTAAAACCATGACATAGGTCTTCACACAGGTTACACTTTAGTTTAGAAGTACAATCTGCACTAGCATGGCCAAAAGATAAACAAAGGGAACATCGTAGTCTATTACAGGCAGCACTGAGATGGGAAGGAGAGCCATTTAAACAGGTACGTGGCTGCCCCCATAGAAGCAATGCCCTGTTCCCTACCTAAAACAAACTATTAGGCAAGTGTATGGGACCCACATTCATATTTCTAAGTCTCACCCTATAATGCCAACCACCAGTCCACAAGTGTTCAGAGTCAAATAAGGCTATGGCAACCCCAAGACATCACAGCGCTTAGCTAACCAATGCTATCATTAGCTACTACATTCTGATTTCTAAACAAAATGGTGACATTTTAATAGAAGGTCTAGTAAGTGGGATAGCCCAAAATGGTAGCCACAACTCAGTGTATTTAAGAGTATCATACTTTGTCCAGAATCGATCTAATCCCTAGGGCTTTGAAAACTGTTATATAAGGAAGAACCTGATACATGAATCAATGCAAATATTTGCTTTGCAAAAAACCAAAGATCCTTTCAAAAGCGACTTCCCTACATAGAGATGGTCTGGAGCTACATCAAGACCCCAATAACTGAAGGCGGACTGCATTCCATTGTTGAAGAGGAAGGAGGAGTTCCTAAACGTATCCCTTCTATGAAATTCTTCCCAAGTAGATTTAGCTTTGTCCCCAAGGTCAGGAGAAGGGCCTGGAGGAGGGTCAGGAGCGGGACATCCATGTCCATTCTATCACCCCACTTGGCCTCCTAGAGGTAGGGCCTTCATCACCAAGAGGAGGGAGGTAAAGAAGGAACTTTAGCCAGCAGGGTAGTATCCAATGCAGGATGCTGAACATCCTCAGCACGCAAATCCAAATCTGGGCTACCAGGCAAAAGTGGAGGCATATCTGTCAAGGGGGACTGTTGCCCTCCACAACCAAGTATCAGGCTATGGGCAAGGTCAGGTATCCAATGCCCTGAAATGCCTGGTTTCCAGCCTGCACTTTGCAGGAGGTCTCCAAAGAGACAGGTAGTGATAGAACAAGGTAACAGAGTGGGAGGAGGCAAAGCAGGCAAGACAGTTCATGATTAGGTGAAACACCCAGTCTAGGATGCATAGTACTCGTAAGTTCACTAGGCAAAGTCACCACCGAGTTCAAGGTGGAGAAGACACTGCTCGATTTGCAGGAACTGAAAACTCTAGCTGAGCATGGTGCAACACTGGTAGGACCAGTGCAACAGAAGATTGTTTTGTCTCTGTACCTCCAAGGAGCCCAAGGTACCGCGATCCGTAATGAAAGCAGGAAGAGCCTCCACATCCTCAAGTTCTGGAGACAGAGTCTGTGTCCCAGGAGAGGCTGACTCAAGAGGGCTAACGGCATCAACAACAGCAGCACCTGGTCCAGATGTGCAACAAGGAAGGACTTCAAGTTCATCCGCAGGCAAAAATCTGACGATGCAGAGGCAGATTGAGCAGGTAAAGATTCATCTGGTACAGCAAGATCCACAAGCATATCAACAAAATGGTCAGATGTCCTCAGTACTTCAGGCTCCAAGGCTGGTCCTTCAGGAGTGGAGCTCTGCTCTCCTGCAGGTACACCAGCAGAATGACTGGGTCCCACGAATGAATCCATGGTCCAACAGTACCCCACACAGAGTAGGGGAATTTCCCGTGTCCTGGCCAAATTTCCTCATTCACTCAAAATACCACCAACAGCTTAATCTGGTTCAAGGTCAGTTGGCATTCACCTGTATCCCCTCCCTGGTGGGTGCCTGAAAATCGCAGGATTTCTAGTATGCTTTTACCCGTCAACAAAAAATAAATAAATACATGCCTAAACTCCCAAACAAAACTTGGGGTTGCTAAGCAACAAAAAACAAAACTATCACCTGACCGAAAAGTATCAGAAGTCATCTACCCCCACAGCTAAACAGTACTTGTACATAACTAAATGCAGGGTGCAACTAAGTGCAATAATATAGTGGGTAATTCTTGTAACAGTATAGGTCAATAAAGTGACAGGCAACAGAAATACAGGCTCAAAGGACATACATTTTAAAATCTTTGCAATAGAAGTGCCATAATTGATGGTCAAATGCACAGTCAATGTTATATAGGTCTGCACTAATAAAATAATGGCTCCACAGCCAATAGTACAGACTACCAACTCTAACATTATTAGAATGAGAAGTGCCAAACCGTAGTGTCGGTCTACTGACTAGCTTGTTTATGCAAATCCTTGTGCTATGGATTTGATCAGAGCAACACAAAACAAAATAATTTTGTTTTCAAATAATCTGGCAAACTGTAAAAGTACAGCACTACGTCTTTCATATGAGATGTTAATCCAAGGTTCCATCTGTCTGTTCTGATAATTATTCAGGTGGATGTCTGAGATCTCAGTTTAGGGTTCTATCATAACAGAAAGCCTAAAGGCGATTGCTGTTATGCAGAAGTCAAGTGCTGAAAATTTATTTGACCCTCTGACACCTGGCGCACAACAAAAGGGCATTGGGGGACTTAGTTTTCAATGTTTTCTGTGGTGGGGCTGTGCTCCCCGCACGCCTGCACTCCCCTGCTAAGGATTCTTAACTCTGGGGGTGCATGTTTGGGGATGAAAACATTAAAAAGGTTCAGGCTGGGCGAACAAAAGCACCAGCGCTCAGACCGGACCAAGTACTCTGCCAACTAACACCGCAACCCACCCACTACGCCATGGGGGTCAGGTCACAACCCACTGTGGCACCACCCCCACATCCTCACTGTCCATGCCCACTCCCACCATCCACTGTGCACATACATATAGCAACATCCTGTTGCTATAGTAGCCCACCCCCCATCCATCTGCCCTACTCTCCCATAGCTATCCCTGAAATGCACTGGGGAGTGTGTCGCCATTATTGTAGGTGCCCATTCCCCAGTGCTCTTATCACTGGATACTCAGTTTGGCACTACTTGAAAAGAGTAAAGGAATTTCCCCAGTGTCCTACCCAAATTTCCCTCATTCACCTGCAGCTTAACCTGGTATAGTATCAATTCATACTTTCTGTACCCTCTCACATGCCCAAGATGAAACTGAAAACACCTGATCAGTGTGGAGTGGTGGACATTGCCTACCTAGATTTCAGTAAGACTTTCAGCACTGTTCCACACAGGACACTAGTTAACAAGCTGTGCAGCATAGGAGGGTCCAAAGGTGGTTAACTGCAAGAAATTGGTTTGGATAGGCGACAGAGGATGGTGGTAAACAGAGTTCACTCTGAGGAAAGGAGACTGACCAGTGAGCCTCAATGATCAATGCTGTGACCAGTCCTCATTAATGTCCTTATAAGTGACATTGCATAGGAGCTGGTAGGGAAGATCTGCCTCTTTGCAGATGGCATTAAAATGTGCAGTAGGATGGACACTGGGGTGTGTGTAAGGATGAGAAGAGACCTGAGGAAACTTGAGGAGGGCCAAGGGTATGGCAGCTGGTTTCAATGTGAGAAAGTGCAAAATAATGCAGATAAGGCACAAAATCTGGGGCAGAATACAACATGGGTGGAGTGGTATTGATGATCACCAAGCAAGAAAGAGACCTGGGGTTAATCATATAAAGATGACCTTAAGGTGTCCAGGCAATATGACAAGGCAGTTGGGAGGGTTAGTGGGATGAATAGGAGGGGTATCACCAGCAGGAGGAGGGAGGTAATGATGCCCCTGTATAGAGCTCTGGTAAGACCCACTCTTGAGTACTATGTTCAGTTCTGAGCTCACATCTCTGAAAGGACATTAAGTGAATAGAGATGGTCCAGAGGAGGACAACTAAAATGGTGCAGGTATTAGGGCAGGTGGATGTGCACTCAAAACTAAAAGTGTGTGCTAGCTTAAAGGAGCAGGATAAAACACAGAAAAGAAGTACTCTGCAGCAGTCTACAAATATAAAAGACAAAGTCACCACAAACAAAAAACAAGCATTTGTCAATGCCGAATGTTGTCATGCTGGCATTGGCAGTGGGCATGGCGTAGCTAGAGATGCATAGTGCTGTGATTTTGTGAATGTGTCTCAAAAGGTGATTTTGCACAGCGAGCACACCATTGTGCACCACAGCTGCGGAAACACGTTTTGGGCAGGCTGTGAAAAATGGCAGCTGGACTGTTGATAAGGAGATGTGTACAAATGCCAGTGGTGAAAATGCGGAATGAAAATATTGCAGATTGATGAAGTTACAAGGGTGCATGGAAACTGAGCAATGCATGCTTGCAACACAGTCACTGTATGGAGTTTCGGCACCAAATGTTCAACATAGGCATTTTAGGACTTCTGCTTATGAATAGTGTCACTGTCATTTCCTCAAACTGTCCCAAAACTGATTTCACACAGCAGCCGTGGTATTCTGTGCCGACATGTGAAAACACATTTCAGGCAACTGGAGTGTTCATAAGGAGGTATGAAAAAATGCCAATGATGAACAGCTGGAGTGAAAGTATTACAAATTCAGAAAGTCATGAGGGTGCATGCAAACTGTGCAACACACACTCATAAAACACTCATTTTATTGACTTTCGTTCCCAAATTTTCAACATAGGGATTTTAGGGCATCTGCTAATGAACAGTGTCACTGTCTTTTTCATCATGTGTCTCGAACACGGACTTTCCACAGCAACCACGCTATTCTGCCCCAGAACTGTGAAAACAGATTTTGGTCAGGATGTGAAAAGTGACAGCTGTACTGTTCATTAGGAGGTGCAGAACAATGGCACTGTAGAAAATCTGGAGTGAGAATATTAGAAGTTTGTGAACGTATGAGCCTGCATGCAAACTGCACAATGCACGCTCATAACACAGTCATTTTATGGAGCATTGTCACCAAATTTTCAGCACAGGCATTTTAGGACCTCTGTTCATGAACAGTATCTCTGTCATTTTTGTAATGTATCCTGAACACTGATTTACGCTGGCAGCCGCACTATTCTGTGCTGTAAGTGCGAAAACACATTTCAGCAAGGATGTGAAAATAACAGCTGTACAGTTCACAAGAAGGTGTAGTAAAATGCCAATGTTGAGAATGTGGCATGAAAATATTGCAAATGGCTAACTTACGGTGTGGGTTGCGAAGTTGCTACGCACACCGTAAAACAGTCATTTTATGGAATATTGTCACCAAATTTTCAACACAGGCATTTTAGGACCTCTGCTGTCATGAACAGTGTCACTGTCATTTTCGTAATGTGTCCCAAACACTGATTTCGCACAGTGACCGCACTATTCTGTGCTGGAAGTGCGAAAACACATTTCAGGCAGGATGTGAAAAATGACAGCTATACAGTTCACAAGAAGGTGTGGTAAAATGCCAATGCTGAGAATCTGGCATGAAAATAGTGTGAATACGCTAACTTACGAGCGTGCATTGCGCAATTGCTACACACGCTTGTAAAAGTCATTTTTTTTAATTTTCCCACCAAACTTGCAACATAGGATTTTTGAGAGCCCTTCTCATGAACAGTGGCACTGTCATTTCATTGCTTGGTCCTGAAAGGTGATTCCACGCAGTGACTGCGAAATCACCTTTCCAGACCGAATAATGCCATGACAGTGCAAGAATTCATGAGAAGGGGTCCCAAAATCCCATGTTGAAAATTTAAATAAAATTCAAAATGCCCGAGATATGTATTAAAGTTGAAAAATCCTATTCATTCCATTATACAGCTTACGCATTTCCTCAGTTTATGGTCGGTTTTGTAGAGTGCAGACATGTTCCCGGTCCGCAGAAGATCGTCCGACTGGACTCCAGAGGTAAGTATAGGGTGAGTGGGTGGGGAGGCAGGGGCACAGTGGGTGGGTGCGGTGGGGGAGGGGCATCGAGACTACAAGGGACCATTTCAGTTTTACAGGTAAAAAAAAACAGAAAAAACATTGCGGGACAGTTTTCCTTTTGCAGGCATTTGGCACACTGGGGTGAGCTCTCAGCTTGCCACCTAATTGTTTTAGGGGTGTCAGTAGCCGACGGGGACTGGGCACCCCTCATCGGCACACAAACACGGGGAGGAGGAATTAATGCCGATGGGGATTGGGCACCTCCGCCAGCACAGAAAGAAAGCGGGGGCGTGAGCCGAGGAGATTGGGCACCCCTTGGCATTCAACAATTGGGGGGTTATGCTGACAGGAAGTGGGCTCCCCGTCGGCACAAAAGATAGCAGGGGGTGCGAGCTGAGGGGATTGGGCCCTCGGCATTCAACAATTGGGGTTTATGCTGGCGGGTGGGCTCCCCATTGACACACAAAGACAGTGGGGGGTTAACCGACAGGGGATTGGGCACCCAGAAGTCGACAGATGTTAGGTAGCCCCCCGCTCACCAACCATGCACATAATGGCGGCGAGCACAGCAAGAAAAGGACTGCTGCATCTGACGACCTTTGCTCAGATTGCAGTGGACCTTTTCTTAGATGTGCTCACCCCATTATGTATGCATGGTGTGGTGCCAGCATGCAGGCTGATTGGGCAATGCAAGACGCACCTACTGGTGCGCGCCCTGCATTTGGCGAACGGCGACCGTGCCTCCAAATCCCAACTGCCACAAGATGTTGGCTGCGCACATGCACCAACATAACAATGAAGCAAAATCTCCAGTGAGGATAGCTCAAGTGAAACCACAGCACTAACCCCAGTGCTTCAAGTCTGCACGTGACTCTTCATCAGGGGATGTCTATGGTGCATCTGCCATCAATTTATTTGAAACATTTAAAGTGATATTAACATGCACCATAGTGCACCCATACAAACTCCCAATTCAAATATTACATAGTACTCCAACATGAATTTAAATAACTAAAAGTGACAAAGAACAAATGTTTCAACTTGTACAACATATTTATATTAGCCTTAACTCCAAATTACAGGTAAATACTCCCTTGCAAAACAGCTGTTAAAATGTCAATATTACTAAGTCAAAATACTGTCAAAAGCTGCTGCATCTAAGAAAAATGGTGCAACATTAAAAAGCACTCAAATATTACTTTGCAGGCAATATTTAACTGTTAAATGTAGAGGAACTTACCCCTTATTAATGATTTTAATAAAGACAAAAGTGCTAATGTAAATGTCTTCTACAGAAGAAAAGGATGCAACCATTTTATACAAAATGTGAAGCACCAACTACAATCAAAATTAATTTTAACTTTTTAACATTTTTAACAGAATAAGTTATTTCTTAATTCACAGGTCTCCTTGTCCTTCTATAAATGATTTCAATAAACACATAAGTACTAAGTATGAATAATTCATAAAAATAAGGAGAAACAGGCCATTTTATAAAAATAAGTAAAACACATGAATTGCAGTCAAAGCGTTCTAAGTTGAGACAAGATGTTTCACAATTCATATATTTTCCTATGCTGTTATGTCAGAAAACAACAAAACCAGAATGACAGTGACATGAATTTATAAAAATGGGGTAATATCCAGACAGTCATTCAAACCATATGGAATCAAAGCTTTAAGATTATAGATCCATCTGGCTTCACAATGTGAAAGTTTTCCTATTCTATCACCACCCCTTGGGTGTGCCTTTACATGGTCTATTCCCATGAACTGAAAACCTGCAGGATTACTGTTATGATGATCCATAAAATGTACACCTATAGGGGTATTTGGCTCTGTCCTCAAAATAGCACGCACAGCATTTAGTGCATCCAACATAAATAAGACGGCAAGTGCATTTAACAACATAAACAGCAAAACATGTTCAACAGTTAATGAAGTGCTTGATTTTAACTTTCTTTGTCATCCCTGGGTGTATAAAAGTATCTCCTTGTATACTATAGTGGCAAATATTACAGTGCCCACGATGAAGACACCCTAATTGTCTAATTGGCATCCAATCTGGTCTAACATCAATGGTTTCCATTTCATACACACTGTGAGTTACAATATCTCATAGATTTTTACCTCTAGTAAAGGTAATTATTAGCTTTTCTCCTGTAACAGCACTTAACTGTGGGTCTCCCCTTAAATCATGCCAATGTTTCATAACAATATTAGAAATGCAGTTGGCAGTTTGATTGTGTACCATTATAAAGGTGACTGGCTGTGACTCAGTACTCTCCCCTTTTTTTTGTGTGTCAATAAGGTTTTTCTATCAAGGATTCTTGCCCCATTGAAGGCCTGATTTATTATATTGGTAGAATAACCTCTTTCAAGCAGCCATTCTCTTAATTCCTTACCTTTTTGTTCAAAATCTAATATATCTGTGCAGTTACGTCTAATACATATAAACTGCCCACAGGGTACCCTCTAATAGTATGTTTCTGGTGGGCACTGTTTGCATGAAGTAGTGTGTTGCCAGCCATCGGTTTCCTGAAGACAGAAAAAAACACTTGCTTCCCTGGGTCCCCCCTAATGTCAAGATCCAGAAAATTAATAGTGCAAAGGTCTGCACTAAACGTAAACAACAAACCAATATCATTCATGTTAATAAATCCTACAAATGCTGATGCTGAAGCAATATACCCATGCCAACTAATGAGCAAATCATCAAGAAATCTGCCCCAGAAAACTATCTGGGGCAAAAAAGAGTTCCTATTAGCATTTTATATTACTGTTTCTTCCCACCAAGCTAAAAATAAATTAGCATACGAGGGTGCCATGGTGGTACCCATGGCAGTTCCTCTGGTCTGTAAATACTATTTACCATCAAAAATAATTACTTTTCAAAATCAAATTTAAAGCTCCCAAGATGAATTCTTTTGGAAAATGAGATGCCATAGGATTTGCAGTTAAATGATGCTCAGTAGTAGCAAACCTAAATCATGTGTTATACTTACATAGAGACTTGTGGCATCAACTGTTACCAGACCAGATTATCAAACCAGACAAATCCTCTAGTTTGGAAAGTCGTCCATGGTGTCTCATATATAAGATAGTTGTATAGCCACAAGTTGTTGTAAAAAGAGGTCTACAAAACAGATAACTTTTCTGATAATGACCCCATGCTCGAAATTATGGGACATCCAGGGGTTGGTCTGGACCTTGAGCACTTTAGGTAGAACATAAATTGTGGAGTAATAGGATTTTCAACGTTCATGTATTTTTTCTTCAACTTCTGTTATATGTCTTAAGTATGGAATGATGCAAAACAAATCACATTTTAATTTTAATGCTGCAGTGGATTTTCAGTAAGCCTTCCATAACTTATGCAGTCATCTAATTGTCTATATATTTCAGCTTCATATGATGTTTTGTTTATTATAAAACCATGCCACCTTTGTCTGCCTTTTAATTTCTGTTTCATGTTCTTGATTTATTCTAATGCTTGCAGTTCCCGTGTGTTAAATTCTGCTTGACTGGAGGCCATTTCTTAGAAGATAATTCATTATAATCCTGTAATACCAGGGATTGATAAGTCATTAGTGTAGGAGATGTAAATGCAGGTGGATTAAAGGTGGATTTTGGTCCAAATTGCATACATTGTTTCATTTGGCAAGGTTCAATTTGTGTTGAAAGTTCTAAACCACTACTATTGTATGTGACTTCAGTTGTGTGTTCTCTGTAGTAATGGTTGCATCTGATTCTCCCAACAAATCTGTGAGCACTTGTAAAGTACCGCTGTCAATTTCAGCAACTTGAAATATAGATTGCTTATCAAATATAATGGAAACGTCTTGGTACCATGGTCCATTGCCTCATTGTTACTGCAATATATTTTCAAACTCAATTTTCTAAAGAACTTGCTTAGATTAATGTAACCATCAAACTCACTCACTTTTGGGTTCTGTACAAATGACAAACCCTGACTCAGAAGATTGAGATGCCTCATTAGGATCATCATCTGATAGATTTAATACTTTGGTGTTCTGCTTCTCAGGCTGTTGACTACTGTGGCAGCTGAATTGTTTGCATCCCCTTCTCCTTCACCTTGTTTCCCAACTTTTTTTATTACTGTTGTAACTATTGTGCTGTTCTTTTCAATTTGTAGTTTTGGCACAAAAAAGGAAACTTGTTTTCTCTGTGATGTTTCTGGAACTGGTGTAACTGATTGTCCAATTTGCACAGTACAAAACGGAGCAGTAGCTGGTTGAATTTTAGATTTATTAGGTCTTATTCTATTTTGCCCTCTTGATTGAGAGTGCTCCCTAGCACTGTTTTTTCCTTTTCAAATGGTGCAGGGTCTGCACAAAAAGCCCTATGGCAAGAGACTAAAGGGCTTTAGTCATACACCTTGGAAGGGAAAAGGTAGAGAGGGATACAATAGAGACCTTTAAATACCTCACAGTGGTAACTACGGTACAGGGGGAGAGTATGTTTCAGAAAAAAGGAGCTCAAGAACAAGAGGACATTGTATGAAGCTGAAGGGGTGCAAATTCAGGAGAGATGTACACTTTACAGAAAGAGTCAATTACTGGAACAAACTTCCAGCAGAGGTGGTGGGGAAAACAGTGCTAGGTTCATGAATCCATGGGATAGACATAAAGGAATCTTAATGGAAAAGATGGGTGGAAAGGAGAAAGAGTTGAAGATTGGTTAGGGTCTGCAGAAATACTGTAGGAAGGGAAAATAGGAAGATCAGTGGTAAAGTGATGCTTATCTGCCATCAAATGATACAGCATGTTTCTGTATTTATAAAACAGGAAAATAATTTCCAGCACCTTTTCCACTCAACAGAAAAAAAAAAAAAGCAGGCAAGTAAGTTGAAATAGGTCTAGTACAATATCTCCTGCTGCATTTCTTAAGGTAAAGGAAATGCTGATAGGTATATAGTACATAAGAAAGACTTATTAAAATTGACCATCTAGCTTCCTTTTGGATAAGTAACAGGGAATAATATCCTCTCCTCTCAAAAGTACTGTACATGTATTTTTTCTCCCATTACTTGACCAAAGAAAAAACTGGATAGCCCATTTTAACAGGTTCCTTCTATGTATAGTTCTGCATACTCAGCAGTACGTCCCCTTTTCAAATGCATTGGAGGAGGTGAAGCTATGGACTATACCTCTATTCTGAATTCAAAGTACAAGAGTGGGAGTGGAGGGTAAGTGTTTCAAGAGTCATTCAAATAAAGTAGGTACTCATTTTGTTAATTAGAATATGACAGTTCTGGTTGGGTGATGTGAGCTTGATTAACATAGATACCATCTCTCAGAGCTCTGTACATTACAGTCAGTAATTAAAGTTTATTCATCAAAGTCTATGACTGCAGTGCAATGGGTGGAAGCAACTTGCCATGCCACCTGCCTCGAGCTATTTAAGCCAGCTTCCTGTAGTCTCATTCAGTTTCATTATTTCTTGATGCAGCTAGAGGCTCTGCTGGAGCTCTGTGCCCCCTTCCTGGTGTTTGTCTCCTGCTTCATTTTGTGCTTTGTGGATTTCTGCTTGCTTGTGCCTCCACCGTCCTAGGTCAATGTTTTTGCTCCTGCCTCCTGGCTGCAGTTTGTACTTCTCTGTCTGCTGTTCAGCACCCCATCACGTCAGATGGGAAGAACACCCTCCCCTCAGCTAGTGTGGTCAAACAGGAATTCAGCATGTTTGCTGTTCATTTGCATCACCAGGTAAGAAAAAGGTTTGTCTCCCCTACACGATGCACAGGGTAATGCCAAACTTCACCCAACAACTAACACACCAAAATCTGACCAATGGAAAATCATGTACACAAATGCTCACAGCCTGGGAAATAAGATCCCAGACCTGCAGGCAATAATGTCAGAGGCTAAACTGGACATAGTAGCAATTAGTGAGACGTGGTTTACCAGTAACCACACTTGGGAGACTTCAGTACCTGGCTATGTATTGTTCAGAAGAGACCGAGGTGCAAAAGGGGAGGAGTGGCCTGTATGTTAATGAAAATATCAAAGCTACAGAAATTCAGAATACATAAGGAGCCAGAAGAACTGTGGGTCACCCTGAAACAGGAAATGGGACAGCCATAAGAACTGGGGTTGTCTACAGGCCCCAGACCAGAGGGAGGACATAGATACATTACTGTTAGAAGATATACAAAACATGACAGCTAAAGGGAGGTTCTGATAATGGGAGACTTCAACATGCCAGATACAGATTGGTCAATACCAGCAGGAACATCTGCCAGAACTAGACTCATAGTGGATTCCCTGCAGGGGAGGGCCTCAAACAACTGGTACAGCAACCCACAAGAGACAGGGCTATCCTAGATCTAGTACTGACTAACAAAGAAGGGATCACAGATCTCCAGGTAGAAGGTCACCTGGGGCCAGTGACCATCACATGGTATGGTTCAGTTTGGCTACTACATCTAAATCATCCCATTCCAAGGCAAAAATATGGGACTTCAGAGGAGCTGACTTTGATAAGATGGCCAACAGAGTTAAGCTATTCTGGCAAAAGAAACACAGGTGAGGGTACAGGCAAAGTGGGCAAGCATTAAGGATGCAATACTTGAAGCAACATCCATTGTGTTAGACAGACAGAAAAGGAAGTGAAAAGAAGAAGGAA
This sequence comes from Neoceratodus forsteri, assembly GCA_016271365.2. Lineage (NCBI taxonomy): Eukaryota > Metazoa > Chordata > Ceratodontiformes > Ceratodontidae > Neoceratodus > Neoceratodus forsteri. The sequence continues at coordinate 1,340,931,864 of CM057449.1, read as the reverse complement.
ACCACTTTGGTTCTCAAATACAGTAGCAGAAAAGGTCAGAGCCAAAAGGCTGGCCTTCAGGAAATATATAGGAACACAGCAGGATGAAGATAGGAGGCATACCAAACTGCCTTAAGGGAAGCAGGTAAGGCAGTAAGGCAGGCAAAGTCCCAAACTGAGGAAACACTAGCACGAACAGTAAAAGAAGGTGACAATACTTTCTATAGATACATTAGTGAAAGGAGAAAGTCCAGAGGGGGTATTGCTAAGCTTAATGGAGAAAAGGGAGCATGTGAGGAGGAGGACCCTGTAAAGGCATCTATCCTAAATAGATACTTTTGCTCAGTATTTACTGAAGAGAAGGTAGGGCAGGGCCCACAGCTCAGCATCATGGACACAGGGGGGAGGGAGGTGAGCACTACTCCCTTCACAAAAGAAAGGATCCTACAAGAGCTTGCTAAGCTCAGGGTGGATAAGGCAATGGACCTGATGGCATACATCCCAGGGTACTTAAGGAGCTAAAGGAGGAACTAGCAGAGCCAATAGCAGAATTGTTTAGTGAGTCTCTGAGCACAGGAGAGGTCCCAGAAGACTGGAGAAGGGCTCATGTGATCCCGCCTCCACAAGAGTGGTAGCAGGGAGGAGGCGGGAACTACAGACCGTCAGTCTTACCTCAGTAGTGGGCAAGATTATGGAGGCACTCCTTAAGGAAAGGATAGTGCAACACCTGGAATCCATAGGGGCACAGGATCCAAGACAGCATGGGTTTACAAAGGAAGGTCCTGTCAAACTAATCTCATAGATTTCTTTGACTGGCAACCAGAGTGGTGGACCAAGGGGAGTAGCTGATGCCTACCTTGACTTCAGCAAAGCTTTTGACACTGTTCCACATAGAAGATTGATAAATAAGCTGGGTAGGCTCAGGGTGGGTCAGAAGTTGGTCAACTGGGTGGCAAACTGGTTGACGGGCAGAAAACAAGAGTGGTGGTAAATGGTATACAGTCAGAAGAGATGCAAGTCACAAGTGGGACCTAGGAACAGTCCTGGGGCCGGTCCTCTCAACATCTTCATTAGTGACCTTGCAGATGGACTAGAGGGTAAGGCTTGTCTGTTTGCAGATGACACCAAGATCTGCAACAGAGTAGATGATCCAGATGGTGTGGGCAGAATGAGAAGAGATCTGGATAAACTAGCAGAATGGTCGAAGAGTGGCAACTGGGATTTAATGCAAAGAAGTGCAAAATCATGCACATAGGGAAGAGAAACCCTGAAGCCACCTATAGGCTGGGAGGAGTTGCTAGCAGTCACAAAGGAAGAAAAGAGACTTGGGCATCATCATCTGATGACCTAAAATCATCAAGCAGACATCTAAAGCAGTAGGTAGGCTAGGGGTGTTAGGGTGTATTAGTAGGGGTATCACAAGTCGTAAGAGGGAGGTAATAATCCCTCTGTACAAGACACTGGTTAGGCCCCATCTGGAGTACTGCGTGCAGTATTGGAGGCCACACCTTCACAAGGACATTAACCAAATTGAGGCAGTCCAGAGAAGGGCAACCAAAATGGTGCAGGGACTGCATCAGAAGACATATGAGGACAGATTAATGGAGCTCAATATGTATACCCTTGAGCAAAGGAGGGAGAGAGGTGATATGATCGAGGCATTCAAACACCTTAAGGGCATTAACAAGGTGAAAGGAGTCTAACATGTTTAAATATAAGAAAAATAGCAGGACAAGAGGACACAGCATGAGATTAGAGGGAGGCCGATTAAGGGGAATCTGAGGAAATTCTTTTCACAGAAAGGGTGGTGGATGCATGGAATGGCTTACCACAAGAAGTGGTGGCTATGAATACAGTGCAGGGCTTCAAACAGGCATGGGATAGGCATAAGGGAGCAATACAAATGACTATGAATAGATAGGTCACTGACAGAGCAAAGGCCGAAGGCACATTTATAAGGTAGAAAAAGAAATGGGCAGACTGGATGGGCCTTGCGGTCCTTATCTGCCGTCAACTTCTATGTTCTATGTTTCTATGTTCTGTGCTGCCCTCCTGTTTTCTGGTTCTGTGTTTTTTTCTGTGTTCTGTTTCATTGTGGTGCTTCTAGTCTTCCTAGCACCTTGCCTTTACTCATTTAATTTGTTTTGTGCTCCTCCAAGCTGTCGTGTTTGCTGCCTTTGTGTACCAAATGCAATTTCCTGCTTACCTACCTGTTTGTACCATTTGCAGTCTCCTGTTCATCTCAACTCCTTAAATGCTTACTCTTGGCTCATAGCCTAGCAGCCACTCCATTTGGGTTAATTGGTTTCATTACTTACTTCAGCAGTACATTGCTTCCTAGTTTGAGTTCCCATGATACTGCATTTCCTACCAGTACTAATTGTTGTTTTCCATTGCTCTAGCATACCTCCTTACCATACTCAATGCTACCAATTGCAATTGAACTCCACCTCATGCTGTCTCAATGTATCCATGCTATCCCCTGTCCTCATTGCTAACAGATACATGTCACTTCATGCAGTCTCATATACTCAGTGCTAACAGATGTAAACCCACTCATGCTGTATATTGCTGTTCTTAATTCTACCACTTGCACTACCAGTTCTGAACTCTCAGTCACGTTCCTGCCTCTACCTAGCATGGCTCTGCCCCTTGAAGTCTGCATCTTGAGTGTGGATCCCTCACTGGGTGGGTCCTTCTCTTCTATGATTAGGATGAGAAGGTCCTGTGCTCTGGTGGAAGACTTTGGCTGTGTGGACAGTATTGGTGGCACATCTTGATGTATCATTTAAGACTTCAGTTGCTGAAGGGTGGGACCTTCAAGTTCCAGGGGGTTCCTTTAGCTACTGATAGCATGGGTAGCACCTTCAAAAGCTATTCTCCCTACAGCCACATACAGTTTACATAGTCTCCATTTTATACCATTCCTTGTCAGTTCTGCCCCTCAAGGGTGAAAACTGTTCAATCCTTCTATTCTTGCCCCTCCAGGGCTCATCTGTACCCCTCCTAGGTTTCACTTCTCTCCCTAGGCTTTGCTTGAAAGCCATGTGAGTGCCTTTCAGTGGCCATTGCTCTCATCCTCAGCCAGGGAAGTGGGCCCCAGCAGGGTTCCCCTTTACCTGCAGATGCCTTTACTCACAGCACCCCCATGACTTTCCAATTAGAGGGACAGAGTGAGAGCCCTTTCTCCAAACATCTCCCATGAATTGGGTGTCTGAATTGCAATTGTGAGCCAACATTAATTCACCCCAAACTTGGAGGGAAGGTGACCAAGGCCTTGGCTCCCAGAAGTTCACCCTCATAGGGTTGTTTCCTCTCCTCTGTTTTGAGTGTCATAAAGATTAGGTAATCCATCAAGTAGTATACCTGTATCTACAGTAGTCTATTTTAACCCAGGTAGGTGTCTGCTGTTGAGTTAAGGTTGGATGGTGGCCTCCCTTCTACTTTGCCATTCCCTCTTTCCTTATGGAAGTTATGCCCCTCCTGCTGTCAATATCAGAATTGTCAGTCATTGCACAATCCTCCTATGTCTGTTACATGTTATCTCTACTCTGTTAATCCATGCTCATCCAGCTTCTGCTGTCACCACTTCTGCTTGACTTTTTGGAGGCTCCTTCCTAAGGTACATTTAGCATAAAGAATTATCATCCCATGGCATCTGTAGGATTGGAACCCCTCAAAGGGTTAGTTTGCCTTCATGATAACCCAGCAGGGTGGTAGTTCCCCCATGAGACACATAGAGTGCGAACAGTCAAATTGTGTATTTATCACAGACAAAACATAAGCATTCAGATACTATCAGTTTATCAAATGAAGGTACAAGCAATACATTGTACTCATCACTAAGCCGTGTACACACATAGAAATTCAAAGGCTATGACTATAGTTCAGTAGGTGGAGCAACTAGCCATGCCCCCTGCCTGAACTATTTGTTAGATTCTGCAGTCTCATTCAGATGCATTCTTTCTTTGCCCCACCATTCTCCCCTCCTCCTCAAGTGGCATGCCTCTCCCTTGGGGCTACTTCCTAAGGTATCTTTATCCTAATGGAATTATCTTCCTGTTGCACCACTAGGGGTGAAACCTTCTTCAAGAGGGTTCTTTTGGGTGGCACTAGTGAGCACACTAGCAGTGAAGTCACACCTAAACACAACTCTGCAATCCTGTTAGGATAAATCCTTTTATAATTATTATTTACAGTGTTTTGTTTGATTTTCCATGGCAGAGTTTACATCAGCTCCTCATTCAGCTCAGATTGCTACCAAACCTGAGATGGGTCACCTTAAGGAGCAGGTGGAGGACCAAAAGTTGGCAACAGCAGCTCAAGAGCACACTGAGACCTATGCAGCTCCACACACCAGTTCTGGAGCAGAACCACCATGGCAGTCTTGGTGGCAGTAGTGGGTAAATGAAAGAAATAGACAGCCACACCTGGTAAAAGTTCCAAAATTGTTTCTTTTATTTTTATTTTTTCTTTCAATAAGATCCTTGTAACCCAATGGTTCACCTTAATAGGCTTCTTCAGGGAAGGATCTATTTGTAAACAGATATAAAGTATTTTATTATATGATTATACATTCTAACAACATATATTATACATTATAGATTCTAACAACATATATGGGAATATGGGTGTGGCAAGACAGTAGTGTGGTGGGTAGGTAACTGGCTGGGCAGCAGGACACAGAGGGTGGTGTGTAATGGCTGTCACCCACAGAGGAAGAGTGACCAGTGGGGTCCACAGGGATCAGTGCTGGGACTGGGCCTATTCAACATCTTCATCAGTGACATTGCACAGGACCTAGAAGGCAGAATTTCACTGTTCGCTGATGACACACAAAGCTCTGTAACAGAGTAGACACACCAGAGGGTGTAGACAGAATGAGAAGGGACCTGCAGAAACTTGAATTATGGTCAGGGTTTGGTAGTTGAAATCAATGCAAAGAAATGCAAAATAATGTATATGGGGCACAAAACCCTGGCACAATATATCAGTTGGGAGGTGAGGATATAGCATGCACCAAGCAGGAAAGGGATCTTGGGGTTATCATCTCTGATGACCTCAAGGTAGGGAAACAGTGTGACAAGACAGCAGGTAAAGCAAATAGGAAGCTGACACATAGGCAGGGGCATCAACAGCAGGAAAAGGAGGTCATAATTCCACTATACAAGACACTAGTGAGGCCCCATCTGGAGTACAGTGTACAGTTCTGGAGACCTTACCTATGAGGCATAGACAGGGTAGAGGTTCAGAGAAGGGCAACAAAGATGGTACATGGATTGCATCACAAGTCCTATGACGACAGGTTGAAGGAACTGAATATGTGCTCCTGGAGGAGGAGGGAGTAAGGGATATGATAGAGACATACAAGTATCTCACAGGGAGGAACAGGATGCAGGAATACACTAATTTTGGGAGGATGATTCAGAGGAAACATGAAGAAGAATTTCTTCACAGAACGGGTGGTGGACAAGTGGAACACCCTGCCAGAGGAAGTGGTGGGGGCTGAAACAATTGAGGGATTTAAGAATGCGTGGGATAGACATAAAGGAATTCTGGAGGTCAGGGGTAAGGGGCAACGGACTTCTAGGAAAACATAAACTGAACTTACCAGCTCAAATGGGCAGACTGGGTGGGCCACAGACCCTTATCTGCTGACACTGTCTATGTATCTATGTAACATTTCTATTTGAAATTTTTCAACAATTTGTTCATGTAATTTTAATTCATACCACTAGATGGCAGATGCCTAGAGCCACTGATTCATGTTTTGTATTCTTCTGGTCTTACATGATCAGAATTCTTTCATATAAAAGCATTACATATGTAAAATAAATTAAAATTAAAATTATGCAGCAGTTACATCGGTTGTAGTTTAATGTCTTATGACCCCCAATATACCTTCTGCATACAACGTTAAACACCCAACACTAAGGAAACTCAGTATAGAGTCTATTTTTTTAATCTTATTTGTCACTTTGTTTACATGTTTGTAAAATACACATACCTTAAATTAAATAGATATAGTGGCACAATCTTTCACAATTTTTCCTTGAAGGCAGTCAGACTTTATCCTATGTACTTAAATAGAAAGTTCTATATTCAGCATTTAATTTTTTTTAGGTATAAATTGGTGAAAACAGTCCTGACTGACCTTTTCAGTCATTTATTCTGTTTCACCACTCTTAGTGGTATTAAGCTCTGTTTAAATAAACTTTTCCTGTCTGGAATTCAATTCAAGAAGTGTTTTTATTGCATAAAGGAAACATTCAGTGGTGCTGCTATGGCAGAGTGTATTCAACAATTACATGCTTCTACCCTTTCTTGAATTCTCCAGACTTTAAATTAACAGTTACAGTTGCACCCATCTGTAATGAAAGCACAACACAATGATGTCAGTTTTAAACAATGCTTTTATGAAAAGCATGGAGCTATTTTTGTTCTGATGCAAGTTACTAATTACATGAGAACTCACAAGTTTGTAGTAACTGCATCACTCTCCTCTGACTTCCTATAAAGAGTCTCGGGTAGATATGTAAGCCAGTGTGTAAACATTATGATTGTGAGCCTGTGGCGGCATCCGTAGAAGGCCATTGATGCTAAAATTGGCACCATCCTGTAGAGATCTGGGGAGCAGATGTTAATATTTGTTGCTGCCAAAGCGCCACTTCAGTGGAGTTCTCAGCTATACAGATGATGGCTGCTACCAGTAATCTTATACAAGAAAACAATCAGCTATGATATTGGTTGGAGGACATTAAAATACTATTCAGATAGTCAATGTCAACTGTTCAGACTCCCAGAGGAGTCAGTGCAGGAGTGTCTTAACTTTTAAAAACATGGCTACCCAGAGCTTTTAGGAATAACTTCTGACACAATGACCCTAATTTCATCAAGATCTATCAGATTTCCCTGCTCTGTAAGGCACAGCAAGGAACAAACTGAGGACCATATACTGGTGGTTACAGCTCAGTGGTGGTCAGACAATTTATTACAAGTATCCAGAGAAGCTCAAAATTTGAATTTTAATGGCACTTCTTTCCTGATGTTTCATATGTGACCCTCTGAAGCCAGAAGAAGTTTGACAGAGTAAGGGCCCAGTTGAAGACTTTGGGGCTCACACATTCCCTTCTTATGTCTGCTCACCTTTGGATTTTCTACATGAGTCACACTTATCAATTTACAGACCTTGTGGAAGTGGAGAAACATGTGACTGTATCCCAATAGAATTTGAAACAGAAAGACTCAGCTGCCAAAAACTTTGTTGACAATGATGAAACTTTACTTTTGAACTGCAGATGAGTTTTTTTATTGCACAATATTACAAGCTTTACTTTTGTACCATTGATTTTTATTACCTTCACTTACTGTGTGATTTTTCATGATATCCTGAGGGGGTGGGCTATTGCACTTGACAATGTTTCCTTACTAACATTTAACAAGCTTATCATTTTTCATTCCTACCCTGATAGACTGTTTAGGTGTTTGGGATTATTTCTGCATGCATATTATTATGGTGTCCATCGTGAAGCAGGTATGATATGCTGCATGGATCCAAATGTCCACTGAGAAGTTTTTTATTTTACCACACAGAACTGAATTTGGTCACAGACATTACATATTTCAGCTTTCTATATAGTTTAAGGTTCCTAGTTCCTTGAAACATGTTTTGTTTCACCATAATGTTTTATACCATGCTGTTCTTAGTCTCTAGCAATGTTTCTGAACTAATACTTCAGATAATTGTTAATGTTCTTTGTTTGTTTTGTTTATTTAAAATCTGGAAAAGTCAGTGGACCAAAGACTCATTGACATGGGTGATCAGAACAAATGGTGCTGAGGGTTGAGGCTCCAGATGCCACATCTCTCACTACACTGGTGCCACAGGGCTGGGAATGAACTCAGGTGGCTCGGTGGCCAGCGTGAGAGGAAGGATGGAGTGTTCCTGGACAGATCTCCTTCCTCGGGGAAGGAGGATGCTGTGCTGTGCTGCTTGCCTGCCACCCACCAGTGGCTGGGCAGTAGCACTTGCATGCTGTAATGCAGGGGGGATCCCACGTACAGGGCAGTGGAGCCATCTCCGTGGAAGTGGAGTTTAGATGTTGCACCCATTGCACGTCCATGGGCCCAGGGAGAAAAAGTGGAGGAAAACCCCTCTGTGTGGCAGGATGAGAGACTGACCCCATTACAGGAACCATCACTAGTGGCTGAGCACAACTATGAGTCTGGTGGCAGAAGACCTTGGTGAAGTTAAGTCCCAGGGGGAGTGGAGTGATGGGCTGGGGGGATCTTTCTAAAGGGGGCCACCAGAGGAAGTAGGGAACTAAAACAAATTGGAAAAAAGATACAAAACCCAAATGAATTAACAAATATTTAGACATTCACAGCTATTGATAGAAAAAATATGTTTTTTTTTTAAAGCTGTTTTGAATTCCTGTAAAGTATTACATACACTAGTTATGGCTGATGGTATGGCACTGTAAACTGTAGAGAGTGAATGCAACAATGATTTCTGTCCAGTATAAGTTTTCATCATAGGAACCATAAACCAGGTACATTGAGTTGATTGAGTCTGAGATATGGGAATATGTTTTTGGAATAGTACATGAAAGGAACAAGGCACCATGTTCAGGATAACTTTCCTGGCCAAGATATCAAGCTGAAGCTGATACTACTAATCTAAATGTAGCCAACCCAAATGTTCATAGCAGTTACAATGGTGTGTTAAATATGGTAATTGTAAGGCAAATCTTGCAATCTGATTCAATAACGTCTTAACATAATTCAGCAACCCCAGACCAGCTGAATGATAGAACAACAGACCATAATCTATTAGAGGCAAGATGAAGCTCTGAGACAACAAGATTCTAGTAGCTGAAATAAGTAATAGGTCTAGTCTATAAAGAGGAACCCAATCTTTGGTGTACTGATTTGATCATAGTATTAATGTGCTGGTCATAGGCTAAGGATTCATCTATTAAGAGCCTTAAATATTTAAAGGTCTTAACTTGTTCAGTGTCATTGCCCCTCAGTGTTTACAATGAAAGAGTAGTAACATCAGCCAGCATTTTCTTTGGTTTAAAAACACATTTTTTTTCATTCAGAATAAGTCTATTGATACAAAATCATTTTGAATTGCAACAAAATCACTAGCCAAATCATTTTGTACTTCCAAAACTGGGACAACTTGTGAGGGTCATCATGCTCATCAGCATAAAGGAAATTTTGGGTGTCCAAACAAACTAAAGGTGGTGTGTTAAAATAAAAACTAAATAAAGGGGACCCAAAATAAAACCTTAGGAACACCCAGTGGTGCTACAGATGAGGCTGAAATACTTTTTTTTTTATTTTTTGTCGAGTGGGAGTGACTAGAGAGGTAGCCTCAAATCAACCAACAACCTCAGAAGACAAAACCTAGTTTAAAAAGGGTGGACAAAAGCAGTTTATGATTTATCAGTCAAAGGTCTTGGTCAGGTCCACAAAGGTGGCTGCAGTAAAAATACCTTTTATCTAGGGCCTGATGAACCACCTGTGTGAACCCTACCAAGACTGTCAATGTACTGTGGCCTGGATGAATTGTGCTGGAGTCAATATGTCATACCTGAGAAAGTATTCAATCATCTCATCAAGACTATTCATTCTAGGATCTTAGATAGAGGGACCAACAAAGAAACTGGATAACTTTTACATTGGCCATGTCCCCAGTTTTAAATGGTGTGCTGACCACATATCAAAACACGACATGGGGGAATATACCTCACAGCGACAATCTCAACAGGTTTCAGATTGTCACTGTGAGGGACTGGAGCATGAAATTTCACCCTTTCTCCATGTGTTACCACCCCTTTGAATCAACTCTGACTCGGAGTTAGATATCATTAGAAGGGGGTTTTAGGAAGCAGCCCCTGCATCGGGGTTTGGGGTGCAGCCCCTCAGTAGAAAAGAACATAACGCCTGACAGGCGAAATTTCACCTGTCAACATTGGTATCCTCACTATGCCGAACTTCAACAACAGTGTTGTCATTTCAGCATAGGTAAACCATTTTAAATATAGGACAACAGTAGCCTGTTACCAAATATCTGGAAACTGGCCAAGACAAAGTGACAAATTAAAAATTTTAGTGAGTGGAAAGCAAATAATATCAGCAGTGATCCTCATGTGCTTGAAGTCCAACCCATCATTACCCATTGAAGGGTGAGGACTAAGTTTAGTTAAATAAGAAAGAGCTTTACCAGAGATAAGTAGCCTAAAGTAAAGTTTGATGAGCATGACCCAACATAAGATCACTGATTTGAAAACTATCAGGAAATTGTCAGGGTCAAAGCATGGTAGATATTCTGAAAAATATTTGTTGAATTCTGCAACTAATGTTAATGGCTCATTTATTATTCCCAAGGAGTCTTTAGTGTCTGTGAAAATGCATTGGTTTTCTTCAAAGAAGGTAATTTATTAGATTCCATATATCCAAAACATTCTTCTCCTAAACCGCCTTTGTTTTAGATAAAAACTGTTATTTTAAGCTCTAATCAAGGACTTACTTTTATTTTGGGTTTCCATATAAGCTAAAAGGATGGTCAGAGCAGGCATCACTGCTTTGACTGTGGCGCCCGGCATTAGTTGGCCTGCCACAGTCACCATTTCTGCCCACCCACCCCAAAGTCTTTCCAGGACTGCCATGGAGGGCATAACTGCTATGACTGTGGCCCCAGCATTCCTACTGGCAGGCTGCAGTGACCATCCCTGCTTGCCTGCCCTGAAGTCTTTCCAGGTAACTACTTCAGCTGGTTGCTCAGATCCTAAGCTGCACAATTGATTGATGTGCTCTGGCAGAAGACGGCCTTCATTGGACACTAAACCTTATCTCTGCTGTCTGATTGGACTGACTTCTCTCTTTCTGTCTAGCTCTGCTTTCAGCTGTAACTAATGCCTCTATTTTTCTTTAATTTGCATTCTCAGCTCAGTAGTTCAATTAGCAACTGTTGTAGTACAAAATATTTAGCTCTATCAGTAATTTTAGCAAATGTCATAGATTGAATTTACAGTTCGTTTTATAGTGATTACGGCATGTTTAAAGCTATGGTCTGCCAAATAATTTTCCCATTAGCAAATTATACTGTATTGCCACTAGAGAGACACAGTTTTTATCTAAAGAGATCGCTTCCCACTCTCCTTCCCACTACCTCAAATCTACTGACACTTGCACACTAACTGTCTTCCACAGCTCCACCCTCTCAGGCTAGTCTGGGTACTCTGACCATTTCCCTAAAATATTGAAATCTCTACCTCCCCAAATCAACACTCTTCTTCCCTTTATTCCATCAACACTGCCCTCTCCAACTATCTTGCACCTAATTGTTCCTGTTATGGCCTGCATTCATTTCCTTCATCTTTCTCCTTGCAGTTCATCCCCTTGGAATTTTCCCAATGCCTCTATCAACTCTACTGTCTCCACTGGCCCTAGTCCCCCTAGGTGCTAGTTCTCATACCTTTCTCCTTCCCTACTCTCTTCCTATTTCCCTTGCTTTCACACCCCTTGCAGGATTCTCAGCATCCTGAAGGGGTCCTATAGTGCCTAGGCTTGACACCTTTTCTTATCCCATTTATTTGTTCTGGCTTCCAGGACCCCTTGCAGGTCCACAGAAGCCTGATGGGTTCCTTAGATCAGGCCTCGTCCCTCCCAGGTGTTATTTCTCATTTCCCTCTCATTATCCATCTATAATTACAACACCTAACAACAGGAGGGTTTGTTTAGGCTGCTGTTACTATTTTCCATTGGATGTATCCTGTACCATGATGTTGATGTCCGACAAGGCTGTATCACTTGTGTTTTACTTTAAAAGCAATAAAATGTAATTACAACTAGAGGATTCCTTTGCTTTCTGGGCACTCTGACAGGGTGGTTGTTCCCATGGGACAGAGAGTGTGAATGGCCAAAGTATCTAGTTATCACAGTCAACAACATAAGCATTCAAATATTATCAGTCTATCAACATAGTTGCACAACCATAAATTAATCACTAAGTTGCATACACACAGTAAACTTGTTTTTATCTGAACTTACTACTTATTTGATTGATATTGGTGGCAGAAAATACCAACAACATTATGGGTACACCTCGTGCAGTGTAACTTTGAGGTTCAGGAGGTAAGGAGCCTTGAGATCAGGAGCAAACCAAACTGTGTCTATGGCATGCCACATGGTAAGTGTGACACAGCAAGAAACACTGCTGTCTCTTGGCAGCAAACCCAACAACTAATTCAGTCTCAGCCACTAATACTAAGTTGGCCTCACTTACCAGTCATGTGACCATTGTTGAATCATCAGTATCTGCCATACAAGTTGAGTTGCAGGATAGCAAATGGCAGGCTGAATCTGCACTGCATGCCACCACCACTGTAATGAGACACAGTACCACTGATCCTGGCTGGACATTTTGAAGAAAAGGATTTGGAAATCTAATGTCTGTATCATGGGCATTCTGAGGGAGCAAAGGTGACCATCTGGGTCACATTCTAAATGACTGGCTGACTGAAGCACTTGGGCAGGTGGAGGAAGGTATCCCTATTGATATCCAGAAGGCCCACGGGTCAGCATTTGTGGACAATGTCCAGATGATGAGGTCCTGAGAGTAATCCTTCCAGTGGTGCCAGACATCAAGGAACAAGACTATATTTTTAGCTCTGATAAGACAAAAGTGGATAGTAATGTGGAATGGCACAGTGATCAATTTTTTTTCCCTGATGGCAGCAATGCTATACCTCAGTCACAGAAAAGTTCTAAGGCAGTACTAAGGACACTTCAGGATGCTGGGATATAAAATACCATCATTTTCACAAAGAAGATTTGAATAGTGCCTCAGAGAAGACATGTGTCTATACAGGCTTAGCATTCACTGGAAAAGTGGGTACAGAAGATCAAGCCACTAAAGAGAAGAAACACTTTAGAGGCAGAATTGGCAGAAGAGTAAGAAGAGGAGGAGGATTGAGCAATTCTAACTGTGTGCCTTTGCCGGTCTTTCTGACCTGTAAGGGCTTCAAGGATCTCTCACTTTTTGGAGGACTCTGTGGGTAACTAAGTATGGTTTCTAGGCCTAGTGCAGGTATTTAAAATATGAAGGGTTGCAAGATACTGATGGATTATGCCTCCTGGGCATTAAAGGACATTGCAACCATTGCTGGAGAACTTGAGAGGTAATTATGGTTTAAAATTGCATTTTTGAGTGGTGGATTTCGATGCTTTTTCTTGGGCTGCTAGAATATGCATCAGTAAATGGGAAGTATTTCCACTAGAGGAGTAATACTAACATAAATATCCCACCTGAAGTGTATACAGTTTTTTTATAGGAGTCCATTTGGTTTGAATCATAGGACTTAGTGCCTGATCAGGAGGGAAGCTTACTATCAAATGGTTAAAAACTTTAACTGCCAGTTCATTTTCTTTCTCTGTACATCTGCAGTTTGTATCTGTTATTCTTGTTGAACGGTGCTCAGTTTAAGAGTGCTGCTTGTTTTGCAAGGGTGAAGGTCTTCACCTGATAAGAGATGGGGTCAGTACACTGGGTCAGATATTTGATGTCTTCATTGGACAGTTAAACTGACTACAAATGTCAATGAGGCTAGGGCAACTAAGGTGACAGGAGAGAGGAAAGGAACCTAGATAGTACTCCCTCTGATCTGGGATCTTGTAGCAACACAGTGGGCAAAATATGGTTGGGTTCAAACTGTACTGGGAGGGGTCAAGAAGAGAAGGCTCACAAAGCTTGCAATCAACATGAGAAACAAAACATTAAGGAAACTAGGGAAGGATAATGGGAAAAGACAAATGAAAAGCAAATGGGGATCATGTCTCATATGGAAGGGGCTCTGTCTTAATGCCTGGATCTGGGTAATAAAATCAGTGAGCTCCAGACAATGATGACAGACACTAAGGTGGACCTTGTAGCCATCTCAGAAACTTGGGCCTCAGAAAATAATGCCTGGGACTTGACAGTCCTTGTTTACACAATGTTTAGGAGGGATAGAGGAAAAGGTAAAGGATGGATGTATATGTCATAGAAGGCATTGAGGCTGTGGAAGATGGATACATCAGTGGAAGTAATGAGAAGACAAATTCACTATGGGTGTAACTCGTGGCAGCCTCTGGCAAGAAACCACAGTTGGAGGAAACCTACTGACTGCCAGGACAAGGGGAAGAGAGGAGTAGGGAGCTTGGGGATGAACTAGGGAGAGGAGTGGCAAAGTGGGAAGTATTGATGGTGGTAGGTAAGCTGAAACTGATGGATATTGATTGGAATGTTCTAGCTGCCAGAAGCAGCAGGAGTCAGGCCCTGATGGATGCATTCCAGGACTGTCTGCTGGTGCAGCTGGTTAAGGAACCCACTAAGTAGGCTGTCATTCTGGATGTGGTGCTCATCAACCTCAGTGGTGACAGAAGCTATGTGATTAGGGGAGCCACAAGGGTCCAACAACCATAATTTAATTTAGCTTGAGCTGGCCCTTGGGACCAGAAAGCCCCAATCAATGGTTGAGGTCCTTGACCTCAGAGAGCAAGACTTTAACAGCAGGAGGGAGTTGGTCAAGGACAAGTTAATCAAGGTAGGCAGCATTGGAGGTATGGAGGACACTGGAGGTGTGGAGAAGATATGGAGCAATTAAGGGGGCCATTCTCGAGGCATCTAAGTTATGCATAAAAATGGCTACCAAAAGAAACAGGTACAAGAAACAATATGGTTCTCAGAAAGGGTCAGTGAAGCAGTTAGGGCCAAATAAATTGCCTTCACTGGGAAAAGGGAAATGCGGGGGGAGAATAGGTAGAATATCAATTGTGAACCAAGGAAGAAAATAAGGTGGTTAGGAAGGCAAAATAGGCCTGAACTATGTATTGCAGATTAGGTTAAGGGTGGGGGAAAGCAGTTCTTCAGGTATTGTATGTTGGAGAAAACAGAAAGAAAGGAGGGAAAATTGTTAGGCTATCCAAGGGTGGTAGGGTAATAGAGAGGGATGTGCAATAGGTAGTCATTCTTGATCATTACTTTTCCTCTGTATTGACAATGGAAGACAGACATCCCCTGCCAGAAAGTGGCATCGAGGCATCCATAAAGGGGATTCCAAATATGAGACAGCCAATATTTACTAGCGAAAGGGTCCAGAAAGGGCTAGCAACCCTAAAGACAGAGAAGGCCTTGGGGCCTAATGGGATGCATCCTAGGATACTCAAAGAACTGGCAGCAGAACTGGATGAACATCTAGTAGGGCTATTCAATAGCTCATAAAACATAGAAATTGTCAGCAGATAAGGACCACAAGGCCCATCCAGTCTGCCCATAAGTCCTACTTGTTTGCTTCATTACAGACAGAGGGCAGTTTAAAAGACCGGAGAGTAGCAGATGTAGTTTTTCCCATTGGGGGAGGGGTGGCAAAGAGTACGTGGAGAGCTAAGGACCTGTTAGTCCTACCTCTGTTGTGGGTAAACTGATACGCTCACTGATCAAAGATAACCTTTAGGGACCACCTGGAGAGCAACAGTCTCCAGGATAGCAAACTGCACATGTTCAAGGTAGGGAGATCTTGTCAGACCATACTTATAGTTTTCTTTGACTGGGTGATGATGGTATTGGGTACGTGCCACACCATGGATTTACTCTACTTTGACTTCAGCAAGGCTTTTGACTAGGTGCCCACAGAAAATTGCTAAAGAAGATGAAGCATCTGGGTGCAGCAAAAAGCATAGTAAGATGGGTAGGAAACAAGTTGAAAGAGAGGAAGCAGAGGGTTGTGATTAATGGTGTTAAATAAGAAGAAAGAGAGGTCACAAGTGAGGGGCCACATGGATCCATCCTGGTCCTGTCCTCTCTAGTATGGTCATCAGTGAAATTGGAGAAGGAATCAAGGACAAGCTGTGTTTCTTCACAGATGACATTAAGCTCTTTGGGAGGGTAGTTAGCTAGTATTAACAGTAAAAGAAAAGAGTTATTACTACCTCTTTCTAGATCATTGGTGAGGTCATACCTGGAGCACTGTGCTGAGTTCTGGAGTCTTCACATCAGGAAAGATAATGAGAGGCTGTGCAATGAAGGTTGGCCAGGATGATTCAAGGCCAGCAAAACAAATCACTGAGGATCACCTGAAGGCACTGAACATGTACTTACTGGAGACCAGATGAAAGAGGGGTGATATGATAAAGATCTTCAAGGTCCTGAAAGGAATAAACAAGGTGACCTGTGAGGAACTATTTAGCATGAATAACAGTTCAAGGACCCAAATGGCATGAGTGGAAACTGATGGAGAGAGATTCAAGAGGGATATGAGAAAGTTTAATTTTACAGAAAGGGTGGTGGAACTGTGAAACTGTCTGCCAGCCAAGGTGGAGGGTACCAAAACCATAAATGGTTTTAAGCATGACTGAGACAGAGTGAAGGATATAGTGCCCATATAGAAAATAAATAAAGTTTAGATATATTTATAAAGGTATATTTCAAATACATTTTAAAATATATTTTCATTATATGTCTGAAGTACTGTATATGCAAAATATCTCAAACTGGACAATTTGAAATATCTGATTTATTTGCAGAATATATGTGACAAATATATATATAATATATATACTTTTTAATGTAATTGACATAGATCTAAAATATTTTCTAAATATATTCATTGTTAAACTATTTTAAAATACCCAGACAAAAAGACAATAGATTAATCTTGATATAACATATCTTTAACTGTACATTTGGAATTCCTTGTATTAGTAACCATTTAATTATCTACAGTAGAATTATTATTTAATGATGCACCTTTAATGAAGATTTGCAGATTATATATGCCTACTTAACACATAGGCCATACCTTTGATTTCACAATTCATAAAGGCTCAGATTGGTATTTATTCCACCCCTCCTTGGTTCCATTTTATGACAGGCTGAGTTCCTATTCTACATGTGCTTGTTTTTTTTTTGTTTGTTTGTTTTTTTTGCTCTTTACCTTTCCCCTCTAGGCTGCAAGCTAAAGCTGTCAATTCAAAATTATTTTAAAAATAGAAATGACCATGATTTTGGATGACAAACTGTACTTTTGAAAATGTGTAAATTAGTTCTGCAAATATGTACACAGTACCAAAGCAGGCATTTACAAAACAATATTTGTCACATATAAAACTATATATTGTACAAGTATTCTACACATGCTGTATCTTGCAAGCAAACAAGATACATATTTTACTTACAGAAGATGTTAGGCATGTGCACACACACACACACACACACACACACACACACACACACACACACACACACACGCGACCAGGAGTTCTGGAAGGCACTTTTTGTATTTTCCATTACAAAGTTTATTTGTACAATAAAGAAAACATTGTAACTGTTGTAAAGCCAATGTAGTATTAGTAAATAAACCTCCCACAAGACCGACATTTCACGCTGTTTTGAAAAACATGGGAACAGCATGACATCAGTCCTGTGGGGAGGTCTGTTTTTCACTTTTGCTACTTTGGGCTTTGGTTTTAGAACATTTTATTTTTTCAGCAGATAAACTTTGTTGTGGAAAATCTAAGAATTGTCTTCTGGAGTTCTTGATCTAGTGTGTGTGTGTGTGTGTGTGTGTGTGTGTGTGTGTGTGTGTGTGTGTGTGTGCCTAATGTTTACCATAAGTGCTGTTTACATTAATATTATGAGCACAACTGCATTTTTGAGCAGCGTTCTTTGATTGTATACATATTTTACTATAAGAAGATATGTAGAAATGATTTATTCAATATACAGTATATTTACAAATGTAGTCTATATTATAAAGATATATGTAATATATATTCCAGTGGTATTTATAAACTTTGAATCATATTTATTTGCTATGTAATACATACATTTATAAATGCATTATTAGTATATATATATATATATATATATATATATATATATATATATATATATATATATATATATATATATATATATATATATATATATATATATATATATATATATATATATATATATATATATATATACAAAAACTCTGATAATGCATCAGTTAGGTGAATACTATAGAGACAAAAGTGGGGAAATGATGCATTAGGATTTCCAACACTAATGCCCCACCTCCAGGGTTCCCATCTCTAAAACTCCACCCCACCCCTCCACCCTCCACACACCAACAGGCATCTGGGTGTGCATTGGGGTTGTTGGCCTAACTTTCACCCCATTCTCCTGTACTGCACCACCTCAGCTTGTTTACACATGGAATGGGGTGAGAGCTGGGCCGTCGACCCCAATGCATGCCCAGATGCCTGTTGATGTGTGGAGGGGTGGGGGGGTGGTAGTGGGTGGGAACCTAGTTGGGCATTAGGGTTGGAAACCCAATGCCCTCATTTTCCTGCTTTGTGACTACAGTATTCACCCTAACTGATGCATTGAGTTTTTGCAATGCATTCCCTTCTTTACAGATAGTATAATTGTATCCTCATTTTACTGTAGGAGTGTAGGGTCCCATTCCTCCATCCAGATAGTCCAACAGTGTCCATATGGCACAGTGGGAGTGCAGGGTCCTTAGGACCCTATGCTCCCATCCCTCCACAGATGCACATATATATCTAGCTATGGAGACACAGAAGTCTCTGGCCCCTGCACTTCAACACATAAAGTTAAGAGCAGGCATAGTGAAATTGCATCATATAGTCAAAACTGTGCCATCTTAAATCATGTTCACCATAAATTTATTTATTTAGTTTTTGATTACCATGCAAGTGCTCTAGGTAAAGAAATTGCCTATTTTTAGTCATGACCTGGGACAGTTACAGACATAGGTAGCACATCACATCACAACAGTTACTATTACGTAATACATACTTGGGTCAAACACATTACAGTATAGACAGACATAGAGATACCTACTCTACAGGAGAAATTAAACATTACACATGGCTATCCATAGGTACAGGGGAATACACAATACAGTTTCAAGGAGATAGACCATACGATATAAGTAAATACAGAAACTATTCCAGACAGTCTCAAGGTGGGAGACCTCACAGCCTGTCCATGCCTGCAATTTAAAAGCGGGCAAGAGTGATTAGTGCATGAATATGTGCTGAAGGGGCATGCAAAGGAAGCCTAACTTGGTGTCCTCCACAGGGGTTAAGTCACAAGTGCATCTGTCAGAGGCCAGGAGACAGGCACAAAGCTCATTTTTAAAGATCAGGTGTGTAGTGGAGTGCCTCACAGTTAAAGGCGGGGAGTTCTATAGCTTTGGAGCTGACATCGCAAATGCCTAGTCACCCATCATAGTGGTGCATTTGGGTGTATTAAGGAGTAACTTTCAGTAGATCTCAGCTGGTAAGTCTGATGGGCCAGGTTCATCAAGCATGCAAGGGACATTGATGCTCCAGTTTGGATTATACTGTCAATTGTGCATCCTGTGGTATAGACTCAGTAAGAAGTGGGAGAGAGCCAGCCCAGACTGGAGTAAAGTATGCAGTGATGGGTGTTCCCAGGTACTTATAGTGTGAAGTGACAGATATTATTATAACCGGTGTCCCCCTTCTGCAATAGTTCCTTGTTTGTGCCTTTATAGGAAGTGACTCCATAAGTCAGGCTAAGTTGCAGTACCCTCTCTTGCCGATCACCAATTTTGCCTTAGTTTGAGGATGCTCTTTACTTTTTAGGCCAGCCCCAGCTTGATATTGACCACCTTACAAGTGTTAGTGATATGGAGGCTGAAATCCAATGAAGGGTTAGGTATCTGAGAAGAGTCCACCAAATCCAGGAGCTGCTGTCTGAGCCATGTATGGCCAGTGCTGCTGAGCTGGCTTTGACCCTGGTGCTGATCTGAACAGCATTGCCACCATTTTTGGTATTCAGAAGATGTTTGTTTTGAATTAGCCACTCACGTAGACAGGCAAAGTCCTATCACCTCACCACATGTACCCAGTACAGGAAACTTTCAAATTCCTATTGAAATATAATTCGTGCAATTGCAATACTGTTTTGCGTCACAGGTGCAGAAACACATTTTTGCAGAATTAGAAAAATACAGCTGTAGTATTCATGAGGTGGTATAAAAATGGTAATGTTGAAAACCTGGAATGAAAAGAGTAAAAATTGATGAGTGAAAACCAGTCAACGCATTATCATAACTTTGTAATTTTTTTAATTTTTTCACCAAATTGCCAACATATTTATACCTCCCTCATGACCAGTTGCACTATGATTTTGTTAATCCATCCTGAAAGTTGATTTCGCACAGTGACCATGCCATTCTGTGCCACAGGTGAGAAAACACATTTAGAGCAGGACGTGAAAAATGACAGCTGCACTGTTGATGAGGAGATGTGGAAAAAATTACAATGTTGAAAATCTGGGATGAAAATATTAAAAACTGGTGAAGTTACAAGCGCGCATAGAAACTACACAACGCATGCTTGTAATGCAGTCATTTATTGTATTTTTTTCACCAAATTTACAGCATGGACTTTTTGGGACTCCCACCTCATGAACAGTGGCACTGTTGTTTTGTTAATTGGTCCCAAAAGGTGATTCCATGCAGTGACCAGAAAATCCTCTTTCAGGACCAAGAAACACAATGACAGTGACTGTGTTCATGAGGTGGGGTCCCAAGAACCCTATGTTGAAAATTTGGTGCAAAAATTCCTAAAATTCACCGAGATAGCAACATAAGTTGAACCCCCCCATTGACTCACATTATATGGCACTTACCTTGATTCCTCAGATCGTAGTTCAACTTTGAAGAGTGCAGACATGTCCTGGTCCACAGAAGATGACAGCGCTGAACTCCAGAGGTAGTATGGGTTAAGGGGGATGCATGGATGTGGGTTCCCAGTGAAAGGGTGGGGATGGGGAGGGGATGGAGGAGATGATGAGGGACTCTTTTCTCTTTTACAGGGTATAAAAAAAAAAGACATTGAAGGACAGTTTCCTTTATTTACAGGTAAAGACATTAAAAATAAATTTGGGCACACTGGTGGGCTCCCAGTGTGCCAAATAAGTGTGCTGGGGTACATACTGGAGGATTGGGCACCCGTGTCAGTGTAAAAAATAGGAATTTGCCAGGAGAGCACACTACTTTGATGCAGGATCCTGCACTGAAATAAAGTGTGTCTGTGTGTGTGTGTGTGTGTGTGTGTGTGTGTGTGTGTGTGTGTGTGGACACATACCAACATGGGGATTGGGCACCCCATGTCAGTGCAAAAAATAGGAATTTGCTGGGAGGGCAGACTACTTGCATCAAAAAATTTGATGCAGGGTTCTGCTTCAAAGAAAATAGATGTCAAGGGATGGTCTTTTTTAAAAGGTTTTACAGGTTTTAAAATACTTGAACATTTGGGCACACTGGGGTGGGCTCCCAGTGTGCCAGATAAGTGTGTGGGGAGGAGATACACGCTGACATGGGGATTGGGCACCTCGTGTCGGTGTGAAAAATAGGAATTTGCAGGGAGGGCAGACTACTTTGATGAAGGATCCTGCATTGAAATGATCGAAATGTCTATGCAGGATTCTGCATGGAAGAAAAATTATGTCTGGGACAGTTTTCCTTGTTCCAGGCATAATTTTGAATCATTAAGGCTGTGTACTGAATGGGGTTTACAAGCGGGCCTACCTTGACTCTGCAGCTGGCAGCATAATTTCCAACTGCAGCTACAGAAGTCAAGAAAATACCGCTCTTCTCACACAGAGTGGGCTACAAGCTGTTCTATTCAGCTGGCACCTGACAAAAAAACTTGTTTGAGCGATCTTAAAACAAAATCCCTTCAGAATACACCTGAAGGGATCCTCTTCAGTTGTGTTCTGATGTTTTTCTGTTTTTAAACATTCTCTACTTCAAGTTCCTTGCTAAGCGGCAAACAAGATGGTGGACAGCACACAGCTCCACCATCAAACGACTTTGAATTTTGTGCAAAATACTGGCCTTCTTTGTGAAAAGAAGCTGGTACTTTAGCAAAGTGCTATTATTAGCGAAAGTTCTAACATTTGTGCTCGACATATAAATTTTCCCATAGAAAATAAGGGGGAACTTTAAACTTTAATAACTTTTGAATGGATTAATATTTTTCACCAAACCTTCTAAAGACACACCTGTAACCCAAAGACTTTCTACCCTGAAAATTTCAGACCCAAATCTAAAACCGTGTTTGAGATACAGGTGGACAAAGAAATGTACACAGGTGGTAAATTAAGTTTATTTGATAGTTTCTATCTAAAAAAAAAAGACATAAAACCAAGTCACACAAAATTTAGTAGATCAAGAGACCTTCCTATAGAGAGTATGCATGCCAAATGTCAGGCAAATCCATTCAACAGTTCCAGAGTTATTAAGGTTCAAACTTTTGACTTTAACATAGAATTGTGCACTCTAACAGCAGTGGGCTATAAAATATATATATATATATATATATATATATATATATATATATATATATATATATATATATATATTTTTATAGTGTCACGGTATATTATAATCCTTACAATGGTAATCATGAAAAATCATGATGCTATGAGATCATTATTTATTGCAATCATCATTGACATAATATCATGGTGTTTGACTGCTGATCATTTAATTATTATGTTTCATCTTTATTTATTTTATCATATATTTATTATAGTGGCACAGTAGTGCCACTATTGTTAAGGTTGAGTACCCCATTTAAGGTTAAACTCTGAAATTTGGCAGCTCATTAACTTTGCCACCATATGACAAATTTGCCTGAAATTTTGCATGCACGTAGCGGTACTGTAGATCTCTAGATCTGCCAAGTTTCGTAACAGTCGTATATACAGTTGGAGAGCTACGTAGCGCCAGAGAATGTGGTAATTATGCATTTTTGCACATTCTTTGCTCGTGCCTACAGGTCACACAGTCTGTGTGACTGGTCTGAAACATTCAGGGAACATGTAGCTGGGGTCCTCGATGTGCCTTTTGAAGATTTCATGAAAAAATATTAAATGGTTCAAAAGTTATTCAAAAAATAAGTTTCCCATTATAGTCAATGGGAAAAGTTAACAAAAGTTCGACAGGGTAACAAATGCAGTTTTAGTGTTGCAATGACCCTGCAGTGTTGCAAATCCACCATCTTGTTTTCAGTTGGTAGTCACAGAAATGCTTGGCATTTAAATTTGGGACCCTTTAGGGACAAAATTCATGCTGCATTGACCTAGTCAAGTCCTGAGGATGCTAGCCATGTCTTTGTTTGGGGTTAAACACCAGAAATATTTGTAAACAATAGTGTCACAAAGCAGTGTCTCATTAAAACACTTTTGTGATTTTTGTGAAAGTGTCACAAATCACAACACTACTTTGTGACACTATGCTCAAAGGAATAGGAAATCTTTGCCACCCTGCTGCGAAAGAACGGCTTGGCCCTGCTTGCATGTATGTGTGTGTGTGGTGCTGGGGTTGGGGAATGTTTCAGTTAGGGTTTTCAACCCTAACACTGAAATTTCCTCACTTTTGTCACTGTGGAACAACCGTAACTGATGCATTAAACTGATTTTTTACATGAATATATATATATATATATATATATATATATATATATATATATATATATATATATATATATATATATATATATATATATATATATATATATATATATATATATATATATATATATATATATATATATATATATATATATGTGATAAAATAACACATCTATTACAGATACTTTCCAGATGTATATCAAGCCAAACCCATTTTAACATATATGAAATATATCTCAGAATATACATTGCTAATATGAATAACATACACCTATTGTAGAAATTACAGAGTAAAATTTCACTTGCATAAATTTATGATCATAATTTTTCATTAGTCCATAAAGGCATGAAAAAGTGAAAGAAAACATTTTCTTTGATAGTATAACAAAATATATACATTTAGTATATCAATGCCAAGCATAAGACATAGCTCATTGAATTCTGCAAAAACCTAACATATACCTGGAAATATGCACATATATCTGAAATATGTGATATATGTAGGCATAGTCAGATATACAGTGGCGTGAAAAAGTATTTGCCCCCTTCCTGATTTTCTCTATTATTGCATATTTGTCACACTGGATGTTTTCAGGTCTTTAGACAAAATGTAATATTAGATAAAGGGAACCTGAGTGAACAAATAACACTTTTTTTTTACTTATTTCATTTATTTAATGAAAAAGTTAACCAACATCAACGGGCACTGTGTGAAAAAGTAAGTCCCTAGTTAAATCAACCCAATTAAAGGGATAATTAGAGTCAGCTGCTTGAACACAGCCAGGCTTGATTACAGCCAGCCCTGCTCAATACAAATCTCACTTATTTTGACCCTTACCATCAGAGTCACGCTGCCAGCACAAAGATTCAACAAGCACATTATGCCATGATCAAAAGAAGTTCCTGAAAAGATCAGAAAAATTTGTTGCCTCATCAGTCTGGAAAGGGTTACAAAGCTATTTCTAAGGCTCTGGGACCCATCGAACCACAGTGAGAGTCATAATCTCAAATGGAGAACACTTGGAACAGTAGTGAATCTTCCCAGGAGGCGGCCTGCCAAAATTACTCCAAGGGCGCAGCGTAAAATCATTCAGGAAGTCTCAAAGGATCCCAAAACAACATCCAAAGAACTGCAGGCTTCTCTGCCTCAGCTAAGGTCAGTGTTCACGACTCCACAATCAGAAAGAGACTGGGCAAAAAAAGGGCTTCATGTGAGAGTAGCAAGGCGGAAACCACTGCTAACGAAGAACATAAATGCTCGTCTCTCATTTGCCAAGAAGCACCTGGATGATCCACAAGCCTTTTGGGAAAATGTTCTATGGACAGATGAGTCTAAAGTGGAACTTTTGGATGACATGGATCCCATAATGTCTCATGAAGCAAACACAGCATTCCACAGTAAGAACACCATACCAACAGTCAAACATGGTGGTGGTAGTGTGATGGTGGGATGCTTTGTTGCCTAAGGACCTGGATGACTTTGCCATAATTAAAGGAACCATGAATTCTGCTCTGTACCAGAAAATTTTAAGGAAAATGTCCGGTCATCCTTCCGTCAGCTGAAGTTGAAGCGTAGTTGGGCCATGCAGCAAGACAATGATCCAAAACACAAAAGCAAGTCCACATCAGAATGGCTAAAAAGAAGTAAAATTAAAGTTTTGGAGGGCCTAGTCAAAGTCCAGACTTAAACCCAATAGAGATGCTGTGGCAGGACCTGAAACGAGCAGGTCATGCTCAAAACCTACCAAATGTTACTGAATTAAAGCAGTTCTGTGAGGAAGAGTGGGTTAAAATTCTCCACAGCGATGTGAAAGACTGATATTGAATTCTAGGAAGTGTTTGGTTGCAGTCATTGCAGCTAAATGTGGCATAACCAGTTATTAAGTGTAAGGGGCAATTACTTTTCACACAGTGCCAGTTGGTGTTAGTTAACTTTTTCATTAAATAAGTGAAATTAAAAAAAAAAACAGTGTTATTTGTTCACCAGGTTCCCTTTATCTAATATTACATTTTCTCTAAAGACCTGAAAACATCCAGTGTGACAAATATGCAATAATAGAGAAAATCAGGAAGGAGGCAAATACTTTTTCACGCCACTGTAGTCTACATGTTAACAAAATAGAGTACTTTTCCACATGGATAGAATTTAAAACTATGCTATGAATATATATTTGTGTTTTTTATATAGCTTGCATCTTACAAGGGAAATCAAAAATGAAAAAGTATCAGTCATTCAGAATACATACAGTATGTTGGATAGATTCAAAATATGTGATTGTCTAAATTGCAACATATGTAGAAACTGCAATAATGTGTATGCACAAATACGTACTTTTGATTTTATGCAAGGACATAACATTGAAAGAACAAAAACTTGAATTTTGAAATGGTATAAGAAAAATATGTTTCAAATATATACACATTACTGTACTGTATGTGACTGGAATGTAGTAGTATGGTAGGGCTGCACACCATTAGCTTCACGCTGTGAGCCAATGGGTGTGCAGCCCTACCAAGGGTCAGTCGGCTGGGTGGCAGGTGGCAGGTGGGTAGGGTGTTGCTGCTCACCAGCTGACCGAGGGGAGTGGTGGTGGGGCTCAGTGGGAGGTGGGGGACCATTAGACCACCAGGGATATTGGAATTCGTTGTTTTTACAAATGCCCGTGATTGGGCAGATAGCTGGTCCACTGGACAACCAGGGATCTAGGACGATTATTATTTTTTACAGATGCCCGCTAATCGAAAGATAGCTGGTCCACTGGACCACCAGGGATATTGGGAGGATCTTCATTTGAAACAAAATGCCTGTGATCAGGCAGATAGCTGGTCCACTGGATCACCAGGGATATTGGGAGGATCTTCCTTTTAAACAAGTGCCCACGATCGGCAGATAGCTGGTCCACTGGACCACCAGGGATATAGGGATTATTTATTTATACAAATGCCCACGATCGGTGGATAGCGTCCACTGGACCACCAGGGATATTGAAGTGATCTTTATTTTAAACAAATGCCCGTGATTGGGCTGCAGGGTTGTTGGTCCCTGATGGCTGCTGCCTGGCAGGGCACCAGGTGCAAGTCATTGGGGATTGGTACACCTGCATGCAAATGGAATGCAATGGAGCATAATGACATGCAAATTGCCCCATGTGTGCCTTGCATAAATTATAGTCCCATTTGAATGTCACCTTTGAATATCATGGTGATGTAATGGCACAATGGCACTTGTGCTAACATATCTCCATGCTCCACATTGGCCACTTGCACTGGTGCAGTGCCACTGTGCCATGCACACTGGGGGTGGCCAGGGTGCGATATTCAAAGTTGCTGAGCCATGGCGCAGCTCCTTTGAATATCACCCAGGCCACACCCCTGTGCAGCCAAGTTGAGCTGTGCCCAAGCTTGCACCACAGCCTGGCACAGTTTGAATATCCAGGCCAAAATATTTAGTAGAAATAGGTGATGTTTGATAACATATATGATTTTTGATAACCTGTTGTCTTCTGTTATATTTTAGAAGGTGGTATATTTTTTCATAACCAGATTTTACTTGGGAAGAAGAAAAGAGAAGACAATTATTACAATTGTAAAACCATACAAATGGAACACATTAGTGCAAATATACAAAAGACATAGTCTGTTGATGAAAGACATAACTATTCCTTTGAAAAAGATAGAAATATATATATTTTTTTTTTCACTGAAAAACATTGTGCTCCTATGTAGCTGGTAGTTTCTGGTATCAGAATACCAGAATTATATAGAATTCCTTTTAACTAGCAATTTGAAGAGCAAAGGTGAAACCCACTTGTTTCATGGCACTAATATTATTTTATTATAGACCAGCCTGGTGGGGCTTGGAGGTTGAAGTACTAATGCTACACCTCATGCCATGCCGGTGACCTGGGTTTGGGAATGAGCCTGGGCTGTTGGGAGTTGGAAAGGGGGAGAGAGGACTGAGCATCCAGAGGAGTGCTCTCTCTCTCGGGATGGAGGGTTTGCCATCCCGCTAGTCGATCACCCTCTGGTGACAGCCAGGGAAGATGCTAGCTGGGAGGACATCCCTGATGTATGCCATCGGTGGGGAGGGAGGGTGGAAGAAAACTGGAGGAAAGGGAGCTAGCAAGCTCTGTGATGGCTGCACCCCTGCCCCATTCTGGCTCCCCGATGTCTGGATTTTGTTCCAGGAATGGGGAAATCCAGCACTACTTTGCCTCAGCCCTGTCATTGAGGAAAATCTGTGGGGATTTAGGGGTGTTGGGTGGGAATGGTGCAGCTGGAGACCAAGTCCCTCTGAGGGAGGGGTCTGAAGCCACCTGACAGGCTCCCAGGAGGATAAAAGAAAATAAAATGTTATTGTAAAGATAAAGAAAAAGTAATTGCTAACACATGAAAATACAACAAAAGCCAGCTATTTACTAGAAGTAAACACCTTAGGCTAATTCATTAAAGGGGTGAATGCTGCAAACCCGTGCATCAAACATATTACGTATAAGACTTAGCAGAGTTGACTGAGCTAGACCAGCTTTTTCTGGTCTAGCTTCCTACAATCTCAGGTACCCTTTTATGTAGCATATGCCAAATATTTGACACAAGCTGCCATAAATCAGGTACACTGTCATAAAGGCACCTGATTTTTTGAATCGGGCACAGTGAGTGCAAGGTTGTTTGCACATCTGTGTCACTAAACAGGTTTGATGCAGGGCCTGACACAAGTCCTGCATCACCCCTTGTGAATCTGGTCATGCTCTTTAAAAGCACAGTAGAATGAAATATATATATAGTAACAGATTTTCTGCCCCTTGCACATAATACCTCCAAGGCATTGTTAGTTAAAAATATATAAAACTCCCTTAGTGTAAGTGATATACAATTGATTGAAACAGATATTTTGTGAGACAAAAAATTAAACTTACACGAAAAGTAAATATATACATTTATAGTACTTTTAATTTACATATTTAATAAGTGCAAAGGATATATTTAAAGATCAAAGGCAAACATGCTTTAAAAATAATCTTTGTTTCCCATAATACAAGGGCAACTGGGACTTATGAATTACAAATAGATTGCAGGAATTGCTCTTTCTTGTGTATAAATGCTATTTTATTGCCTCTCTTTTATGATGGCTTTACAGAAAGGCCCTCAGACTTTTCAGAACAGCAGGTGGAATATTGGGTTGGTGGTGATGCTTTTAACTCATTTTACCTCGTGTGGCCATTATGGGTTGGATTAAGCCATGGATGATTCCGACACTTTATGGTGCTACCAGTAAGAATGGGCAAGTATGACATCATTTATATTCAAGGTTCTGCAGCTTAGCATACACACAATACATCAGATTATAAAATGACAAAAATCATTTGTCATTTCAAACAGTATTATAGTGGCACAGTAGCACCACTAGACTGTAGTTAGGATAAAGTAGGCATTTCTATGTTAAACCCCAAACTTTGCACTTACTAGCTTCACCACATTCAATGAATTTTCACAAAATTTTGAATGTGCAATTTTGGGGGCAATGTTTCTTGATGTGTCAAATTTTATTCTGGTGAGATGTGGAGATTCTTA
Organism: Neoceratodus forsteri; assembly: GCA_016271365.2. Lineage (NCBI taxonomy): Eukaryota > Metazoa > Chordata > Ceratodontiformes > Ceratodontidae > Neoceratodus > Neoceratodus forsteri. The sequence goes on along the minus strand of CM057449.1, from coordinate 1,340,902,799 downwards.
GATGCAGATAGAGAAAAAAGATGAAAAAGTTGGGGGGGGGTTGACTTTTTTGTCATCACTTAGTGCCCAGACAGTTTGGAATTTTGGTCTGAAATCTTCAGGGTAGAAAGGGCTTGGGCCAGAGTTGTGCCTTTCACTGGTTTGGTGAAAAAAATAGTAATCCATTCCAGAGTTACAAGGATTTGAAGTTTTGATTCTCAGCATGCTCAGTACATTTTTGATAGCTGTTTAGAACGGAAAAGAATTGGGTCCTTATGAAAAATATTCTTTTTTTTTTGCATGGGTAATCATTTTCTTGAGAAATAAAATACTTTCTTGTATGGCCAAAATCTTGTTTCTGTTTTGTTTTGTTTTTACTGTCAGCCATGTCCATGTAATGGATAGTGTAATGACATGCATGTGTTCACCAATAATTTATTTATTTAAAGAGATTTATCAAGAAAGACATACTGAGCCATAAGGCTTGCTTCCAGGTGTGTCTGTGGGGGAGAGGAGATAAGTACATAATAATAAATAGAAAGCATGGTAATAAATTATACAGTAAGGCACAGCAATGTGCAGTAATACATAGTATCCTATTGGCATAATTAATAATAATACAAATTGATAACCTCAGGAGTGTGAGGTACCAGGCACTTACAGGCTGTATTTTGTAAAACAGGACAGGGTAGAAAGTGGTCAATAAATCAGGAAGGGGCCACAGGTTGGAGCAACAGGAAATGGTAAAGAGAGAGGAAAAGAGAGGAGAGCAGGTAGAAAGATAGGAGGGGGAGGAAACAAAGAAGAGAAAGACACTTGGAGGGATAGAAGAGAAGGGGGAGATGGATTAGGGTTGGGAATAGCAAGTATAGAGGTGGGGAGGGGGGACAGAGTGATGGGAATAGAATAAGGGAAGGAGGGGAGAGTGAAGAAGGTTGCAGGGAGGAGGAATTAGATGCCAGAAGAGTGGGAATGAGGTTGTAGTAGAGAGGAGTGAGGAGGTGGAAAGAGATAGAGAGGATGGAGGGAGGGAAGGAGGGATAGTAGGGTAGGATGGGGAGAGGAAGGAGGGGTTGAGATGGGAGAGGATGAGTATAGAGGTTAGTATTCTACTATTTCAAAAAGTAAGGAATTCATTGCAAAAAAAATGTTAATGCATCAGCTAGGGTTAAACCAACAGTAGCAGGGAATGTGGTGTTAGTTTCCAACCCTAACTCCCCCACCCTCAATCACCAAATGGAACAACATTTCCAAATCAGGGTGGGTGTTTTTGGGATTCTCAGCCCTAACACTCACCCAATTCCATGCACAAATAAGGTCAGATGTGATCTATTTTCTTCAGGCATGGTGTACAGGTTGTTGGCAACATGTGGGGAGACATAAGTATGTACATAACCTAACTAGGTATATTAAGACAAAGTAGGCTAAATGCCCATTAAATTGTCTCTCCCACATAGTGGGTTTATCATTTGGATGTATTACTCAATAGGTGTTTGTCTAATCTCTTCTTGAAAATTTCCATAGTAGGAGCATCTACAATGTAACCAGGTAAACTATTCCATAACCTTGCTGTATGTATATTATAAAAGTATTGGTGTCTGACATCTGTACAGTATATCATAATGAGGTGAACATTAGGGTTGAGGACCCTAAGGAACACTCCACCCCTGATTTGGAAAGCATGACAACAGCAATAACCATAATGTTATTCCATTTTGGTACTTACGTGGCAGGGAGTTAGGTAATGAAACCCCAACACCACATTTTCTGCTTTTTTTAATTTAACCTAATTGGTTCATTAACATAGTTTTTTTGCAATGAATTAAATGTACTATAACATATTTAATATCTAGTAACTTTCAAGGGTAATCAGTAAAACTTTGAGGAAAATATTCACCAAAATATTGGTCTAAACATCATCAGGTCATGTACTTTGTTTTCCATTTTCCTGACTGACCTAAATGCATTTATATTTTTTTATCATGAAAAATTTTACTAAAGAGTTTTCATACAGAAGTAAATAATTCAGGTACACAGAAACATCAGTCTTGCATACATACTATTTTGTTTTCCTTCCATTTAGGAAGTATCCAGAAAAATGAAAAAAGAAAACTAAATCCAATGAGCTAACGAGCAAACAATGAACTAACTATACATTACTTCATACAATGTGTACACGAATGAATCCCAGTGCAAGTCACACTTTTCCTTTTATTTCTACAATTGGATTTCTAAAATATTCCTCACAGTGGCATATATACTGCACTTGGGAGAGAGCTAGAAGGACTTAATTGAGTCTGTAAAAAGATTTCCTGGTTGCTCATTGCAACACCAGAAAGGAATGTGTGGTTCATATGGGAAAACTCAGGGGCCTTAACTGTCTGAACTCTCATAGCTCAGCTAGTTAAGAGCTAAAGCATGGGTTGCTGATACCTGGATTCAAATTCCAGTGAGAGTCACAGTTTTCCTTTCATTTCTACAATTGGATTTCTAAGATTTGAAAATAAACTGTTATATATATATATATATATATATATATATATATATATATATATATTTTATTTTATTTTATTTTATTTTATTTTATTTTATTTTATTTTATTTTATTTTATTTTATTTTATTTTATTTTAACTGTATCGGTCTTCCTCTTTCAAATATAAACCTGGTTCTTATAGTATCCAAACCTGGAACATATCATTCAATAGTTCATGGATCTAATCCTCATTTAGTTATAAATACCCTTAGGGAGTATAGTGTGGTAACGGGATGTTTATTCCTGATACAGGAGGATTGCCAGGAGGTGGTGTGGGCACCGAGCAGCGGTGGGAGGAGGTATGCTCCCACTCCTTATGGTAGAGAGGAGTTTTATTGGCCTCTGAGAAAGAGAGTTGCTCTAAGATTGCTAGTTTTGCTATCACCATATGCCATGAGATGGGAGGGGGGTTGGATGACACCCTTTCATCAGTATGGCTATCTTCCAAGAGTGTGGCCGCCAATCGGTTAGCCTGGTGTGTGGAGTTGGTGGTCATTTGGACTTGTCCCCTAGTACTATCAATGCTGGGTCAGAGTGGCTCTCACATGATGTGATTTTGGTACAACCTCCTAACACTCCCTTCCAGAAGTGCCTGAGTGTGAGGCATTCCCACAAGATGTGTGTCAAGTCTGCCTGTGTTGCCTGGCAGCTCCAGCATTGTAAGTGTGGAAATACTCCCATATTCTGGAGAGCTTCAGGGGTCCAGTACCATCTTAATAGTATTTTGAGCTGTATGAGCTGCCCTTTGGCATTCTGGTATGCATAGTGCTCTTCTGACATACCCATCCCACCCTCTCAGAGTAATCTCGGTGTAGTCTCTTGCCCAATGTGTTCTGCTACTTATTGATGTGTGTGGGTTGTATATCTCAGATTTGCTTATAAATCCTTCCTCAACCCATTTTGTGCACTCAGCTTATGAAGTAGGTCCATCCATGCCCATTTCCTGGTCTCATCCCTTTTTATTACCTCTTGAGTTGCTCTCCTCAACTGGAAAATTCTCCAGAAGTCAGTGTTTGGCAGGTGGTATTTTGCCTGTAGTTGCTGAAAGGACATAATGTGTAATGTACCTTGGATGGTAATATCTCCCATGGTGGGATGCCTTTCCCAACCCATTTAGACCATGAGATTGGCTTGTGCCACACTGTGACATCCCAGTTTTCCCATAATATGGTATCACCATGGGGATTTCTGTGATCGTAGTGTACCTGAGTGTCATAGCTCACGCCATGCTCTCCATGTATGCCATGTGATGGAATAAGTGTGAGCTGGTTTTCCTTCTGTTTGAGGGAGGATCCTAACCATCCCACCTGGCCATATCCTCCTCTAGGTGCACTCATGCTGAGGTGAGGTGGGAGGGGGTAGGAACCATTTAGTTGCTTGTGCCACCTCTGCACACCAACCAATATCCCTGAATCCATGGTAGACTCAAACCCCTGCCATCGAGTGTGCCCTTAACTTAGCTTTGCTTAGTCTAGCATTCTTGCCTTCCCAGAGGAAACTGGTGATTAGTTTGTACAGAGTCATGAGCATTTTCAGTGGTTGGACCAGTTAAAGGTTGCCTAGCAGGTATGCCATTTTGAAAGTGCAAACATACGGATAGCCTCTATCTTTCCTTTAAGGGAAAGTTGGAGAGTGGTTCATCTCTGCTCACAGGGATACTATAACTTGGGATTAAGTTTTCTCTATTAAATTCTTCCACAAAGTTGGCACCTTTATTCCCAGGTACTTAAAACCGTCTGGTGCCCATGCCACTGGAATGTCTTATACTGAACCGAGAGTACATGCATGGTTTAAGGGGAAAAAGGTAGTTGTATTTTTATTTATGTGTAGGCCTGACATTGCCACAGAGTCATCCAGTATCTTCAGTAAAGAAGGTAAGGACTGCCTTGGGTTGGATAGTGTCATAGCACACTGGACCAGCCATTTGATATCTAAGACACGTGGATGTTATCCTCCCATCCACCTTTACTGACGCCTGCCCGGGATGTGTGGATCACTTCTGCTTGTACCCTTCTAGTCTAGTAGCCAATATCTTGGCTGCTATTTTGTTGTCAACTGAGATTAGGGATATTGGACATAAGTTGGAACAGTGCAGTGGGTCAGAGGATTCTTTAGGGAGCAGAGTAATTCAGGCCTCTCACATGGTGGGTGGTAAAAGTTCATGAGTATGGGCTGCCCTTACAGCCAGTAATAGTGGAGTGGTAACCTCTCTTAGTAGCTAGTAAAGCTCTACTGGTATATCATCCGGCCTGGCACCTTCCCTTGTCCAGGTCCCCACTGCCTTTCTAACCTCCTCTATTGTGACCTGTCTATCCAGGACAGTAGCTGCCTCTGGTCTTTGCTTCAGGAGGGCCACCTGATCCAAAAGGAGGGTGTCCTCTGAACCTCTAGTGGTTTACCCTGTTTCTGAGTGGATGCATAGAGATTTTGATAATACATTTGCATCACCTTATTAATCTGCGTGTTTATTCATCACTTGCCCACTAGCCAATCTCAGGGCTAGTATCTGGGATTGGGCCTCTGTTTCATGAGGTGGTATGCCAGCAGCTTACTCCTTTTGTCTCCTGTATCCCACAACTTGTGTGTTGCCCTCAGTAAATGCCATTCAGCTTTCCTTTGGGCTAAGGTGTTGATTTTGTATGTTAGCCCTGTTATCCATGCTACAAGTTCAGGGAGGGAGTGGCATCGGTCAGAACTGTTGTTCCAACTCTCTAAGGCCCTTTTCACTGTGTCTGATTCCACCTTATGTTTCTTATTCCTGGATGCAACATAGGAGATGTTACAACCCCTCAAATAGGCTTTAAACACCTCCTACACTGTGCCCAGCCTACCTCCCCATTCGAGTTTATCTCAAAGTAGCTTTTGGTCTGTTCCAGTATCCATGGACTAAAGTCAGGGTCTTTAAGCAACATTTTTTTTTAAGTTTTTTTTGTTGACAAGGTAAGTGCACTAGACAAATCCTGCCTATTTTCAGGCATGACCCAGGAGAGGGGGATACAGATGGATGGCAACTGACCTTGAACCAGATTAAGCTGTTGGTGGTATTTTTAGTGAAAGAGAGAATTTGGCCAGGACACGGGAAATTCCCTTACTGTTTGCCAGTAGGGGACCCTGTGGTCGGAGGATGACTGCCTCAGTTGGGGAGCTGCCACTGGCAGGAAGGACGTGTTGCTGACTGGCGAGAACGCTCCTCTGATGTTTCTTTGCATTTTCCTATGGAAGTTTCACCTGAGAAATCGGAACTTACACAGATCGAGGATTCAACTCTTTTGTCTAACTTGCCTGAACTGCCTCGCTTGGACACCGCTATTTTGCCTGCTGAAGAATCTCCTTCCCGACTGACATCTCCTTAAATAAGGAGTTGAAACATCTTTGCAGTTTGAAGAACAGTTTTACTTGGATAAGAAGAAAGATCTTTTAACCGCTTTTTCCTCCGGTGGTCAGTTTTCTGCAACTTCAGTTTCGGAGCTCTCTGTTGACGGCTAAGCGGCGGTTGCCATGAAACAGCCCACAATGAGGACCTAGCTGCTCTGACATTGTGTTCCACCATCCTGGCCAGGATCAAGTGGCCGCCACGGTGTTCTCTTTTACTGCTGGACAAAACGCTTCTCGCCAGGAACGATCATTAAACATGGAGTTCACATAAACTGCGCTGGGTGGATACTTCAGTGAATGAGGACGATTCTTGGTCGGTGGAGGACTCATTGAAAGCGACTGGCTGGGTGTGTTCCCCGGACACAGAATCCTGGACTTCCAGCTTTGCTTCCATAAAGATTCCGGGTGTTCATCTTTCTTCCTTATCTAACCCTACAATAGGACTTGTGAGTACTGTTTCAGAGCCTCTGGACACAGTATTGCCTAAAGTGTCCCCTAATACTGGTTCCCCTATACCTAATCCCGCTACCCCCAATCCTAACCCTAGTTCCTCTATCCCCACTCCAATTCTAGATTCCTCATTACCTTGTTCTGCACTCCAGCATTCTCCTCTTCACCTGTCCTCGGACTTTGCTCTTTCTACAGCCCCTGAATTTCAACCCCGAGGAGTGACAGGGGCTAGTTCTCCGCCATGTGAGGTGGAGGCTACAGTTCTAAGTGATGTTTCTGTTTTTTCGGATATTCCTAGGTCCATTGCTGCAGAACTACGGCATGCTACTGTGGGTTCTCCTAAGTGGCCTCCAGCCCCTTCGGTTGCCCTCCTAAGCCTTATGCATCCCTTCTTACTAACTCTGTTTCTTCAGCCAAATGATATAATGCAGTTCGTATACTTTATAAAGGGGTTTGGATGTGTTTCCAGATCGGGTTTATGTGGGTTGTCAATTATTACAGAACAGTTTGCATTTCAAGTTTCAGAACTGTATGCACTTATTCATATATCAGGAGAGTCCATTTTTGATGTTAGTTTTAAACTAGGTAGTGGCCTTGAAAAATGCTGGGCTCATTATCAAAGAGAAAAAACTACCTCCTTGTGGGCCCCTTTTGAGGTTCATCCTCTAACTAGACCTACGCATAAAATCATTATGGTTCTCTTTCGTAATGAAGGGGTCAGTGTTACTGATCTACTGTTCCTGATCTACTGTTCTGGTTGAAACAACATTGTACTGTGTTTGTCCATCCAGAGGATATATTTGATTCTGAGGGAATTTGGACGGGTGGTTGGAAGATTCGAGTACTGCTGCATACTGATGGTGGGAATCCCCATCATCTGCCAAATAGTTTTTTTTCTAGGTAGGGACTGAGGGGTTTTATTCTACCCTGGACAGCCTAGGACTTGTTATAAATGCATCCTTTTGGGACACATTAGTAGTACGTATGACCAGCTCAAATGTTTCCTATGTCACAAAACCGGTCATCTTAGTGGTCAATGTTCTAACTCAGTTCATTGTAACCTTTGTGGAGTAGAAGGCCATGTTTATATGACTTGTCCTAAGGCAGCCCATAAAACATCTTTTTCCACAGATAGAGATGAACAGCGTCTCTTGATTTCACTAGCTCAACAGAAGGTAACTAATGCTACAGGTACTCCGTTAGTAATGGCTGTACCTACTACTACACTGTCTGTTTCCCCGGTTACTGAACCTCTCCCCCCCGGGTGGTCAGTGTGGTGGGTCCCGTTGCTGATGTTCAAATACCTTCTTCCTCTTCCTTGGCAGTCCTTCCTATAAAACCCCCTGTCTTTGAGTCCGTTGGAACCTCTGCACTTCTGTCTGGCGCTATGCCGCCCACCAAACTCGAGGGCCCTCCTACCCGGAGACTGTCGACTCGGAAGCGGTCCACTGGACCTTTGCCTACCCCTAAAATGTCCAAGACCTTGCTTCATGATGTTTCTAATAGATTTTCAGTCCTTTTGAATGCTGATCACTCGGACACGGATTCAGTTTGTTCTTCTGTGGATTCTGTTCTGCCTAAAGACAATGCTGACTCCGTCTTGACTGATGATGGTGGTACTTTTTCCCAACCCTCACATCGGAAGGGTAAATCTCGGAAAAAAAATGTTAATTTCATTTCCTTTCCATTTTTTTCCCTAAATGGCTTCCCCCCTCCATTCCTTATCTTGTCATCCAATGTCAATAGTATTAAAAATAAAATTAAACGGATCATGGTGTTTTCTTTTTTAAGGTCTTTTTCTCCTGGTATCTTTCTTTTACAAGATACTAGGCTTCACTCCACTTTTGAACTTTCTCTCTCTCCACCAAAGAGTGGGTTTCTGGGATTTCTTACTGGTCCATAGGCCCAGACCGTTGTATGGGTGTTGGTATCCTTTTTCATCATATTCAACCTACCGTAGTTCAGGTATTGGACCTGGTCCCGGGTAGAGTTTTGCTCTTAGATTTCATTTTGAACACTGTTTTTTTTGAATCATAAACACATATGCACCACAGACTAATGCAGAAAGCACACTTCTGTTTCAGAAAATTAGTCCCTTTTTGCACATAGCACATTATGTGATTTGGGGAGGGGATTTTAATTGTGGTTTAAGTAAGGAGGATAGAGGTTCGGTCACCAACACGAATAAAATATTTGGTGATATGGCTGCTCTGAAAAAAGTGATTTGTGAGGCACATCTTAAGGATGCTGTTTTGTCCAATACAGGTGTACAGGAATGTACATTTTTCAAGTGTTCATTATCTCACTCGTATTGATTTTTTCTTTGTCTATCTCTTTGTTGCTTCAGTCGGTTTCGTTGAACCAACTCCTTATTCACATCATCGTCTGCTGTTGATTTCTTTGGGTGCCGTAGTATCCCTAAGGGCCCTGGATATTGGAAATTAAATTCTATACTTTTGCAGAGGACGGATTTCTTTCAACTTATCTCTAGTTTTTTGGATTGTAGGAAATCGTTATATTCCTTATATGATGATCTGTGGTTTGGTGGTTGGAAACTAAATTGGATCTCCGTTCCCTTCTAATTTCCCGTAGTAGATGTTTTCTGGAAGGGTTCATACTTTTCATACTTACAAGACAGAAAACAGCTCCAACACTTGTATTCCCTTACACAGCTCACCAGACATGATTTTTTCGGTTCAGATTGCTCATTTTCAAGAGAAAATGAAGCACTATCATTTAACTCTGTCTAAAGACCTCGAGTCCCGACAACAACATGAAATACAAGGTCCATTTTTTCATACTTGCCCTCTACTTAGCTGTCCGGAGCAGGCACAGGCTAAATCAGTCCCTGCTCTTTATGACCAGCAGGGTGTGGTTCAAAAGGATCAAGGTAGTATTTTACGTATAGCATCTGATTATGCTGCTACTTTATTTTCTGTGACCCATGTGAGTCATATAGATTTTTTTTCTTTTTTTAGTAATATTAGGGTTCCTAACGCCCCACAAGACCAACTTTTAGGTCTGATAGCTCCTCTTACCCCGCAGAAAGTTGCTACTGCCATTCAATCTTTATCTAAAGGTAAAGCCCCTGGTCTTGATGGCCTTACTACAGATCTTTATCATTTTTTAAAAGGTGAATTACTGGATGAACTAACTTCAGTTTATAATACTATTTTACAGACTCGTTCTGTACCTTTTGACATGTCCACAGGTATTCTTATTTTTCTTTTTAAGGATAAAGGTGACAAATTAGATTTATCAAATTGGCACCTATTAGCCTTTGAATACTAACTTTAAAATTCTTTCCAAACTATTGAATGCGAGGTTGTTAACTGTGGCAAATTCTTGATTTCTCCAGCTCAGTCTTGCACTGTGCCGAGAACTCGATTACTGATCAACTGTTTTTATTGAGGGACGTGTTCTCTCATGATTTAGTTACACCATCGGCTGGATATGTCCTTTCTCTAGATCTAAGGCAAGCTTTTGATAAAGTGGCACACGCCTTTTATGGCACGTATTGCAACACTATGGCATCCCGCTACTTTTGTAGCCTGGCTTCAAGCCCTTTACCATACTGCAACTGTCCATCCTTGTATTAATGTTTTTTAGGCCCTCATGTTCCTATCAAAATGGTGTCAGAAAGGGTGTCCGATCAGTCCTCTTTTGTATATCTTTAGTATAGATCCGTTATTACGGCTTCTCAATTCCTCTTCTGATATAGAACCCATCCGTTGTCCACTTTTATAGTTCCTTATAAGGCTTTGGCTCATGCAGACGATATAGTTCTTTTAGTAGGGAATGATCAATCAGCTGCATCGGTGTTATCTATTTGTACCACTTATGGTATAGTCTCAGGTACCAGCTTGAACTTATTGAAATGCATTGGGAAACTTCTGGGCGTCAGATAGCACCTCAGGGTAATATACTGTAGCTGGTCTCCTTATACATTAGGCCCTTTAAAATATTAGGTATTGAGTTTGGGTCACCCCAAATGGATATTGATAACTGGGACAACAAATTGATTCTTGGTTCCTGTATGGTTCAGAACTGGAACAGGACAAAACTGAGTTATAGTAAACATGTTTACATGATACGTACTTATTTGGTGCCTCTATTTTGTTTCTTAGTTCTGTTTTCTGGTCTAAGATGAGGAAGTTAAACTTTATAGTTTATTTTTCAGTCTTTCTGGGGCAGTCGTTTAAATCCCATCAAAGATGTATTGTATTTATCCTGTAAAAGGGTGGGCAACAAATGATTAACCCTGTCCTGTTTTTTTTCTGTCAATTTTATATGCTAACATAAAACCATTATTTCTTTCCCAGATAAATATTGGTGTGATTTCTTTATTCACTCTATATCACCTTGGTTTGCAGCTTGGGACTTAGGTACTCTGCATCGATTGACAAAGGTGTTAAGTCTCCTCAGTATTTAAGAGACATCTTTGTTAAATTAAAAGCTTGGGGATCACGGTAGACAAGTGATCTCCCTCAAAAAGCAATTATATGTTATTGTTCTGGGAATCATTTTGGTACATTGGATGTTTTCCCAAATGTTCAGAACCGCATAAGGAAGCCTTATTTCATTCCCTAAATGAGTCATGTATCCCACAAAATATAAAGATCATCATTAGCTTAATTGTCATGAGAAATGAAATGTTAAGGCTAATCAAAAGCATAAGAGGGTGGAAGAACGTGTTTGTTCCAGACCTGGATGCATTACCAACCTGAGATGCTGCTGCATTTATATTTTACTTGTTCTTATGTTCTTGATTTTGGGAACTTCTTTTATGACAAGTCTAATTTGCCTTTTTTCTACATCTTACATATCCAGCTCTATTATCATCCCAGCTCACTAGAAATGGCGCTACCACCACCAAGCCTGCCACCATAGCTAACTGGCTCAACACCGCTTTCACTGACCTTAGCTCAGTCCTCCTAGTAATTTCTTTGACCCTCCCCCAACCAACCTCCCCTGTCCCCAGCACCCCAGCTTCCACCTGCACAAGATTTCCACCCGGAAGCCAGACCCATCCTAATCAAAGCTTTGAATAGCAACAGTCCCGCAGTAACTCACTGGACCCCAGTATCTCAGGCTGGTGCTAGATGAAGTCCTGCCCCACTCACCAGCCTAATTAACCAATCACTCTGCCTGGGACAATTTCCCACAGCTTGGAAAACAGCCATTATCACACCAATTCATAAAAGGGCAACAGGTCATCGCCAACAACTACCGCCAATCTCCATCCTCCCCATCTCCAAAGCCCTGGAGAAAGTGGTGGCCATTCAAATCACTGATTATCTGGCTAAGTAACATCTTATGCCCAGAGCAACATGGCTTCCTTGCTGGTCACAGTACCAGCACTGCCCTAATTGAATTCTCCAACTTCCTACACTCCTCCTTGGATACCAGCTCCTAGCTGGTGCAGTGTTCATCGACCTCTCAAAGGCTTTCGACACCGCCTCCCATCCACTTCTGCTGAATGCTCTCTGCCACACTGGTCTCTCAGCTGGCCCCCAGCATGATGCACAAGCTATCTTGACGCCGATCACAGTGTGTAAAAATCAATAGCACACTCTCCGATACCCGTCCCATTCACTCTTGGGTCCCCCAAGGCTCCATCCTGGGCCCCCTTCTTCTCGCCTATCTGAACACCCTGCCCAGTGCATGCCCTGGCAAATTCTACTGTATGCAGATGACACTGTCCTTTGCCACCCACTGCAATCCGCCTCCTCCAGGACACCCTACAGCAGTCTTTCAACAGTGCCAAAGCTTGGTTTAAGGAGTGCAGACTTGTCATCAATCTTAAAAAGACCAAAGCTATGCTCTTTTCCCACCCCCAAAACAAAGCTAGCAACCACCCACTCTATATCCTTCCAAGTGCCAATCAGCCACTGGAACAAGTCTGCTCCTACAAATACCTTGGGATTACCTTCGACTCAGCCCTCACATTTCACAACCACATCGATGCCCTAACATCCGCCACTAACACAAGGCTTGGCATCCTCTACCGCCATAGAACCTGCCTTCCCCAAATGCTCTCCAGCTCACTGTTACGCTATCCGTCTCTGTCCCTTGTAGACTATGGTCTACCAGTCTATGGGCTGCCGACACCACTGTGCTCAAAAATTCACTTAACCCTGAATAAAGCTTGCAGATTGATTACTGGTGCCCCAGGCTCACACACACCTGTCAGCTGTACGTTGAGGCTAAACTTCTACCCTGGATGAACGGCTCCGATACCAAACCTGTCTCCCTCAAAAAACCCTACTGGCCCCCTGGGGTAATGGCATCCATCCACCAGAGCCTCCCACTATTGCAACATGGTCATCCAACAAGACCACTCTAATGGTCCCCAGATCAAGAACCAGCCATGGCCAGAGGTCCTTCTGCTATAGAGCCCCAACCTGGTTTAACTCTTTCCTGCCCCATCACCAATGCCACCACCATCTCCAAGTTCAAAACCACCCTTCAAAACCACATTGTCAACACTTGTAACTGCTCCTGTCTCTGAAAGTAGCCTCCACCTCTATTTCTCATGACAACGCCCTCCGGGTGGCTCTCCACCTAGCCATCCCCACCACCACTTCCCTGTACACCGTGCCTATGTCTAACCTGGCCAGTGCCAGCTGTTTCAGTGTTTACCTATTAGATTGCTCACTATTGATACCAACTTGTGTAACACCTGTTCTCAATTACATGTACCCTGTAACCTAAATGTATTTGTCTTACCACAGTGTGACGTGGCACCTCTGTTGAACGCCTATTGTTTTGAAAACCTATGCTATGTAACCAAAAACACTATGTATGTCTTTATGTGATCGGCATTTTGGAAACGAGCCTCTGGCTCAAAGGTTGTAAACTGATTTTACAAATAAATAAAATAAATAAATAAATATGGTAGTTATCCCAGTAATTGGGCTATCGGGGATAAAAGTACATTGTCTGTTATTCTTACTATTATCAAATGGTTTATTTGGCATTCTAGGTGCCTGTTTACAACAGCAAGAACTTTCGTATCATGACAGGTATGGTAATATTTTTAAATCCATACAAGATGTTTATTTCACGGAATCTAAGAATCTCAACATGATCCAGTTGAAGGTCCTTTGGAAGAACTTGCCCTGGATTACAGATAATGACTTTCCAATTATGTAACACTGATATTGAATTTTGTTTAACTTGTCTTTTTTTTTATTGTTTTGTTATTTTGTTTTGGTCTGCTTCTTCTGTGCTCTGCCTGTTCTTTTTGATATTGTTTATAATTTTTTTTTATACTGTATGATTTCCTTAATAAAGTCTTCCCCTGCTCTTTTCGATAAGTGCCATGGGATATTTAACACCCACATGAACTACCACCAATCCAAGCAGATAGGACCTCAGTTTAACGTCTCATCCAAAAGACAGCACCTCAGAAGTGCAGCACCCCTCTCATGCTGCACTACAGTGTCAGTACTGGGATATTAACCCAAGTGCCAGATGTGGGAACTGAACCCACAGCACTCTGATCTCCCAGCCTCAGAGGCAAGTATGCTGCCTACTGAGACTCTCATACATTAGATTAAAGCACCATCTGGTGGAAGGAGGTTGAGCACCAGGTGTGAAGTAGGCAGGCCAATGGGTGCGTGGTCAGATATGAGGATGGGCAAGTGTTACATCTTGTACTGCTGGAGCAGCCATACCATCCGCCAACCAAAGTTGATCCTACTATGCATGTTGTGCACCTGGGAGTAATGAATAATCCTGCCAGCAGGGTGTCCCTTCACCAGGGTCAATGTGTCCCATTCATTCATCAGTTCTGTCAGGGTTGCCTTTGCTCTAGGATGGGAGTCTGGTATGGGCATAAATGTATCCAAGAAAATGTCTTGAACCAGATTGAAATCACCCCTGATAAGAACTGGGATATCTCCGACTCCCTCTTTTGCCCCTGTTATCACTGAACTCACCTGTGGGAAGAAATCCTGTGAGTCTTGGTTGGGCACATAAATATTAACCAGAATTATGCTCCTCCCAGGGTACATGAATCGCCCTACCACCCATCGCTCTGCTTTATCTGATTTCTGCCATTCTTCCTTTCATGCACAAGCTTTGTTTAACAGAATAACTACTCCCTTAGTTTTTGTTGTCACTGCACTGTAGATTATCATGCCTACCCACATCTTTTTATCCAGTCAACATCCTAATTACCATTGGGTCCCAATATTATGAATCTAAAATATTTGCCCTATCAAGCAGACCCTCTAATCTTTGTACATTACCCTGTTGTCCCTGGCTTTTATGCTGTCATGGCATCACCAGCTGGGGTTTGCAAAAGTTCATTTCGATGCTGGTGTCAGGTTGCTGCCACTTCTGCAAATGTCCTGAGTCCCAGTCGCACTTTCCTCGGATCATCTTCTGTTGGCTGTAGGTCCTGTTCATTAGTGGTTGCATCCTATTGAACTGCCCACCATTTGGCTGGGAGTGAATGTGGTGTTTCTTCAAAGGGGGTTAACTGGTGATTAATTGCTTCCTCACCACTGGAGCTGCTTGCATCTTCCCGGAGGAATTTAGTGGATGGGAATGCCATTTGCTGACTCTCCGATGTTCTCTTGCTGACCCTACTCCTAGATCTGTGATGGGATCTCTGTGAATGAGGGCACCCATCATTCTACTTTGCATGGGGTGTCATTCCTCTGTTTCTGTGTGCATGGCTTAGAAGAGTCCTGGGAGGAGGGCTGCACTGGAGTGCTCACCACCACTAGGCAGTATAGCATAGTTTTTAAGAACACTGAGCTGCAAACCTGGAGACCTGGGTTTCATTTATTTATTTATTTAGTTTTTGTTGACCGGGTAAGTGCACTAGGCAAATCCTGCCTATTTTCAGGCATGACCCGGGGGAGGGAGATACAGATGGATGCCAACTGACCTTGAACCAGATTAAGCTGTTGGTGGTATTTTTAGTGAATGAGGGAAATTTGGCCAGGACACCGGGGACATTCCCCAACTCTTTTAGATAGGTGCCATGTGGGATCTTTAGCATCCACCTGAACTAGCACCAATCCAGGCAGATGGGACCTCGGTTTAACGTCTCATATGAAAGATGGCACCTCAGAAGTGCAGCACCCCTCTCATGCTGCACTACAGTGTCAGTACTGGGATATTAACCCAAGTGCCAGTTGTGGGAACTGAATCCACAGCCCTCTGATCTCCCAGCCTCAGAGGCGAATGTGCTACCTACTGAGCCACTGACACTGCATGGTTTGAATCTGATCAGCTCCCACAAGCATACTGTGTGACCCTGAGCAAATCATTTAACTTTCTTGTACTCCCAGGTTGCAACTGGAAACATGCTCTGGCTTAGTGTGCCTTTCCTGGTTAAAAATACCCCCCTTTCCATTTTGTGAGCTTCTGCTTTGTTTATGTCAGAATCCTCCATTTGCTTTCCATCTGATTGCCCAGACTGGTGTGGGTTGTTGGGTGCATGCAGGTCCCAGAGTCTTCTGGGTAATGTAGTTGTTTGGCTTCTCCGTGGCCCACGCAGATTTAGCCATTTCTCAATGTCCGGCCGGGACTCCTCCACAAAGCTCTTCTTTTCTAAAGTCATAGATAAACTGGAGAGCCCTTTAAATCTGTACTGGCCCCCCATTTGTCTCAATGTGGCTTTCATTGGGCTATAGGATTTGCGCTTAGCTGCAACTTCCTGGGAGAAACCCCAATACAACGTAAATGCAGGCCCTTTCAGATTATGTCCCCAGGTCCCTTGCAGCTCTCAGTATATTTTTATTTAATTGAGTAGCATAATATATAAGCTATTATCAGTTGGGGAGGCACCCTGTGTTGTGGGGCACCTCCTGATCCTATGTGCTCTCTCAATGTCAACTGGTCCCTCCACCAAGGACCAAGTATGTCAGGAAGAAAGTCATGAAAGTCATTTAGAAACTGGTGCACATTTTTCTCCTCTAACCTCAGGGATACCTAGAGCCTGATATTATTCCAGCATCCCTGATTTTCTTGGTCGTCTTGCTCTCTCCCATGGTCTTTGCAGCCACATATCCTGCTCATCCAGTCACCTCAGGATGGCATGCTGATGGTGTTCAAACTCATTTCTTTGCTGTTCTGAGGCGTTCAGCCTGTCCTGGATCTGCCTGACCTCCTCCATTATGCCCTCCACTGCTGGTTTTACCATGGCCAAGTTGGACATCAGTGATTCCAGCATTTGTATGATGCAGCTTATTTGGTTGAACATTCGCCCTTCCTGCACTCTGGTGCCAGCGTCTGCCATTGGAGACAGGTATGTGAACCCATTTTTCTATTTATTTCAATCCACAGAGAAAAGTCTAGTTCAGTAAGTCCTGCACAGTGTTACGGAAAAAGTCGATCCGGGCTCAGACGGTATTAACAGGGTTTTCTTGTTGTGGGCCAAGCTACCTGGTCCTGTTTGCTGTATCCATCAGTCAGCGGGTTAGCTGTCCATACATACTCCTCCAGGAGAACTTCTACTCATGGCTCCCAAATACTCCCTTGTGGTCAGCCCAGATTCTTACTTAATGGATTGTAGAGGGCTGTCTGCCATAAAAGCTACTATTTTGCTCATTAAGCCACTGTTACTTTCCAATCTCAGTAGAGATGTTTCTAGGTTAGTTCAATGCAGCTCTCTTACATTTCTCAGCATATTAGTTCCTGGCCAGGATGAAGCTAAAGATCTAGCCTTCCATTTTGTTTGAGTGCTAAGCCATGCATTTTTATTCTGATTTACCCTTTACTGAGGTTCTGCCACACTCCCTATATTTATGCATTTTCTCTGTAATGGGTTCTCCTGCTCCCAGAATTTGTACCACTACCCTCGTAACCCTTCCAAAATATTTACTTATTAAAAAAGATTCTAATAAAATAGTATTTTAAATAATTTTAGGTAGAAGCCGTATCCATAATCTAAATACAGTATGTTGTTTAGTGCTCATGCTTGATAATGGATTTCATGATTTGTTTTTTAATTATAATATTAATCAAATGTAATCACTTTGTGTCCTGTTTAAGGTTATATCATGGATGGCGTCCTAGTGGTTCCACCATTTAAACTACTTGTCTTATATAGATTCCACAGTTACACTGTGTTCAATATTTCTGATTGTCAGTTTTGTATCATTCAGAGATGGGTCCACTTAAGCCCTTTACAGTAGTTTAAATAATTTCAAAATTTTTAGATGTATCAGCTGCAGATGCAAACATTATGGTACATTGAAAGTTATAACTCTCTTATTTTATTTCTAGTAAGCATCTTTAGTTTGTAAAAATAAGTAAAAACTTTATTTGTATACAGGAAAACATGTCATTTAGGTTGTACTACCCAGTTTTCAAGACAGTCCTGTTTACATCTATCACAGTTATATATACACGTATTAAAAGTCACCAGGAGGCACACAAACATACAAGACGTTAAATATCATAATTGCATAAATTTAAACAGACAGCACAATCATCATATTAACATTAATTACAAAATAGTTATCTGAGATTAATTAATATTTTAGGTTTGTCATGGACTCCCTGTACTCATTCAATAAAAACACACCACAGTTTTTTGGGTGCTCAGTTTGCAGAAAATTCTTGTAACACCACCACTATTCCATACATTTTATTTTCATTTTCACTAACACACAGATATTTTTTTCAATCTGCTTCCTTATAAATATTCCTTCAAACCATCGCATGCTTCAATGCATAACTGAGCATGTTATTGTCCCCTGGATGCACACCCAGGAGCTGCTTCCATGTCTAGGTGTATACCCAAGCTGTGTCTTGATTCCCCCAGCCCTGCCCATACTGGGCCCCAGTTTTTTTACTACATATCTTTTAACCTTCTGCCTCCACTTCACCCCACCCTTTTTCTTCCTTCCTTCCCTTCTTTTCTGCCATCTTGGGCATGGCCGCATACTGCTGTCTACCTCCAGCAGTCTCCTTCCCTGTCACCAGTCCTAATTGTGCCTCCACTTCTCACTCCCCACTGCTCCATAACTGTACCTGGGTAGTAGGGTGGGCCAAGTTCAAGTAAGCGTAAAGGGGCTTGTTCCTAGCATCTATCCACCTTTATAGCCTCCTTTGAAAGGCTTCTCCACAGCTAATCCCTGTCCCACTTTTTCTCCTACCTCCTCTTCTCCTGACCTTCATTCTATGCTTCCTTCTCCTTCCCTCCTTCTGTCCCACCCTTCCTATGCTGGCACCTATGAGACAGTGACCTCTGACATTACTGGCCACCATCTACATTGGCAAAGTGTCTTGTCATGGGTCTCCTTACCCATTCAATACAAACAGGCCACATTATTTTGGGTGTTCAGTCAGCATCATTTTAATTTAACACCACTTTTACTATTTCCAGTTCTATTATAACTAACATGCAGTTTTTATCTATTTCCTTTTATATATTCCATCAACCCTTGGCTATACTCTGATTTTGGGCATACTATCGGCCCTTGTGCACATGCAAGAGCCACCTCCATGTCTAGGTGCCCACCCAGACTGTCTCCTGATTCTCCCCACCATTCCCATACTGGGCCCCTGTTTTCTTTCTGTCTTGTTTGGCCTTTTCTCCAGACCCACTGATCTCTCTCATTCCCTCTTCCATTAGCCTATCTCCAGATGTGTGCTGGAAGTTGGAATTCCCACTTCCAGCTCCCCCACTTTTCCATTTTCAAGGTCCTCTCCAGCAGCAAATTAAAACTATTCAGGCCCACATTCATCATGTGTACCCCATCTGATCTGTATAACCCTACACACTCCTGAGAAATGTTTCTATATGTAATTACCACTCCTCCTAGTTTCCAAATTATGGTTGTGACATTCCTGTTCAACATTTTTTCTAGCCCCCTTCATAGCCTTCTGATCCCTCTCCTACCTCCATACTCTCCTCAGCAGTATATCTGACCATCTGAGCCTGAGTCCAGGACACATGTGCCTAATTCTGCTTAGATCCCTTTTATCTCCCACATATATCACTCAAGCCTTCTTCCCCATGTCATTGACACCCTAAATGTATTATTAACAGGTCCTACTTGGACATATCCAACTTCATGTCTTCCAGTAATGGTAAAGCTGGGCCCACCTCATCTCAGGATGCCCTTCCAGTGCACCTTGGCTATGTCCAATCACAGACATAGTTGCCTTTACCCAAGGCCTCAGTCTTGCTCTTCACTCTGCCTAATAAATGAAGGAGTGGCCACACATCCCCACATTTATCCTCATGAAGGGACAAACAAATTAGTGAACCACCACCCTAGTATACTCTTTCTCACTCTTTAATTTCCATCTGCCCATATCCTTGGAATGCCTTTGATTCTGTCCCAATCTGACAGGAATGCAATGTAAAAACTGTTGCTTTCTCCCCATAGGAACTCCAGCACCTTTTTTACACCATCAATACCCGATAATACGGGACTGGCTCACCATTTCCATGTACAAAAAGCTGGTCTACTCCCACTGATATGATGTCCAGGAACTCCCACAGCATTTTAACTGTGCATCATCCTTGTGGAAACTCTTCTTTGTTGCAACCCTTACTCCTTTTCCCACCTGATCCATCCTGGACCTTCCCAACCACAGTGTCACCTTACCTTCTTGCCATATCACTCCTTCTCTTCATAAGCCCCCTTCTGCTACCGGCCTTCCATGTGTTGCCACTTCACGCACCCTGAACATAACCATGGACCATAACCATGAACAGCATCCGGAAACAGCAGTACCTTATAATGTGATGTGCATATGTTCCTCAAGATCCTCGCTGTTCTCTTGTGCAACTGCTTAGAAATTGGCCTTCTGTCCCTTCTCTTCCCCTTTATCATTTGCCACCCATGCATAATTCCCTGACTACCTGGACTGGCATCAATACCCCATCTCTTAAAATGACATACCAGTGCACCACTTTAACCCCTCTTCCCATTTTCACAATGAATTGCATCACCTGCCTTTCTGACACTGGCCCACTTACCTCCATGGCTGGTTCCTTAATGCCTGAAATGATACAGGATCCTTGTATGCCCTCAGCATACCTAGAGACCAGAACTTCTGAACAGCAGCTGAGGCTCAATCCCCACAAGTGGGACAGGACTGCTGTTCCATCTTCTTCTGTCCTGTAAGCCAATAACTGGAAACTGTCTAAGTGGAGTTGTAAAAGGCTGTCAGTCACTTCATTCTTAACTTCCTCAATGTGCTTTGCTTTAAATTACATCTTTATACTCAACTTCTGAGGCACCAGCTGCCTAACCACCCTCCTGACCAATCCCACTGAAGTAGATTGCCTGTTGATCAACGCCACCAATGTTTTATGGTCACATTAAAACACCAAACTTTGGTTCTGCAGTTACATTATTCTCCCCACATTATCACTGCCACCTGAATTAGAAAAATCTCCATGATGTGATATCCTGAGTTAACGCCCTCTCATGCCACTGCCTGAGCTACCATGCTGTTCTCTGGTTCTTACTAAAATATGCCCCTGCTGCATCTGTACAACATTCTTAATTGAATACCCAGTCATCCAGCTAGAATGTAACCCCATAGTATTCCACAGAAAATGCTTCCCATGCCTTTGAATCCTCTGTCATGCCTTTTATGATGTCCACCCAATGGTGTGGTGTCCTAGCCTTATCTGTCACCTATGCCAGTCTGTGCATGAATGCCCTGTCTAGTATCACTGCCTTATATGCAAAATTATGTTGCCCCAACAGATGCTTGACCACCATCAGGGGAAGACTATGCCTCCCAGGCACTGTCACCAGCATTTCATGCAGCTTCTGCTCCTTTGTCTTGGGTGACCTAAATAACCCTTTCTCTGTGTTCAGCTCAATGTCCAAAAACTCTGAAACCCTTTCTGGACCTCTAGTCTTCCCTTCTGCCAGTGGGACCTCCACTGCTCACACAACTCCCAAAACCACTGAAGCATTCTGCCCACCCCGTAGCTTCTTCACCTGTGAAGAGAAAATCATCCGGGTAATGTACCATCACCATGTGGCTGTACTACTTCCTGAAGGCCCACTGCAACTATATGTTGAAAACCTCTAATGTGGCTCAAGCCATTGAACATCTCATCAGCAATGTCTTACTGAAATAATATGCTTCCTTAAACTTAAACCTCAGTAATTCCCAATCTTGTCCACACTGGGAACAACCTGAATGATGATGCAACATCAATCTGCTAGCCAGACCCTCTTTACCTTCCTCAATTCCACTGCCTAATCCAGTGTTGTATATGATACTGAACACTGTTTCAGTCCTATGTAATTGCTTATTGGTTCTCCCTCTAGATACAAGTGGTGCATGAACCTGAATTTTCTAGGCTCCTTCTTTGGCACCAGTCTGATGGGTGATACCTTAGCATGGGAAATGGTTATGTCTGAAATTGCCCTTCAGTCATGCCCATCTCTTGTTCCTTCCTCATCTTGTCTGCCACTACTCTTCTTACCCTTTAATGACCTATAGTTATCCACCTCCATTGCTCTGCTGGACTGGTGTATTGTAAACCAAACCCCCCCATAATTCTGTCCCACAAAATGCCAGCACCTTGCTCATCTGGTTACTCTGTCAACACCTCTAACAATGTCCCCTTTCTAATAGGGATTCATGCCATCTGAAACTGCCTCCTCTTCTTCCCCCCCTTCCTGCCTCTACATTCATCTAATACTTGGGATGGGGAAACCCCTCATTCTTCTGCCCTGTCTGAAACCTCTCCCCATCCTCCTAGGTCCCCTAAATTGACTGCATAGCCCCCCTATCCCCACACCTGAACAATGGATGGAACCCTGCACATCTGGAGAATCCATGTCTAAACTTGCAATTTGCTCACATGCACTGTGGTCTACCGTATCCCCAACAACATTATGACTGCTCCCTAATACCATCTAGAGATGGGTGAAGTGGCCTCAATTTGCACTACAGAGTGATTTGCGGAGTGAAGGCGAATCTGCGGAGTGCTCCACAATGTGAAGCGGAGTACTTTGCATTATAACGGGTAATGCAAAGTCCATTGAAAACAATGACTTTGCATTAATCTGCCTTCCCAAACCACTACTCCACCAATTTTTAAGGCATCATCAAATCAGACACCTTTTATTGTGCCACATAGTAATTTCAGGAATGTGAACCTGCTATCCTCTGCAGCTGTGTGATTTTTTGTATTTGTGGTATCTTTACAGGTACTAATACTAGTGACTGTTACTGCAGTACACTCCCCTCCCCACGGCCCGCCCCAGCTGGCAAAGGTATTTTTTCCAGATTTGAATATCTGATGGTGAGCACTGGTTAGGTGTTGTGCCTTTGTGTCTGCATCTCTTCAGTGCACAGTGCAATCTTAATCTGTCTGTGCATTTGCATCTCTTTAGGGCCCAATCTCCATCTGTAACTTAGGTCACAGTTGTTTCTTTGGCTTCCCTTCAGAGTACTGGACTGGTGTGGTGCATATCTTTGCATGAACATTGTACTCATTAATATGTGTTTTTAAGTCAGAGCCATCATCACAAGTCACTTGTGAAACAAATCACATTCTTCATCATCATGGTCATAAATGAAGTCATGATTCACGATCACGTCACGAATCACAAAATTAATTTTTTTACTAGTTACTTGGATGTATTGTAATCCTGTTTTGTAGTATTTCTCCAGACTTCACCACCCCACCACTGTACTCATTAATAAGAGTTTTTAAATTTGGGAGTTTTGTGCTACAGCTCATCAGAGAAGTACAGCCGTAGGTATTTGCGTTCCCATACAGTTTCATATTGGTTATCTCAGTCACACCGAATCACATTCTTCATCATCACAGTCACAATGCAGTCACAAATCATGATTCTTGATCACGTCACAAATCACAAAACACATTTTTTTACTAGTTACTTGCATGTATTATAAGCCTGTTTTGTTGTATCTCTCCAGGCTTCACCCAATCACCACCACCATAATCATTAATAAGAGTTTTTAAATTTGAGAATTTTGTGATACAGGCTCAGTTCATCAGGGAAGTACAGCCATAGACATTCACATTCCTTCCTGTACAGCATGTGTTACAGTACTATAAGTAGTGGTGGGTGAAGTGGCTCAATTAACTCCATGGTGATTCATGTAGATGTCTGAATCCACGAGTACTCCGAAACCGTAATGTGAAGCGGAGTACTTCGCTTCATAACGAGGACACAAAGTCCATTGAAACCAATGACTTTGCATTATTCCACCTTCCCCAAACCACTTCTCCACCAATTTTAAGGCAAAGTACATTAAAATCAATGTAATTCACTTCACTTCTCCTTGTAATTGAGCTCCAAATGAAATTCTGCAGTGATTCATGGGATTGCAGGTCACATTAGCTCTAGATTGTTCTGCACAGCCTTGGTTTTGGCCTGGGTAGTGTGTGTGTGGTGGTAGCAGAAGACAGTTTGCCCTCAGAGCTCTGTGATTCAAAACCTCTGAAAGCTGTTTAAAATGCTTTTTTGAGCCATTTTTTTTGCTCAAAATTTAGTATATCGATTGCAGGAAACCCTTCTGTGCTCATATCATCGAATGTTTATTGTTGTGTGTGGATTTTGAATGTTAATTTAGAACAGTCATTCTGTGTACTGTGAAGTGTGCTTTGGGGGAGGGATGTATTTGTGGTTTAGGTACATTAACAGGGAGAAAAAGCCAGTCTTTCTGTTTTGGTTATATTTTTCTTGTATGACTGTGTTAATGTACACACAGGAATATTTTCAGTAATTCTTGACATTTTTTTTGCTGATTGTTGTGGTGCAGCAGTATATAATTTGTCTGTTTAAAGACATTTGGTTGTATTACTAAAGGTTTTCAATTTGCTATGCATTACTTGTAGCGTGTGTGTGAGTGTGAGTGTGTGTGCGATGCGTGCAATTAAATCAGACACCTTTTATTGCGCCACAGAGTAATTGCAGCAGTGTGAACCTGCTATCCACCACACCTGTATGAATTTTTTGTACTGCTTTGTAATATCTTTACTGGTAGTGGATTGTTACTGCCATGCACTAATTCCCCCAGCTGGCAAAAGGTATTCCTTTTCAGATTTGGATTTGTGACTTGTGAGCACTGGTTAGGTGTTGTTGTACCTTTCTGTAGGGATCTCTTGAGTGTGCAGCGCAATCTTAATCTGTCTGTGCATTTGCAGTGCACCATTTATTCTGAGAGACTACATGTCTTGTTACGCTCTCATTTCACTTCATCAGCACTGGGAATTTTCTGGACACAAGACAGAAGCATTTCATCAGCACTGAAATTTTCTGGACACAAGACAGTAGCATTTTGGGCTGCACATTAATTCTGGTGACTCTGTGTGTGACCACTGCATGCATGACTGAGTGAGCCATTAATTCTGGGAGACTTTGCATTTCTTGTTACGCTCTCATTTCACTTTGTTAGCACTGGAAGTTTCTGGATACAAGACAGTAGCACTTTAGGGATGCACATTAATTCTGGTGACTGTAGTGGTGCTGTAATATTGTTGTCAGTCCACCTTACTGCATTAGAGAATGACAACTCAAAGTAATAATCAAAAGGCAAAGTGAGCCTTTCCTATGGGGCACTCCGCATAGTGAAGTGCCAATGCAAAGTGCCCATTTTGCAGGGCACTTCGCTGGTGGAATTTAAATTCACTGCATCTCTAATGCCCTCCCTGTCCTTCCCCACTCCATTTTGACTGTGCTGTCATGGTCTTAAACCATGCATTTGAGTGTCTGGTAGGGTTGCTCAGAATCCAGCTGATGGAATCAAATTTATTGGACTCCAATCAATTTTTGGATTTCAGAATTTCGGTATATGAGACCAAAAATCTGAATCCAAAGAAATGTGAAATTGGATGCCAAATTGGAATCTGATTCTGCATTCGATTTCTTCAGTTTAGCATAAAAACCTCCCCCACCTGCCACACAATAAGGAGAAGAGGGAATGAAGCACCCCTCTTCCCCCACCATGTCGCCAAAACTTTCATTCCACCATATACCTTTGGCCGGCCATGATGGTCCCTCCTCTGGTGGCTAAAAGACACTGCTCCAGTAGTTCATTCAACTCCTCAATCCTTCTGTCCTCTGTTGTCTTGATACAGATCTGAAAATTGGCCTTTTTGGTCCAGTGCAGTACTGGAACTCTCTCAGACCATCCAGACCCCTTTACTGCATAAGTCCCAGTCCCCAAGTCACTAGTAGCTCTGCCCCCCCAAGAAAATATGTAATCAGTAGTGGTGCAGGCAAAATACCATCAAATAACAATAGTCAGGTATTTCCTAATGCAAGTGAAACTGAAGCAAATATGTCCTCTCAAAAGGAAACAGTGGTGTTAGGTGACTCTACCATTAATTTCACTAATTAAAGACAGGGGCTGGTAGTATAGCCTAGAGGTTAGAGTAATGAGCTGTGAATAAGCTTGGTACATCCAGCAGATCTGGGTTTGATTCAGTATACCCCCCTGACAGCGACACCAATACAGAAAACTACGTTGATGCCAACAAAATGCCAACAACAATGATAGTTTGTGGTATTGCTGCACCAGAGACCTGGGCACACTGTCTCCCGGTCCTGCATCCCCTCACTGAATCAACTCCAATTCACATTGGGGGTTCAGAGACCGTGTGTCCTTTGGGATTTATGTCAACCTTAACTTGCAGTCTACATAAATTCCATCACTGTGATGCCAGTCGACTAAATTATTGTCGAACCAGCATCATAGAGCTGTTTGATTCCCACAACCTCCACTTGCATACTGTATGACTATGAGTAAGCCACCTAACCACCCAGTGCTCCCGGGTCACCCCTGACAACAGGCCCTTGCTCCTAGTGGGCCTTACCCGGTTACCAAAAGAATATAAAAAAATAGCACTTGCAAAAACAAAAAAGAGACTGCTATGGTTAGTTGCCTTTCTGAGGCAAAAATGTGGATATTAAAAATAATATTAAGGGACTGCCAAAAGGCACCACAAATCCCATAACTATGATGCCTGTGAGAACTAATGACATAATATGGACATGGAGAAAGGAGGCTGACATCCAGAGGATTTTAAAGATGGAAAAGCATTAAGCAGTAAATGATGCAAAGTAATTGTATCTGAAATAATTCTGGTACCAGTGGCTGGTAGGAGAAAAATCCAGACTATCAGGTAATTATATGACTGGTTGAGGGGCTGGTGTGAAAGATAGTGGTTTATTTTTCAAATAAATTAGAAAAAGATTAGCAGAGACCCAGGATTGTATGGCCAGGATGGCTTACATTTGACTAGAAAGGGCTCAAGGGTCCTAGGCAAAAGAATAAATAGAAGCATTGAGGTATGTTTAAACTGAATGCAGGGGAAGGGGGTGGAGAACAAACCACTAAAAAAGCACATATTTAAGGAACAAAGGTTAATGAGAAAAGAGTAACAAGGACTTGAAAGTCTTACTAACAATGCAAGGAGCCTAGTTAAAAAATGATGAGCTGGAACACATGTTAATGAAAGAAGGAGTTAACTTATGTGCTATAACCGAGACTTGGTGGCTGGAGGATGATATGTGGAGAGAAATATTCAGGTGTATACACTATTTAGTAAAGATAGGAAAGAAAAGAGGTGGGGTGTTGCGATACATGTATCAGACAGCATAACAGCAGAATTAATCCACAAAGAAAATGACAGTAGCCTGGAGCTACTCTGGTTGAAACTTATCCCAGGCGTAGGAAAACAAATCTTATTGGGTTTAGTTTACAGGCCACCCTCACAAAGCATGGAGCAAAATCATAAGATGTTGGAATATCTGAACAGCCTTAATGCAGGAGATAGAATAATTAGACCTAGATCAGTATGTCAAATCAGGGACAAGAGGTGACCATATATTAGATCTGGTACTGAGTAATTTAGATGATCAGACTGCCAACTGTAGGACACTGGAACCACTATGAGGCAGCAACCATAATGTGATAATGTTTAATATCTTAGAAATGAATGGCAAGATACTGTAAGTGGTAACAACAAAATACAATGTTTTAAGCTAGCAGATTTTAATGGGATAAAGTGAAGCACTACAGGCATGGTACTGGAAGCCACTGTTTAAAAATTTAAACAATAATGAAAGGTGGGAAATAGTGATGCTTAAACTAAATGAGCTTATAGTTAAATATGCTTTGGAAAAGTGGGAATATAGTAAAAAATTGTAGCAAACCAGGATGGTTAAATACAAAGGCTAAAAGGAAGATACAGGGAAGGAAAAAGCACACATGAGGGCAAAAATATAACACAAATGAAGCATGGGAGAATTATAAAGAGAAAACTAAAAATTGGAAAAATATGTAAGGAAAGCTAAAAAGAACACAAACTTCAGTTAGCAAGCAAGGTCAAAGATAATTACAAATCCTTTCATGAGCATATTAACTATAAGAGGATGAAACCAGAAAACTGGTTGCAGATGGAAAACAGATGGCAGAGATGCTAAATAATTATTTCTGCACGGTACTGAAACCTAAAGAAAAAAAGCCCGTGACAAGACAGCATGATGTTAACAGTCCAAGAATCATGATCAAAGAAGAAAACATAAACACTAGATTAAAACAGATACATCCAAATAATGCACCTGACCCTGATGGGCTGCATCCTAGAATTATTAAGGAACCGGCAGATGAATTGGCTGGACCAGTAACTAGAACAGTCCAAGCTTCCATGGTTTATGGTAATGTGATATCTTGCTTGAGAAAAGCAACAGCCATTCCAATATATAAACAAGTCATCACACATGTGCAGAGAACTCCACTGGCCATCTTGGACACAGCGGACAGTGTCGTGTTCCACCGGTGACCGGCGGACAAAATAGTGCAGTGGACATGTAGTGATTGCCATTCACCTCCACTATTTACAAGTCCATCTGGTTTCTGGAAGGCTCCCTTTTTCTCTACTGTGCTCGCAAGATGTCTGCAGGCTGCAGCTCTAAAAAGTGGTAAGTAAGACTGCACTTACTATAGACCCTTAGCCTGACCTCTGTCCTGGGTAAGATACTGGAAGAAATAGTGAAAGAAGAAATAGATAAATTAATTTACATGAATAACTTGAATTATACCACAACACATGGATTTACAAAGGGTAGATCATGTTAGATCAACTTATTAAATTTATTTGATAAGGTGAACAGGGCCCTAGATCAGGGAAATCTGGTGGATGTTGTCTTCCTGGAGTACAGTAAGGCCTTCGACATGGTGTCACCTCCAGAGCTGACTGGCAAACTAAATAATATGGGGTTAAACAAAAGATTGGTTAAATGGCTTGATTCCTGGCTCACTGATAGAGGACCACAAGTTGCACTGCGAGGAGAAAAATGAAATGGAAGCAGTGACTAATGGATGCCACAGGGATCAGTGCTGGAGCCATGCTTGTTTAACATTTATGTGACATCTATGACTAGAAATGAGGGAGTCTGGCTTTTAAAATTTGCCAGTGATACCAAAATAGGATCAGTAGTCAGTAATAACACTGAAATTGATAATCTTAAGAAGGAACCATCTAAACTGAAGCATTGTATCTCGGAACATAAGGTGAACTTCAACGTGGACAAGTGTTTGGCAATGTACCTGGGGATGAATAACAAAATTAACATAAGTACTAAAAGGACAGGTATTAAGAGGAACAAATGAGAAGGATCTGGCAATTACTATAACTCATGATTTAAGTTTTAAAAAACACTGTAGTCAGACTGCCAAAAATGTGACGGTATACTTTTTGTTTGTTTCTTGCTTTATTTCAAGCTTTAAACCATTGAGTATAAACTCATTACAATGGTGACCTTCGTACATACTTTATACAAGCATTAAAAAATAAATAAACATATCATAACACAATTAGTTAAAACATTCACACAGCTTATCCAATGATCATAAACATGTTTTCAATGTTGAGACTGCTGGAGGTTTCCCGATATGAGTCCTAAATTCATAAGGAAGACTACTCCAGAAAACTGGGACATAATAAGTAAAAGAAGATTGAGAACATTTAGTTTTGTGCAAAGGAACCAACGTTTCTCTTGCACTAGAGTTTCTCAACGAGGGGTCAATGTTTCTAAAACTTAACCTTTTACTCAAATATAAAGGGACATGTCCTAATCCACATTTATAAGCAAATACCCATTTATGGAGATCCCTTCTATCACATAAAGGTATCCATCCCAGTTTGTTATACATCTCACAATGATACATACATTTTGAACAGTTCAACACCAATCTGACTAACCTATTTACTAACACATCCAAACTAGACAACCTGTCACTGGTAGCACTGTCATACAATGTATCTCCATAATCAATTAAGGGGAAAATTTGGACTTTTGTAATTAAATGTAGTGTGCCTGGATCAAAACAATTTTTGTTTCTGTAAAGAAATCCCACTCTCTTACATAAATGGATTATAAGCTTAACTACATGAGTGTTCCCTGAACCCAAACTATCCAACCAAAACCCTAAATACTTATAACTATCCAATATTCCAAAATAGTACCTGCCCATCAACAATTTCCAATTTCGGTCCCTTCTTAATTTTAAAGCAGTTCCAAAGATCACACATTTAGTTTTCAAGAATTTAATTTTAATCTGGAATTAGCAAAATAATTTGTAAATTATTAAACCCACCTGGAGTGTGTTTTGGACACTTGACAATGAAGAATGAGAAAAATAGATGATAGTGTCATTGGCAAACAAATGGTACTGAGCGGCACCCACATGCTGTTTAAGATCCTTCAAATATACTACAAAAAGTAGGGGACCCAGGACAGATCTCTGATGTATCTGCCTTGGACAAGAAGGGGCCAGTTCTGAGTCATTAACCACCATTACCTGCCATCTATTAGAAAGGTATGAGCAAAACCATTTTATAGTCTTCCTGGACAAACCAACCTCGCATAGGCCCTTCAGCAACAGTTGATGGTCGACTGTGTCTAAGGCCTTGGAGAAATCTATCAGAATTGCCCATGTAAAATGTTGGGCATCCTTTGCTACACTGATCTCATCCAAGACCTCTGACATGGCCACCATGGTCTCATTAAATTTTTAGAAACCAGATTGATGCTGGTCCAGTAGCCCATTTCCTTCCAGATGGTCCATAAGCTGTCTACAGAGTAACTTTTCAAACATTTTACTGACCACTGGCAACAGAGCTATCGGCCTATAGTTAGACAGATGGCCAGGGCATACCTCTCAACTGTACCACATTACAAGGAACGTTCCTCATTTTACTTCACAAAAGCTCCCTGTTCCACATTGTGAGGACTTGTTCCACATTCACTCTTAACATTTTAAAGAAAAAATCTATAGTAGATTATGCAAAATATATATTGTTTAATTAATAACAGACTTTATGAATGTAAATGCGATCATTTTAACAGTTTTCTGAGCCACCTAGGTAAAGATTTGATTAAGTGTTCCACATTTTGCTCATTTGTTCCATATTTTGAGGAGCAATGTTCCACATTTGGGGGACAAAAGGTTGAGAGGTATGGGCCAGGGTCCCCTCCCATATGAATGGGGACCACCCTGGCCAACTTCCAACCCCTGGGGACATATCCCAAAGTAATAGACCAATTGAACAGATATGCCAAGGGTTCAGCTATGTGAGTTGCTGCATATCTCAACATCATGGAGGACAATCCATCTGGGCCACTGCTACTGCTCAACTGAGCTGCATTAGAAGACACTTAAATAGCAGAGATAAAAAGTAATGTTGCCACTTTATACTTCACTAGTGAGGCTACATTTGTACTAATGCAGGCAGTCTGGGGCATCATATTCCAAGACAGGGATTAAACCTTGGAGGGGGTTCAGAGACAAACAATTAGGATGCTTGCAGACCTGCAAAACCTGGTATATGAGGAAAGTTGTACAAACTGTGGCTATATTCACTGGAGTATCACAGGATGAGAGGTGACTTATGTTTAGTGTATGGAACTTTTAATAACTATGATTTATGGGATTACATGTGGTTGGAAATGAGAAACCTGCAACATGATACTAGGTCACATCTACTTCAACTTAAGGGTGAACTGACCATTTTAAAAAAAGAAATGTGGTTTTCTGAAAGGGTTGTGTCATTTGGAATAGCCTTCCACTTGATGCAGTTGGTAGCCAGAAAATGACAGAGTTCAAGACAAAGCAGGATACTTACTGTAAAGTGAAAAAATGGATATAAACTTTGAAAAAGGAGAGCAAATTGCCTAACTCTGCTCAAAAAGACTTATGAGACCAATGAGGACCTATTCAACTGAGCATGTGCTACCCCACTTCCTTTTCCTTTGCAATCTTGCAGCACCCTTTGTATCTCCCACAACTTGTCCTGAGAACCCTGCCCAATAAAACACAGACTACTGTTGTGTGGGTGCTCATTTGGCAAATAATATATTACAATCTCTTCCAAATACTCAAGTCCAAAGTATTTCCTCTTCATCGATATTTGCAACATTATGTCCATCATTATCTTCATTACATATAATATTTATAAACAACACTTTTTCAGTATTGCTTTTCTCTTCTCCCCCTGGATGAACATCTGGGGGCCTCTCTCTTCCCTTCTTCTCTCTTGCTGGGTATGTGTACACCCCCATACCACTCATCTGTCCTGTGTTGTTTTGCGGCCCTCTGGGTCCAATTGCCCCCCACCCCACCTCCCCTCGCCTTTCTTTTTTTCTTCTCATGCCCCTCCCTCTTCTTAGTCATCCACGTTCAGCAGTCCCCGCAGATAAGCTGTCCACCTTCAGCAGTCTGTCCCTTCCTTGTCCTCGCCAAACCTCCACGCCATCCATAATTTCTTTGGAATGGGTGATTGGGAAACATTTACAGGAGCAAAACTTGTGAGGCTTTTCTCTCTTTTGCATACCTCTTTTAAACCCCCTTGTTCTCCCCTCTCTCTCTTTCTCTTAACCAATCATTTGTGTCTACCTCATCATGATGTCATGAGGCTCCACCCCTTTCCTGAGGTCATCCTGCCTCCTCCCTTTGCCCTTTGATTGGCATGCTTTCTGTTCAGCTTTTCCAAGCAAAACCCCATATTGCCCCCTTCCTGCATCTTATGCCATGCTTAGAGCACCTTACTGGCCAGAGCCTGCTGACAAATGGGCCTGCCTTCTTAAACAGGCAAACCTCCTTGTTCCCAGAACCCTGCCCAATAAGACACAGACTACCATTGTGTGGGTGCTCAGTTGGCAATTCATTTTTACAATCTTACAAATATTCAAGTCAAAATATTGCATCCTCATCAATATTTACAACATTATGTCCATCATTATCTTCATTACATATAATTTTTATAAACAACACTTTTTCATTATTGCTTTATTCTTTCCCCCCCAGATGTACATCTAGGGGCTGCTCTCTTTCTTTCTTTCTTCTTTCTTGTTGGTTACGTGTGTACACTCGTATCCCTCATCTGACCTGTGTTGTTTTGCAGCTGTCTGGGCCCAATTGTCCTCCCCACCCCACCCCACTTCCCCTCCTTTTTTCTTCCACTAGTCCACCTCCAGCTTGTGCAGGACAGTGGGCTTCCCCTTTAGGTGCCCCACCTTTTTTATTTTTCTTATCTTTGTTTTTGCCAAAGCTCTATCATGTCTGCCATTTCAGAATTAAATAGATCTAGATCCATACCTGACAGGTGAACCCCATCCCCTCTGTAAAACTCATCTAATCTTTCTTCTACCACTCTTTTAAGACCTTTCTCCCAGCTGCCAAAAAGAGCACTACCCTCTGATTCATGCACCTCCAGTGCCTTTTCAGTGGCCTTGTGGCTATGTGCATGATGCCACTAAGGTTCATACTAAGGTTTTGTAAGAGCCTTTATGCCCATAATGCTCTTGAAATACTAATAATAATCAATTACATTACCAGATAGTATGTACTTATCCAGATGATTTTAAACATATGTTTAGAACTGCTAATATCAAGTCCTCAGGCAGGGAATTCCAAGGCTTTATTACACATAAGGAGAAGAAAATTTCCTTGCCATTAAATTAAAAGTTTTACCATATAATTGAAGTGGATGGCCTCTTGTGTTACATGGGTTCTATTTGAACTCAAATCCAGTTCAGTAATTAGAAAGGGTTTTGCATAACATCATACATAAACAGAAGATCACCCTGCAATATGAACTGTTAGCGACATCAAATTCAGAGATATTAGCCTTGATTCATAAGGATCATTATAAAGTCCTTTAATATGTTTAGTGTATTTACGCTGGACCTTTTCAAGTAAGTTAATGTCGGTTTCTTAAAGGGTTCCATATTTGGAAGCATATTCTAAATGGGTTGAACATAGGCTCGAAGAGAAGCATTAGAACTCTCCTTTCCTTAGATTTTATATTACGCCTTAATGGACCAGAGAACTTTATTAGCTTTAGCAATAGTCTCATTAATCTGTGTGGTGGGACAAAAATCTGAGGATATGATTATTCCCAAATCTCTTTCATTTACTGAAATGCTAAGTTTTTTCCAGCTAGGTGATAAGTCACCTGCTGATTTAAAGCACCCAAATGCATAACCTTGCATTTATCGGGATTTATTGCATCTTCCACTTGACAACCCAATTAGATATTTTATTCAAATCTGACTGGATGATGTCTATTTGTCCACAGTTAGACTTGTTCCACCTATTTTTACATCATCTGCATATTTTATTGCAGTGGAAATGCAATCTGCGTTAAGTCGATTATAAAAATTTGAAACAGGCATGGTCCCAACATGGAACCCTGTGGAACCCAACTAGTAACACCACCAATATCAGACAAGTGACCATTTATAATTACACATTGGGTTCTGTTGGATAACCAATTAGAAATCCAGTTGATAATAAATCCTTTATTTTTTTATCATGTAGCTTTGTAATTAAGCCCAAATGTGGCACAGTGGCAAAGACTTTACTAAAATCAATAAAGATTACATCATATGGTATCTTCTTATCAAGTGAATAACTTACATTTTCATAAAAACACATCAAGTTGGTTAAACAGCTATGTCCCTTTTTAAATCCATGTTGGGATGAATCAGATATATAAAAGTTAATAGAGATTATATCTTTTATTAGACTTACCAACATTTTACAGAGCAGTGACGTTAAATTAATGAGCCTATAATTTTCCCAGTTATTTTTTGGTCCTTTTAGGTGAATCAGTATAACAAATGCTGTTTTCCATGAGTCAGGGATGAAATTCTGTGCTATACAAATATTGAACAGTAGCCAAAGTGGTAGAATAAGAGAATGTCTTAATAAGTATAAATAATGGCCTGCTAAATAGTCAGGGGAAATGCTGGTTTTACCTTTCTGTATTGATAATTTAAATAAGACATTCTCCTTCGAGATGGTAATAGGTTGGTCAGTACATGGAACAAAAGGGGACTTATCATGAGATGTTTGAAATGTTTCACAAAATTTTGTATTAAATATTTTTGCCATATCACATGGGTCATTAATTATCTGATTATTATATTGTAATGGACCAACTTGGCAAGATGGTTTTTTAAGTGAATTTACATATGAGAAAAAAGATTTTCTGTTGTGTTTGTTAGCATTAATAGCTAGATTATGCTCCCACTTAATTTTTGCCTTGCGTATAGCCCTTTTAAATTTTTTTTGACTAAGCAAATATGAATTCCAGTTATCTATAGTTTTGTTTTTTAAAAACTTAGAATGTTTTTTTTTTTTTCATTAATACTATTTTTATTGTTTTATTCATCCATTTTGGGTAGTGCCTATTATGTGATTTTTTTTTTCTTTGTGAGGAACGTAACAGTCTCTCAGATCAATTAATGTATGATGTAATATATCCCAACATTCTGAAATAGGACTTGTATGGAAACACTCCCAATCATATTTATTTAATTCTAATGTAATTGAATCAATATCCGCTCTGTCATAAAAACAAAAAATTGATTCAGAAATAGTGTATTGTATCATGGTTTTCAACACAAATATGATGGCATTGTGATCGCTATTACCCACAGGAGCAATAACTTCTATGTTCTCTAAAGATAAACTAGCATCATGGACTAACCCTAACACATCCTCCTAGGGACCATCTCTGACCATACTAAGGTGACTCCAGGCCACCACTCTTATTTTTTCAATGTCCTTTTTTATTTGAAAGAAAATGTCCAACCATGGCCTAGTCCCTAGGTCATTTACACCCAGGTATATGATAGCCATATCCGGTCTCGTGTTTTATGCCCTCATCTCATGAAGGAGTGGTGGCAGCTGGGCCCAATGCACTCCCCACAGTCCCCTCCAGGTCAATTTAATCTGAGTCAGATCTTGATAGAGCTGGTGAGCCCTGAGCCTTCTGGATGCCCTTTTATTCCACCCAAAATATAAAGGAGTGCCCACAGATCCAAACCTCTAACCTCCTTTTCTGACCTGTTGGATAAAAATAAACATATGAGTTTCTGCCAGTATGCCTACTTCCTATTTAACTGTACTTCTACCCCTTTTTTTTTTTGCTAACAAAACCCACCACACTCTTATTCCAGTGGCTTTTTCCTGTAATGGAAATAAAAGAGAGATTTAGTTATTTTCTTATTTCTTAACATTCCAAATATATTTCTTAAAACAACTGGAGACCCACTGGCCTATCTTTTTAACCTCCTCTCTTGTCCCCCCTTGGACAGCAACCTCTGATGCTGTGCCTATCTGAAGGAATGGGAGGAATAACCATTTGGGCCTCCCAAGGAATTCCAGCCCCTTCTTCAATATGGAAACTAGCTGCCTGCTAGTTACCCATATGCTACTGTCCGTGTATGAACAATGGTTCACTGTCCACCGGATGCAATACAGCATATGCTGACAATGCATTTACTGGACATGACACCTACCTGATGTTTATGTAAGCAATAATACCCAACAGGGTGGGTGGTATTATTTTTACTACCGCCGGTAATGAGGGCCTGACACTGTAGTTGGAGGTCTTATAGCCCTGAATGTCCAGTATAGCACAACACCACCCACCCTGGAGGGTATTATTGCGCTTAGAAAATGGGCAGTCAAAAAAATAAGTTGAATAAGAAAAATGTTATTGAAAAATGTATTTAAAGTAAGATTTTTGATAAAATAGTTCCTCCCCCTGCATTCTTGGGAGGTGGTTGCTATGGTTACACACACACACACACACACACACACACACACACACACACACACACACACAATAGAATGTTAGAATGTTATTTGGAGTCACTATTTTTTTCTCTCTCTCTCTTAGCGAGACATACTGCTGCCCTGCAATACTTATGTTTTTCAGTGCCAGCTGCCAGAAACAACACATCAGCATGGGGGCATTTCAAGTCAACTTTTGCTGCTTTTTTTTGTTTATTTTGTTGCTCTACATCCATGTCCTACATTGCTACCAACTCTCTGACCGCGCTGTTGTGCCCATTCTTCCAGCCGCTGTATCATTTTTTGTTTTAAGTTCAACACTCTAAGCTTCAACCTTTCCGATCGCTAACAGAACAGGAAGAATTGGTTTAGTGTGACGCCGAGAACAGGCTTTTTTTTTTTTTTTAAACTTGTCCCCACACTACTGCTGCTTCCACTGGTTGGCTTATCTATTTTTCCCTCCACAGGTTGTTTTTTTTTGTCATAGGCAGCTTATCCTCTTCCATTTATCTCGTATCGACAACCCCTCTATCCATCAGGCTCTCGGAGGCAGGTGCACTTTGAGGAGAATGCCAACTGTTACCTTGTGGTTCATTGCTCTACCAAGTGAGGTAACATGACAGCAGGTGAAAGGTACATTTTCTGTTTTTGGTTTTTATGTCTATCTACAACATCCGAATAATAGTCAGGATAGAAGGATATGCACAGTGAGTACAGAGGGAGACGGATTGGACGTAACAGCGATGCGATCAGCTGGCAGACTGCTACAGTATTTACTCAGGTACAGGTTGGCTACCAGCCATTCATGTTTAAAAGTGGCGTGGCGCACTGGCGCTGAATTAAAAAGTCTTGATAAGCTGTAGCCTGGTCAGTGCTTTACAATGTTTTGGGTGATGTCTTTCAGTAGTAGGAGTTTTGCTACTTCCAAAACAGTAGGCAATTTGGGGGGGAGTTGTAACATCTGCTACGGTTCCTGGAGTATGTCCTTCACAAGAAAAAAAGTGGCATACGGCACTTTAGGCAGTATAAGGGGTGCTGATGATACTAGGGATAGTGTGGGATGACGGTGACTTGGCAGCAAGGTTCCTACCGATTTCATGTTGCTGTTTTACACTGTCAGATGAATTGGATGATGATATATTTGTGAGTTAGCCAGATTTTTATTTAATAAGAGTGACCATGGGTATTCTGAGTTTTGTTAACTCTGTCGCTAAGTCAAATGGAAGAATGGCGCCAAGTTTAAAATATTTTTTTACATATTAGCCAACTGGAAGCAGAATGGGTGCTGGGATAGTACAGTGGGTGAAGGGGCACTGTTGGCTGGCTTTTGTTTTTAGCTGGGCATCTATTGTCTGATAGATGCCCACCTAAAAATGTGTCTCAGCCAATCAGGAGAGAGGATTTTCTTTAACCATTTTCTAAGTACTATGTTGACCCCTTTTTCCACTTGCTCTCTTTTTGATTTCCTAAGTGTAAGGCCAATTTCTTCAGTCCCCACGTGATATCCCCCTATCTCAAATCATCCTGATGGTCCCCTTTTCCATGGCCTACCACCTTGCTAACCCAGAAAGCCCCATGGTACATGGTTGTATATACTGCTTGAAATAAGGCTGTCTCAGTGATTGACCAGCATAGCTTAAGTAGTGCTCTCAACAGTCTCTCTAGCAATGCCACCGTGATTGTATGCCTGCTGTTGGGTTCCTTGCCTGCCACTCTCTGCCACCCCTGCATCATTCTCCTAAGCAAATTGCCTTTTATCGGATCCTCCCAACCTTTTAAAGTACAAATGAGCCCTACTGCCAACAAATGTACAACCTTGGTGGTGTGTGCAGTCTGCCTTTTCCAACCCTGCACCACAAATTTTGCCACCTGGTCTTCCATCACAGCCATACTTACCTCAAAGCCATGACTCTTCCTAAAAGTCTGGAATACTATCCAAGACCCTTCATAGGCTTTTAAAGTCCTGGGCAACCAAGAGTTGTGGAATAGCAGTTCAGCTCCTTCTGGCTAATCTCCCATATGTATGTTGGTACTGGTGTCTGCCTGGTTTCCGCTTCTGGAGTGATGACATGGACCCTGTCCAGCTGCAGATGGGAGAGGCTGTCAGCTATTGTGTTACTTACCCCATCTATATGTCTGACCCTAAAAGACATGTTCAGTCTTAAACCCTGAAAAACTAGCTGCCTCAATACCCTCATTACAGTCTCAGACATCACACCCTCTTGTTCAGAACTTTAACTACCATTCTGCTGTCACACCAAAATGTGACTTTTTGATTTCTTAGCTCCTCCCCCCACACCAAGATGGCCACCCATATAGGAAAGATTTCTAAGAAAGTGATGTCTCTCATAATGCCCTGCTTTTCCCATTCAACTGGCCAGGCTTCTGAGAACCATTTTCCTCAAAAATAGGCCCCCATACCTAAACCCACTGCTGCATCAGTATATAACTGTAGATATGTGTTGAAAACCCAGTTGTCCTGCAAAATGTCATACCATTATAATCTCTTAAAACTGCCTCCCAGATCTCCAGATCCTGCCTTGTACCTTTGAAATATCCACCCAGTGGTACCGCCTGGTGGAACCTCTGTAGCCCTCTCCAGACAACGTGTAAACATTCGCCTCTGTCAATAGCCCCACAGGTGAAGTTCAGGTGACCCATGAGTTGCTACAGCTGCTGCAGCTGTACTCTTCTGTGTTGTTTTACTGAATCAACCAAACCTTTCAACTTTCCACCTTGGCTCTGGGCAACCTAAATAACTGTGCTTCTGTATCTATCTCCATCCCTAAAAACTCAATCCGCCAACTCGGCCTTCTGTCTTATCTGTGCCAGGGGACACCTAGTTCCTAATACATCTTCCCAAAGATACTTACCATTCTTTCTATCTCTTCCTTCCCTCCCAGTTAGAAGGAAATCATCCAGATAATGGATGACTGACCTGTATCCATATTTGTCTTGAAATATCCATTGCAACCAGATGCTAAACATCTCAAACATAACATATGCAATGGAAAAACCCATTGGTGTTACTCCCTTACCTGAAAACCTAACAAATCACAACCTCAGATCTTACTGGTAGCAATCTGAAAGATGCCTTGATATCCATTTTGCTAACCATGCCCTGGGTGCCTTATCAAATGTACCACCTTCCAGTGTGGCATACATAATTTTATTATCTTCCTCATCTATGTGATCATTCACTAAATCCCCCTCTGGGTATGACTGGTGATGTATCACCCTAAATTCCACCACCTGCTTCATTGGTACTAAACCCAAAGGGGATACCTGCATGTCAGGCAAAGGGGGAGTGGTGAATGGTCCCTCCAATATGCCTGCCTCTATTTCTTTTCTTATTTTCTTCCCTAAAATATCTTCTTTCCCTTTTACTGACCCCACATTTTATTTCCCTTGCCCTATCCATCTTCACCGAAATTGTAGGCTGAAACCCCATTGAAACCCTCCCTTAATTTCTTAGCTGCTTCCCTATCCAAGTAATGCCTAACCCATTCTGCCACTACTTGTGCCCTGACTGGCATTTTTGCAAGCCTGAAAGCTCTTAATTCTCCCCTTTCAGCTGTCTTGCTGACCCCAATGCTGTGTCTGCCCTTTCCCCCAACACCCCTCCTCCTGCCCCCTCTCCCCCAGGTTTGTCCCCTGAAACCTGAGTTACCAGCCCAAAAGGACTGATTATAAAAATTACCACTGCTATTTTTATCCCAGAAGGTTCTACATTTTGATGCTGGATGAGTCCCACAACACTTCGAACAAGGGTGCCTAAAATGGCAGTGAGGCCAGGAACAATGTAGCCTGTTGTAACACCAGCAACATTTTTGCAGGACCCTTGTCTTCTTATCCTACTCCCCCCTCACTTCCGCTTGTGCCTAGCAATGTCTCCAGCCACAAATCAAGCTGCCTAGTGTCCCATCTCATATCCCCAAAATGCACCATTCGCCTCCTAAACTTCTCTTCATACCTCAAACAACAGTGACCACACCTTGCTTTATGTGCATTTTTTACTATTAAGGAATAGGTCAGCAAGGGGGTGGCCAATTCTAGTTTCTTTTCAATGGTAATAGCTGTATAATATGTGAAACCTGTTGACAATGCTTCACAAGTTTTCTCCTTCAAATGTCTTATCTTCTTCCCCATTCACAAGTAGTACCACTTCTGCTGCCATATCCTTTTTACAAAGCTTTCTTTCTCATCACATTTATTTATGGTGTCTATATTAGCTAACTTAAACACATCCATATATTCCCCTTTCCATATTTTCTCCTTTGTTGCCAATGATACATGGTCCCCAATTCTAACCCCAGTGTCCCTATCTCTGCTCCCTGACTAGCACATTCACCTTAGCTTTCACCACCCCAGGAGCCTCCCCTTTTCCCTTCTTAATCTCCCCCAACACCTTTTCAAGCTAACCCATCCCATTGTTCCCCATGGAGCTTAACATCTGCTCCACACACTCTTTAATACTGCTTTCTAATGTAATGTCCCCATTACCTGTTTTTGAGGTTCTGACACTGGGGGCGGGACTAGAACTACTGGGTTCTTTGGTAGGCTGTTGTCAGTAGGATTGGGATCTGTCAGAGGAGCTGGAGGTATAGGCACACCTATGTGGGCCTGAGGAGTTGGAGAAGTCGGTTGGGGCGTGGGTGTGGGGGCGGACTCGAGCATAGGTTCTGGTACCAGTGTCAGAGGCTGGATAGGTTCAACAGGTACCTGTACCTGTGGTGGCACAGGACCCACTGGCTCTGGGGCTGAAGGAGCCTTTGGGGCTTTCTTGTTCCTTCCCACCTTGCCCTTTGTCCGCTTTCTGCTTTTCCCCACGCCATGTCTGTTCCTCCTACTCCATGCTCTCCAATATCTTGTTTGCCTTCTCAACAAGCTCCATAATGGCTCTGTAAGTGTCCTCTTTGGTGGCCTTGTTTTTCCTGGGAGCTGTGTTGCGTGTATCTGCAGTTGGAAGGCTGAAAATAATGGCAGAAAACTGTTAACATGGCAGACATTTCAATGCAGTCACCCTATTACTATGCTTTTTACCTTTTTTTTGTTAAATACTAGTTGGAAAGTGGCATGCTACCACCCTCACTGTACTTCGCACTGAAGCTGTAATCTGGTATCCAGGAGCAACCCCATTCATATTCGTCCTCTTATTATATACAGTATTATTTTTCTTAAATAAAACCATTGATAATTATTCATAAGGTAATGCCCAGGAGTCCCAATTAGTCACTATGCCATCTCTTACTCAAAGGTATATGTCACCCTCAAAGCCTGCTGTGCAGTTTTGCAGCGTGCTAATGGCTGGCACAATGTATATGATGTCCCACTCCATATGCCTAATCAATTGTATACATCAAGGCAAAGATTGTACTATCTAGCATCAATCCCACAGCTGCACAGTGTTTGATAAGTCTAACAATGAAAAAGATAGGTAGACAGTTGGCCTTCCCTATCTAAGATGGTGGCTGCCTCATGGTCGGCCGCTTTCATAAAGCTGGGGGCTGCCATGCAGCTGAACAATTACACAAAGAGGTGGCCACCATGCAGCCATGGGCCTACCCTGATATTGCCTATCCCATCTACTATGGTGGCTGCCTCATGGTCGCCTACCTTCATCAAGATGATGGCCACCCTGTGGTCATAAAACAGTCCCACAAAATGGCAGCCCCACACAGCCATAGGCCTTCCCCAAGATAGTCTACCCCATCTAAAATAGTGGCCACTTCATGGTCACCTTCTTTCATCAAGATGGAGGCCACCCTACAGTCACAATAGTCCCTCAACATGGTGGACACCACACGGTCATGGGTCTACCCTGATATGGCTGCCAATGCCCACCTGGATCCCTCCTGCACTCGCAAACTGGAACTGCAATCTCAGCAGGCTCACTGTGCATGCTAATGCTCCAGCAGGAAAGATAAACTTCCATATGCATTTTTCGTATTATTTTTTTAAATGTGGCTACCCATGCAGTCAAACAACCACCAGAAACCCATTGCCAAAATGGCATCCAACCATGTGGTGAACAAATTCTGAACATGGCCTCTGCACCCCTGGACCCTCACTCATTCATTCCACTAGCAATCAAACACAACTTTAAAACCCGGCGACCAATCAGCTAAGTGGGACCATACTTTACTTCAGTCTTCCCCGTAACCTTGCTGTCCAGGGTAGCACCAGATCTAGCTCTACGCAATGCACACAAACCATGGCTTGTCCCCAAACTGCAATTTGTACCTGTCCACAACACGCTAGCTGCAAACCATTTCAGTACATCATGCAGCAAGTGCATCACTGCTACAATCAACCTCCTTATTTAAACAGAACAGCTCCCAATCACATCATCAAACTCTCAATCAAAATGTTTTTTTTAAATGAGGCAATAAATCAAAACAAAACATTACAAAATGGTTATATTAAATGCACGCTGAAAATAGAAAATAGAGTTAAAAATCTACGTTTCGACCTTAGGTCTTCTTCAGGAAATATCTAAAAGAGAAAATAAAAAAGTTAAAAACAAAACATTGTTCTTCTATGTTTATACAATAAGAAACAAATGTGGTGATAGGAGAGCCAAAATTTTAAACAAAACTACTTTTCTCTCTCTTTTTTATATAGCCTGCTTCAATCTCCTCAAAGCTATAACTTCCTAACCCACTGCCTACTGTAATTTCCCTACCCTTTCTGTATCCTGCAAGCTGTAGTCTAGAATCTATCTTAATAGCATCTCTCTCTTTTTTTTTTTATACTTATGCTTTGTAGCAAACCTAATCTCAGCAATAACGTCACTGTAGCATTGCAAAGCTGTTCTCTACTGGAATCAAAACTGAAACAATCAAAAATCAATTGCCAAACTGATGAGCTTCCTAGTAAAATCAAAATTTACAGGAGCAAAAATTGTGAGCCTTTCTCTCTCTCTATTGCATGCCCCTTTTAACCTCCCCATGTTCTCCCCTGTTTCTCTTTTTCTTAACCAATCATTTTTGTCCACCTCACCATGATACCATGAGGCTCCACCCCTTTCCTGAGGTCATCCTGCCTCCTCCCCTTTTCCTTTGATTGGCATGCCTTCTGTCAGCTTTTCCTAGCAAAGCTCCCTATCACCCCACCCCCCTTCCTGCGTCTTATGCCATTCTTAGAGACACCTTATTGGCCAGGTCTGCTGACAAATGGGCCTGCCTTCTTAAACAGGCAAACCTCCTTGTCCCCCCTTCTACCCAAATGAGCTTCTCCACATACTCCAGTTAACTTCTGTGCAAGGTAAGGCAAACAACATCATTCTTATTGTGTGCTATCACCACTCCCTTGACTGCCACCACCACCACCTCTGGCTTCCTCTTTGCTGGTTTCTTCTTTGCCGACTCTTGTGACTTTTTCTTCAAACTGATTTTGACCTGCAGCTCTTTTGTAACCTTGACCTTTTCCTACAGCAGCTGCATCTCCAGCATCATGGCCATCACTTCCTGCATGGTATCCTTACCTGCTCCACACATTCCCATCACCTCCATGTGCCTCTTCTCTGTCTGCTTCTTTGGTGCCTTGCCCATCAACTCAAACAAAAAAACAACAATGCCTGGTTAGCCCTTTCTTTACTATACTGCATTTTCTCTTTTTCTGTATGTGCTTGCCGGGCAGATGGTGCCTCTGTCCAGTGAAATGGGAATCCCTCCCTAACCCCACCTTCTGCTGCTGAAATCACCTCATGAAAACATGCTGCTTAAATAATCCCACCTAAGCATGCTAATGAAATTAACCCACAGAACCTGCTGATGAATTCTCCTCCCCCACCCTCTATGC
This sequence comes from Neoceratodus forsteri, assembly GCA_016271365.2. Classification (NCBI taxonomy): domain Eukaryota; kingdom Metazoa; phylum Chordata; order Ceratodontiformes; family Ceratodontidae; genus Neoceratodus; species Neoceratodus forsteri. Next base: position 1,340,858,580 of record CM057449.1, on the reverse strand, counting down.
TCTATGATGCCAACTGTGCCTTCTCGTCTCCAGCTATTAATCAGCAAGGCCGACACCTGAATCCCCAGCCCCCTGACTCACAGCTTTGATGCCCAACAGTTTCATCTTCCTGCACTGCTCCTTAAATCCCTTGGTGTACATTCCTGCACTGTTGATTCCCCTCTTCTCCCAGTATTTTTTCTGCTTTGATATTTGTCTTTTTTCTCTAAAAGCTTCTCCCTCGCCATTGCCTGTCATGACTAACTAGTATTTACTATTTTATAAGATGAAAATGCATTTTCTAGCAGTAGCCCTTGTACACGTTGCCTGACCTGATGTGGGATTGTTTGTTCATGATTCAGTAACAGCTCACCTTCTTAACCCCTCCTCATCACCCAGTCATACCTGCCCACCCACCTTGCTGTTGCTTGCCAGCTCATGCTTGTTCCTTCTTCTGGCCCTACCCCGACTGTCGTGGCTGATTTGTGCTATCTCATGGAATGGGAGTACCTCCTTCTCCCCCTGAGACTCCAAACTGACTGCATGGTGAAAGGGTAGCCTGTTCCCAGTGCCAGTGGATGATTGGTGCTATCATGTGAAGAGTGATTGCCTCTTCCCCAGGGCCTCTGAAATGACACTATGTTGGGAGGGCAGAGGTGTGATCCTGATTACTATGCCTGCTCTTCAGTTCAAGAACCATAAAATAAATTATACATAGCTTCTCCCCACCTTATATAGCCCGCTTTTTGATGGACTTTCTCTTCAGACAGTCCTTGTCCCCCTTTTCTCTAAACCACCCCAACTCCCCACAACCTACACAGATACATAGATACATAGACAGTGTCAGCAGATAAGGGCCTATGGCCCACCCAGTCTGCCCATTTGAGCTTGTAAGTTCAGTTTATGTTTTCCTAGACGTCTGTTGCCCCTTACCCCAGACCTCCAGAATTCCTTTATGTCTATCCCATGCATTCTTAAATCCCGTGATTGTTTCAGCCCCCACCACTTCCTCTGGCAGGGTGTTCCACTTGTCCACCACCCGTTCTGTGAAGAAATTCTTCCTCATGTTTCCTCTGAATCGTCCTCCCTCCAACTTCATCCCATGCCCTCTAGTCCTGGAACATCTTTTTCGCTTAAAAATAGTGTATTCCTACACCCTGTTCCTCCCTGTAAGATACTTGTATGTCTCTATCATATACCCTCTCTCCCTCCTCTTCTCCAGGGAGTACATGTTCAGTTCCTTCAACCTGTCTTCATAGGACTTGTGATGCAATCCAAGCAACATCTTTGTTGCCCTCCTCTGAACCTTCTCTACCCTGTCTATGTCCTTATGTAGGTATGGTCTCCAGAACTGTACACTGTACTCCAGGTGGGGCCTCACTAGTGTCTTGTATAGCGGAATTATGACCTCCCTTTTCCTGCTGTTGATGCCCTGCCTATACATCCCAACATCCTATTTGCTTTACCTGCTGCCTTGTCACACTGTTTCCCTACCTTGAGGGCATCAGAGATGATAACCCCAAGATCCTGTTCCTGCTTGGTGCATGCTATATCCTCACCCCCAACTGATATATTGTGCCAGGGTTTTTGTGCCCATATGCATTATCTTGCACTTCCTTGCATTGAATTTCAACTGCCAAACCCCTGACCATTCTTCAAGTTTCTGCAGGTCCTTCTCATTCTGTCTACCCTCTGGTATGTCTACTCTGTTACAGAGCTTTGTGTCATGAGCAAACAGTGAAATTCTGCCTTCTAGGTCCTGCGCAATGTCACTGATGAAGATGTTGAATAGGACCGGTCCCAGCACTGATCCCTGTGGTACCCCACTGGTCACTCTTCCCTCTGTGGAGTGACAGCCATTTACCACCACCCTCTGTGTCCTGCCACCCAGCCAGTTACCTACCTACCACACTACTGTCCTGCCCACACCCATATTCCCCAGTTTGTGTAATAGTCTTCTATGTGGCACAGTGTCAAAGGCCTTGCTGAAGTCCAGATAAGCCATGTCCACTGCCCTCCCCTGATCCACCTCCATAGTCACCCAGTCAAAAATTCAATGAGGTTGGTCTGACATGACCTCCCTGGTGAAACCATGCTGCCTTGGGTCCTGTAGTCCACTGACAACCAGATGTTCCACCAATCTCTCCTTCAGTAGTGCTTCCATGATCTTCCCCACTACCGAGGTGAGGCTGACTGGTCTGTAGTTCCCTGCTTCCTCTTTGTTCCCACTTTTGTATAGGGGACTACATCTGCTGCCCTCCAGTCTTTGGGTACCTCCTGTTTCCACTGATCAGCTAAACAGGATAGCCAGAGGTTCAGCCACCACCTCTCTTAGTTCTTTAGGACCTGGGGTGCAACCCATCTGGCCCCATTGCTTTATCAACTCTATTACTTCCAGTTCCTTCAGGACCCTTTCTCGTGTAAAGAGACTTGTGTCCATTTCTGCACCATTCTCATCCCTTGTACTCCTTCAGACCCATTACCCTCCTCTTCCTTAGTAAAGACTGAGCAGAAATACCTGTTCAATATGTCAGCTTTACTGTTGTCATCCTCCACGTGGCCCCATCCTCCCCTGCAGTCTCACTATCCCTCCCTTTGTTCTTTTCTTTTTCACTTACGTACCTGTAAAGTTTTGTCCCCTCTACCCACTGATTTTGCAATGTGTTATTCTGTCTGAGCTTTGGCTTCCCTTACTGACCTCCCTGCCTCCATTTGCTTCTCCTGGTACTTCTCCCTATCCCCTTCTGCCTGTGTCTTTTTGTATTGCCTGAATGCAGTCTTTTTGGTTTTCACTTTCTTTGCTACCTCTTTGGCAAACCATAATGGTCTCCTCTTCCTTTTCCTCTTGCTAACCTGCTTAATGTATAATTCTGTTGTTCTTGTAATCCCCATTTTAAATACTGCCCACTGTTCCTCAACCCCTGATTCCTGTCCCATTCCCCTTAATGCCTCTTTCAAGCATCTCCCCATTTTCCCAATGTCTGCCACCCTAAAATCCAGGATACGTGTTTTTGTGTGGTTTGGTTCTGCTCTTTCCGTGATTTCAAACCACAATGACTGGTGGTCACTGTTTCCCAGGTGCTCCCCCACTGTTACCCCCATCACACTGTCCTTGTTTGTGAGCACAAGGTCCAGTATTGCCTTCTGCCGGGTTGGTTCCATGACCAGTTGCTTGAGGAAGGCACCCTGAAGGGAGTCCAGGATAAATCTGCTCTAGTTGATGCTGGATGCTCCAGTCCATGTCTGGAATATTAAAGTCTCCAACCAGTACTACCTCACTTTCTTGTCTGCCATCCTTGGATGGCTAGCATCAGCCCCTATCTGTTTTCTTCCTCCTGGGCTGGTGGTCTATAGACCACACCTGTTCGGATGGCTGTCCCCATTTTCCTTTCCAGCTTAACCCACAGTATCTCTCCCCCATTTTGTTCCTCCTGGATCTCTGTGGCCCTTATGTCATTTTTCACATACAGTGCCACTCCTCCTCCCTTCCTGCCTGCTCTGTCTCTTCTGAATATGTTGTAGCCAGGTATGGCCATCTCCCAGTTGTGGTTATCATTACACCAGGTTTCAGTGATGGCCACAATGTCCAGGTCTGACTGCACCATGACAGCCTCCAGATCTTCCATCTTGTTGCTAAGGCTCCTGGCATTTGCACACGTGGCTTTCCATGATTTGACCCCTCCCTAGACTGTTTCGCTGTTCTACTCCAGCCCCTTCCTTGTTTGTCCTTTATCCCTGGTTTTCCTTGCTGTCTGCCCTTCTGCTGAATTTTGCCGCTTTTCTGCCTATCCACCTCCTGAGCACTAATCTCCATCTTTGCACACTGCTTTGCAGAGATAGCCACCTCTGGTTCACTGGTTCCACTGCTAGCTGTGGGGGTGAGCAAGTAGGTATCCTCCTTGTTGGCCTGCCACCCCCTTTTCTAGTTTAAATGCTTGTCAATGTAAACTTATCATTGAGTGCTGGATTCCTCCAGGATGGATGCAGGCCGTCAGGCTTGAACAAACCTCCATCCCTCCAGGTGGGTCCCCAGTCACCAATGAATCCAAACCCTTCCTCACAGCACCAGTTCTTCAACCATGAGTTAAAGTTCCTGGTGCATGCACTCCTATGCTCTCCCTTGCTTCTCGCAGGAAGTACTTCTGAGAAAGTGACAGAAGTAGCTACTTGCTTGAGACCCCTTCCCAATTTCCTAAACTCTTCCTGAACTTCCTTTGGCTCTTCATTTGCCAGGTCATTAGTACCTAGGTGGATAATGACATCCAGCTCACCCTTGTTCCCTGCTCTCTTCTCTCTTCCTTCCTTCATCCTTTCCATGGCTGGAACCCATGAGATGGTGACCCTTGACAATATGGGCCTCCATCTATTTCAGCAAAACAGTTTTCACCTAATCATAATCCAGCTATGTCCTTGTCTGGATCAGTTTAACTTTAAAACTAAATTATGGCTGAAATCTAGTATATCGTTTTTGTTCTTTTTTTTTTTACGTAAAGAAGAGTTTCTGAAATATATTCAAGTTGTACAGCAGCTCCATTTCTAAAAAATATTATCAATAAACCATGCCAATAAGTAAATTGTTTTGGTTCAACTTTGCTGTTGCTCTTGGTCAAAATTGCTACAGAGTGCTGCAGTCACCATTGTCTAGTATTACAGCCTTTCCCAGTATGTTCACTGAATATTCTGATCACATCATGGTCAGCCATGGTCAACGTAGTTCATCCATAATTTGCCATGGTTGGTCCATGTTTATAGGAGCATAGGATAGCAACCAGATTTGCATAATTTATTTGCAGATCAGAAGGCTGTATTTGACTATTTAAACTAATATAAATAATCATAGTAGTAACCTTTTTTTTTTGCAATTTATGTAAAATAAGGTTTACATGGGAAATTATTTACTTACCAATAAAAACATTATGATGACTCACCACAGATTGTAAAATGATGCCAGGTCAGACACAACTTTAAAACCCGGCGACCAATCAACTAAGTGGGACCATACTTTACTTGCTGCCTGTAAACTGATCCCAGATCAGTGCAGCTTGTAAACTGATCCCAGGTCAGTGCAGTTTGTAAACTGATCCCAGGTCAGTGCAGCTTGCAAGTTGATCCTAGATCAGTGTTAGAAACATAGAAACATAGAAGCTGACGGCAGATAAGGACCGCAAGGCCCATCCAGTCTGCCCATTTCTTTTTCTACCTTATAAATGTGCCATTGGCCTTTGCTCTGTCAGTGGCCTATCTATTCATACTCATCTGTATTGTTTCCTTATGCCTATCCCATGCCTGTTTGAAGCCCTGCACTGTAGTCATAGCCACCACTTCCTGAGGTAGGACCATGCATCCACCACCTTTTCTGTGAAAATAATTTCCTCACATTCCCCCTTAATCGGCCTCCTCTAATCTCATGCTGTGTCCTCTTGTCCTGCTATTTTTGTTATATTTAAACATGTTAGACTATTTCACCTTGTTAATGCCCTTAAGGTGTTTGAATGTCTCGATCATATCACCTCTCTCCCTCCTTTGCTCAAGGGTATACATATTGAGCTCCGCTAATCTGTCCTCATATGTCTTCTGATGCAGTCCCTTCACCATTTTGGTTGCCCTTCTCTGGACTGCCTCAATTTGGTTAATGTCCTTGTGAAGGTGTGGCCTCCAGTACTGCATGCAGTACTCCAGATGGGGCCTAACTAGTGTCTTGTAAAGAGGGATTGTTACCTTCCTCTTACGACTTGTGATAGCCTTACCTCCTGCTTTAGAGGTCTGCTTGGATGATTTCAGGTCATCGGTGATGATGATGCCCAAGTCTCTTTCTTCCTTTGTGACTGCCAGCAACTCCCCTCCCAGCCTATAGGTGGCTTCAGGGTTTCTCTTCCTTATGAGCATGATTTTGCACTTCTTTGCATTAAATCCCAGTTGCCACTCTGCTGACCATTTTGCTAGTTTATTCAGATCTCTTCTCATTCTGCCCAACCCATCTGGATCATCTGCTCTGTTGCAGATCTTGGTGTCATCTGCAAACAGACAAGCCTTACCCTCTAGTCCATCTGCAATGTCAATAATGAAGATATTGAAGAGGACTGGCCCCAGGACTGATCCCTGAGGTACCCCACTTGTGACTTGCATCTCTTCTGACTGTATACCATTTACCACCACTCTCTGTTTCTGCCCTCAACCAGTTTGCCACCCAGTTGACCAGTGTTGATGGTAAACTAATCTGGGACAAGTGGCCATGGGCACAATCTGCAGTATCTGCATCAAAAAGCAATACCATCTTCTGTGTACCTCAGAACAAGCAGTCTGAGGAAAGTGGTGCTGCCAGCTTTTTTCTCATGTACTGTGCATTATATACTAAAGCCAGTAGTCAACTGACCTATCTCATTAACTCGCTCCAGAGGAGTTCTCATCTCAAAGGGAAAACCTAAACCTCTCATCTTGATAATTCCTTCCCTTCCTTTCTCTTCATCTTGAAACTATTCTTTAAAGAGGAGAAAAAACTCTTTTTAAGGTTTTAAAGTCTATTACTTTCCAATCTAGTCACCTGAGCCCTCTGCTTCAAGAGTTGTCAATCATCATTGCAATTAATAAAAGAAGACTTAAGACCAAATACCAATAGGTGGAAAACAGGAAATTGAGGCAACCAGGAGATCAGCAAAACCAACATGTCAGTGCCAGGCAATTCTCTGCTCCAAAGAACCTCACATATCACTCAACTACTGCACAAGGGAAACCTTCATTATTATCAGAAAGCAAAACAGAGGAACCTTGGCAATTGCAGTAGAGCATGATGGCTCCATTCTTAAATCTACAGGCAAGTATTGACATAATAAACCAACACAGGGCAATCAAAATAGAAAGACAGCAACAAATAAGATAACAACAACACAAACAGCAGCCCCTGATCTGGCTCAGGAATTGGTCAGCCACAATGATTCTGGTGGCATCACTTTGGGCAATCCTATATGGCTGTCTCTTTTCTGGGAACTGGTTCTGGAACACCCTGCTCAGTTGCTCTTCATGTTTGGTGTGTTACTGCTCAGTTGCTGTTCAGGTTGGGTGTGTTACAGTACATACATACATATTAGGTGTTAAGGAAACCAGTGGTCCATCAGGTCCCTACCTCCTTCTAGCTAAATGGAAATACTCTGTAACCCTATTTTTTCAAAGTACTTGTCTAGCCTGAGCTTGAAGGTTATTACAATATAGTGTATGGTAGAATGCTATATTGCATGGACATCCCTAGTCTAGAATCCAGGATTCCATTGGGCAGGAGCCCACAGGAACTCAGTTCCCACATCTCTTAAAAAAACATATGACAGTTCTTGTGCCTCTGTAATTTTTCTCCATTGAGTTCTATAGGAGGGTTCCACCACCTAGAAATTACTGTTACCCCACCCATAAATCTAAATATACAAGAAGACAGCATATAAAATTAAATGTGAGAACTCTCAGAACAACTTAAAGCACTATTCAATCATTTTGTTATACCAAATGTACAAAATAGATTTTTATGCAGTATGCAATTGTCAGGTATATTCTCAGAGGCCACCAATAAAACTGAATTTAAAAAAAGAAATCTAAATATAGGAGTTCCTCACCTAAAATTTCCAATGTAACCACTATTAGTGTTGTTGTGCAGCAATAGTGACATCAAAATATTGTTGAGCTGCTGTACGGACGTCATTACTGCAGCACTTCTTTTTTTATTTAGTCCCAAATACAATCACTCGAGCCCTGCTTCCCCTGACCTTGGTTGGAGATGACAGCTGTCAGACAGGACTGAAATACAGAGGTTGGGATCCTTCTCATGGTCACACAGTGAGAGAGCTAGGAGCAGCAGCTGTGGCCTATGATGATGACCATGCTAGTACTACTGCTCTGGTTTCTGAGCACATTAATTTAACTGCAAGAGGGTGAGATCACAGCCTTCTCAGGCTTGATACATGGCATGCCCATAACTGGGTTGTGTGAGTAATACATAGTATTTCCTGAATACCATGAATAATGTATTGTTCATGCCTATTGGTATTCGCAAAATACAAAAAAAAATAAAAAATCAGCCCTCCACCATCCTCCCCAGCCCAATCATTTAAACTACAACCCTCCATCTCCCCACCCTTTGCAACAAGTCCAAACCCCCCGCCTCCCTTCTGGCACCCACAATTTAACATTGTAAAAAAACTCTCTTGATGGGTGACCACCATAGCCCACCCACCTCCACGTCTGCCTTCTGTCTCCTCTAGCACTATTACTTTGGTAAAGAGTCATCCCCCTAACCCTGCCACCCCGGTAGTAGCACCTAGCTCACAACTTCCTCCCCCAGCACCCAAATTTCCTAAACAGAAGCCCCCAGATGCAGAAAAGGTGACCGACACAATCCACCGTCCTCCACTGCCAGATGTCTACTTGTGAATGGAAGCAGTCCTGCATTTGTTCACATAGTAAAACAGCTGACCATGTCATTGTGTTGGTGTCCTTTTCTAAACAAAATTGTGAAGCTTCTCTGTTTTTGTTTTTTTAGGCAGAAGTGTGTGGCAGGCTCATGAGTGCTGTGATCTATAGCTGAGAAGAAATAACAGTGTCTGTTTATTCTGATTTAGTTTGTGAGTTTAGTTTTATGACAGGACTGGATGACAGAGTGCTCTTCTTCTTCCTGTTATGCAACTGTTTTTTTTATTGTTAATGTCACTTGTAGGCAGGCAGGCTGGCTGTTTCCCAATTGCAATACAATGGATCCAAAAGACGTGTTCACTTTCTGTGTCCAAGAGACATTTTCACTGCCAGTATTGGAAGCAATTGACTGAGTTGAGGTTGTCTCATGTAAAGTACAGTGAGCAAAGTGATGGATGAAGATTTTTTATTATATTTGTTTATACCAACATAAGAGGCAGGTGGGAGAGGTGATAATCATTGTTTGGGTCATGGCAGGATCTAAACTTGATGGCAAAACATGACACAGGGACAGGTGTTGCAGAACAAAAGGTTTATTATCTAATACTTGTAAAAAAGACAGCTTACCTTAGTTGGGAGTCTGAAACCTCCAAACACCCGGTGTCATCATAGGAAAACTCAGTGAAAAACAGAATTACACAAAATTATATACTCAGAGATAACATGGTCCGTTACCTAATAACATGCTTGGTGGGTAAGGGGGGGGCAGCTTGCATCTAAGGCCATTAGGTTTGCACGTACACAGTGATAAGCAATTATGCTGACTACAACTACAGTTGGGTTACAATGGAGTGATTCATATAATATGCTGATCATAGCATTATGGCTAATAGCTGTTTGTGGTGTGCTAAGACCACAAATATAATACTGCATAGTGGCTCTACGATGCTGGTTCAACAACACTTTCATTGACCGTCATCACAGCAACAGGATTTATGGTATGCAACTACAGGCCAATATCTATCCTGCCCCCCTCTCAGAGGCCCTTGAAAAAATTGTGGCTGACCAGCTCACAGACGACCTGACCAAACACAATCTGCTCTGTCAGGAACAACGTGGTTTCCAGAGGGGTCATAACACCTCCACCACACTCGTCGAATTTATTTATACATACATGAGGCCCTTGAACAAGGCTCAGTGGTAGGGGCTCTCTATGTGGATCTGACCAAAGCCTTTGATACAGTTAGTCATGCACTTCTTCTCCACACCCTACTATCCCTTAACATCTCCCCAGAGGCTACCTCCTGGCTCAAAGACTATCTCTCTGGCCAGACCCAGCAGGTAAGAATTAATACAACACTATCCTCCTGTAGGCCAGTCGTAAAAGGTGTTCCACAAGGGTCCATTCTAGGTCCATTACTTTTCACCCTCTTTCTGAACGCCATCCTTCAATCCTGCAATGGGAAGCTAATGCTTTATGCAGAAGATGCTGTAGTTTTTTGGAAACATCCTCATCCCAATGTGCTACAATCCAGCCTGCAGGGTTTCTTTAGAGAACTGGAAACCTGGTTCTCTGAACACTGCCTTATACTAAACTACGAGAAGATGAAATCTATGATCTTTGCCCATCACCAAAACCCAATCAGTAACATACCACCACTAATGGTGACAAACTCCCTGGGCACTGCGCTAGAGCAGGTGCACTGCTTCAAAATACCTGGGAGTCATGTTGGACACCTCCCTCACCTACCACACACACATACAACAAGTCTCCTCCTCTGTTAACTCCAGGCTCTGGATCCTGCATAGATATAGACACTGCATATCCCCGCAGGTGATGCACCTAGCTGTGTCTTCCTCCATACTACCCTTGGTAGACTACGGCATAGTAATTTATGGGTCTGCAGACCATACTGCCCTATGCAGCATCAACCTCACCCTAAATAAAGCCTGCCATCTGGTATCAAATAGTGACAGGCTAACCCATACCTGTGAGCTTTACAAATCTACTGGTTGGCTAAACTTCCAAGATAGGCTTAAATATCACACCTGCCTCCTTGCAAAAAAGATACTACACAAACAGGCACCAATTGGCCTCCACCCCTTCATCCAAACAGTTACACACAGGAGGGCACCAAGGCACTCTGCAAACACCCCCCTTACAAGTACCTCACTGTAGAACCTCCCTTGGCCAACGGTCCTTCTGATATCATGCCCCCTCATGGCTAAACAACCTATTATCCAGTATCTCCCTTGCATCCAGTCTGGGCCAAGTTAAAACAGATCTCAAATCCTTTCTCCTTAACTCTGCAATCTGGGAATGTACATAATGTACAAATGTACTTAACCCCCTCCCAGATTCCTCCTCCAGTGCAGTGAGATAGCCCCCAGCATAGGGATTTCTTCTTTCTTCTCCCATGCTAAGGTTCATCAAACTCATTGCAAATATGTTATGACTCTGGGCCTATTATTATGACCCTCCAAAACTTATACTGTCGCATGAACATAATATTAACCTAGACCTTCTTTTAAGATCCCTGTTGATGTAACTGTGCAATGTTTACTGTGCTGAATGTGTTTGACTTGACATACTTAAGTGATGCTTGTGTATTTTCCTTTTCTTTCCTACTGACGTGGAGCCTTTGAAAAGGAGCCTATGACTCAAAGGTTGTAATTCTGATTCTTTCAATAAATAAATAAAAAATAAATAAATAAAATGTTGACCTCAAGTTGCAGTTGACATAAATCCTGATTGTCTCCTGGTCCATTTTTTCATTGGGGGCTTTGCCCCCGAACACCCCATGTGGGGGGCTCTGCCTCCACCCCCCCGTACTATAGATTATCATCTCTGAGCTGGAATTGATTTGGGGAAGGGGTGCAGGACTGGGAGACAGTGTGCCTCTGTGTCAGGTGCACCAATACAGTGACCTGTCGGTGAACTGTCGATTTTGTCGACAGGGAGGTAGGTTGCTGTGTTGGTGTCACTGATCATGGCACATACCCTACATAGTACATCATAGCAAGCATAAGTAAATACTGATATCACTTATACTGTAAGATGGTGGTCCACATTAGGGACTTCAGGTCAGGCAGGTCTACATATCCCACCCCTTGGTGCCTGAATAAAGAGGCAACACAACAAGGGTAAGTTTGTTGGTTACAGTCTCGGTTAGTCTAGCTGAATGAGCAGTGTAGAGAAACTTGAGTTGTGCACAATGTTGTTTGAGAGTGCATCTTAAACAGCATAAGGTAACAATCATGAAAAATAACAAGAAAACTTGAATAGTAACATAACCTTTAAAAGTGATTTCCAACCAAGTGTTGGATAGAGCTGTACTGAGATCCCCATCATGAAATAAATCATTCAAAGAATCACGTGCCTTGGTAATGTTATTACAAATATGGATAAGGTATGTATCCTTTCTTTCTAACAAGGCTCTAAGATTCAGGGTGAGAGGGTTGATATGCACATTAAACACTGATAAATACTGTTCCACAGCATTCAGATAGTCAGGGTAACTATGTAATCAGATTCTAGGGAAGGAACACGGGTGATAACCATATGGCCAATGACAGTGCACTGCTGAGGTAAAAAAACAAAAGTTGTGCACAGTGATGTTACGCAACAAAGGTCCATAGGAGAAAGTCTTGTAGTTGGTCACAACACAATATTGTCCATCAGAGTTGTAGGATACTGAAACTTGAGGAAGTCACCACTTGGTTTGCTGGACTGGGAGGTGAAGGAGGCATTCATCATTCTGCTGGAAAGTCATTGAAGTTCTTCTCATGAAGCAAACATGACATTTGACTTGTCAAAAGGAGATATGACATTATCAGTTTCATTGGCAAAGAGGTCATTATCAAATATATATGATCAGTTCATAGAGTTCAGAGAGTAACCACACACAGGCTTGATTACATCAAAGACATCACATCAGCACAAATAATGGTAACTCCGTTTGGCGCAACAGTTAGTATGTGGGGCTACCCAGACATCCAGTTGAGGATGAAAAACCAGCAAAGGAGGCAAGTAGATCCATTCTCGGTAGATGCTGCCCTCTAGATGGCCCATAGAGTGGATGTTCACCAGCTTGTCGAAGTCTGAAGAATCCTTGTTGAAGAGCGGAAGGGACACTGTGAAGGTCACGTACATAGTTTCCCACAGAGTACATTGGCATGTATCATAGCAGGGTCCTCAGTTCGGGTGTGGAGTCACATAGTCCAAGTTCTGTGCTGTGGCCAAAGAGAAGGACACAGTCCTATCCATGCATCAGGTAGTGCATGATAGGGTTCTACAATAGGACCAATGCCATTTAGCCATATGTCTATCACGGATCAAATTTGGGATCTGTCCTGATTCCAAATCTTGGAAGAGATTGGTGATAGTAGTGATAACAAAATCATCAAAAGCTGAACAAATGATTTCCCTGCCTATGTGTTGCTCTGAGGCTTCTTTATGATTTTGGAAGATGCATTTGTTAAGTTTGTTTCAAGTCTCATTGAATAAAAGTGCAATATCATGCATGTTATACACCATGAATCTTTCCTCTTGGGAAATACCATCTCAACTGTGTAGCATGGGCTGCATCACATTCTGACCTAATTGACTGTTGAAGTTTTTGGTTTGACTTTGAATTTTAGGCAAATCGGCTTGGTTTCAGATAGGCATTAATGAGTCAAACAAACCTGTAACAGTGCCTGTTGCACCTGTTATGTCAGCAAATCCCACGGCCCACTTTGGAGGTTGTGGGTGGAACTCCCACCTTGGTGCTCCATAGTGTGGGGCCCAGCTACAGGGTCTGGTGCACATGCTTGATATGCTGCAATCAAATTTAACAACATAATAGTGTGAAACCTGGACACGTTAGTTAAGGAACAGTGGCCAAACTCAGCCATGTTCCTGTGGGTAAGGTTCAAAACAACAGGAACATGCATACATTGAACATTATTAATGAGAGTCCTGGGAACAAAAGTTGTGGCCAGGCCACTGGGTGAGCCTGACTCCATTGTTGGACATTGTAATGGATCATCCTTTGTTGTTGGGAGTTCTGTAAGAAAAAGAGCAGCAGTTGCAATAGAATGGGTAGAACAAAATTGGCACATGGTGGTATTAGGGAATCTGGTGCAAACGTCTGGATTCATCATGGCTGTAAGGTTGTAAAGACCTATATGTTGCTGTTGGACTTGGCATATGCACAAAGTTTAATTGGGGCAAATAGAGGTATTGGGTCAGCTTTGGAAAATTCCTTTGGAGAGACAGGCCACTGGAATCTGTTGTCCATTTGGGTTGTCAGTCTTCCATTCTATCTGTAGAGTGGATTGGTCTGGAGATACCACCATGGCATTCAGATAGGCATTGTTTCCTTCACGAACAGTGACAGTTGTGGATGGAAAATTGATGGCTACACCTTGAGTTGGAGTTGGAGGTGATAGGATGCTGGTTGGGAAGGAGTTTTTATCCGAAGTGTCCAGGTCATGAAGAAGTCCCTTGGTATCCATCTGACAGAACTCAGACACATTTGCTAGCATGCATGGCAAAGGGTAGATGTGAAATATCATCATTGTCTGAAAAAGAAGACAAAAATGCAAAATTACAGATCTCCCTCCCCTGGCCAGGGAAGGAGCATTAATCACCTTTGTACAGTTTCAGTTGATTGGCATGGTACCATTTGTCAATGGGTTTCTTGCGGTTCCTCAGCCACAGTTGGTAGACAGCAGGGCTCAATTTGTTGATGGTGTCATAGGGTCCCACCCATTTGTTTGCAAACAGGTTGGCAGGGGTAGAGAATTTCAGTACCATTACTTGGTTTCCTATGTGCCAACTGACTTATTTGACTTTCTTGTCACAGTACATATTGGACTGCAGCTGCTGCTGGGCCTGACCCATATTGTGAGCAGCAAACAAATGGGTCTGTATCAGATTGTCTTTCAGTTGCACAATGTAAGTGTCCACCGACACTCTGTCTGTGGTAGGAGCATTTAGATCAATCCACAGATGTTCAGGTAGTCTCCTTTGTCTGCCAGGTGTCACTTTGAAAGGTGTACACTGGGTTGCTGCAGCTGGGGTAGCTCTGATTGACAAAAGCAGTAAAGGCAACAAGGTACCCCAACCTTTAGCATTCTGGTTTGCAGACTTACACAGCATAAGCTTAATCTCTCTGTTAGCTCTCTCTACTTGTCCTGATGACTGAGGATGGTATGCAATATGAAACTTCTGGCTAACTCCCTGTAACTGCAAACATTTCTTACATCAACTCACCTGTGAAGCTGGATCCTTGGTCAGAGTCTACCTTGAGAGGTAGGCCCCATCTGGTACATATCTGATCTATCAGGATTTTGGCAGTGGCCTTTGCCATATTTGCACAACATGGGGAAGCTTCTACCCATTTTGAGAAGAGGTCAGTAATCACAAGTGCATACTTGCTCTTTCTTGCCAGTGGTTGGCAAAGGTCCAATTAAATCAATTTGGATTGAGTTCCAGGGACCAGATTGTCTCTGGGGTAGAATTTTGGCATTTTCTTTGCCAGGAGTTGGATTGTTTTGGGTACAGGTGATGCAATTGTCCACATAATGTTTGTTAATTAAATCATTGTACTTAGTGGGGAAGGCTTGTCTCACTGAGTTGACTGTATGTCATCTGCCAGTTTCTTGCTCGGTTCCATGTTTGACTAAAAAGGTTGCCCTCTTGTTCCCCGTTCTGAGTTGCAGTTGTTTTTATTTGCTGTTGCCTTTTTTGTGATACAGTATAACTGGTAAGATCGGCGTGAGTATTACTGTAGTTCCACAAGCACTAAGTAAAGAATCACACACACACACAGGCACTACCTAGTAATAGTTTGTGTTTTACACAGTAACCACTAGTGACCTAATCTATCATGTCTTTAGCAACCTTGCAAACATGCTTGGCCCAGCCCCAGTAAAGCATCTGCACCACTGGCCCCAAGTGGTGAGGGACAGGGTAATAGACCCACAAATGTACAGCACGTCCAGGCAATTAGTGCTGGTGTCATCCCTGGGCTGCCAAACCCCCAAATAATCTATGCAGAACAAAGGAAGCCCTCGGGGGAGGGGTGCAGTTACAAAATACGGTTAAGAGCAGTGGTGCATAAAGTTGTCAATACATTTATTTGTGCTAAGGCTGGAGGATGCCAGTAAAGCCCTGGTGCTTTGACCAGAACCTGGTATCTGTCAGAGGGCATGTTGGCAACATACAAACACACTATGAATATACAACCCTTAAAGAAACACACACCATAAATTAGTGAAGCTATAATAAATGAGACTGAGATGCCCTTGTAACAAAACAATCCAAAATTAACAAGCCTGAGGATGAAACACTGCATCAAGATTATAAAACATTGTTCGTACAGCTGTGCCAGATAGTATACAATGCAGTATCTTGCAAAATTACTGCAAAATGCTGCAAGGAGCAGTGTAATTCAGTGGCAATGAAGCCCTCTTTTCTTCCTATATTTTGCAACATGTCATTTACTGCAAAGTATTGAATTGCATCTTGTCTTGCTCCACTGCATATTGATACATACTACAATTCCACAGAAGGTGGTGAGATAGACTACATAAACAATGACAGATGGGTATCTCTCTGTATTCGGTGGCCTCATATAGTTTTCTCCCAAAGCAAGCTTTTTAGTTCTTGTAGCATTGAGAATAGTACTACTACTACTAATACCATGAGTAGTACTACTACTACTAGTGTCACAACCTGTTCCATCTGTACATTCACTGTCATATCCTTTTGTGCAGTATGGGGGGGCATTAGAGCGTACATGCTTTGTGCAGGAAGCAGCAGACACCACCCCTGGTGTTTCCACTGCTACCACTATGGTTGCTACATCAACAGCCAGTGTGCTTACCACCACCACCAGTGCCATTCTTGCAGTAGCCCCCCTTTCAGCGGTCACCACTATGGCAGCCACTGTTACCACTATTCCTGTGCCCATGGCCAAAGCACCTTCTACCCCATGACTGTCACCATGAACACCTTCTAGTGCTGACCAAATGCAATACTTGATACAGTTTTCAGAGTGCCATGGTGTGGTGTTGTGGATCAAGTGTGCCACATGTAGCTTGTGTTGCATTAGTGAGAGCTCTGTTTTGGTGGTTGCAGAGTTGTTGAGGTGTATATGGTGCACCAGGTTCAATGGGTGATTAATGGTGTTGTTGAAGTGCTTTTTATAAGCTATTCTTAAAAAACAGCTTTTCTGGCTGAATAACGAATACCTGGGACCCGAATACTGAATACTCGGACGAATATTCGGGAAAAGATATTCACACAGCCCTAATTGTCACATGAACTTTTCACATCACTATAAATGTTGGGCACTAGTCAGCGTATGTTTGATTTTCTCTGACGAAGCTTGGCAGTGGCCGGGGGAAACGTTAGTACTAGAGCGGCTTCACCGCAGTCATGATTTGCTCACTTGGTGTGGGTGTTTGATGCACTTTATTCAATAAAAGAACTTGTCTAAAATACTTGGAGCCCTGGTGCTTGCTGTTGCTGTGGGTGCTCACATAGTACTGCCTGCTTTTGTGTTCTCTCAACTGAGCACCACAGCATGAGTCCTGGTGCTCCAGACTTTTCTGTCCTAAAGACCGTAACAACAACAAAAAACATCTGTAAACATGTGTTATGATTCTACAAATATTATTCTTGTTCTATCCAGATTTGACTTTAAAAGCGAGAGGTCATGATTATGTGTTTATAATTGCAAAAACACAGAGATGGATGACAAAGTTAAAACATGCATGACTTTAAATGTGTTATTAAAAGAGTATCTCATTTCTTTTGATAAAATTAAAAGTATGATAGATTCTTACTGAAATATATTCTAGTCTGAATAGACATGGTATTTTCTGACATAACAATACCAGAATTCTATTGGATTATTTTAACTAGCAGTTTGAAATGTAAAGGTGATAACTCACTAGTTTTAATGCACACACAAAACAATTATTATAAATATAGAAAGTATTGGAATAACAACTTAAAACACACTTAATAACATAGCCAACTTCTTATTTAACCTATTGGATTATCAACAGTCAAAGTAGGGCTAAGTCTGTGGTGACATCAATGGTGTAACTCATGACTTGGGCCATGTGGTACTCCAGTCCCTATTCCAAAAGGCGCCTTGCGCCATGTCAGCTGCAGGCTATGCCAACCATGGGATATGCCACCCACTACACTGCAACCCACAATGACATGGCAAAGGGGGGGGTTACAGCAGCAACTGCACCCTATTCCAGAAGGGCGGCTGCCATAACCCACATCAGCAATTCCCGGAGCTGCACTGGCAGTGCTATCAAGGAGCATCTCGGAGATGCTCTAAGGGGGCATCCATTGGTGCCATGTGATGGATGCCCACTCCGCAGTGCTGTGGCAAAGGTCTCACTGAGCTCCCCATGCCACCATGGACATGACCATGCCCCCATTCCCCTGAATGTCAGGGACCCTTGGGGTCCATTCTCCACTGAGCTCACCTTGACTCCTGTGCCACCTGTCCAGCCCCCCATGCCTCCTAGTGCATGCTGTGGTGTTTTGGGGGGGATTCTAAGGGAGCAGTCTGCAGCTGGCTGCAACTTGTGACATGTAGGGCTATTATGCCTTGCCAGTGGTGTTAGCCTAGACATGTTGCAAGTTGCACATTGTAAGTTCCAGGACCCTGCCACTCTTAGAATATGGCACAGCGTCCCTGGCATAGAGGCAAATGTCGCAACTTGCATATGCCTGCAAGTTGTGACTTTTGTCCTAGAATCAGCCCCCAAGACAGGAATGAACACTCTGCATATTATAATATATTCTCCAAAATGGAGTAAAAAATAAATAAATTCTTCAGTTCAATGTAATACAGTTGAAAAGGAACCTGTCTTCACTCTGATTAAATAGTAAGGGGGAAGGAGCAACGTGGCTGACCTCTTACTTCAGATTAGGCTCTGTCCCTTTTGATTAATTCAGTCAACCATATGATATATTAATTTTGTATATGTATTAATAAAAACAAAAGATAACTAGAGTAGATTCAAACCTGCCAGGAAGCTGTCATCAAATCCTTAATCCTTTCTAAGAGGTTGTTCCTATTACCAATACATAAAAGTAATATTTTGTGGTAAACAGTCCCACTGACAAGCAGGCATAACAAGTTTGTGATGCAAATAACTGTTAAGCAAATACAATATAACTGGGGGTTGTAAATGTGCCACGCTGATTGGCCAAGATGTTTTTGAAGCTGTGATGATATCGGGCTGCATCATCACAGCTTCAAAATACCTCCAGCAACCAGCCTCTTCACTCACAAAATGTCCTCTGTTATCAGCATTCCCCAGATCCCTCACTAGTTTCACAAAAGTCTGCCCACACAGAACATGTCCTCCTACATACTGTACCCAGCCACAGATTTAAACATTTAAGTAAAAAAAACAAAAAACAAACAAATCAATGCAATAGCAAGGGGAAGGGCAGCTGCGCTGAAGCTGCGGTCAGTAACTTCTCACTCAGTTTCAATAGCAGCAGCATGTGACTGACAGTAACGGGTGAGTCTTTTTTTTCTGTAGCAAATAAAAACAAAGCAGGACTCGAATAACACAATGGCTGCAACTCCCCCATGTGGTTCCTTACCAATGTACTGTCCATTGTCTCACCCCAGCCACAACTCTCTTCTCTGCACTCATGGCATCGGCACAACATTGCAGTGCCCGGCTTTTTACACTTCATTTAAAAAAAGTAAGCGCCACAAATCCCTTATACACCATCTGCTACCACAAAGGAACAGAAACCTCTTTAAAATAGCCACAATTCATATCTGGATGCAATGTAGGGTGAGGGATGAGTTCACACAGACACAACAGCCCCACCAACTGTGTTGAGAACTATTTTATCAAAATGTGACCCTACACCACACAAAAAAATCATTTTAAAACATGTTTATTTTACTTTTTTATTTTTAAAACTTTAAACCCTTTCCATAATAGCAATAATGCACTCCAGGATGTGGTATATCATGGGATATCATCACTTCTAAGATCATTGGACACACTCGCCAGCGGCCTTGTGTCCAACCACCCGAGGCATGATGATATCCTCTGATATACCACACCCTGTCATGCATTATTGCTTAATTATACAGTGGCATGAAAAAAATCAAGAAAGCTGATTGTCTGCTAAGCCCTAGTGATAGTGATGTTATCCGACAATAACATCACTGTATCTAGGACAGGCACACATATGACCTGATCACATGAAGACAACATGTTAGAGGTCAGTCCACACATGTTTGCCAGTACCCCACCCCCATTAAATCCCTTCCTCCAGGTCACAGCAGCCCCCCCCACACACACACACACACACACACACATAAAACTTTAAACTGTTAAACAAAACACAATGCTGTATTTTCTACAACTGTTTTTCCCCCCCCGGAAATGAAAGGTTTCACTGAGCAGCACACACTGAAACTGGCAAGTGTGTGCTGCATGACTGCAACTGAATCTCATGAAACCCAAACAGTGGCACACATTGCCATCATCCTGTGCTACTCACTGGTAAAACTCCAGCCCTGCAGAGCACTGGCACACATCTCTCTTGCCTAATTGGTAAAAGCCTTTAAATCTCAAACTGTTTTTCTCTGTTCCCCACTTGCAGTGTTACTCTGACAGTGCATGCTGTCTTCAGTCACTAAGCGGCTTGGCAGTTGCATTAAGAAACAGCCATGGTCTTGTAATGTAAATTGCAAAAAAGGAAAAAAAAGAAATGAAGCCAACCAGGAAGTGAACAGCCAGTGGTGGGGGGAAGTGATTTGAAACATTATTCCAGACTGAAACTAAACAAAAGAAACACTATGCATTTGGGCACACAGCATCATTCATGCAGCAGTACCACCTAGTGACAAATACTGTGGACTTTATTCTATAGGTACATATACACACAAAAATTAAATAACCCCCCCTCAATATATACATATATTTTTTCCTTTATCTTTTTGTTTACAAACAAACCATCATATAATAACAATAAGGCACTCCAAGGATGTGTGTTATTGTGTATTATATGAGAGGCATCTCCTCTCAGCTAATCGGAACACAGAATTGCCATCAGTTATTATCCCAAAAACTGCACTGGAGAACCCCCAGAGTTGGTTATTCAGTCAACCCCCAACCACTGTCATTTAATCAACCCATAGACACACCTACAGTCATTTAATCAGCCTACTTCCATGCCCACAGTGGTTTTGATTCCCGACTGTGTGACTACAGTGAAAAAAACAAAACAAAAATGCTACCTCCTGCCACATGGTCTTTGCCTCTGTGTTACAGGACTCTAGAAAGACAAAACCACAAAAACATACTCCACTAAAAGCAAGATATGTGACTCCACTTTCCTAGTGCGACTGACTAACCCTTCAAATCACATCTACTACATTCTGTGCTGTTGACGTGCACACGTGATTGGGGAACAACAAAGTAAGGAACCTCCAGGCAGTTGAAAAGCTATGCGAGAAACTTCTGTGCATGATTAAATGTCTTGGCTTTGCTTCGGCATTTAATCATCCACAGAAGCAGGTTATTGCTTGATATACTCCATCTCGCTGGATGTCATCACTTACATAACATTGCTTTACAGGTGTTGAATGCACTCATCCTGTGGCCTCATGCTTCAACCACCCAAGGCATGATTTTATTACACATTTTACAATGGTATTAAAAAATCCAAGTCTCTCATTGGTTCCCATGGCCCAGATACAGTGATGATATTGAACAATAACATCACTGTATCTAGGGCTGAAAAAAACTGATCTTCTCACCTATGACAGAAAACAGCTGAATCACTGCCCAGCTGACTTACCATATGACTGTCATGAACCTATCAGTTAGCTTTCACCTGCTGAGAGAGAAAACGAATGACAAGATGTTGAGGTCAGACAGTGAAGACGAGCCTCCAACAACCTTTTCCAGTTCAAGGGCAAATGTACTACAAGCATTGGAAAGAGAAAAGAAAAAAAGCGACATTTTAATTTGGAGCCAGAAGCAATCAACAAGCTTGAAACAGACTGCAATGAAATAAATACAAGGCACTAAACAGCCTGGGCGGTCCATGCCTTTAACAACTGGCTCACAGAGAAAGAAATAGCCTGCAACTTCCAAACAATGTCCTCACAAGAGATGAATACAATTTTAAAAGATTTCTATAGCAGTGTCCGAAATTCAAATTCTGAAGAATATAGTATCTCCAGTTATGTGGGGCTCCGTGCAGGACTTAACCGCTTCATTAACAAGCTACCAAACACCAGGTCTATGAATATAATAGGAGACAGTGAGTTTCAGCCTGCCAATAACGTGTTCATGGAGCATCTAAAAATATCAGAAGAAAAGGGAAAGATTAGTAGTAAAGTAAAAAACATTGGCACACATGCTGGACACAGACACCGACAAAAAGAGTTCAAAGCGCTCAAGTCCTTTAATATTAGTTCTGCTGCTCACACCTCTTCAAGTCCAAGCTGTGCCTCTCACTGCTTGCATTCTGCAATTGCCCATCTTAACATTTCCACCATTCCAGCTGCACATGCCGCAGCACCCAGCACTTACATTCAGTCTTTGCACCCTAGCACCTTACCTGTCATATTCCCTCAACAAGGCCCCTGGCTGCACTGTGTCCCACCTCACCCACCTCCCCATATCTCCACTCCTGCCCCCACCCCCAACCACCTCCCGTGCTCCCCTTACCCCTGCACCTCCTTCCCCCCATCTCCTACCCTCATTTCACCCCTACCC
This sequence comes from Neoceratodus forsteri, assembly GCA_016271365.2. NCBI lineage: Eukaryota > Metazoa > Chordata > Ceratodontiformes > Ceratodontidae > Neoceratodus > Neoceratodus forsteri. The sequence continues at coordinate 1,340,836,425 of CM057449.1, read as the reverse complement.
ACCCCTCCCTCCCTTGTCTTGATCATAGCTCAAGTGTTTGTACTGGTTATTACATGTCTGTAAGTCAATGACTATATGTTTGTAACTAAAAATGATGACTGTTGCACACGCTGACGTGGAACCTTTGTAAAAGAGCCTCAGCTCAAAGGTATTGTAACCTTAGACTGAAATAAACGAATAAAAAGAAAAAAAGAAAAAAAAAGACATGAAATGCCAGAAAAAAACTCAACGTTTCACACAGGCTACCCTGAGCTTTATCAAGAGAATATTGTGCCACAACATTTGCCCTCTTGTATAGTGAATCACTGCACAGGTGTTACACATTTAAATAGACAAATAAATTAATTAACACACATATATACAATAATCAATATTAAACTTAAAATATTCTTTACATACATGTAAATATAAAACTCATTGCTGCATTATTCCAGGCTAAAAACATATTCTTTAGTTTTATTCTTATCCAAAGACTTTTTTGTGCCGATCAGCTTAATTTTTATTGCACTATTAGAGCAGGGCAGTACTATCCTACAAATGAGGCCGCAGCTCTATTTTATCATTAAGACATGGATAATGGGTAGCCTGCAAATTAAATATCCAGTAGTTTTCCTTGCAGGCTAGAACATTGTTAATGTTGCCTCCTCGTGGCCCTATTTTTGCTTTATCTATTCCTATAAATAACCACATATGATTTTCAGGGTCTGGCATTAAATGGACATGATTTGCTGTTGCATATTCCAAATTTTTATTTGCCACTGCCCTTATATTTTCCCCCACCCTTTCCTTAAATTTCCTTTTTGTCCTCCCCACACAAAACACTCCTCATTTACATGCTGCCAAATAAATTATAAGTATCACAGTTAATGAAGTCCTTGATTTCCTTAACATTACCTGAAACTGGATGTAAAAAACATTTTGTCACATTTATATTTTTGCAGTATTTACATCTCTGACATTTCAAACATCCTTTCGGTAATGGAGGTAACCAATCAGTGCTGGCAGTAAATGCTGCAGAAGCAGTGTTCTCCAACTGTGGGGGAGGGGTGAAGAAACATTCTCAGTTGCTTGAGCTGAACTAAAGGAGGCTGATCGCTATTTTTAAGTTTGTTACTCAAATCCTGCTGTCTTTTATAGGCCATGCGTGTAGGCTGGGATATATATTTTGCCAGTTTTTCCTCAGTTTGCAAACTGGGCAAGTGTTGCCTCACAATGCTTCTATCTGTTTTGATTCAGTACTATAGGCTGTTACGAAGTTTAGCCGACTATTTTGACTTGCAGTATGAACTCTTCAAAAAAAACTCTATCTTGGAATTTTTGAGGCAAATTTCCTAGCACATATGACATCAGACTGTCTATATCTCTGCTCTGCAAATCTTACCTCTAAATTGTCAGCCCAATGCTCGAATCCCATTTCCTGACTACAATTTCTGTGAACTCAAATGAGCTGGCTCCTTGAGATTGATTTTATTGTGTGTCTTGGGTCACATGAATTCGCAAGTAAAACAGTATTCCTAGCTGGGTTTTTTGGTTTTTTTTTTGGTATTATGAGGTATCTAAACCATTCTCAGGCTCCTTTATAATAGACAAATCCAGAAAAAGAATTTGCTCTATGCTTACATTCATAGAGATTTATAAATTTTTGTTAGTAGAGTCCAGTAACAGACAAAAGATTTGAATTCATCCTCATTTCCCCTGCCATATCAGGAAACAATCATCAATGTAGCGCTCGGATATGGAGATGTGCTCATTAAAAGGACTGATATCTGAATCATATATGTATTGTTCCTCCCACATCCCCATTCACAAAATTCAGAGCAAAGGATGCCCCCATGGCAGTCCTATACATTTGCAGATAAAATCTGTCCTGAAACATGAAAGCATTACATTTCAACACATATTTGGCCAAATTCAGAACAAAGTTCCTGACGGGCATCACAACTGCTCTAATTCAAATAATGTTCAATTAGCCAAAAGACCGTCATCATGTGGTATATTAGTATAGAAGAATTCCACATCGAGTCTGACCAATAGGTCAGCTTCCTCGATGTGGGGATTCCCCAATATACTAAGGGCATGTTTGGTGTCTTTAATGTATAACCTAAGTGTAGGCACAAATGGTTTAACATAATAATCAACAAATTGGCTCAAAGGTTCTGTTACTTAAGCTATTCTGTCCACAACCGGGCAGCCTGGGGGATTTAACAAGCTTTTATGAACTTTAGGAAGCAGGTAAATGGAGAGACAAACAGGATGGGGGACCATTAAAAAATTTAGAGTGTCACTGTCAATAACTCTTTATTGCCATGCTAATTTCAAATAACCATCAATATCTTTCTTGGAAGGCATTGTTGGGGTCTGTACTTAATGATCTGTAATATTGATCATTAGACAGCTGGCATTCCACCTCTTTGATGTAATCAGTAGTATTCAGTACTAGCACACTACCCCCCTTATCAGACTGTTTAATGGACTGCATCAGATTCTGCCTGAGTCATGTTAACGTATCTTGGTCTCTGTTTTTCATTTGCCAACCTTTTAATTTCCTTTTCACAAGCCTTATAAAAAACTTGTACTATGGGATTTTGTGTGGCCATAAATGTAGACTTAGATTTAAATTGTTTAACATGATTTTGTGTTCACTGGGATGAATCTTCAGCTACTGAAGTGTTAATTGACACATTTTCATCACTGAGATCACCAGCATGCTGCTTTTCCCCCACATCCTTAGCAAAAAAAATTTCAGATTTAAATCTCTTACAAAATTATTCAGGTCTAAGTATGTATCGAATGCATTAGAAAAATGTGTTGGGACAAATTTCAAACCCTTATTCAATACCGATAATTCAGAATCCATTAAGGCATAATAAGAAAGATTAATGACATTTATATCTATATTTTAAGTTTAATGTTGATTATTGTATATAAGTGTGGTAATTAATTTGTCTATTCAAATGTGTAACACTTGTGCAGTGATTCACTATATAAGAGGGCAAATGTTGTGGCACATTATTTTCTAGATAAAGCACAGGGTAACCTGCGTGAAATGTTAATTTTTTTCTGGCAGTTCATGTCTTTTAAGGTATGGAGCAGCTGAACTAATATTAAAGGACTTGAGCACTTTTAACTCATTTGTCAGTGTTTGTGTCCAGCGTGAGTGTGTGCCAATGTTTTTTACTTTACTGTTGGTCCTGTTACATTGAGCACTACATACCGAGTAGCGACTCTTTTTTGTTTTGTAGAAAAGGGAAAGATCTTGCTAGCCATCACCTTGCTTGCAATCACCAAAAATGATTTAAAGAAACTATGAGAGTCAGAAGCCCTTAACCCTGAAACTGCCACAGGGCTAGCGTGGTGAGTTTGGTTAGAACTGCAATTCCATTTTGCTCACAGAGGGTGAGAGGGTCAAAGGGCTCTGAAAATCACCTAATTCACCATCAAAACCACAGAAGAGGGCATAACAATTTGTGACCATGACATTTAATGAGAAGACCAAAAATCACAATGAGGTGCTTGAGCAGGACAAGGAAAATTTCCATGGGACAATGTTTGAGCTTCCCAAAAACTCACTGTGCCCTGTCAGGTGCTTTGAATCATGCCTGTCAATACAGCCTCCCAATGCACCCTGCCTATTCCTGCACCCCAAAAGAAAGTCACCCCTAGAACTAAAGAATGAAGCAGTGTGGTACACCCTCAAGCCTATGGGGGTGAACTACTTATACAGCATGCTGCCACGTATTTGCAAGCTCACAGACTTAAGCACCAGGTATACAAACCATAGCCCATGAGCTACAGTCTGAGGCAGGTCTTCAAACATGAGAAATGATGTTGGTTACAGGACATAAAAATGTCTGTGAAATCTTACTGGGCAGTAAAACTCACCGACAGACCACAGTGGAACCATATCTTATCCCGAGCAACAGAAGGGCAGCGTAGCAATGAATCCCTCATGTCGACAGCTTAACCAGGAAGAGGCCTATATGCAGGAAGTGACACTGAACCCAGAACATCAACTCCTAACCCACCAACAAGCAGCACGAAGAACACAGCCCTGTTGAGCAAAGACTGTTTTAATATCAAGGGCAACACCATGTGTGTTTAGTTTCTACAAATAACTGTTTTTAACAGTACCCTATTTCAAAACTGGGAGAAGCAGTTACAGTTCAGGATTAACAGTTTTAAGTCGCACCAGATCAAGTTCATAAGTTACAGTTCTCAAATAACCTTAACATAAAAAATAAGTTTTAAATGGTAACAAAACTTAACAAAATACAAGTTAAAAAATGTTAACCTTATTCCATGTAAAAGCACTGTTTCCCATGATTCTGAAGGGACTGTTTTATGTGATATGCAAAAACAATTTATTTTCTTCAAGTAAAACTTTTTTTTTAAACCAACAATGTGCATATGTAATAATTAAGCAAGGTCCAACAAAATAAACATAGACTAAGCCATTGTATAGTAGCAATAAAGCACTCCAGGGTGTGTGTTATCATCTAATAATGTCACTTCTGAGGTGGTGGAAGCACTCAGCTTCGCCTCATGCTTAAACCCACCCCTTGAGTAACATTATTAGACAATAACACACAACCTGTCATGCCTTATTGCTTAAATATTGGATACAGTTCAATACTAGTAATACTACAAAAATAAAGTTAATGTAAAAGAGGCAATGTTAACTCTTTAGAAAAAGTTCTCCATCTCTCCCCACATAATACCCCAGCCCCCCCAATAAGAACTTCAGTCACTATCTTTATAAACCTTATGCATCATAATTGACACGCTTACCTTACCTTTATTTTGATAGTACTAATAGCATTGAAATGTGTACAATATTTGCATTTGATTAATATTTATTTGTATTGCAAACATAATATGCTCTCTTGTCAATGGGATTTATTACCACAAATGTTTTTAATGTATAGATCGGTGGTTCTCGAATGGTGAGGCCAGCCTCCCAAGGGAGGCCCCAAATTGTTCCAGCAGAGGCCCAGTGAAGTCTGAGAATGTTCAGTATTTAAATTTTAAGTTTTGGCTGTTTTGTGTGAAAGGATAAAACAAATTAAATATGGATAATTGCAGGTGAATTTATTTACTCATGCACAAATATCTGACCAGGAAGTCCCCACTAAGCCAAAGCTTGTCTATAGAGGTGTATATGTAAATTAATGCCTGGGGAAGGCATGCTGAATCAAGGTTCATTTCTACGGTAGTTATTTATATGCAAATTAGTAACTTGGAAAGGAACACTGTGACAAGGCTCATTTCTATATTAGGTATTTATATGTAAATGAGTGACTGGGAAAGGCCCAGAGATCTGATGCATGTTTTCAGGTGTGACCTGAGGAAAGAATACAGGAAGTTGCTTAACAACAGGGTAAGAGAGGGAGAGATGAAGTAGCTAGGTTTGGCTGTTCCAGATAGAGAGGAAACCGGATAACAAGGGCCCAAGAATCAGAAAAAAGGAGTGACAAGTATAACGTGGGGTTCCAGGTCGGGGGTTGAGAGCAATAAGTTAATTTGACTTTATTCCTGAGTGCACTGTGCAAAGTAGAAGTTATTTTTTTCTGTGGGGAGGCCCGAGATTTTTTTCGAATTTGAGAGAGGCTCGAAATCTTTTTCTTGGCTTGGGGAGGCTCACTATCACAAAGTATGAGAAATAATGGTATAGATCATTGCAGCAAATTTACCAAGAGAATTATAGGATTTGATGACAACTTCCCAACAGGTTTCAATCCTGTCATGTTTGGTGTTTATACTGTCTGAGCATACATGTACATTTCACTCCTACTCATTTAACATGATCTACACATGGTTTACATGGTTTGTTTAGGTAGAAGAAGGCCATCTGACCCATCGAGTCTACCCCCCACCCTTTGTGGGAAAATCAACAGTTTAGCCAATTTTGTAAATGTTTGTCTAAATTGTTTTTAAATCGCTACTTAGTGTTTGAACTGACTACTGATTGTGGCAGTTTATTCCAGTGTTTAGTTGATCTTATAGAGAAGAACAGTTTTCTTTTATTCTTTATTGCTCTTGGTACAAAGAGCTGGAGTGTATTGCTTTGAAGTTTAGTTGGTTTAGAAGTATATTTTATCCCACATTCCTGCATTAAATATCCATCTTGGAGTATTTTAAAGAGAAGCAACAAGTCTCCTCTCATACACCTAATATCAAGTGGGTATAAATTCAACTCATTACATCTGATCTCATAATGTAGATTTCTCAATCTTGGAATTAATTTAGTTGCTTTTCTTTGAACACCCTCCAACAGCTTTCAATCCTTTGTCATAAATGGTGCCAGAAGGCTGCTGCATAATCCTAGTGGGGTCTGATATAAGAGTTATATAATGCCAGGAGACATGGTTCCTGCCTACTAATAAAATATTTTTTATAGAGTTTAAGATGTAATTTGCTCGGGTAGCAGTTTGTCTGCAGCGATTACCTGGAAGTAACTGATTATTAATCAGGGTGCCTAGATCTTTTTCAGAAGTAACTTTCTTTAGTAGTTTATTATTATGGAAATACTCAGAATTCAAGTTGTGCTGGCCTAAATGCATCACTACACATTTATCTTCATTAAAGGACATATTATTATTTTTTTGTCCACTTCTCAAATACTTCAATGTCCTTTTGTAGAGATAGGATTTTGTCGCTACTATTTACTTCTCCACTGATTTTGGTGTCATCAGCAAATTTGCTACTATGACTTGTAGTTCCCTTGTGCAAGTCAGATAGATATATATATATATATATTTATATTTATATTTATATTTATATATATATTTATATTTATATTTATATATATATATATATTTATATATATTTATTTATATATATATATATACATTTATATAAATATTTATATATATTTATTTATATATATATATATATATATATATACATTTATACAAATATTTATATATATATATATACATTTATACAAATATTTATATATATATATATACATTTATATATTTATATATACATTTATACAACATATGTTTGGGAATAAATTCATGGATAAAATTTGTATCTGAGACAGGCCGTGGAGATATCACTATGGCCATGAAGATATCATTGATATCTCTATGTTCCTATATGTCATAGTGATATCTCCACATTCCTATACATCATTGAATTGAAAGTGAAAGTCTGTCACTTTACATTGCCCCATCTCTTCTATTTAAAACCTGCCCCTCCCAAACCACACACACACACACACACCTACCTCTATTTGGTTGATCCTGCCAATTATTTTTATCTAAAAATGTAATTTAAGCACTTATCTGGTTGATCCTGCCACTGTGATAGTCAGCTGAGCATATTACTTTCACTTTCCCACTTCAAAGTAGCGTGACTGAGTGGTATGAAGATCGACCCGTTAGGACATTACAGCAGTTAATAATAAAGAGGTCTGCACCCATTTAGGTAAAAAAAACTGTGCAATTCTGTATTACTTTTTGTGAAATTGCCGACTATATTTGGAAGACAGAGAAAGTGTGAGTTGGCAGCATCGTAGAAGCAGGAGGAAGCGCGATCGTGTGTTGCTATAGCAATGAACGCTATATTTACCAAACAGCACTGGGCCCAGAACGGATACCTGTGGCACTCCGCTTAATACTTGGATAAGGTATGATAACACATTATGTATTTTAACAACCTGTTTTCTGTCAGTTAACCAATTGGATATCCAACCTATGATGTACTGATCCAATCTGATATTAGCCAGTTTTTTAATCTAAATGTGATGCGAGACCTCGTTGAAGGCCTTTTTGAAATCCAAATATATTATGTCAACCGATATATCTTTATCCAATGAACTACTAATAGGTTCATAGAAAGTGATTAAATTGGTAGTGCAAGATGTTCCCCTAACAAATCCATGGTGCTTATAATCCCTGACTCCATTTTTTTTCCATCTGACAGTCGATTCTATTTTTAAGGATCCTTTCCATCGCTTTACACACCACCAATGTAAGACTAATCTGTCTACAGTTCTCAGTCTCTTTCCTATTTCTCTTCTTTTTATAGTTGGAGATAACTATTGATTGTTTCCAATAGTTTAAGAGGGAAGACAATGGAAGGGATTGTGTTATTTATTAGTTTAGGGCTCATCCCTTCAGGCCCTACTGCAGAATCTGCCCTCATTTCCTTAATTGTGCCAACTATTTCATCTGTTGTTATTTGGTCAGGGGAAACATTTCCTGTATTTATGAAATCAACCCTAGGGTCAGTATTGAACACAGATCCAAAAAATGTGTTCATATTATTACCTATATCCAGTGGGTCAGTTAGTTAATTATCATTATCAAGTAAGGTCAATGAATCAAACCCTTATTGTTTATTGTTGTTTAAATATAAAAAAGTTTTTGGATTTTTTGTTATTGCCAGTTTGAATTCAACCTTTCTTCTTTCCTTTCTAATTATATATTTTTTTCAATTTAAACTTATATTTGGCAATATTTGATGAAGTCTGATTGTTTTTCATTCTTATAAAAGCGTTTTCTTTATTAGAAATTTGATTTTGACTTTGGTGAACCAGGGTGAGATTTTCCCCTGTTGGTTGGGTATTTTTTTAATAGGAACATACAAGTGTCCTAGTTCTACAGTATGATAACGGATTTAAGTACAGTCCAGCATTGTTCAATGCTCAAGTCCTTATACAATGTCTCCCAATTATACCCCAATATTGCTTCATTAATTTTAGTATAATCATCTCTATTGTAATTATAATCATAGCATACCTTACTTTGACAATGTTTCTACTTATTGATATTGAAGATTATAGTATTATGGCCACTATTACCAATAGGACTGGTAATTACAGGGTTTGAAATATCCGACGCCAGATTTGTTAACACAAGGTCTAAGATATTGGGTCCCCTAGTGGCTTCATGAATCATTTGTTCCAGACCTGCATTTATGAATGAGTCCAAAAATAGACCCTCAAGAGTGGTGTTTGTAGTAAGTTTTTACCAATTAATTCCGGGTAGATTAAAGTTTCCAACTACTATTACATCTCATTCAGAGGCTATCTGCTCAATTTCTGATATTAACAATTGATAATGATGTAATTCAGCAGATGGGGGTCTTTAATAGTTAGCTATTATAAAACTTTTGCCATTACAAGGTTTCACTTTAACATATATACCTTCTAGCTCTGCTGGGTGTTTGTTTGGGATGTATTCTGTTTCATTAATTTTGTTAGACACAAACACACACCTCCCCTTTTTTCCTGTTTGTTTTTATTAAAAGTAGTATAACCCTGAACATTGGTGTACCAGGCAGATGTATCATCCCACCAAGTTTCATTTATTGCCATAATATCAATTGCTTTATCCATTAGTATTTTAGTCAATTCCGAAAGTTTTGAAACCAACAGACTTCTGCCATTGGTTGCTGAAAGTGTGTAAGAGCCTTCTTCATGAGTAGATTTATTAAAGGTCTTACCTATTTTCCCCCTAGTAATCAGTTTAAAGTGTTGTCAATAGTTTTTGTAATGAAGCATCCCAGTACTCCTGCTCCTTTTTATTTAGATGGAGTCCATCACAGCAAAATAGACTGTTGTCTCCATCAGATCTCTCCCAATGGGTAATACAGTGTATTTTATTTTGGAGACACCTTTTACAAAGCCATTCATTTATTTGCTTGATTTTATTTTGGTGTGCCCTATTTGGTCTTGGTACTGGGAGGATTTCTGAGATGCATAATTTGCAGTCATTTTGTCTCATTTTGTCAACAAGTTTAACAAAGTCACCTTTGATGTTTTCAATAGTAAATTTCATAATATTATTAGTCCCTACATGGACTACTACCAGAGGATTTTTACCAGAATCTTTAACAATGTTAGGGGCAATTCATTCTATGTCCCAGATCCAGGCACCCCTGTAGCTTAGGCACATCATATTTATTTTGTCCCTTTTACAGATGTAATTATCGGTATATTTTATGATGGAATCTCCCATGACTATAACTTGTCTTTTATGTTCATTAGAAACATCTGGGTTATTGTTTGGGTTTTCAATAGATGGCAAAATCAGGGGGCTAGGGGACTGATCAGAAGAAGGTCCTGCTACAGCTAGTGGATTTATGTCAGGCTCATTTACCTAGGGCAAAAAATATTTATTTGCATGTTCACTTGTCTCATCTTGGCAGATTAGCTTGTTGTTATCTATTATCTCAGTAGACTCATCTCTTTCAAGTGCTAGGGGTGATTCTGTACCAGTATAGAAAATTCCATACATCTCCAACCTTTCTTACACTTATTTTTATTTCATACTGGACTCCATTCTTCTTCCGTACCACTATCTTCCTCTCTTGCCCTTTTGTGATAGTCAGTTTTGGGTATATTGGGTTGATTCATAGTATTGGTTAGACCTAATGTAAACAAAGTATTAATATTAATATGTTCACTTTCTTTTTGAAGCTTATTTATTTTTTGTTCAGGTTCTTTGATCTTATCTTTTAGAGCCTGTATCTGTAAACATTCCTCACATTTTTAACCATCAAATCCTGATTGAATCTCCAGACAGAATTTATTACACAGTACTGTATACAGAGCATAGCTGTCTCATCAGATTGTAGGGTTACAAAGTCTACGTTAATATCCATATTTGGGCTATAGCAGGTACTCCTGGACAAATCTGTTACTTGGTATAGAGTTTCCTCCAGCTACCCAGTGGAACCAGTGGACACAGCAGACACACACAGACATGCGCGTCTCTGTGCTCATCTCCGCATGTGACCACGCAGGCAGCACCACGTACACTTGCTCTGCTCGCTGTAGTGAGCCTTAAATGTTGCTGAACTGGAAGTGTAGGTGTTTCCTACTTCTGGTTTAGCGCTCCAGTTTGAGGAGTTAAAATGCCTTGCTTTAAGATATTTACCAAAGGAACACCTCTTAAAAGAATTAAGCTGACTGTTAAAAATCCCCTTATACTGTTTATTAATTAAAAATGTTACTGTTATTATGTAGTGTTTCTTCTAAGGCTTGCTACCCCCTGTATCCCAGAGTGCTCTCTGCAAATAGCACTAAAGTTGGTATTACAGAGGATAGTCAACCCAATACATACAACGTGACACTCATGAATTTCAACAATGCAGATTTAAAATTTCATAAGGGTTACTACCTCTCACCAGTGGTTTGCTGTACTCCAGCTCAAAGAGCTTGTAAACATCAATGATTAGACTCTAGTTACCTTTTGTTTTCATTAATACTGTATGTATACAAAATGAATATATTATAAGGTTGATTGAATTTCTCAACAGGGACAGAGCCTAACCTGAAACATGTGGGCAGCCTCATTGCCCCCAATCAGAGTGAAGACAGGTTCCTTTTCAAGTATATGACACTTAACCCTGTAATTTATTTTCTTTTACTCCACTTTGGAGACTATATTATGTCGAGCAGAGTGTTAGTTTTCAACTTAATCCCTGTTTTATACATTAGGAAAATGTGATACAATTATAATAGTTACCTTTCATAGAGGCTTGTCGACTGTTTCTATATGTCTGACCCTGAATAAATAGACAATTAGAAGCCTAAGACAGAAAATCGTTATGAACTGTCATAGTGCTAGAGTGTTCAAAATTACAAAATTAAATTGCTTTTATATAGGCTGTTAGGGTCAGGCTAATGGGGCATACAGCATATAACTAATGGCACTAATAGCACTTTGTGCTAAATGAATGAAAGTACAGAATGTTGCTGTATGCAACTGTGGGCTTTTAATATGAAACACTGAGGATGGTTTTATTTTGAAAAAATATGATGGTATTGCACTGAATTAAAATGTATAAAAATGTATAAATTAACACATGACACTTCATGTAACACTGTGAATTTCCATCAGTATATGCATGTGGCTGTGACTTGAATGGGGTATTTATTCACATGTAATGCAGTTCATCCCCATCCCCCTGAAGGAGCCACACTGCTGTGGTGATCTGTAGGGGGTTGTGGTTCAGCACTCCTTTGCACCAATACATTGTAATTTATTTTTTACCATAGAGTATGGTGTGCATGCTGTTTTGTTGTTCACTTTCTCTGTTCTTACTAGGACAGCATTAGGAGTGCTCTCTTTTCCATACAGCGGATATATTAAAATGCAGGCTGAAATGTCTATCATTTATAGAAGCTTGGTTTTGAATAGCAGTGCAAGAAAAAAGGAAAAACTGCAAAGGTTTTGAGCAAGCATTGAAGTGCTAATTAAACATCAAAGCAGTAGGACTAATGCCAATATCTACATTTTAGATGCTGTCACAGTATACTCAGGAAGTTGTGTGTGTTTAATTTTAAAGACATGCTGACAAAAACTACAGAGATTTTAAAACATATGGGCTGAAACAAGCTTAGTAATGCTGATTTACATCAAACAGGAAATGATCAGAAGGTGTTAGGAACTTTTTTTTTATATTGCCTTCTGGTACGTAGCTGTCTAGTTGCTGACTGTTTAATAGCAGGGGAAATGCTAATTTCAAAGACTACATTATCTAGTAGGACATGAAACATCTGTCTTTACTTTTTTATTTTTCTGGGTGTCCCACATGACTCCATTCTGGGGTCTATCTTGTTCTCCATCTTCCTTAACTACCTCCCCACAACTTGTGCCATCTCAGATATCCACATGTATGCAGATGACACATCCCTTTACACCTCCAGTACCTCCTCTACAGGTGTGGAAGGTCTGCTCCAGCAGCACTTCTACTACTTCCTGCTCTGCTTTCAATCTAAGCAACTTCTGGTCAACACACACACAAAAGAACTGTGTCTATGATCTTTGGTACCAGCCAAAAATTGGTCAGACTCCCAACTCTGCCTATTTTCTCACCCTTGGGTGGCACCCCTCCTGAATTGGTTCACTCTTTCAAATACCTCAGTGAGTATCAAGGCAGCAAACTTGACTTCTCTGCCCACATTGATGTCATCCATGCTATGTTTGGCCCTAAACTGGGTGCCTTGTACAGCAAAAAGGCTGTCTGTCTTTGCAGGTATGCCATGAGCTTGTCACCAAAATGGTGCTCTTGGTCTTTGACTATGTGGATGTGGTTTATAGCACCACTCTCTCCACCTCCCCAGCCTCGCTGGACACACTCTGCAATACCTTCTGTCATTTTACTACTGATTCACCCTCTCATACTAACCATTGCTCACGCTACTGCTCCTTATCTGATCTTCCTTTAGCTTCATGTTGCCAGAAGCACTGTGCTTCATTCATATCCAAATATAGGTTTGGGTCCTTCCCCACTTCCTCTCCTCACTCTTCTCCTCCATTCTCCTCTCCTGTCTTTTGCTAGGAATCAGGATTTTCCTGTTGTCTCCCTTTTCTCTGGAACCTACTCCATCCTCCCTCTGTTTCACTACCTCCTCTGTTTCCCTCAAGTACCAACAGAAACTCCATCATGTTTTAATGTACTCTGTTTGACGCTACTGTAACTGTGAATGGAGTCTGTGCTTTGCAATTACATTAATTGTGTACTGCATCTGTTCTATGTACACTATCACTGTAGTTGCTGCCCCTGTTCCCTTCCCCTGATTTGCATCTGGAAAAAGTCTTGACTCAGTGTGCCTTTCCTGGTCACCAGTTTTGAAATACATACATGCATACATACATACTCTCAGGCCTGACTCCAGAGTGTTAAAAGTTTTCATAAATTTGAACTCTGATGCCCTCTTCTCCCTCTGTATTCTGAAACTGCCTTTCAGGGATCTACCACTTTCATGTAATCTAAACCATCCCAAACTAGAGGAAAGCTCACCACTGATATCCCAACAAAAATCTTTATGGGATAAAAAGGACAGACTATTAGGTGGTGAATGAACGTGCACTGCTACAATATCAAACACCAGATCATGAACACACAAGAGGTTGAGCATTTATCCAGCTTGGAACATGGTTTAGATGACATGAAAGTGGCAGTCCTGAAGGGCAGCTTCAAAACACAGAAGAAAAGAAGGACCTCAGAGTTCAAACTTACGCAAACTTTTCACCCTGGAGTCTTGCCTACATAAAGACAGAGGTTTGATGACCCACCACTTAATGTAGTCATTTGAATTAGTATTTCCCTTGCTAATAAACAAACCACAACTGGACTTTTAAATAACGAAAGACCATATAAAGAAACTGTTTCCTAATATCTGATCAGATCATGTTTGATATAAATCAGCATTACTAAGCTTGCTTTAGCCCTACATCCCCACATTCAGAAACCAGGGCAAGCACAGTGAAATATTTATGTTGCATTTGCCCCTGCACATCACCCAGCTGCTGCGATAGTCAGCTAGATGGTGAGCAACACTATCTGCCTGCATATCATGACATGTCAGTGCAGTGCTCAGTGTATCTGTACTGCCTCAACATGGACCAGGCTGTATATACACCACAGGGAATAGCGCTGCCTGAAATGGGAAGGCACCAAGATCCATATGAACTATATTCACACCAAGCATGTGAACTAGCACACTGGGCATGCAAGGCACTAAAGGGCTATTTACATGTTCATTATGGACTCATTTGCATCAGGCACAACAGCCCTTTAATGCCACTGGCAATTCTGAAGCGAAAGCCCTTGTGATCCAGTGTGTCCACCCCACTGACCCACCAATTTCCAGTTCATGCAATTTAAAATATCTCCTGCTCATCCAATGGTTTCCCCCACTCCAGCTGTCCCATGCAATCTCTTTATAATATTCCCTGGTGGTCCAGTGTTCTCCCCCCATCCCCTGATCTCCCTTTCAATCCATTGAAAATACTCCCTGGAGCTCTGGTGTGTGTCTCCTCACCACCCGATCTCTCATTATATCCATTTAAAATATTCCCTTGTGATCCAGAGGTTCACCCCACCCCCTCTCCCAATATTGTTTGTTTTATTTATTTATATTGATAGGACCATGGGCCAAAAATTACCCATTTTCATGAGTGATCAGTGTACAAATAACAATAAATGCAATATAAAAAACATACATCTTGATAAAAATATAAACACAAACAATATATACACAAACAATACTTATAAATGTATCTCAACATCATCGTTCAAAACATTTATACTTACACTCAATAAATAAATACTCTTTTAACCTATGCCTAAAAGAGCAAAAGGAAAGATTCACACAGTAAAAAACAGTCTGTATTGAATTAAAAAAGGTAGGTAACATATAAGATAATGCCTTTTTTCCTAATGAGGTACTCATTCTTGGGATGCAAAGAGAAAAATTATCTGTTGACCGAGTATTAACACTGGAGTTCTGTTGTTTAAAAAATAAAGAGAAACAACCTGGGACTCTGTTAAGTATCACCTTTTTTGCCAATGAACCCAACTGGAGTTTATATCTTCCAATGAAAGGAAGCCAGCCCACTTGTTGAAGGAGATTACAATGATGGACCCTTTGAGGGGATTTTACTACAAATCTAGCAACTGAGTTAAGTAACACTTTCACCTTAGATAGAAACCCCTCCCATGCAGTATAATAAAGCAAAACCCCAAAATCAATTAACGGCAATAAAAATATTTGAGCCAACAAATGTCATGTAGAATCAGTAAGTAAAGGAGATAACCTATATAAGGCCCCAAGCCGCTGATGGGTTGCCTTCACCATATGAAAAACATGAGGTTCAGAAGAAAGTCCCTCATCAATCAGTAAGTCCAAATACTTAAATTGTTTAACTTGTTCAATCAAGGTACCAGAAACAGTGTATAATGACAATAAGGGATCCAGATTAGATCTCTTCTTAGCTTTAGCAAAAACCATAGATTACATTTTTTTCTCATTTAAAACCAATCCATGATCTCTAAAATAATTCTGTACCTTCAGAAAATCATTAGCCAAGTCTTTCTGGACTTTTTCAAAGTAAGAACCACTTGTCAGGATTACTGCATCATCAGCATATAAGAAAATTATACATTAATATGGCACGTCCTCATGGTCCAGTGGCAGATTAAAGACTTGCCATGTGATAAGTAGGTGAGGCTTCCTGGGTGCCAACATTTGGCAGTTAGCTGTGGGTTGCTACCTGGTTAGTGTGGGAAACTGGTTGCTGGCTGCAGAAGGAAAATTGCCATGTTGCAGACTCCAAGGAGCAAGTCAAAAAATATGAAAAACTTTGCATAGCCCTTGGTTGGACACACTTCACACAAGCCCCACAATATTAAAAGGAGGCTACTGTCTAATGTAAATATGTACTCCATGGCTGGGGAAAGGCTGTGATAGTTACTCAGCCTCTCATGGCTTCATGTCAAGATGGGGACTAAAAAATGGGAACCATCAAAAGGGCACATGGATAATGCTGCATAGGAAATTTAGCAATGTCTCTTTTTGTGGGGAGCTGTGCCCCCATGCCCTGTGCACCCACACCACCCCTTACTAAATATACTAATTCTGGGGGGAGTGGACCACCCTTACTAAATATACTAACTCTGGGGTTAGCAGACATTTGGGAGCTGGTACAGACTTCACCAAATTTCTCATTCAGCATCTCTTGGGGTGGAACCAGTTGGAAGGTCTGATCAATACACCATGGGGTTTCATTTAGCATCCCTCTTGGTAGGTCTACCCCTATGGAATGCGGTGCTGTCCTTTTGAATTTAAGTTCTCTAGGCTAATGGGTGCTGGAACTCTTGTCCTCTCAGAGGCAAACAGTGCCCCAGAGGCCCTTGACTTGTGGCTTATAATTTGGTCGTACGGCGACCCTGGATGTCACTGCTCTGGTCTGTGTTCATCCTCTCCCTTCACCCTTAGTCCTAGTATGTGGAATCTTGGGGGCTGCTCCGATTAGGATGAAGGTTAGGCGTTGCTGGTGGAAATCCATTCTAGATGACAACCACCTAGACGGATCATTATTAAGTCTATCAATCACAATCTCCCGTAAAAAGCAGAATTCCTGTCCAGGAGATTGTGGCTGTTCAAAATCAACCAGGTCAGCTGTTCAGACTGTGGACAGACTGTACACCCAACCTGTCTACAAGTCCTGAAAGCATTTTACATAGTAGAGTGCAGCGACACCGATTTTGCAAATAAGGTGGCATCAGATCAGCCCACTGTTCAACACACTATGGGTGCTGCTGTGAATCAATGTGAGTTCCTTATCCTCTGACTTCTTGGGTACCTTTGTCTGACCGGCACCATGGGATGTCGCCCAGGATCATCCAGGCGTCACCTACATTGTGGTTGGACCGGGCCCTACTGTCTAATTTTTGGGTTCTATTCAAATTACAGGTCTAGCTCAGATAGTCTGGTGCTCCTTGGGAGACAGGTGAATTTCCAAGCTCACTGAAAGAGGTGGTGGTGATTGCTTCTGAAGAAACCTCTTTGGACTGAGACTGCCTGCAGGCTACTACAGACCAGTCTCTAACACTTCCATAGTGAAGGTGGTTCAGAAAAAGAAGTGGCCTTGCCAGTTCAGGACCCATTTAGGCCCACCACATGCACTCTAAGAACCCTCAGTCTGGATTCCAAAAGAGGCATTGTAATGTTACAGCACTAGTTCTGGTGCTCAATGATCTCCAGATGGCGAGAGATGGGAGGAGCCACTCTATCTTGGTCCTTCTAGATCTCTCATCAGCATTTGACACTGTGGGCCATGGGGTCTTACTCAATCACCTGAGGTTCATTTGTGGACTGTCAGGTACAGTCCTCAAGTGGTTTACATCATTCCGCACAGGAAGATCTCAGAGGGTGGTGTCCAGGGTCTTTGCCTCGGACCCTGTCCCTCTGTTATGTGGTGTCCCTCAGGGTTCAGTGCTGTCTCCCATGTAGTTTGCAGTGTACATGCTGCCCCTCAGAAACATTGTAAGAAGGCATGGGCTGAAGTTTCACTGTTATGCAGAAGATACCCAGCTCTACCTTACTTTTGCACCCGACCAGGATAGAACTGTCTCGGTCTTTAATAGCTGCCTCGCCGAAATCCAGGAGTGGATGGATGCCAGTTGGTTAAATTTGAACTCCAATAAGACTGAGGTATTGGTTGTGGATCCGGGTCACCGGACTGGGGGGCTGAGTGGGGGCTCACTCTCTGGTCTTTGCCTTGGGGGTGTGCCACTCTTGACCTCTGAATGGGTGCAGAATCTGGGGGTAACCTTCGACGAGAGGCTGACACTGCATTCACAGGTGTTGGCTGTTGTTAAATCCTCATTTTATCATCTGAGGAATATCTCAGGATTAAGCACCTAGTTCCATCTGGTGACTTTCCCACTTTGATCCACGCCTTTGTGACCTTGCATTTGGACTACTGCAACTCGCTGTTCCTAGGGCTGCCTGGGGTGGAAATCCACCGCTTGCAAATAGTGCAGAACGCTGCAGCGCAGCTTTTGACGTATTCGTCCCAGTCCTGTCATATTACACCTGTGCTGCGTGTACTGCATTGGCTGCCAGTTCTGTGGCAGATCACCTTTAAATGTGGTCTTCTGACTTTTAAAGCCCTACACGGACAGGGTCCGGAGTACCTGAAAGAGCTCCTGATTCCTCGCTGCCCAGGACGATTGCTCCGCTCAGCTGATGAAGAGTTGCTAGAGATTCCGAGGGTATGTTTGAAATCTTTTAGAGTGAGATCATTTATGTATGCTGCCCCTACCCTCTGGAATTCTCTACCCCATCAGTTATGTGAGTGCTCAACTGTAGAGGGCTTCAAACAAGCATTAAAAACATACTTGTGGAACCAAGCCTTTGGTGATTGAGTAAAAGTATTATTAGTAATATTTTTGTTTTATACTGGGTAATTTGTATGTGTATTGTGATTTTAACTATTGTTAAGGTGCCTTTGTTTTTTGAAATGTGCCTTACAAATAAAATGTATTATTATTATTTATTATTAAAAAAGGGAGAAAAATAGTCCCTAACTACATAATTTGAGATGGTCAAAATAATAAATCACTTAGAACCGCGTGATGCACCACTTTTTTTTTTGGGGGTCAAAATAACAACAGGAAAAAAGCTCCCTACAATGTGGAATATTTTAGGTTTACTTGTTGAAACTGATGACTTGCACCTTGCCATGGAATACAGGGTTTACAACCCTGAAAAGCATGTTTTCCAGCACTGTATTTCCTCTTGATGGTCTTTCATGCTCATTGTTGGTGAACTCATTTTCAGGCAAGCTAGCTTCTAGTCTTTGCTCTGTGACTGCCATAATTTCCCATACTTACAGACCTGTAGTAGACAGCAGATGCACAACTATGGCTCTAATGGAGTGGTTTGTGTACCTTTGGCTGAAGTTACACGTTTTTGCTCAACAGGTTGACCTTGTGTTCCATGTTGGAATGAATTAATATGTTTTCACCAAACTAGTGAAAGACACACCTGTGGGTCAAGCCCTTTCTACACTGAAAATTTCAGACCAAAATTCCAAACCATCTGAGCGCTAGGCAATGACAAAGAAACAGCACAAAATGGCAATTTTGAAACTTTTTCACTATTTGGATCTTGGAAACTGCACATTCAACTGAACGAACCTTGGCACATCAAGAGATCTACCCCTAACACCTTGCATGTGATATTTCCTGCAAATCTGTTGAACAGTTGTGAAGATATTAAAGTGTAATGTATCCAAGAAGGTGATTTTTGTTTTAGGTTTGAATTCAAGAGATGGAGTGTTTACTATGTATAATACAATAATTCAAATCTCTGCTCATTTCTACTGGCAGAATGTTCACCCCACTATCACACAACAGGAAGCCTTAGAAGGAACCAGGGCTTTGTTTTATTTGTAGCAGGTTAAACAGTACAGATTTCCTAATAAGCAGGTAAGGCTAGAGAGAGATTTTCATGATCAGCAAAGAAACACCTTAAATTAAAATTGAAAGTACTGTAGTACTTCATTATATTTGCTTGCATGTATGTGCAAGAAACATAGTGCCACCATACAAGAATTCATAGCTGTGCCTCCCTACTTCCAATGCCCTGCTGCATTTTGCAGGCACGGCCCCACCGCGCCAAAGAATGCAAGAGCTGTCTATGACAGTGTTTGCAAATGCAGTGGCTTACAGTTAAAAGAAAGGCAGTGCAGCATGTAGGCAATTTGCATACTGATGTCGGCAGTATGCAAAGTGCCTACACATCAGCACTGCAGTGCAAGAGCCACTAGACTGCCCTTTCCCCCAAACAAGTAACATGCTGGGAGCCCACCCCAGCATGCTCACACATTGGCTGCACTGTGCTCCGCCTCCAACAGAGATATAGGTGCCACGCTGGGAGCCACCCCAGTGTGGCAACAATCTGTAAGGCCAACGGGGTGCCCAATCCCCCGTCGGCTCCACTGGCCCCCCAAACAGCCTTCAAAATACCACACTGGGAGCCCACCCCAGCATGGCAAACATCTGTCTGCTGCCCCCCAACATGCTTCTAGGTCCCATGCTGGTAGCCCACCCCAGTGTGGCAAAAATCTCTATGGCTGACAGGGGTGCCCAATCCCCCATCAACTCTGCTGGCCCCCCCAAAAAAATACTTCCAGCTGCCATACTGGGAGCCCACTCCAGTGTGGAAAATGTCCTGCGTCTCCTTCCTAAAATGAAAAGACCTAGAAAGAAAAAACGGTTCTTCACTGACTGTCTTGACCTCCACCCATGTGTACCCTGCCTCTCCACACCCCTCCCTCACCCCATACTTACCTCCGGGGTCTGGCGCGATAATCTTCAGTGAACCAGGAACACGTCTGCACTCTTCAAAGCAGACTATGAACTGAGGAAATGCCGGTAAGCTGTACAATGGGAAAAACACTTTTTTTTCAACTTTGATGCATACCTTGGACATTTTTGGGAATTTTTTCACCAAATTTTCAAAATGGGGTTTTTGGGACCCCACCTCATGAATTCTTGCACTGTCATTTTGTTATTTTGTCCCGAAAGTGATTGCGTGGTCACTGCATGAAACCACCTTTCGGGACCAATGTACGAAATAACAGTGTCACAGTTCATGAGGTACTCCCCCAAAAACCCTATGTTGAAAGTTTGGGGAAAAAATTCCCAAAAATCACTGTTTTATATGCGTGCATTGCACAGTTCCTATGCATGCTCATAAGTTATGAATTTTTAATATCTGCACTCCAGATTTTCAACATTTCCATTTTACCACACCTCCTTATGAGCAGTATAGCTGTCATTTTTCACATCTCCCAAAATGTGTTTCCGTTCATGTAGTGCACAATGGCCCAATCGGTGTGAAATCAATGTTTGGGACAGATTAAGAAAATCACAGTGACACTGTTCATGAGCAGAGGTCTTAAAATGGCTATGTTGAACATTTGGTGAAAAATTCCCAAAAATGACTGTTTCTGACGTCGTTACGTAGTTCTATGCGCCCGTAAAGTCATAATTTTAATATTTCCACTGCAGGTTTTCAACATTGCCATTTTACTACACCTCCTTATGAACAGTATAGCTGTCATTTTTCACATCTCCCCTAAAATGTGTTTTGTGCACGTAGCTCGCAATGGTGCAGCCGGTGTGCAAACTCAATGTTTGGGACAGATTAAGAAAATCACAGTGACACTGTTTATGAGCAGAGGTCTTACAATGGCTATGTTGAAAATTTGGCAAAGAAATTCCCAAAAATGACTGTTTTATGAGCGTGCATTGAGCAGTTCCTACGCACGCTCATAAGTCTGCCAATTTTTAATATTTGCACTCTGGATTTTCAACATTGCCATTTTACCACACCTCCTTATGAGCAGTACAGCTGGCATTTTTCACATCTCTCCCAAAATGTGTTTCCTCACATGTAGCGCACAATGGTGCAGTCAGTGTGCAAAATTAATGTTTGGGACAGATTAAGAAAATCACAGTGACACTGTTCATGAGCAGAAGTCTTAAAATGGCTATGTTGACAATTTGGTGATAAAAGTCCATAAAATGACTGTGTTACATGTGAGCATTGTGCTGTTTCCATGCACCCTTGTAAGTTCATGAATTTGTAATTTTTTCAGTCCATATTTTCACCAGTGGCATTTTTCCACACTTCCTTATGAACAGTACAGCTGTCATTTTCCACAACATGGCTGAAATGTGTTTTCACACTTTCTGTACAGAAATGCGTAGGCCCTCTGGGAAATCAGTGTTCAGAACAGATTAAGTAAATGACAGTGACACTGTTCAGGAGCGGAGGTCCCAAAATGCCTGTGTTGACAATCTGCTGTAAAAATCTACAAAGTAATTACATTAAGGAGTCGTTGCACAGTTTCTACAAGCTCATGACTTCACCAGTTTTTACTATTTTTACTGCAGATTTTCAACATTGCCATTTTTACACCTCCCCATGAACAGTAGAGCTGTCATTTCTCACATCCTGTTTGAAATGTGTTTCGCACCTTTGGTGCCAAATACCGTAGTCACTGTGCAAAATCAGCTTCGGCTAACAAACTGACATTACCACTGTTCATAAGGTGGGGGTCACAAAAAACCCATGCTGAAAATTTGGAGTGAAAATACCAACAAACGCCTAAGGTGTTAGGGTTTCCAACCATAACGCCCCACCCTGTAGAGACTGACAGGCATCATGGGTGTGACTTGGAATTGTCACCTGTAATGCTCATACCATTCCACCCCCACGCGCACCCTGCAGCAAGTGAGAGGCATCAAGGTGTGTCTTGGACTCTTCAGCCCCAAAGTTCACCCCATTCTCCTACACTGCACCCTTCTCATCATATTTTCTAACAAAGCGGGGTGAGCATAATGGCCAAAGACCCCAAGACACACCGTAACACTTGTCAGTGTCTGCAGGGTAGGGTGTGGTGAAATAGCATGGCTGTTATGCCTGATGACCCAAAGGTACACCCCACCAATGCCAATGCCAGCAAGCAAACATTTGGCATTGACAAATGCTTGTTTTTAAGTTGTGTGTGTGTGTGTGTGCGTGCGTGCGTGCGTGTGTGTGTAAGAACAGGACTATGAAGGCAAATAACATTTAATTATTATGTCTTTAAATTTGAAGCAGTTTTATTTTTAGGACCTAGTTGATGGTTTTTAGTGAGTAAAGGTGACGGACATATTTGTGATTTCAGTCAGGGATGTGAAGTAGTATTGATTTTATTGTGACGAGGTTGCTAGATCTTCTTCCAGTGTGGTTGTGCTGGGATATCAGCACAGGCTTCCGAACTCCTCAGCCAATCAGATTTCTAGATTTGCTAAACACATTTTATAAATCTGTCTAATCACCCCAGTGTATTGCTTTTTGTTTTGGGTTTGAAATATTCCTATGTTTTCCTTTGAGCTCCATATTATTGCAGTCTTTTTCCTGCCATATAATCATTTTTAATTACTTAGCAGTTCCGGAACCCAGTGATGTCAGTTGAGCAGAAGACTACAGTGAAGCAGAACATGGTAACATCTGCTGAACTTTTGTCTGAGATCATGTCTCTTGTAAAGTGCTGTACTTAAAGTGACAGTAAACATAACGTACTATTAAACTGCCAACAGTGAATATGATGCCAAACATTAAAAATGTATACAATTAATCTAAGCTAGTACTTTTGTTTACTGTCACTTTAAGGACTGCACTTTATAAGAAACATGATCTCAAACATCCCGGACTCCTGAAGAAGCAAAATGTAAAACTGGTAGAGTCAGTTCTCCTTTACAGTTGTTGTTTTCCGGTGTCCTGCCAAGAGATTTTAGGTGCAATATATAATACGCATTACTCTACTGTATTATTACACTTTGAATGTATCTCTGCACAGCACTTTAATAAACAGTTACTGTGCTGAATTCCCTGTTGCTGGTCTGGCTTTGTTCTGCTTCTGCTTGTTTCAAGCTGGCCATGGCACAGTGTTCTGTGGAGTGGTTAGTTTGCTTTTTTGAACTCTTTTTTTCGAATGTAAACAATATTATGTTCCTTTTAAAACATGGCAAGGCAATTTTATTTTTAGGTGCTCAAATCAAACTCATTAATCCCGTTCTAGAATTTGTTTTGTTAGTTATAAACTATTTTTGTGTAATTTCATTTACTGATTGCAACCATGTGTACTGCACTTTTAGAGACAATTGTGCAAGAGAGCTCTGCTATCAATTTTCTCTACATAAATCAAAAAAACTTAAAGCTTGAAGCTAGATTAAAAATAAATTGCTCAATCATGGCATAGGGTTCCCAATTTCAGTTCTGAAGTGATAAGAAGAGCTAAAAGAAAACTGCAGGTACAAATGTGCCTTTAGTAAGTAATCAAGTTACAAATATTTGTTTTTAGAGTGCCCCATCCAGCAGGCTCTGGGGACAGTACAAAAAAGGCAGAGCCTACATTTAAAAATACAAATAATAAATTACAGCCAATGTAAAATCGGCTAAAATGTTACATAAAACTGCAGCAGTTTAATAAA
The DNA here is from genome assembly GCA_016271365.2 of Neoceratodus forsteri. Taxonomy (NCBI): domain Eukaryota; kingdom Metazoa; phylum Chordata; order Ceratodontiformes; family Ceratodontidae; genus Neoceratodus; species Neoceratodus forsteri. The sequence continues at coordinate 1,340,812,125 of CM057449.1, read as the reverse complement.
CATTAGCATTCTGGATATGCCTTCCTGAAAAGATGTGCCTTTAGGTCCTGCTTAAAGGCTCCCACTGATGGGGCCTTCCTCAATTATCTTGGCAGCAAGTTCCACAATACTGGGCCCACCACCTCGAAAGCACGATCTCCAGAGGATTTGAGGCAGGCTCTGGGAACCGCTAGGAGGCCCTCAGTGGAGGAGCAGAGTGAATGCACAGCACAAGCTGGAGTTAGGAGGCCATTTAGGTAACCAGGGCTTGATCCATGTTAGAACTTATAGGTGAGCAAGCCCACCTCGAAGAGGATTCTCCACCTAACCAGCAGCCATTGCAGTTCATGCAGAACCAGGGTCAAAAGACAGGACCACAGAAGGCCCATCAGTAATATGGCTGCTGTGTTCAGTACCAGCTGCAGGTGCTGGGGAACCCCTCCAGTGACCCTGAGATACAGAGCATTGCAGTAGTCAAGCTGGGATGTCATGAAAGCATGTACTAGTGAGGGCAAGTCATCAGGTGGAATCAAGAATTTAATCTGGGCAACATTCCTTAAGTGGTAAAAAACACTTTTGACAATGGATGACACATAAGCCTCGAGTGTCAATCCATTATCAAGGATTAAGCCCAGATTTTTCACTTTGCTATACACCATAAAAGGAGTGGATCCAAGGAATATTCCTGTTCCTCTCCCAACAGCGTCCACATCCTGTCGAAGACCTGTCTCAATTACCAGCACATCCATCTTGTCCAGATTGAGTCTTAGCCAGTTAGAGGCCATCCTAACCTGGATCTCGCCAGGCATTTATTTAGCACCTCCACAGCACCATCTGTCTTGGGAGCAAATTACATGTACAGCTGGGTATCATCTGCATAGCAGTGGAAACCCCAGCTTTACCATCTAATGATCTCTCCCAGGGGAAGCATATACACTGTGAACAATGCAGGTGACAGGATTATACCCTGGGGTACTACACAAGGCAGGATGAGAAATTTCTCATCACCACCTGCTGCATCCTGCCTGTAGGAAAGGACTCGAACCAGGTGATGACAGTACCAGTGAATCCACAGAGCCCTCTTAGGTGACCCAGTAGCACCACAGAGTTGACAATGTTGAATGCTGAGGAGAGAGTGAGAAGAACGGGAACTGGCCACTCTCCTCTATTCCTCGCATTGAAGAGATCATTCTGCACTCTGACTAATCCTGTTTCAATGCTATGTCTTGACTGAAAACTCAGCTGGAGAGGCTCACAGATGTCATAGGCCGCAAGGTGTGCCTCGAGCTGCAGAGCCACCACTTTCAAAATAACCTTTCCTAAAAATGGGAGGTTAGAAACAGGGCTATAATTCTCCAAGATGTCAGGGTGAAGAGACGGTTTCTTTAGGAAAGGTCTCACCAGAGCCTCTTTCAAGGCATCAGAAAAACAACCTCCAAAGTGAACACAAGACAATCTTGGTGAACGCTGAACCAAAGAACTTGACACATCACATTAAGAGACAAGCTGGGCCAGGGTCCAGCTCACAGTATGTGGGCCGCAGCTTCAAGATCACATAACAGACCTCAGCCACTCCAACTGACCTAAACTCTCTTCAAGCAATAGGATTGCTTCCTGACACTCTTGGCTCACCACCGCCAGGCCACTAAGGCCCCATTTGGGAGATCCCAGCCCTAATGGAGGACACCCTGTCAGAGAAGAACTGAAAGAACTCCTTGCACTGAGAGATTGAAAATGCTTTCTTCTGCTTTGGACAGGCATGATGAAGACTGCTGTCTATAATTCAAAAAAGCAGTGTTGGTCTATACCTCCCTGCAGCAATCTCCCTGGACAGAAACACTGCCTTCTAATGGGAGATTGCCTTTTGATATTTACCTTAGTGAAGTCTCAAAGCCAATCTGTCCTCCTCAGACAAAGTTCTTCATTAACAGTGCTCCAGCTTCTGAGCCTTGGTCTTCATCTCCTTCATCTATGATGCTATACACAATAATCTGAGAGGCATATCCAGAGATTACAACAAGGACTGTGTGTAAACTGCAGAGGAAGTTATAAATGCATAGTGGTCTTCAATGCAAAGTGCCAATAAAGTAGGTCACGGCTTACATTGGCTGGCTAGTGTGCCATTCACAAAGGCAAAGATGCAAATGAAGTCTAAAAGGTCAAAAGTGCAATCCACAGTTTGTATTTCCCTGAACCTTCATTACAGTCTCAATGGGTCCATGTGCATGGTGTTGTCTTCATTAGCATACAATGTTAACAGTAAACGGACCCTTCCTAAAGTTCTCATGTATATTTCAGCTTACCAGTGCTGTCTTTCACAGGTGCTGGTGTAGAATGAATTACAACAGGGTGAGAAGTAAACTCAGTTCCTTACTATCCTCTTCTCTTCTCTTCTCTTCTCTTCTCTTCTCTTCTCTTCTCTTCTTCTCTTCTTCTCTGTACCTCTGACCTACACCCTCTCTCTCTCTCTCTCTCTCTCCATGCTAAAACCTGCACTGTACAGGTTACCTCTCTTACACACTCCCCAATCTTTGATCTAATCCTCCTCACCCATCTATTCATCCTTCGCTTCCTCTGCCCTGAAAAGTTTAGTCTGTGACCATACCGACATGTCTCCTAATCACTCTTCATCTCCTCTCCCTATTTTCCCCAAAAGTCCCCTTTCACTCCTTGTGCCTCCCCCACCCATCCCTTTCTACTGTAAGTCTTCATTGCTACCTAAAACTGGTTGAGGCTTAGAGTTCTAGTGCTGCTTACTGAACATAAGTGCCTTTTGTAATGTTCTTGGCACTAAGTTCACAGTTTTTCCACTCTTCCACAATATACATTTCATGATAATTTACACCTACATGTACTTGATAACATTTTATACCTGTACCTGTACCTTTCCCATGAAGCATCTGGAAGTGAGCAGCTCTCAACTCACAACACTTTTCCAAGTGGAAACATTAAGGAAATAAAAATAAGCCTTCCAATAAAATTTATTATGCATTCAATGCCAAACCTCTGTTGGTTATTAGGTATGAAACACAAAGGCTCAAAAGTAGGGAAAGGCATAGTTAGGTTAAAAACAGTCTCCTGACATTGGTGAATCTATGACACGGTGTCCATTGGGGAATGTTACTGAAATCAACTATAAATGCATTCAGTTCCCCAAAACAAAATAATATTTACAGTCAATCACTTTGATTTATATAGCTCCTTATCCCTTGGGTGCAAGAAGCTTCACATAACAGAAATTGTATACAATTGTAGAAACAAATTAGTCTAATAATACAACAGCAATATACAAAGTAAAAACCTGAACTATCATAAGCAAATAAACCTGGGTTATGAAAAGCCAGGAAATTAATTTTATTACAAAAGTGAAATGGCTTTATAAAAGAGCAAATAAAAAGGAAATAAGTCAGTGCTGCAGCATGTACAGTACCTCAGATGGTTCTATACCACAAACCCAAATGTATTTATTCTGTTGTTTCCACAACAGGATAGTATCATATAGGTTAATACTTACTTTCAAAGAGCATCTCGGGCTAGAAAAGTGCAGCAGTGGTATGAGAAGTAAATAGGTAGGAAGCTGAACAAGCTTACCCCTCATACCAGCAGCAAGGGACTTAGGGGGAGGTCAGTAGGGGCTACTAGAAAGGGAGAGCAAGTAGGGAGGGGGGAGGAAGTGGGGTGAAGGGTGGTAACCTTGAATGCTAGGAGTCTAAGGAACAAAACAGCAGCATTATAGGCTCTCATGGTAGATGGAGAGGTGGACATGGCTGCCATCACTATCATTATGGGTGTAACTCCAGGACTCCAAAAATAGGACCCTCAGGATGGGAGTGGTGTACAGGCCAACCTCTCAGACTGAGGAGTTAGACAGGGAACTAGTGGGACAGATCAGAAGGAACTGCGGGAGGGGCAGCACGGTGACTGTGAGGGACTTCAGCCTGCTGGGAGTGGATTGGGGTACCACAGCCACCATGACTAGGAGGGAACAGGTACTTCTGGATGCCTTCCAGGACAGCTTCCTACTGCAGATGGTAAATGAGCCAACAAACTTAGGGAACACCCTAGACCTCATGCTGGCAAATGGTGAGTTTGCGAGGGAGCTGGGGATGGAGGAACCAATGGCGGGAGTAACCACCACTCCAGTGTGGTTCACAATAAACATGGGGAAAGGGGGAGTTGGAATGGGCACAAGGGTGTTAGACTGCAGGATGATGAGGGAAATAGTATAGGGGTATCTGGCCAGGATCCATCCAAACAAGGACACTAACCAGAAGTGGAAGGTCATTAAACTGGGAATTGATGAGGCAGCTGTAACATGTACAAGGGTTCAGAGTAATAGGGCTAGGGCCAAGAAGCCTAACTGGGGGAGCAGGGGAGTCATGGAAAACATAAGGAAGAAAAGAGCTGCCTTTAGAAGGTACAAAAAACAGGGAGGGGGGGAGTACAAAGAGGAATACCTGAAGAAGTCAAGGGAGGTGACAAGAGCAGTCAGGTCTGCCAAGGCATCCAGAACTCAGGCGAGCACAGGACATCAAAGAGGGGGAGAAAGGCTTCTTCAGATACATCAGAGAGAAAAGGAGTTGTAAGGACCAAATAGTAAGGATAAAGAGGGACGGAGGTGGAAACAGGGCAGAACAGGCAGAAGCATTAAACAAGTACTTCTGCTCAGTATTTACTAAACAGAAAGGAGGAGCTGTACCTAAGGGGGTGGAGGGTGGGCATGGGGGAAGTGACAGACAGGGAAATCACAGTGGGCAGAGTACTGGAGGGCTTGAGGGCACTGAGGGTGGACAAGTCACCAGGGCCAGATGGCATACACCAAAGGGTGCTGAAGGAGCTGGCAGAAGTCCTGGCAGAACCCTTTGCAGACCTGTTCAATGCCTCCCTGGACTCGGGGAGTGTACCTCAGGAGGTGATCCTGTCACTATACAGGTCACTGGTTAGACCACACCTGGAGTACTGCCTGTTGTTCTGGCAACCGTACCTGAAGAAGGACATTAGGTTACTGGAGGGGGTGCAGCACAAAGCAACAAAAATGATCCAGGGGCTAGGTGACTAACCCTACAAGAGCAGGCTGAGGGAGTTCAACATGTACTCCCCGGAGGAGAGGTGGGATGAGGGGACATGACTGAAACCTTCAAGTACATGAAGGGAATAAATAAGATGGGCACAGAAGGGCTTTTCAAATTAAGGAGGGGAAGGACACTTGAGGGTACAATCTGAGACTGGAAGGGAGAAGGTTCAGGAGGGCAATGAGGAGACACTTTTACGGAGAGGATGGTGTCTGGGTGGATGCATTGCCAGTGCAAGTGGTATCCTGCAGAACAGTGGGCTGCTTCAAAAGGGGATGGGACAGGCAAGGGGAAGGTCACTGGAGGGGGGAGGGGCAGCTGCAGTATAAGGGCTGCTAGCTGCACAGTCGAGTAGACTTGATTGACCATAAGGCTTTTATCTGCTGGCAATTTTGTATGTTCATATATACAAAGGTTTCAGAGGCTCCTGCACAATAGTTTACAGTTAGTTATCATTCAACTACATTGAAATAATGCAAATTAACAAGGTTATTTCAGGTAGCAGGGTAAAATAGTATGGGTATCGCCTATTTCTGGCCGGGTAGGTTAGTTCAGCTAATGTAAGATAACTGTGTAATTCTCAGTTCAGGTAATTTGAGATGGGTAATGGTTAATGGATAATTAGGGCAGGACTTCCAGTCTGGAAGCAGACATTAAAAGGTCAGCCTGTGGGATCCTTCATGGAGCTTACAGCAGAATAGGAGCACATGAAACCTGGCTGACACCTGATTGGTCAGTGATATCTAAAGGGCTGTTCTCCATCTGCTGTGAGCCTGTGTGGTAAGGAATCCACAGATAGAGTGTGGGCAGCTGGCAGCAGTCTGGAAGCAGCTCTGTGGGCACTCAGTCTGCAGCACAAATTGCAGCCGTATTAAAGGCTTGTCTTTAAAAGTTTAATCAATCAACAGTTGAAATTAAAACCTACACTACATGAAGGAGCAAAGGGAGAAACAGTGGGGATTGAAACTATTTCAGCCAGGGGAGGGGGATCAGACTCAATTGAGAAGGTGATGCTGGGGAGAACAGAGAAGGAGCAAGGTGGGGAAAGACATTACGACAAAACACTGAAGGCAGCTGGTTTGAAATTAAAAGTTGAAATTATTACACTGTTCATCAGGTGCCCCTGAGCCTCTGTCATTTTTACTGTGGCATAGTCCGTTACACTGTCTGTCTCTACAGCAGTTAGTGAAATCCTTTTATGGCTGTATTTTGTGAGGTGCCCCGAGGCCCAAGCCCTGTCATTTCATTTATTACTGTGACATAGTCAATCACATTGTCAGTCTCAGCAGTTAGTGAAAGACTTGTATGCCTATATTACACTGTTTGTTAGGTACCCCTGACGTCCAAGCTCTGTCATTTTCATTTATTACTGTAACATAGTCAGCTATGCTGTCTGTCTCTGTAGTAATTTAGGAATCCTTTTCAGCTGTATTACACTGTTTGAGAGGTGACCCTGAGGTCCGAGCCCTGTCGCTTTATTTATTACTGTGACAAAGTTAGCTACACTGTCTGTCTCTGCAGACAGTTATTGAAACAAATATCCTTTCATGGCTTGTGTCTACTGTGTTTCATATTTCCCAGTCTATATCTACTAAATGTTTGTAAACAATGTCCCTTGCACTCTACAAATCCCACTCTATGTATCTCTACAATGCTATGTGCTCTGTGTACTATATCTATCTGTAACTAATCCGGTCACCCCTGAAAAAGGGACCTGTATTGGACCCAGTGGGCCTACCCAGTCAACAAACTTAAATAAATAAATAAATAAAAGGAAGTGCAGTGCTGCTGCATGTGCAGCTGTTAATATTATGGACAATATGAATCGTACCACTAATGAAGAACATAGCAACAATAATAATAACATCACCAGGACTAGCACTAAATGTCCTGAACAAAAATGCATGTTAGCAATGAAATGATAGTAGAGTTTTGGAAAGAACTGACTGAGTTACTCAGAGGTACTGACCATTTTGTCACATGTGCCAGCATACTTCCAGCTGCTGAAGCAGCATGCAAGGAGGTATCCTCCTCAAATATGACCTCAGATGCTGAGGCAGCTAATGCTGATAGAGATGTGGTGATACGGGGACTGGGAATAGGATAGCCAAGGCTATGTACCACATAATGATGATGATGGCATTTCCAGTTCTTCTGAATCTTGTGACGATGAGGTCAGTAGTTTCAATAAAGAGGTAGGAGATGATGCTGCTCTAAGGCATGAGAGACAAGTGCAGACAAAACAAATCATATGCTAAATGTAAGACTAAGAAGATGAGTACAAATGAGAACAATTTATTCCAACCAAAAAATGGCAGTGTAGGGCTTCCTCCGGGTCCCTTAACTGTACAAGGAATAGTGCCAGGCAACGTGGCACAGAGTAGAAAAGGTAAATCTTTAGTGTGGAATTTATTTTATATTGACCCTGCAGACAACTCTCGAGCTGTATGCAGTCTGTGCAAAAAGAGCATCAGTCATGGCAAAGGGACACATTTTGGAACATCAGTAATGATGCAACATGAAAAGCCAGAACACCCAATTGAGTGGGGCAGGATAAGAAGTAGTGTGGTTAGTATGGGTTGTAGTGCAGGTGGTAGTGAAGGTGACCATAGTGACAATGAACTGGAAGCAGAACTGACACCATGGTGCATATGAACATTCTTGCCAACGCTCTTAAGAGTATCAACAATGCAGAGAAAAGGGGCCAAAGCCAGGTTCTTGTTGGGCCATGCTCCAAAGTAATCATGAGGTTTTTGATTGTAATGATGAAGCACAGCTACATTGGCGAGTTTGAGATTATCAATGATCAGAGAGCTGTAAAAATTGTTGTTAATCCCACTGGCAGACTGAACAAGTGTGGAATTATCAGCCCCAGATTTAATGTTCAACTGAGGGATCGGGAGAAATGTCAGAACAACTTCCTGCCATCTCATCAGTTTGGGTGCATAGTGCTGAGCTGAGCACCTCAGCTGGCATCATTGACCATGAAAAAGCCAGGCAAAACACACACAGGAGGCATGATCCTGCAGTTCTTCTACTTGTCTTGTAAAAACAAGCATGCAAATAAAAATATTCAAATGGAAGCAGTAAAGAAGATGTAAGGAACTACAGACCAGTTAGTCTAATTCTGATGATGGAGACACTCCTTAAGGAAAGAACAGTGGAGCTCCTAGAAGTCATGGGGATGTTGGATCCCAGGCAACATGGGTTCCCTGCATGACAGTCCGGTCAAACTAATCTAATAGATTTCTTCTACTGGGTAAAAAAGGCAGTAGACCGGGGGGGGGCTGTAGACATTGCCTACCTAGATTTCAGCTAAGCCTTTGATACCGTCCCACATAGGAGACTGATCAACAAGCTAGGAAGCCTGGGGATGGAACACAAGGTGATAAACTGGATTGAAAACTGGTTAAAGGACTGAAAACAGAGGGTAGTGGTAAATGGAACAGAATCAGAGGAAAGGGAGGTGACCAATGTGGTACCTCAAGGGTTGGTTCCGGGGCCGGTCCTCTTCAATGTCTTCATCAGTGACATTGCAGATGGGCAAGAGGGAAAGGTTTGCCTGTTTGCAGATGGCACCAAGATCTGCAACTGGGTGGATACCCCAGAGGGGGTAGAAAGGATGAGAAAGGACCTGCAATGGTTGGAGAGAGGATCAGATGCATGGCAACTAAGGTTTAATGCAAAGAAATGCAAAATCATGCACATGGGGAGCAAGAGCCCTGGAGCAAGCTACAGGTTGGGGGGAGAGCTGTTGGCAGTTACTAAGGAAGAGAGGGACTTGGGAGTTATAATCACAGATGGCCTGAAGGCCACAAGGCAAATGGCTAAGGTGGTGGGGAAGGCCAGAGATGCTGGGGTGTATTGGAAGGGGAATCACAAGCCGAAGGAGGGAGGAGGTAGTTCCACTGTACAGACACTGGTGAGGCTCTCACCATGAGCACTGTGTCCAGTTCTGGAGGCCTCACCTTCATAAGGACATTGACAAAATGGAGACAGTACCGAGGAGGGCAACCAAAAAGTGAAGGGTCTGCATCATAATCCTTATGAGGAAAGAGTCAAAGACCTCAATTTGTACACGTTAGAGCTAAGAAGGAGAGAGCTGACATGATAAAATGTTCAAATGACTCAAGAGCATGAACAAGGTGGAAGGGCAACATATTCCAGTTTAGAAGTAGGTGCCAGAACAAGAGGGCATGATATAAGACTGATGGGTGGCTGCATAAGGGTAATGTCAGGAAGTCCTTTTTACAGAGAGTGGTGGATGAATGGAATATCCTGCCTCAGAAAGTCGTGGCCACCTGTACAGTGGCAGGCTTCAAACACGCATGGGATAGGTATAAAGGAATATTAGAGACAGGAAGAAAAAGCTAAAGCCAGTGACCAGATAGGGTCAGTGGCCACTTCGTCAGGTAGTATAAACAGGCAGACTGGATGGGTCTGGTGGCCATTATCTGATGACAGTATCCATGTATCTATGTATCTAAGTGACATTGAATCACTTGATTGGTTCTTGCAGTCTTCCCAGACAAACATAGATTGTTTTCTTATACCATGAAGTACTGGAAAATCCCAAAACAATACATGAAAAAAGGCATGAAAAATACATTCTCAAAATTTAAAATATCTTGTCAACTAACATTAAAAGAAAGTGTAGCAAAGATATCACAATTGCCCACAATCATTTAATATGCCAGCTGTTAAATAGAGCCATTGAAGAGCTATTGGCCAATTGTCAACTCCCTTTGCTTTTGTTGCCCAAAAGGTTTCCTTAAGTTAATGAACCAAATTGAGCCATGGTACATTGTTCCCTGTTGAATATATTTCTCGAAAAAGTCTGTTCCACAGTTGTATGACTTGGTGTGTACTAAAGTCATTAACAGTTGAAACTCTCTGAGGTGAAGCAAGTTCACATAAACTAAAGATATATGGACCAACAACCAAACAATTGATTACATGACTGTTACAGTTCATTGGATAAATTTTCATTCAGAAAGTAATAATCCCCACTCCACAGCAAGCAGTAGGAAGCAGGCTGTATTATGTGTCACTTCTTTTGAGGAAAACCACACTGCTGCGAATATTTTGCAGGAGCTGCAACAATTCCAGAAATGGCTTACTCTCTATCCATAGGGTTCATAATGTCAGATAATGGTGCCAACATAGTCAGAGCTGTTAGAGATGGCAACTAACACATACCTTGTTTTGCACATTGTTTAAATCTTCTCATACAAGATTTCTTAAATGGAAAAGAAAACCTGTTAGGTCTTGCTAGGAAAATACGTGGGCATTTCAGCCACTCTGTGAAAGGGCTGCAGAGGGCAAACAACTTACCACTGCATACATTAAAGCAGAAAGTTCCAACCCACTGAATTCAACATTTTACATGTTGGAAAGGCTTCTTGAACAGAAAAAAAGCTGTCCTCTCATAGCCCTTTGGCTAACAATGCCTCCGTTGTCACCTCCAACAGGGATCTACATCAGCGAGAAGAGCCTGCTACTACACACCTTTGAGCCCTTGCTTGCAGATACAGCCCGGACAGCACTTGGGAACTCAAGGCTGCATGGCTGTCTCTGTAAATTTTCAAAGGACAATTGTTTTCTCTTGGGACAGCTCTTATTGGTTGCCTGTGATCCATGAGCGCCTTGTTTGGCTCCTTCTCCTGCCCAGTATTTTCAATTCCTTCTGACTGGACTATGTCACTACCATCAGCCAAATTAACCTTTTTTTACCCCAATCCTGTATTGCCTCTGATTTCTGGACTGTTTTTATACTCGGTGCTGCATCGGAATTTTAGCCTTTGCAGGGGGTCTTGTCTCCAGTAAACCACTGATTTTTCTCATGCATCAACTGCCGAATTTCTTCAGTTTAAAGTGTACTTTTGCTTGTATTTAACTGTATATTTGAACTGGGAATTTTAGAGGGCTAGGCTGTATTCCTGATTCTGTGCTAAAACTTGAACAATTCTGAGCCTCTGCTACCAAATTGGGGTTTTCTGTGAAAGCCACTTTCAGTTAATTTGTCCTGTCCACCCCCAACTTGAGCTTCTTTTGTTTCTTCCCTTTGCTGTCCCTGCTGGCACCTAACTCACTGTCTGTGACCCACCCTCCAATTTAACTCCCATTATTTGTGACACAGCTCTTTCATGAATTTGTAAAGCAGGAAGCCTCCCAATGTTTCCTGAGCTATAGCTAACCCCTGCTTGTCCCTTCTCCCTCAGGCATTCTCTCATAGCCCTTTGGGCTAATAACACCTCTGTGGTCACCTCTGACAGGGATCTACAAGCCTCCATGGTGAGAAGAGACTGCTGCCACACTCCCCGAACCCTTACTTGCAGGTACGGCTTGACAGCGCCTGGGAACTCAAGGCTGCATAGCTGTCTCTGTAAATTTTCAAAGGGCAAGTGCCTTTCTCTTGGGACAGCTCTTATTGATCACCAGTGGTCCATGAGCTACTTGTTTGGCTCCTTATCCTGCCCAGCATTTCCAATTCCTCCTGACTGGACTACATCACTACCATTGGCCAAATTAACCTTTTCTTTTCCCCTAATCCTAATCCAAGTGTTGACTTTTCCATTAGCAGATTATATTTTCTAGACACTAGAAGGCCCAGTTTTAAGTGCACTCACCCAATCCAATCCCTGCCTCATTTCGCTTATTGTTTGGTCAGTCTATCCTTATTCATCAGTCTTTTCCCCCTTCCTCTTCTACTTCTGTCAAGACCAATCTCTAGCTACCTATTTTTCCCCAGATTTGCACAACTTGCTAGTGGCTGTCAGTTCCCTCTGGCACTGGCCACTTTTTCGCTGACACCCCTCCAAATTTCATTGTTCTGTGCCCCCACTATTCAATCTAACCTGACTGGTAAGCACCCCCCATCTAACTACAGCATGCCCATCCACTTTCTCCACTTTCCCTCCTTCTAATTCTCCTTTCCATCTTCTCTAACAGAACTCCACAAACTTCTCAATTTAAAACCCGGCCCCCTCTCCCTCCCCCATCAATCTCCTAACCCACTCCTTCATTTTTACTATTACCCCCTCTTCCCCTCAAATACTCTGGACTCACTTCCCCCACATACCCCTTGAAATGTTATTCACAGCTTCTAGCCACCTCGCTTTCTTTCATCTCCTGATTATCCACTCACCCAGCCCCCCTTCCCCCAAACACATCACAAATACTCTACCCTAAGGAAATGTACATCCCAATCCTGGTCCCCTTCCCCCCTCCTCCAGCTGCATTCCTCCCATTAAAGTACAACCTTCCAACATCACCTCTGCCCTCCCAAAAGGCCTAAAGATCATTCACTTAAATATCTGTAGCCTTATCCCAAAAATTGATCTGTTATAGCTAATGATAATCTCCCTCACTCCAGACATTCTAATCTTAACTGAAACTTGGCTGAATACTAAAATTTCTGATCCCTCCATTGCCATCCCAGGCTATTCCTTAGTCAGGCAGGATAGAGCTGGTAGGGGAGGTGGAGTAGCCATGTATATAGAGTCCTCCCTCCAATACACTACCATTCTCTCATCTGCCTTACCCTCCACTTACGAAGCCCTGGTAGTAAATATTGCCCTGCCTTTCTCAGTCCCTATCTTTATTGCTGGTATCTACTGTTGCCCAGGTATCAAGCCCTCTGAATCTATTGACCTCATCACCTTTATAACTTCTGTCTCACTTAAAGGTGAGCTTTATGTATAAGGTGATGTAAATTGAAACTGGCTGTCATCAACCACTTCTAAGACACAAAGTGATATCTCTGCTCTAAATCTCTCCCAATTCATCCAAGAGCCTATCTGACTAAATCACAAAACCCCAACCACTCACTGTTAGGCTGGGATCTCACCTCCCACCCTCACTGAGTCATCAAGTCTGACATCCTCCTGGATGCCCTCAATGATCCCCACCCTATCTCTATGGTCAGCAAGGTTCACAGACCTAAACCACCACCTAAAATCCTGCAACTCTGCTCGTTCAGTTCCCTTGACTTAAACTGTCTCCTCAATGATATATCCAATTCTGATTGGTCCCCAATTGCATCTGCCACTTCCATCGACCAAGCCCTCACTTACTTCAAAGACAGATTTATAGCTACCTGGGACTTACATGCCCCATTCAAATGCACTAGAGTCCAAGGTATCCATCATCCCTGGATCACCCCTGAATTAATGACCTGCCTCAGGGAGCATGATAAAGTGTGGAGGAAACATAAGGCTTCTCAGCTCCCCATCAGTCCTTACTAACTATTGCAGGCTAAGTTGCCACTTGCTAACAGATGCCTGGCTCACTGTGTTAAACTAACTTCCAAACTTTGGCTTGGTGTGCTTCCTTCCTTCCTCAGGCATAACTAAAAAAGGGATGGTCCCAGTTACCTCTTGGTTAAAAATAAAAATGATTAAACAAACAAATAAACCTCTCATGCTTCCTTTCTCTCCTCTACCTTCCTCCCACTCCCTCAGATCCTCCAACACTCACACCCCGCTTGTCCCCCCATCACACCACCCTCATCAGTCAATCAGGCTTCTCCCATCACTTCCTCAAAATCTGGAACTCTGTCCCACCTCAAATACAACACTCCTCCTCCTTCCACTACCTTGCCTCTGCCTTACTTAACTTTCTGTCTGTTAGCTGCTCCTGCTACAATCCACCTTCTCTTGTTCCCCTATGAGCCTGCTTCAGCTTCATGCCCACCTTTTTCCTGCCAAACCCTCCCCTACATCCTCCCCCAGTACTCCTTCCTTTTCACCTTACTCCCACCCCTGTTCCCTCCTCTGTACACCAGCTTATCCTCACTACCCACTCACAGTTGCATAGCCTAGGCCCCTGGCAGGGTTCTCTGCATCCTGGAGGGGTCCAGAACCTAGGCAAATACCTTCCTTGCCTCCTACTTCCACCCCATTCTTTCCTGAAAGGGCTGGGTCTCAGCCCTTCTTCTCTCCTACCTTCCTCTCTCTCTCTTGGTCCTTCTGAAGCCTACTCCCCATCTCTGCCTATTTCCCTCCTGTTGTGCTCTACCTCTGCTGGTTTGCAACCTGCTTCCCTTCTATCATGCTCTATCTCTGTCTTGTGCAGGCAGGGACCACAGCATACTGGAGGGCCAGGCCCTGGCAGACTCTTCTCTTTTCCCTATTCTTTCCTGATGTACTTTAACTCCCACTGCCTATAACCTGCTTCCTCCTGTTCATGTTTGACCTCTGCCTGGTGCAGGCAGGGTCCCCAGCATTCTGGAGAGGTCAGGTCCTGGCATACCCTTCTCCTCTGCCCTTTTCTTCCCCTCCTCCAAACTCCCTTTCTACCCCTGCTCTTTGCCTATATGCCCCAACCCATCCCTCCCCCTCTTCCTAGCTATAGTTATTGGCTAATCCCCAATCTGTAATGCACTTATAGTCAACCTTGCACTTTTGTTACACCTTGTAAATTTTGTTCTATCTGTGTCTTTCCTCACAGTCTTGCCCTAGTTCAGCCTCCTTCTATTCTATTCTATTCAGCAATTGTCTAACTACAAAGCTATGTCCCACCTAGTGTTTGCTAAGATATTTGTGCTACCGTATCTATCTAGTTCAAGACTGTAAGCATTGTATCCATCTAGTTCATACCTGTTAGAATTCCTCCTTTTCAGTACTTATGTATAGTCTGCTCACTTTATTGAATTTAATTAAATTGTATATCTATATTGTGTACCAAATCTCTTTATATGATCCTTATGTTCCCCTACCCCCCAGGTCACACCGGGAGATGAGCAACTTGTTGCTCAGTGTGCCTTCCTGGTGAAACATTTCAATAAAAAAATAAAACATGACTACACCATGCAGAATCAAATGGATAAAGTAGACATCATGCTCAGTTCCATCAGTTGGAGTCTACTTGAATCTTTGGTCACCTTATTGGATTAGAAACTGCCATGTGAGATGTCAGTGTGGACAGTGCAACTCTGAGTAAATTCTTCCTCAAATAAGATATCTTCACATTTTCCTTGATGACATTAAGAAAGACTTTCAGTCAAAAGAAGACACCACCACTGTTATGCTGGCAGATGACTTGATTCTCAGACTGTTGACTGATCAGAGAATAAATGACATGTTTAAAAATGACACCTATGTGTTGGCTATGTTTGCTAGACCCCTGCTTCACCACTGCCACCACACCAGGCACATGTGCCACACCATTCTTAGTTTTGTCAATCATCAGTTTATTATGCATGATGCCCGCCATGGGTATAATTTCTGGAAATAGCAGCAGCCCTAATAAGATCAGCTGTGCCTCTCATACCTACCTCAGTAATGCCCACCATAGGTATAATTTATTGACTCACCAGCAGGCTCACTCACAGCAGCTGCACCTCTTGGACCTGCCTCAGCAATGCCCACTATGGGTATAATTTTTGGAAACAGCAGCAGGCTCAGTCAGAGCATATGCACATCTCATACCTGCCTTATCAATGCCTGTCATGGGTATGACTTTTTGGAAACAGCAGTAGACTCACTCAGAGCACCTGCACCTCTTGTACTTGTCTCAGCAATGCCCACCATGGATAACATTTTTGGAAACCTAACAAACAGTGTAATACAGCCATAAAAGGATATTGTTTCATGAACTACTGCAGAGAGAAGCAGTGTAGCTAACTAAGTTGTAAGTAATACATGACAGGGCTTGGGGCACCTAACAACCAGTGTAGTAGTATACAGCCTACAGTAAAAAACAGTCTTTCACATTTTTGTTATGGTCAGGGTAGGGTAATAGGGTAGTAGAATGATTAGCGTTGGAAAATTCAAATTCCAAGACTGTAAAAAATAAAATAAATAAAAATAAACTACCCGACCCTAACCAACTACCCATTTTTCATTAGGGTATTTTAGGGTAATTTGGGGTAGTTTAGAGGTACCCACGGGTAGTGTTTAGGGTAGGGTATTTGCCTACCTGCCCATGCCTATATAAACTATTATTTAGGTGTAGGTGAAATAAATTACTTACATATAAATGATTTACTCCAAAGAGCTGCCATGTGGCTGCTCATTCTACCCTCTGCAGATCTGCAGATCTGTTGGCACTCTTGTCATGAATGCTGTTGGTTTTGAATTACTGACAAGTACACTGTGTATGTGATGAGATTAGGCATCTTACAGCTGTGTTAATTTATCTAGTAAACTCTTAATGATAATAAGTAACACTTAGAATATTTATTATGGTAAAATTAATGCAGGATTACATATGCCTATACTGTATTTAAAAGCCTCTTGGCATGCTTTCAAACAAAATGTCTTCATAAGGGTCATCCTAGGTACAGCAATTGTTAGTTTAGTTTAAACCTAGAGATACTAGGAGAATTATCCAGGCACTAACATGATCTGAAGCATAAGCACTGAAGTTCCCTTATTTCGGAGGATTGCTGCAAGCATTACCATCACCTGGACACTGTTTCTTTAAGATAAATTTGAATAAGAACTTTAATTACTGCAGCAAAAGGAATCATTAAGTATTGTATAGAGGCTATTTGTGAACATCAGTGGAGTCAGTTGCATCAATAGCTGTTGCTGACATTCCTCAAGCATCAAAGAATGCTTGTTTCATTGCACTGATGTAGCTTTTCTGTGAAGGAAATGGAATGTGCTAAAGCATTGATCCCCTAACCTATGATTACTGAAATTTCTAGTTGAGTAATGCCAATGTTTTCATCCCTGGTGCACCTCTGAAAGGAGACAGAGTTATAAAAAGTGCAGCTGTAAATCTATTTCTTTTAGTAGTACTTACACTCCTCCATAGTAGGGGCAGACATTGTGCTTGTAACCCAGTTTACATTCTGGTTGTGATCTCAAAATGTAACCTTAAAGATCTCAGTCAAGCTGAGTCAGTGCATTTTGGTTGGGGTACCGATCTGAATTCAGCTTTGGCGACATTATAGAGTAGAAACAATCTTCTCAGTGACTCAATCCCAATTCAAATCCAGAGCAGCTTGGCATCTTGATTTGGGGGTGGGGATCTGAATCTGAACAAGTTCTCTTACTTGCTGTATATAACATTAAGTACTTAATGAAAACAGCGTTGTGTGTATGCCAGACAAATAGTATTGTAGCTGGCCAGAAATTGCCTGAGTGTGATAAATCTGAAGTATTCTAAAACAAATTGTAGTACTGAAAAATGTATCAGGTTATTATGAATATCATGGGTGTTATTAATTTTATAACATTACATGCAGGGCATACTGGAGATCTCAATGGATCTTTAAAGAAAATGGCCATTCATAGTAAAAAGGAGGTTTGCAGTAATAAAACATTTTTAATGGGTTTCAATGATTCTGAGGTTAGCAAAGTCTTAAACAAGCATTGGCCAACACCAAATGTTCACTTACTTGTATTTGGTGCGCAGTTGTTGGACATAGATAGTGCTGTAGTTAAAATGAACAAATTAATAACGTGAGATAGAAAAGTGAAATTGTCATGACTGGGAAATGAAGACGTTCTCATATAATGTTGTTTTCATAGATTGTGATGTGTGCCTTGTGATTGGGCAATGGCATCAAAGCAAACAGAATAAGAAAGGCCGAGAGTGGGCAAAACTAGGAAGGAAATTCAGTAGTCTGATGCTGTAATAGGTAAAGAAGGGGTCACATGCCCCAAAAGCACAGTTCAGACTTAATACCAATTTATTCACATGCTTTGCAAGCACTCCTATTCACTAGATTCATGAAGTGTATGATTGAGCCTTGTTTATTTACAGTATGTTGTAATACATTAATTCCATGATTTGAAAGTACTGTGTATGCAAATAATATGGGCTGTGCAACATTTCTGCCATTCCCTGAGAAACTTTTAAACAGTGGCACATATGAAAGTAATAAACAGTAGCACGTGTGGAACAAAAAGCTGAGGTAAGATTTCAAGCAGGAATTAGGAGCCGCATAAGAAAACTCTTTACCTTGTATTTTCCAGCTTTGTGACCAGATGAAGACTTCAAAGGAAAAAGGAGGAGAAAGGATGAGAGTGGTGAAATAAAGGAGGAGATTCAGTATTCTGGAGCTGTGATAGGTGGAGATGGTGTATGCCCTCAAAGCTCCTGTCATCGCTCACACTCATACCAATTTATTCACATGCTATACAAGCAAACATGTTCACTTGATTCAAGGAGTATATGGTGTGAGCCTTGTTTATTTATATTGTACTTACCAAAATGCATTAATTTTAGTGTTTAAAACACAGGTAAGCAGAGTAACACAGCTCCTTATCTAAAGTGATCAATGACTGTAAGAACACAGTAGAGCACCTCTCTTGGTTGCTTCTGCCATGTATGAGAATACATGGAAAAGGCAAAGGAGGAGGAGGAGTAGCCTGATATGTCAGGAATAAATAATAATAATAATAATAATAAATAAATAATAATTTTATTTGTATAGCACCTTTCAAAGTATAGGGGTCTTGAAGGATGGAAACATCAGGGGCAGTAACGGGGAAACAGAATTGCTGAGTGTTCAGCTCATGGCATTCTCTGGCAAGAAACTATGGGTGGGGTGATCTATACACCCAGGACAGGGTCAAGAGAGATAAGGAGCTGGGGCAGAACTAGAAAGTAGGTGGCAAAAAAACCCTGTCAGATATTGATTGGGTTATTCCAGTGGCCAGAGATCCAGAAGTCATGCCTTAGTTTAGTTAGTTAGTTAGTTATGTAGGTATGAATGTATTTATTTATTTCAAAAGTTTTACCAGGAAAGTCAGACTGAACTAGTATCAGCTCATTTCCAGATGCAACCTGGAGGGGAAGAGATCAGAACAGAATAGATCCAAGGTTCAGTGCACACAAATTACACTGGATACATTGCAGGACTGCCTGCTGGTGCAACTGGTTAAGGAACCCACTTGGCAGGCTGCCATTCTCTGGTGCTCACCAACTCAGATGTGATAGGAGAAGTAAGGGGGGGCCATTAGTGTCCAATAGTGATAATTCTCTTTGGTTTGACCTAGACTTTGGGACAAGTAAGCCATCCTCAAATTCTGAAGTCCTAGATTTCACAAGGACAGACTTTTTGATTTTGATTTTTATCCAGCTATTATTGCAAGTCCCCAAGAGGATGATGAAGTTGATTGCATTCCACATGTGTACGAGTTTTACAAAGGATAAAAGGAGACACATAAAATAAAAAAACACATAATAAATATCTTTACCAATTTACAAATAATATAAAATGATGCATCTCATTAAAACACAGGTTACCTTGACATACATTTAAGCTTCATAATAATGGCTTTATCAGTATTCCATACAACTATTCCAAAGTTTAAATTGTAATATGTTAAATATTTCATTTTTATTTATTTCCAGGATATTCAACAGAATGAGGTAGCTGTTCCAGGACAATTTAGTCTGAGTAGACTGTATCAGGGATGCAGGAAAGAAGAGGGCAATCAGGGGCCATTCTCAAGGCAACAGAATCTTGCATGAGAATGGTAATCAAAAGAAACA
This sequence comes from Neoceratodus forsteri, assembly GCA_016271365.2. Taxonomy (NCBI): domain Eukaryota; kingdom Metazoa; phylum Chordata; order Ceratodontiformes; family Ceratodontidae; genus Neoceratodus; species Neoceratodus forsteri. The sequence continues at coordinate 1,340,792,620 of CM057449.1, read as the reverse complement.
GGTGCAATAGATCACTATGGTTTTCTGGTGAGGTCAGGGAAGCAGTGAGAGCCAAAAAGAAGTCATTCACCAGGTACAAGGAAAAACAAGGGAAGGAATAATGGGAACAGTATCAAATGAGAACAAGCCTTTAATAATACCACATTACACTACTGAATTACTGCACCTTTGAATGTACCTCTGCACAATACTTCAGTAAATGGCTTTTGTGCTGAATTCCCTGTTGCTTTTGCTGGCTTTGTGGGAAAAACAACAGGACAGTCAGGAAAGTAAAGGCAGACAAAGACCTACATATTGCGAAGGAGGTCAAAAGTGGGGGGAAACCTTTCCGCAGATATATTAGAAAAAAGAGAAAGAAGGAGGAGGAACTTTTAGGCTAACAGAGGGACGTAGCATAATTGAGGATGGGCAGAAAACAACCATTCTTAATGAACACTCCTGCTCTGTATTCACAAGGAAAGGCAAAGGGCCTCTACCAGAGAGTTCAATTAAGGCAGCTGTAAGGGGGAGCCCTGAGATGAGGCAGCAAGTATTTACCAATGAAAGGGTTCAGAAATCTAACATCCATAAAGATAGATAAGGCCTTGGGGCAAGATGAGATGCTTTGGAGAGAACTCAAGAAACTGGTAGTGGAATTAACTGATCCCCTGATAAGGATATTCAGTAGCACAATTAAGACGGGGTAGTTCCAACGACTGCAGTGTAGTGGGTGTAGTCCCACTCCATAATGGTGGGGACAATGAACAACTGGGTAACAACAAACCTGTCAGTCTTTAGTCTATTGAGGGTAAACTGATGGAGACACTAGTTAAAGAGGACCTCGAGGGCTATCTGGAGAGCAATGCACTCCAGGATAATTAACAGCACAGGTTTGTGGTAGGGAGGATTTGTCACACCAACCTGATAGTATTCTTTGACTGGGTAATGAGGGTAGTGGATAACTGCTATGCTGTGGATTTACTCTTCTTCACTTACAGCAAGGCTTTCAATCATTGTCTTACGGAAGGTTGCTGAAGAAGCTAAATGACTGGGGTGAAGTGAATGACACAGTTAAATGGGTGGACAACTAGTGGGAAAGGAGAAAATAGAGGGTTATGGTTGATGGAGTCAAATTGGAAGAGATGGAGGTCACCAGTGGGGTGCCCAAGGATCGGTCCTGGGTCTAGTCCTTTCAATATGTCCATCTCAGCAACATGGAGAAAAAATACAGGGCAAGATCTGTCTTTTGCAGATGATACTAAGCTCTGTGGCAGGGAAGACATCAAGGAGAAGGGTAGGAAGCTGCAATGAGTCTTGCAAAGGCTAGATAGGCAGTCAAATGTTTGGCAGTTGAAATCTAATGCCAAAAGTGCAAGGTGATGCAGATAGGAACAAGAACACCAGGGCAGAGCAGGGGGTGGTGGGGGTATAGCTGGGAATGACCTCTAAGAAAGAGACTGAAGGGTTATCTTCAGTTGCTCACTAAAACAATAATGTCAGTGGACCAGTCCTACAGTAAGGTAAACAGGATGGTGAAGTGAATAGGAAGGGGTACTGATAGCAAAAAGACAGATGTAATACTACTCTCCATAGATCACTATTGAGGCCCCACCTGGAGCATTGTATTCAGTTCTAGAGTCCTCACCTAAATAAAGGTGAGGACAGGCTAGAGTGGTGGGTAACCAAAATGATTCAGCCAACAGAGCAGCTCTTAAGAGGATCAGCTCTAGGAACTGAACATGTCTGGAGGCCTGTCGAGAAAGGGAAGATATTATAGAAACATCAAGTTCCTGAAAGGAATGAACAAGGTAAGCTGTGAGGAACTATTTAGCATAATAGCTGATGAAGAACACAGGGGCTTGAGTGGAAACCGATGGGGGAAGGTTCAAGAGGGATATGAGCATGTTTTATTTTACAGAAAGGGTAGTGGAGCTATTGAACAATCTGCCAGCTGATGTGGAGGGTGCCAATGGATTTAGTGATTTCAAACATTACTTGGGCAGAGTGATGGGCAGAGTGATTGCTAAGGGTGGTATCGGTATGGCAAAGAGCACGAGGTGAGTAGTGTGGGTTAGAACCCTGTATGTACAATAAGTCTTGGGTTTGGTAGGGTTTAATTGGCAGACTAGATGATCAATGGTCTTTTTCTGCCATCATTTTCTATGTTTCCATGTTTTTATATCAAAGAATACATTAATTCTATAAATTACAAGCATTGCATCATGGGAATGCATATGATAAGAGCTGTGGAACATCTTTGCCACACCCAGAGAAACAAAGTTTAATACAGAAGCACATATGAAAGTAGTAAACAGTAGCATCTGTGGGGAAACAAACAGATCAGGTTTCAAGCAGAAATTAGGAGTTACATAAGAAAACTCTCTACCTTGTATTTTCTAGCCTTGTGTCTGGGTAAGGACTTAAAGGAAAAAGAAAGAAAAAGGTGGAGTGTGGGTTGAATTAGGGAGGAGATTCAATATTCTGAAGCTGTGATAGGTGGAGAAGGAGCGTAAACCCCAAAGCCCTCTCCCAGTTCAGACCAATAACATATATGTTGGCATGCTTCTCAAGTGAACATAAAATTATATTTGTAATTGACAGGTACCTCAGTTTCTGAAGTTGGTAGCTCCAGTTCTCTGTAAGCATTTTTATACTTATCTAATATTTCTATCTCTTTTGTAAAATCGCCACAGGATTTGAAGTCTACTTTTGCTGTTCAGATTTTTAGAAGTTCATCTATAGATCCCATATCAAGCTTCTCCTCCTTCTTCAAACTATTAGAAAAGTTCAAAACACCTTCTTTTCCTTAAACACAATTTATTTCCACATTTCTAATCAGGATTTAGACCAAGGGCTCGAATCAAAAGGTTGGTCTAAGTTGCGCCAATGGCAGCTTGTGCCATTTTAGTTGCACCAGGAACCCTTCCTGAATCACTATTGGGTAGGGTCCTGGTTCATCTCTACAGCTTGTGGCAACTGTGACCATGCACCAAACAGACGATGCATCTGGTAGGTTTGCCTCAAGCTGTGGGCGAGTTTGAGCAACAGCTGAGCCCATCAAAAGCAACTAGCACAATGTAAGAACTAAACACAATTCTTCCCCTTCCTGGTATCTAGCAGTCCCCCCATCCCTAATGTTCTCTGTATGTACATAATAGAACTCCCTGGTGGTCTAACGGACCCCCCGCTCTCTATCTCCGATCACCCCCATATATATTTATATGTCTTTCCTGTGGTCTGTGGACCCCTTCCTATCTCAGATCTTCCCCATATATATTTATATTTCTTTTCCTAGTAGTCTAGCGGACTCCTCACCCAATCCCTGATCTCCCTCATATATAGTTATATGGCTTTCCCTTGTGGTCTAGCAGACCCCCTCCCTATCCCCAATCTGCTCCTATAATATAACACTTTCCCTGTTTGTCTAGTGGACCCCCTCCCAATCCCCAATCTCCCCCTTAATAAAACTTGTTTCATTACCTGGTGGTCTAGCAGACCCCCACCCCAGCAGGCAGTGGTCCATCAACCCACTCCCTGTCTTACTCCGCAACCAGCACAGTCCTCTGTCACCATGGCTGCTACTGTACACAGTATGCACTCATTGATTGACAGTTCAGTTAGCAGCCAGCCATGGTGGAGTGGAGGACTGTGCCGGCCGCCAGCTCAGAGATGGGATGGGGAGCAAGGTGGATGGGACACTGTCTGCTGGGGTAGGGGATCCACTAGACCACCAGGGAAATGAAACATGTTTTATGAAGGGCAAGATCAGGGATAGGGAGAGGGTATGCTAGATCACGAGGGAAAGAAATATGAATATATGTGGCCGGGATAAGACACATGGAGAGGGGTCCACTAGATCACCAGGGAAAGAAATATAAATATATATGGGGAGTTCGGGGATAGGGAGGGAGGTCTGCTAGACCACTAGGGAACAATATATATTTCATGGTGTGATTGGGGATAGGGAAGGGGGGACCACGGTACATGGCACAAGTTCTCTAACCCTCCCAGAGGACACACTTCTAAGTGTTGATCTTAGAGTACTTAGAATTTTGCCCTCTGGGAGGGTTTAGTGAATCCTGAATTAGAGGATATGGCAACCTGCATATGCCGCAAGCCCCCTAGCACCATGTTGCAGCCCATTTTGTGCTGCAAGGATGGCACAAGCCCCCTTTGGTTCACGCAGCCTATGTTTGATGCAGGCTGCTTTTGCAAATTGCTAATGGTGCATCTTTTGGTGCAAGCCACACATTGTGCCATTCCTTGTGGCGCAAGCTCCTTGGCCCATCAGGGGGGCTTCATGTAGCAGGCCCCAAATCAAAATCCCATTTATGCCGTGATAAAAGTGGTCAGTTACATTTTCACTTCCTTGTGACAATAAACAAATTTGTCCTGCAGCTTTCATTGATCTTACAAAGACTTTTAACCCATCATTCATAAAACAGTAATTAATTGCCTTACTAGCTTGGGCTTCAGTCCACAGACTCTTAAGGTTTAGTGCTTACAAATTTAAAAGATCTATGTGTTCAGACTGGACTATTTTCAGACTTCATTTGTGTAAATAAGGGAGTTCCCCAGGGATGTGTACTGGGATCGTACTGTTTTCTAGTCACATTTACGTTACATATTACATAATTTTACAGTATTTCTAATTTCTCAATGGTTCTGTAGCCAAGTTCTCACCCACTGCCTGCTCAGGCCCATTCACTAACAGGTTAACGTATAAAGCAGAGACCATTAGTGCTGGAAAATGTTAACCCTCCCCCAGATTTGATTATATGTTGCTTAGTACACAAGTCGGCATATGTGAGATTGATGGAAATGTTGGAATGCTGACTGCTCCTCCCATCTTACATAAGAGGGAAGAGCTTATGGACCACTCAGTTCCTGTGTGCTTGAACTAAGCTGCACTGTTCAAAGAAGTGCAGAGATAGTGATCTAAAAAGTGAGAAGCAGATGCCAAGATGGCAAGATGCAGAAGCTGGTGCTACTAGCATGGAGTACTTTATCTCTTCACAAACAAACTTTCAACGTGTGCTGCAATGGTAGGAGACCTCCTCTTTAGATCAGTTAAGATATACTGCTGTAAAAATCAACAACTTGTAGCCAGCCCGCTGGCGCGATTGAGCACTACTGCTCGCAATGCCGATGATGCAATGCCGGTGACCCGGATTAGGGATCAAGCTGGGGAGCTGGAGGGCTAGCTGTGGGGAGGAGGCTTGAGTGTCCCAGGACCGCTCAACTTCTCCTGGGGGAAGGGGTTGAAGCTTGGTGCTCTGCTGACCTCCGGCAGAGACCTGAGGTACAGCAAGCCAAAGCCACACAGAAGGGGCCTGCATGACAGATGTCAGTGCTTGTGCCTTGGCATCAGGGTGCATGTCATGCAAGAAAATGCAGGGAAAAAATGGCCCACTGTGCTCCCGGTAGATGGAACACCAGGCATAGATTCCCCAATGCCCCTGCCTGTCACAAACTGGTGTCCCGATGACACTAAGGAACTCAGGGTGTATGGGCCCCATCTCATCCCCACCTGGGGACAAATCAAGGCTATATGGAGAACCAACCACTTCAGACTCCAGGTAAGAGGGCAAGGACAGATGCCATGGGTGACTCCTGAATGGTGCAGAGTACAACTGGTGGAGGGATTATGAACAGCAGATAAAAAAATAAAATAAAAAATAAACTCTGGCTCCGTGCCACTGAGGGTTGAAGGGCTGGATGCTACCCCTCGTGCCACACTGATGACCCATGTTCAGGAATGAGCATGGGCCACTGGGGGTCAACAGCAGAGGGAGGGAGGGGACTGAACATCCGGAGGACAGCGCTGCTCTCCTGGGGAGGGAGGACTGGCACTCCCACTGAATGACTGCCCCCGGATGGAGGCCAGAGGGCAATGTGGGCATGAGGATGCCAGCAGAAGGGAGGATGCTGTGGGTCTTCTGCAGACGTGCGTGCACCTCCATGTCTGCACATCAGATGTGTGTGCCCCAGCAGGGGAAAATGGATGAAAATTGTGTAAATATCCTCAGGATGATGGCCCATCCACCACAGGATCTGCACCCAGACTGGGCAGGAAGGTAAGTCCGATGATTCCAGGGTGATGGGGCTGAGAGGGTCAGTCAGAAGGGACAGCCAAAGGTGAAAAGCAGCATAAATAGACAAAAAAATCAACAACTTGTCAGTATACTTTCAGCTGTGCCAAATTTGTTCACTGGTACATGGACCGATTGTTGGTCTCAGCTCATCAGCTCATGCTAATTTTGTCTCAGGCACTGAGAAGTAGTTTTTTTTCTGCAAAGTAGAGTCTGAAGAGATACTTTTTTGGGCAGTGGGCAGTGACTAAATGGCTGTGTGGATCTGGTGCCATGTGCTCCAACTGCTTGTTCTTTGAGCAATATGTGGGCTACAAAGTTGGAGCAGATTGAGCTCTGTGTTGGTGACAAGAAGTGGAAATGAGAGCATAAACAGCACCCAGAGTGTTTGTTAGCACTGAGCTGGTCATTACCCTTCACCAACACACAACCAGTCAAGAGTATTGTAAGAGAAATTCTTTTTCCATGAGAGCAGAATATTTGTGCTGTTTTGTGAAGAAGCATGGTAGTGACGCTTCCTACATCAAGCAAGCAAGCCAGCCCAAAGACTAATAAAAGGAATAAAATCTATATAGTCGTTATTGGAAAATAGTAAATGTACTGATTACACTGTTGTGTTCCACCATTTAAATATCCCTGCCCAGACAAATGATAATTTAAAAGTACAATATAACCACTTACTAAGTGTGGATTATTGTGGTTTGGAGCCATAGGCTGCAAAAATAATTTCTCACAGGAGCTGACATGTTGCTCATGTCATCCAAACATCAAACAAGATTTCATTTTTTCATTTCAAAATTGTGTTTATTAAAATCAATATACAAGGATGATGACAAGTCATTTAATTAATCACCAAAGAGCTCATCTTCAGTGACAGCCTAATCTTAATCTTACAATGTTATAACCTTTGTAACAAAATAGATAGATAGATAGATAGATAGATAGATAGATAGAAAGGTTGTAACCTTGTAAGATATATAAATAGTGGCTACATTATGGCTGGTGTTGAATAAACTATTTATGTGAATGAGTGGAGCATGACCTCAGATATCCTCACAGGTGGCGGTGTGCAGCAGAGCCACAAGTGATGGCAAGGAGTCACTCTCCTTCATTCACATAATAGTGTATTCAACAGCTAATCTAAAGTAGCCAATTTACTAATAAGACTGTGTTTTTGCTGTTTATTTTTGGTTTGACGATGTCACCACAATGGAATAAATGGATTAATTCCACTGCAGTGAGAATACATGTTTTTATGCAATGAGTTATTTGCTCACTCCTGTTGTAGACATATATATATATATATATATATATATATATATATGAAATAGATAAACCACTCTGAGGTGTGTGGTCATGCTCTGATATATGCACTCCTTGGTGTGCATCAACCACCCAAGGCGTGCGTATATCAGAATGTGACTGCACACCTCAGAGTGGTTTATCTACTGTATCTTATAAAATGTCAAAAGTGTTTTGGAGGAGGTTAAAAATGGAGGTGTGTGTGATATACAGACAGTCATGTGATGTGTTTTATACAATCAGAAGTTTGGATTTGGAGGATATTATTATCTCCATTTTATAACTACATATATACTATATATACTTAAACTACTCAAAAGGGGTTGTACCTACCTATCCCTCCACTTCTATCTCTTGGGCAGTCGCATACCTAAAATTAAGCCAGGCATGTTCCCTGTAGACATGTTTATACACCTGGCTCAGAGGCTCCTCCTGCTATCTGGTGATATTGAATCTAACCCTGGTCCCAAACTCTGCACCCCACTCTCTACCTCAACTAGCACTAAAAAAGGCCTGGTACTAGCCCATATGAACATTAGAAGCCTCCTGAGTCACCTGGCTGAACTTGAAGCCTGGGCTAAGTTGGTGGATCCTGACATACTATGCCTCACCGAAACCTGGTTGAAACCTACTGTATCCAGAGTACCTCCTGCCCTCTACCTGGGTATAATATTCTTGGTGAGATCGATCTGGGTCCAAGGGGGTGGGGTGGGGTCATATTACTATAAAGTCATCTGCATCTCTTAGCGTCCTACCAACCCTGATTCCCTCATGCTATGTAGAGCGCTGCATGCAACCCTGACCTTTCGGTGAAACACCTACATGTCGTTTGTGTGTATAACCCAGCCAACCAGTGGCTAATTGGTCTAGAACCTACTGCAGTACGTTCTCAAAATGTAAAACAAATGAAACACTCTCCTCGGTGACTTGAACCTGAACTGGCTGGGCCCACATCACAATCTCCTTGCATCTTTGATCCAGAAGCACAATTTTCACCAACTTATAACTATCTGCACTAGAACCACGTCTTCACTATCAGGGTCGTTACTGGACTGGATCCTTACAAATAGACGGATCATGTTTCCAAAGCTACCGTCCTGGCTGACTCACTTACATATCACTCTGCGCTCTGTCACTGGCGCTCCTGCCCGCCTGCTCCTCAACCACAACTGATTACCTTCACGAACTATGCTGCCCTCGATACACAAGCCTTCTTATCTGACATATCTGACATAGACTGGACTGACATTTTCTCCACCCAATGTTGACACTGCCCTTAACATATTTCTCACCAAGTTTGGCGAAGTACAAAAGAAACACCTCCCAAAGGTAAAAAGGAGAGTCAGAGGTCAGCAGTCAAGATGGCTAAATAAAGAACTCATATGTAAGTTAAAAGTCCGAGATAAGCAATGGAAACAATACAAAAAATCTGGGCTCCCCCTGGATCTTATCCTGTACAAGCAGTATAGAAATGATTGCAAAAGGGGCATCAGGCAGGCTAAAAGCATATACTGTCAAAATCTGCTGACTAACTCCTCCAATGACCCTCGAAAATTTTGGAGCCACATTAAAACTTTTTAGGATCTATGAAGCTGTCACCCCTCAGAAATGGTCCTGCAAGGTGTCCACTGTAATGACTCCTTCACTATTGCAAACGTTTAACCAGCAGTTTTCTGACCTATCTGCCTACACAGCTTCCTTCAATCTCCTGCTACACAACTGAACTCAACATTCCCTGGCGATTCACCTACCTCATCTAAACCATTCTACTTCAAAGCGGTCACCAGGCATCAAGTCTTCAAGCTGCTCAAGGCTATCTCTGACAATACCAGCCCGGCTCTGATGGAATGGAACCCCGTCTATTAAAGATGGCTGCTCACCATATCTGGACCATAGCTAGAATCTTCACCCTATCCCTCTCCAATGGCTCTGTCCCTGAAAACTGGAAGGCCAGCCAGAATTACTCCCGTGTTTAAAAAGGCAGCAAAATGACACGACCAACTACAGACCAATTGCTATACTATCAGTCCTTAGCAAGATCCTTGAGAAATTAGTCTCTATTCGTTACCAATTGCTGAAAACTCCAACTTACTCAATACAGCACAGCACGGGCTTTAGAAAACACCACAGCACCATGACTGCACTAGCAAAATTTCTCCTCTGACATTCTTACCAACATGGACAAAGGGAAGCTAACAGGGGCTGTTTTCATCGACCTCACTAAAGCGCTCGACCTTGTTGACCATCCTTTACTACTTGCCTCCCTCAGAAATCTGGGCTTCCTACCCTGTCACTACCTGATTCAGCAGCTACCTGCCAACAGGACTCAAGCAGTGAAATTCAACTCGGCGATCTCTGACAGTGCTGTTATCAATATTGGCGTCCCTCAGGGCTCCATTCTCGGTCCTCTCCTCTTCTCACTATTTGTAAACAATCTCCCTGATGTAGTAACCTCTGGCCACTCACTACTTTATGCTGATGACCTGGTCATCTATGCCCACTCTGACAATATCACCAACCTGAATGCTGCCCTTACCACAGACTTCCACTTGGTGCAGCGCTGGCTACACACCCAACGCCTTGTCCTTAACTCCAATAAAACTAAAGCCATGCTATTTGGATCCCCACACAAATTAAGAACCTGCTCTTCTTCTCTCTCTCTGTGCCTGACATTAATGGTAACCCTCTGGAGTCTGTTAGCTCTTTTCGCTACTTGGGCATTCACCTTGACCAAAATCTTGACCTAAAGCTGCACATCCAGGAAACTTGTAAATCTGTCAATTGTAAGCTAGGGCTGCTTACAGGACTAACTACCTGCTTACCCCGCCGCTAAACTGGCAATTGCTAGAGGAATCCTGTTACCAACCCTCACCTACGGTGCTCCCATCCTAACCATGGCCAGCAAAACTGCTTCTGCACCAATGGGACACCACCTTCAACAATGTTTGCAGGTATGCGGCTAAAGCACCGTGCCTGAAGCACCATTGTCAGCTATACAAAGACCTGGGCTGGCTATCTCCCTCCTCCACCAGGCAATATTACCTCTGCAACCTTTCGGACACCATCATCAGAGCATCAAAGCCAGCTGAGCTCTCAAAACTACTCCAACCAGTTATACCTTCACGGACCTTAGATCCTCTGACAAGTCCTTATTGAATATTCCTCTCTGCCGCACAAAAAGGGCTCGGAGCCTTCAGTTATGCTGCCCCTCACTTTTGGAACTTGCTGCCCAGGGACTAAGAAATGCTCCTTCTCACGATGCATTTAAGCACAATCTCAGAGCTTTCCCTTACCTCGATGGACAAATGTGTTTGTTTTGATCCCTCTTGAAATCCCATGCTCCTAACCTGTTCTCCTCCCTCCCTATTATGTATTATAGGCACTTGGCTTTTTATTCTTGGTTGTTTTTGCTTTTATGTTTCATGTTTGTTGATACTGTATAACATTGTTGTTCTGATGCCAATTGTAAAGCTCTCTAATTACTGCCTAGTCACTTAGCTTGCCCTCGCTCCTGAGCTGTTTTCCCCACCTTCATTCCTTATCCTGCACCCTCTGTTCCTGTAACACTTACTTTCCCAGCCCGCTCTCTTCCCTTCCCACTTAGCCATTTCTCCAGTACCCCTGTCATTACCCTCCCTTTTCCCTGCCCCTCCCTCTCCTGCTCTTGCCGCTCACCCTCCTCTAACCACCCTCCACCCCTCTCTGCCGTCTTTCGTTCCACCGCCCGGTAACAGGTTGCTACCTTGTACCGCTAATGCCGCAACTCTGCCGCCACCCTTCCTACCTTTCTTTCACCTTTCTGCCCTCTCCTGCCAGCTTTCCCTCCTTCTTTATTCTTCCTCTTCTCCTATGCTCAGTCCTCACCCTCCCTCTCCTATTTTATCCCACCTCCCACCAGTTTGCGTGACTCCCCTCTCTCCTGCCGCTTCGTAGTTCCACCGCCGGCAGCAGGTTACTACTCTACCCGCCAATGCCGTTTTCCACCGCCGCCTCTTGTCCTCCTCCTTCTTCTGCTCTGCGCTCTTACTAGGTGCACTCTATCTCCTACCCCACTCATTTCCCTATCTGTTCCGTGCCCTTCATCCCTTTCCCCATACCCTGCCCTTCCCACCCTACCCTTCCCTCCCCCATTCCTTTAGTTCAAATCCCTCCTCACCCTTACCTAGTCCCCCACCGCAATCCCCTGCACATCACCTCTCTCCTCTCTATTTTTGCACCCATAGCTTCACCTGTCCTGTTCCCCGACCTCCGTCTCTCTTGCCGACTCCCGGTTCCACTGTCCCGCCACAGGTGGTAAACTTCTCCCTAATGCCGCACTTGGTGCCTTAACCTCCCTCCTGTCCTCCCCTTTTTTGCTATTCATCCTACCACCCCCTGTCTCTGTCTCTCCTGCCCTACCCTTACACCTGTCCCCTACCACCTCTCCCCCTAGTTCTCAACAACTGAATACATGTAATTTTATCCTTATTGCTATGCTTGACTACACTGTGTGACTTTGTCCTCTGCAAATGTATCCTGCTCTGTGTAATTTCTTATGTATCCTGCAAATGTATCCTGCTTTGTGTAATCTCTTATGTATCACTGTGTTCTGTAACTGTACCTCCCGGTCGTGCCTGAAAATAGTCACTTGTTGGCTAGCGCCTTACCGGTCAACAAAAACTAAATAAATAAATATATATATATATACACACATATATACAATACATGTTTTGGGATAAATGAATGGATAAAAAGTGATATCTCAGTAGGGTAGTGGAGATATCATTGATATCTCCATGTTCCTATACATCATAGTGGTATCCCCATGTTCCTATACATCATGGAGATATCTCTATGTTCCTATATGTCATCCTAATCACAGTGAAAGTCTTTCACTTTCCAGGTCTAGTATCTCTCTACTACCTGTAAGCAATCCCCCCCCCCCCACACACAGACACATATGTCTCTCTATCTGGTTGATCCTGCCAATATATTTATGTAAAACAATTAATTTAGAACTTATCTGGTTGATCCTGCCACTTTGACATTTGGCCATGAATCATATCACTTTCACTTTCCACCTTAAAAGTAGCATGACTGAGCGGTACAAAAATCCACCCATTAGGAGATTACAGTTGTTCGCAGTAAAGAGCTCTGTATCCATTTAGTTTAAAAAAAACTCTGCAGTTTTGAATTTCTATACCAGAAGCTGCCGACTGTATTCAAAAGAAAGAAACAGAGAGAGTGAATCAGCAGCTTCACAGCAGCAGGAACCGTGAGCGTTTGTTGCTATAGCAACACATACTCGCGCTTCCTCCTGCTGCTCTGACGTTGCTGACTCGCACTCTCTCTCTCTTTTAAATATAGTCTACAACTTCTGAAAAACAAATACAAAACTACAGAGGTTTTTTTTAATAAATGGATACAGATCTCTTTACTGTGAACAACTGTAATCTCCTAATAAGTCGCTCTTCCTACCATTCGGTCAAACTACTTTTAAGGGGGAAAGTGAAAGTGATATGATTCTCGGCTAAATATCACAGTGGCAGGATCAACCAGATAAGTGCTTATATTAAATTGTTACTTAAAAATAATGGCAGGATCAACCAGATAACTTTATTCACATAATTTTAAACTGGCAGATTCAACCATATATATTTTTTTATTTTATATATGTCACTTCTTATGTTTTGGGTCGGGGGATATTTTCGATTGTGTTTGGGGAGGGGTTCCATTGCAATTCGGCGAAAACATTTGTTGTATAAACAGAACATGACATGGCCTGACTGAAGATATCATATTTATGTTCACAAGAGGCCAATAATATCATGATATCTTATCAGCGGCGTAAGCCATGAGTGAGATATCTTGATGTCATTACGCCAATGAAGATAAATATGATATCTTCAGTCAGGCCATGTCATATCCTCATATATATATATATAATAATTACTGGTGACACCTTTATCAACCTGATACATAAACCCCAAGAGTGAAGCTTGAGGGGTTTATACAAGCATCCATCACCAAGGGTGTGTGTGCAGAATTCAGTTTTTACACACTACCTCATCTCTTGTTCTATATAATTGCTGGGTAGCATTTTCTCACCTTGAAAACATTATCTAGTAATATAGAAAACAGTGGTTCTGGTAGTGCAGTCAGGCTGTAATTGCCCTTAATCTAGAGACTTAGAAACTGAACAGCAACTATATTTTTGAGAAGCTTGTGAAAACACTTACTCAGAGATGAGTCTGTTTACTGCATGCCAATCACAGTGTGTAGTGAGTGTGTGTGTGTGTGTGTGTGTGTGTGCTGTGAAGGCACAAAGGAGGTGCTCATGCATAGAGCTTAGGGAACCTGACATGTGTGCACCATTATAACCTGTTGCTTAGAATGGCAAATTGTAACTGGGTTTCACTATAGGAGAGTTGCTCCCCAGTTATTATATAATATTTATAATAAACATGTCACAGATTCAAACTGCTAAAATATATTTAAAAATACATACTGCTCCATCTTTGTCAACCAATTGAGAATAGCCTGGCAGAACTCCGGTGGTCTTTGACATTGTCAGAATTCGGTAGGCATGGTATTCCACAATTAAAAGATACTGATATTAAAAGCACAACTCTGCAGATGGTTCTGAAGTGAAGTACAGAATGTTCAATGCCTCAAATGACTATAGTCCTTCCTTAATGGGACAGAAATGAGGTCAGTTATGTAACATGGGGCTTTCTACTGCATGTTTCTCTGGACAAATCTGAGAGTGTGAGTCTCTTTCTCACTACTAGGGAGGATCATCCAAGACTTTAATTCAAGACAAATCAATGTGTGCCAAAAGGGGCATCTAAGGCAAATGTTGCCATATGATTAGACATTACATTCAGTTTGTTTAACAAAGTCTTGGAGCCTTCACCATAGACTATATCTCAGTAGTCAAATAATGGTACAAGCATGGCATTAATTACTTTCTGTCTAGGTAGATCTACTGTAGATGCATCATACAAGAGAAATGTGAAACACAAAAAATGCAAAAAAGGAAAAGACAGGCCTACAAGAAGTATAGAGGGCCATGCACCCCCATGACAATGATTATTCATGCTACTCACCAGCCCACAACCAATATAGTCACATAGATGTTATCCTGGTTATCCAAGACATACTGGCCCAGATGTAGGACACAGTTCTGGGGAATATTCTAGTTTCAGGCCACATACTGTACCTGTATTTCTCTCAATAGCATGGGTAACCCAAAAGGGACCCAGAAACAACTGGAAACTGAACACCTCCGTCCTGTAACAGGAGCCAGTCACCCCTGGCTTTGCCAGAAGTTGACAAACTACTATGTGTTAAATAGCATGCCAAAAGTATTCTATTCCACTCAGTGGGATGCCATGAAAGTGGTAATGTTTAGTAAGTTCATGGCCCATGCATCCAAGGTCCATAAGAAGAGAGATGCTCTCTGTACACCAAAGAAGGGAGTTAGGAAGTTAGAGAACATTATGTTGATGCACCCGATAGCAGAGTTGACCTGCACCCCCAAATTGGTACTCTCACAGCAGAAATTTAGGATATCTTGCAATATAGAACAGAATAGTCTGTATAAATTTAATTAAAAGTATTTGGAAGCCAGGGAACAACAAGGAAAACTGCTGGCTGCCAGACATAAAGCCCAGGAGGTGGAAAATATATCCTTGTTATTCACAGAAATGGAAAAACTTATTACTTCACCAGTCATAACTGGGTCATTCCAGGACTTTTATTCCCACCTATATTCGTCTGAAGCGGACCCAACTCCACATCAGTTTGATGATTTCTATAGTGATATTACCCTCCCACAGGTCTCACAACAGTACCTGGCAGGGCTGACAGCTACTGTCACATCTGAAGAAGTGGCAGCCACTATCCAAACCATGTCTCAGGGGGACGTCTTCTGGGCTGGATGGCTTCCCAACAGCATTTTACCATGCCTTTGTGGATACCCTGGCACCACGAATGGCTTGAGTATTTAATGAGGTCAGGGACAGAGAGGCATTGCCTCCCTCCTTTTCACAGGCCATGTATTGCTCTCATGCCAAAGAAGGGTAAAGACAGTATTCTCTGTTCTCTATTCTGTCCAATCTCTCCAATTAATGTGAACATCAAGGTTTTGCAAAGGTGCTGGCCAAGACCTGAACCTGTCATTCCTCCATTATACACCTGAACCAAGTTGGATTTGTCCCTGGGAGACTGGGATGTGACAATATCTGCCAAACCCTAGACTTGATCTGGGAGTCTAGGTCTGCCATCCTGTCCATGGCTACCCTGTCACTGGATACTAAAAAGACCTTTGACATGGTCGATTGGGCCTATCTGTTTGATGCAATGGGGAGATTTGGACTCCCACAGGGGTTTATCTCCCTTTTCCATATCCTGTACAAATCTCCATCACTAGCAGTACTGACCAATTCTCTGGTGTCCCCCAAGTTCCCATTACACAGGGGAACATGGCAGGGTTATCCACCCCCTCCCTTTCTTTCCCTTATGGCAGTGCAATCTCTGGCTCAAAAGATCAGAGCAGCCCCAGACATTTCAGGCATCTCAGCGGGCATATTTCCACACAAAATCTGGCATCTAGATTCAGACAGCTTAGGTCCTGTCTGCTACCCCTGCACTGGTGGGGGGACCCCCCCCCCGAAACATGGGAGACCGAACTAGACCTGGCGCTTCTTTCCTATATGGGAACAAGTATGGGTAACTTTACAGCTAATTGAGAACTTCAAGCCAAGATTCTGCAATACAAACTTTGCACAGGGCATACAGGACTCTGCAGTGGCTATACTGAGTGGACTACTTGATCACAGAGACTGTTGGAGGTGTTTCTCACCCCAGACAACCCTTACTCATGTTATGTGGACTTGCCCAGAGATAGAGTCCACTGGCCAGAGGTGTGGTCAACTTGTTCCAGTCACTCCATTGCCAGGAGTTACAGACTCCCAATTAGCACTTCTTGGACTTCTCTCGCTGTGCAATACCCTGGATAGGTTTCAGCTACTGAGGGTGATTGGAGCTTTCGCGGCTGCAAAATGAGTGCTTTTGTGCCACTGGAGTGATCCAGCTCCTCCCCCTGTTCAGGAATGGTTAAACCTCCTGGCCCTCACTGTCTGATATGAGAAAACCTCCTACATAGCCATAGGGAAACTTCAGGTATATCTTAACATGTGATCCCCATACCTGAATATCTTCCAGAGGCATTCAGTTCATAAGAGTCCTAATGGGCGAACTCCTCCCTCTGTCCTTTCAGACTGATAATACAGTGATGCATTGCAAGCTTCTGGTTTCTGTGATCAAATGTGCACTAATATGTGGCGTGACCCTGATGGGTTGACTCAGTGGGTTGGTCATTAGTGACCTGTAGCTATAATTTTTCACCTTCTATCTTTCCCAGTGGGCCTTCTCCCCACTCACCACATGATTTGTCTAACTTAAAGTAGCATGATAAATGACTCCCCCTTATTTATTTATTTGGCATTTGGAAAATAACCTTTGAGTCAAGGCTCTTTTACAAAGGTTCCATGTCATGTGAACAGAGTATAGATTCAGTCAAGAAGGTTACAGAGTTTTAGAACATTTGAGACACTAAACAGCACAACAATCAGGAATAGGCTACAGAGTTTCTTAGACATTTAAAACACTATACAGCATAGTATATCAACTTTAGTTCATTACAAGTGCAGGTAAGGTGCAGAGGCACTAGAGGTTAGGTTAGGTTGGGCAGAGGTCAGTAAGGACAGGACTTTGGTAGGGAGGAGGGGGCCTCTAGTAAAAGTGGACAAGGAGGCAGGGCTGAGGCTAGGGAGGAAGAAACCCTTCCTAGCGTGGAGACTTGGGGGGGGGGAGTAGAGGTGGTTAAGGGGTATATAGAAGTAGCCTCCTAGAGTGAATCAGAGGCATTGTCAAGGAGCATGTGGGAGGGTGGCTTCTGTCTTGTGCTGAGAATAGTTGCTGTTAACAGAGCCAGACCTGGTCATCCAGAGTCTATCAGCTGTTGGAGAAGCAGGTGCACACAGAGCTGGAGGAGGAAGTGCTTAAGGTCTGATTTGAAGCCGCACAGGCTTGTGGAGTTCCAAATGGACTCAGGCACCTTGTTAAGCCAAAGAGGGGCTCTGTAGGAAAAGGCATGCTGTCTGAGAGCTGTGCATCAGAATGGCACTGCAAGGGCCCCTGCGTTCTGTTTCTGTTATATATTCTGAGCCTGAGAGGGAGAATATGCCTGCTACACATGGAGGCTTTCCCAGTAATGCTTTTTGCCTAGGATGCATGTGAGGAATTTAGTCCTGCAGCCAAGAGACAGCAGGTGTGTCTGTTTGTAGAGTGAACAGGTGTGGGTCATTTGATCACCTTTCAGGATGAGCCTGCAGGCCTTGTTGAGAGCTATGTTCACCTTCTTGAGCACGGAGTCTGATGCTGCACTGTAGACAACCAGGCCATAGTCAATGGTGGAGAGGATGGAGCTTATGACTGATAGGCGGATGGCTGCTGTGGTAAGGTGTTTTCTGTACCTGCAAAGCACACCAATCTTGATGTTGACTGTCTTGACCACCTGGTTGATGTGTTGAGCATAGGATAAGGTGTCGTCCAGGGTGACTGCAAGGTATTTGAAGGAGTGTACCTGTTCCAAGGGGGTGAGTACATTGTTGGTGATGTTTATGGTGGGGAACCTTTTCTTGAGCTGGGGGCTGGAGAGGAGCATGGTCTTGGTGTTTTGTAATTGATAAGAAGTTTGTGCTCGCAGAACCAGTCTTTTTTGCTGAAGGAGTGCTGAAGTGCTGCTTGGAGTGGCTCAATTCGAGAGTTGCTGTTGAGGATGACTGCATCGTCCGCATATAGGATTATCTTGGCATCACAGGCTTGAGGGAGATTGTTTAGGAACAGGCTGAAGAGCAGTGGTCCCAAGATGGATCCCTGGGGGAACCCCAGTGTGACTTCCCTGGGGTTAGACACTGTTTGTCCTATTTTTACCCATTGTGACCTGAGGGACAGGTAGTCTCAGAACCAGAGGTTTCATTGGCAGCCACCCCCAGGCTTTGAAGCAGGGCCAGTAACAGGGTGTGGTTGATGGTGTCAAAGGCTTTTGTTAAGTCTATGAACTATTACTAGTTTGCCTCTGTCTATAGCTTTTGAGCATAGTCGGTGAACTCTACAAGGGCAGTTGTGGTACTATGCCCTGTCTGAACCCATGCTGGTTGGGGCATTGCAGTTGGTATTTGCTGATGTAGTCTGTTAGTTGGTCCGCCACCATCTTCTCAAGGGCCTTGGATGGGGGATGATTGAGATTGGCCTATAATTGGACACATTGGTTTTGTCCCTGCTTTTGTGGACAGAAGTGACCAGTGCTTGCTTCCAGGTGGCCAGGAATTGTGCCAGGGTCAGGGATTTGTTGAATAGTTTTGTAATAGGCTTCATGAGCACATCAAGAAATTGAGACACCAGCTTCATGTCTACTCCATTGCTACCCATTCTGGTCTTCCCAAGCACTTTTTTTATGTAGACTGTTGCCTCCTTTATAATAACTCTTGAGGTAGAAGGCAGGGTGAGAGGTACTGGGTGCTTTTTCATCTGAGGGAACCTTGGTGGGGTGTAGTTAGTCAGGAGGGAGTATTGTGCTTAGATCTTTGAAGGCAGAGTTGAAGGACTCCGCGATGAGGTGTGGATCTGTGGTAGTAGAGCCGTTAATGTGGAGCAGCTGTGGGTTTCTCTTCTCTTCTTCCCCCAAGAGATTCTTTATGTTTCCCCAGAACCTTTTGCTGTCACCCCAGCTTTTATCGAGCAGTTCCTTGTGGTGATCTGCTTTAGCCTTTTATATTACATGCATGCAGCAGTTTCTAGCTGCCCAGTACAGCTGGTGGTCATGGTCTTTGCCAGAGACCCTGGCTTTTAACCAGAGTTTATCCCTCTCCTTCATCATGGCTAGGAGCTTGCCTGTGATCCAACCATTAGTGGTCCCCCACACTTTCCTCCTTTTTAACGGCATGTATAGGTTGTAAATATTGTTGACTCCATCTGTGAAGAACTTCAGGGCCTGGTCCAGGTCTGGCAGTGTGTCAATGGGCCACCAGTCATGGCGGGATAGGGTATTTTTAAGCAATCCTAACTGACCTCTTTCAGGATCCTGCTCTGTATAGTGATAGGGAGGCTGTTTTTGAATTTATTTGACCATCTGAGGGTGACAGAGGAGTGGTCACTCAGTGTATCTGGTAGCACCTTGACCTCAGATATTCATGATGGGGAGTTTGTGAGGATCTAGTCAATGAACAAGCTTTTACCTGTCTTGTGGTTCCTTCTGGTTGGTTCTGTGACTAGCTATGTCAGGTATGCACTTTCCACAATATCCTGGAGTGGTGTGGAGTTGTCACTTTCCCAGTTTATATTGAAATCCCCTGTGATAAGTAAACCACTGTCCTTGGGTAGGGAGGCCACTGTGTCCAAGACCTTGGGCACACTGTCCCTTGATTTTTGGGGGGGCAAGTAGGCTGATGCAATGGTCAGTGTCTCACCTAGCTGTCTGACTTGTATTTTCATGACAAGGAGCTTGTGGTCTGTGGCCATCCTGGAGATAGGGAGGATGGAGCCGTGGAGGGAGTCTTTTGTGTAGATAAGAAAGCCAATACCTTTCTTGCCATGCCTGTCACTCCTGAATACCTGGTATCCAGGTAGTGCAATTTCACTGTTTTTTTATATTGCCTATCAGCAAAGTCTCAGTTAGGCATGCTATGTCTGGTTTGTGCTGGGCCATCCAGGCCTGTAATTGTGTAAACTTTACTGTTAGGCTGCAAATATTCATTGCAGCTATTATCAGGCCCTTTGTCTTGATACCCACAGATCTTGGTGGCAGCGGAGGGCCAGGATTTGGGTGCACATTCCCACATAAAAGGAGAAGCATTAGGCTAAGTTTCCTCACTGTAATGCAGAGGGTTATAGAGATTTGTGACTTGCATTTCCTTATTTTACCTTGGAGAGGCTTCTCCACTTTATGAGGGGTATGTGTGAGAGGTGGTAGCCTGGTCAGTAGTCACCTGTAGCTATAGCAGAGAGTCAGTTTGGCATCCCATTATTTCTCTTCCAGAACAAGTAGCTTTAGGGAGGGTAATTCAATAACCAGATGCAGGCACAATGAAAGGGTATCAAGAAGGTTTGTTGAATTGTTACTATCAACTTTTATAACAAGTATTAGAAAGTGGTTGTAATACATTAGAGCAGTGCAATCTGTCTAAAATCCCCCCCAAAATACCATAGTACTCAGATACACTTGCTTAACTGGTGCCCTGTCACAAATTACAGTCGAACCCTAGAGGACAAGGAGTGTTTCTTTGAAAGAACAATGTTTGTTGTACAGGATTTATACTAATTTGACACCATCCTAATCACTTGATTACTAGTTGTGTAATACTTAGAAATACAGTTTCTGAAAGTGGTAGTATCAATTTAACAAATACTTGGATTGCTAATCCTGTTGCTCCACTGGTTTATGGGTGACCGTTAATAACCATTGGTATGATGTACTGTAAAGACCTCAGTGTTACCTGGATGTATATGATGCATGTTTTGTTATGGTGAAAATAAAAATAAAAATCTTTTATGGCAATAAAAAAAACAGACTTAGACACAATGGACACAGTAAGACCTAATTTATTTTTCACAGAAAAAAAGTCACCAATTGCTCAAAGCTTTCTTTAATTCCCTTCTCTGTTAAGTCCCAATTGCAAGAGGCAGTGAAACTGAAGCACTTTAAAAGAATAAATTGAAGAAAAAGATTTACAGTTTCTACCTGTTAATCCAGAGCCTGATAAAACCACTTTATAAAATACTTGGAAAAGTTAACCATTGGAAAGATTTGACTTGGATGCTGCCAGCCCTTCAAACAAAAACATTGTCACTAATACTTTAACTAAAACAGTCACCACTGTAACGAAAAACTACTGTATGTGAAACGAATGTAGGAGACCAATGTGATGGAGACTCATATGGATTAACAAGGAATTTTAGAACTTCAAAAATAGAAGATAGTAGGGGAATTTTCAAAAAGGATGGAGGCAACACAAACACATTCTGTTTTTGCTTCTCCATCCATTTTCTTGCATCCAGACAGTCCTGCTGCTGTTTTCAGAAGTTGCATCTGTTTACAACAAAAAGTCACAATCTGTGGCAAAAAACAGACATAACTGATTCTAAATTGAATGCATTTGCATCCATTTTTGGATGCAAACTTTGGACACTGTTAGGCCATTTAATAGATGTTATAAGGGATCTGGATGCATTTCTACTTTGAAGATAGCAGCAGGCAGGTATCTTGGGCAGATCTCTTTGAAAATCCCCTCCCATGTGTTTCCATAAGGAAATGCACCTATATAGGTATTGTTTTACAAAATAGTTACAGACTAAAGTTCAGGAAATTGTATTACTATAAGAGGGGAATGTGGTCAAGTTAAGAAACATCTACTCTAGGAATTGGTGGAGGTAAATATACAGATTTAAGGGGAAACAGCATGATGGCTCTAACATTTACCACAATATGCACAGGTCAACAGCATGGTGGAATCTGAGGATAGAACAAAAAGACTTAACTATCACTGTGGCCATATTTCAGGGTTGTAGCCCTATGTATGTCACATTGGAGTATCTGAGATGTATATGTCTATAGTTGTTCTTGATTGAAACAATTGAACAATACCGTAAAGATATATAAAAATTGAAAACAATAGGGCTTGGGGAAAACCCCAATTTGATCAGGTGGGAGGGCATACATTTACAGCACCAGCGATCAGTTATGTATTCAGCTAGCCCTCTTAGAGGCTGAAATTCCCCCTGTATTTAACAAGCAGCCAATGCATTCTCATATATAACTCCCTCCTGCACTCATTGAAAAGGATGGGTGAAATTATGGTAGCAGTGACTGAGGAGGAAAGAGGTCTGGGATATTTATCAGTAATAACCTCAGAGTCATAGCACAGTGAACCATGCCATATGGTAAGACAAATAGAATGTTAAGGGACATTTGTAAGGGCTTTTGATAGCAGAAGGAAGGCGGTAATTATGCCCCTGTACAAGTCACCAGAGAGACCAGGAGAGAGGAGGAGAGAGAGAGCTTAATTGGGGGGGGGGCTTAGACACTATTAAAGCAGATGACTCAAATTACAACTTCCTGTTGCTAGCCTTGCTTGGAGAGCAGAAAGCAGCTAATTAAAAGAAGCTACATTTTCTTATTAATTTAACACTTTTATATCTCAGCAGGAGTCAGTGTCTGTGAGATTAAGCAGACAGATACTTTATTAGAAGTAGAAGGGGTCTTATTTAGGGTTAAAAAAGAAAGAAAGAAAAGAAAGAAAGTCAGTGTGTGTTCTGTGCTGGAAAGGGTACTGTATCAACTTACTTTACTAAACCAGTAGGAGGAGAGAGAGAGCTTAATTGGGGGTGTGGCTTAGACACTATAAAAGCAGGTGACTCAAATTACAACTTCCTGTTGCTAGCCTTGCTTGTAGAGCAGAAAGCAGCTAACTAAAAGAAGCTACATTTTCTTATTAATTTAACACGTATATCTCAGCAGGAGTCAGTGTCTGTGAGATTAAGCAGACAGATACTTTATTAGAAGTAGAAGGGGTCTTATTTAGGGTTAAAAAAAGAAAGAAAGAAAAGAAAGAAAGAAAGTCAGTGTGTGTTCTCTGCTGGAAAGGGTACTGTATCAACTTACTTTGCTAAACCAGTAGAAGGAGAGAGAGCTTAATTGGGGGGGTTGGCATATACATTATAAAAACAGGTGACTCAAATTACAACTTCCTGTTGCTAGCCTTACTTGTAGAGCAGAAAGCAGCTAACCTAAAAGAAGCTACGTTTCTTATTAATTTAACACGTATATCTCAGCAGGAGTCAGTGTCTGTGAGATTAAGCAGACAGATACTTTATTAGAAGTAGAAGGGTCTTATTTAGGGTTAAAAAGAAAGAAAGAAAAGAAAGAAAGAAAGTCAGTGTGTGTTCTCTGCTGGAAAGGGTACTGTATCAACTTACTTTGCTAAACCAGTAGAAGGAGAGAGAGCTTAATTGGGGGGGGTGGCATATACATTATAAAAGCAGGTGACTCAAATTACAACTTCCTGTTGCTAGCCTTACTTGTAGAGCAGAAAGCAGCTAACCTAAAAGAAGCTACGTTTTCTTATTAATTTAACAATTATATCTCAGCAGGAGTCGGTGTCTGTGAGATTAAGCAGACATATACTTTATTAGAAGTAGAAGGGGGTTTTTTTAGGGTTAAAAAAGAAAGAAAGAAAGTCAGTGTGTGTTCTGTGCTGGAAAGGGTACTGTATCAACTTACTTTGCTAAACCAGTAGAAGGAGAGAGAGCTTAATTGGGGGTGTGGCTTAGACACTATAAAAGCAGGAGACTCAAATTACAACTTCCTGTTGCTAGTCTTTCTTGTAGAACAGAAAGCAGCTAACTAAACGAAGCTACATTTTCTTATTAATTTAACACTTATATCTCAGCAGGAGTCAGTGTCTGTGAGATTAAGCAGACATATGCTTTATTAGAAGTAGAAGGGGTCTTATTTAGGGTTAAAAAAAAGAAAGAAAGAAAAGAAAGAAAGAAAGTCAGTGTGTGTGTTCTGTGCCGGAAAGGGTACTGTATCAACTTACTTTGCTAATCCAGTAGAAGGAGAGAGAGCTTAATTTGGGGGCTTAGACACTATAAAAGCAGATGACTCAAATTACAACTTCCTGTTGCTAGCCTTTTTTCTTACTAATTGCCCTCCATCCCACCCACACTAAGCCATTTCTACTTTTATAGCCACTGGATTTGACTGTCAACAGGAACTTCCTGTTTGGCAGTAGGAAGGGAAGGATCATAGAGAAACATTGATTTTGTCAACCCTAAAGGAAAAAGGTAAACATAGAAACATAGACTTCGACGGCAGATAAGGACCTCTTGGCCCACCAAGTCTGCCCATTTCCCTTCCTATTGGATAAGCTGCAAATTCTAGTTAACCAAACAGCCTACTTCCTGCAACCCCCACTACAATTGCCTTATGTCTGTCCCATGCATGTTTGAATTCCCCCACTGGTTTAGACCCAACAACCTCCCCAGGAAGGAGGTTCCATGCATCCACCACTCTCTCCATGAAAACAATTTCTCACATTACTCCTGAGCCGCCCCCTCTATCTTTAAATTGTGACCCCTTGTTCTTACACATCTCTTTTTCTGAAAGATGCTACCCTCCTGGACTTTGTTGATTCCCTTGAAGTACTTGAAAGTTTCTATCATGTTCCCCATCCTTCCTTTCATCAAGGGTATACATATTAAGCTCTCTCAGTCTCTCTTCATATGGTTTCTGATGCAGACCCTGCACCATTTTAGTTGCCCTCCTCTGGACTGCTTCCATCCTGTCTATGTCCTTGCATAGATGGGGTCTCCAAAACTGCACACAGTATTCCAGATAGGGTCTCACCAACTGTCTGTACAGAGGGATAACCACTTCCCTTCTTCTACTTGTGATGCCCCTTCCTATGCATCCCAGTATCCCCCTGGCTCTCCTAACTGACTTCTCACATTTCTTACCCACCTTTAAGTCATTTGATATGACTACCCCCAAGTCCTTTTCCATTTTTGTTGTTATTAGTACCTCCACTGCTACTGTGTACTCTTCTCCTGGATTTTTGTTTCCCAGGTGCATTACTTTGCACTTTTTTGCATTGAATCTAAGTTGCCATATGTCTGACCATTCCTCCAACCTTGACAATTCTCTTCTCATCCTTTCTACCCCCACTTGTGTATCAACTCTGTTACAGATCTTTGTGTCATCTACAAAGAGGCATACCTTTCCTCCAGACCCTCTGCAATGTCATCTATAAAGATGTTAAAGAGGACTGGACCCAGTACTGAGCCCTGAGGTACTCCACTAGTAACCCCCCTTTTATCGGAATGTGTTCCATTCACTATTACCTTCTGTGTCCTGTTGTGCAGCCAGTTTTCTACCCAGGCTACCACCCTGGAACCCACTTCCAGGCTGGCTAACTTGATTATTAGTCTTTTGTGCGGGACTGTGTCAAATGCCTTGCTAAAGTCTAGGTAGGCCATATCCACAGCCCCTCCCTGGTCTATTACTTTGGTCACCCAGTCAAAGAAATCAATTAGATTCATCTGACATGACCTTCCTGCTGTAAATCCATGCTGCTTTGAGTCTTGTGCCCCACTGGCCTCTAGGTACTCAACAATTCTTTCTTTTAGAAGTGATTCCATAATTTTCCCTATCACTGAGATCAAACTTACAGGTCTGTAGTTTCCTGCTTCTGCCTTGCTCCCACTTTTGTGAAGGGGAATCACATCTGCCCTCCTCCAGTCCTCAGGTACCACCCCATCCTCCTATGAATTGTTAAAAAGTGTGGTCAGTGGTGTCACTAGGTCCTTCCTTAGTTCTTTTAGGATTCTGGGGTCAATCCCATCAGGCTCCATTGCTTTGTCCACCTTGAGTTTTAGGAGTTCTTTCAGGACTCTTTCTTCTGTAAATGGACTGGTGTCAACCCCCCTACCCAGAGTGCTTCTATTGTCTGGTTTAGGTAACTCCTCCTCATCTTCTTTTGTGAATACTGAGCAAAAGTATTCATTCAGTATCTCTGCCTTTTCACTGTCTCCTCTGCTCACCTCCCTTACCTTTATTAATCTTCACTATTCCTCCCTTAACCTCTCTATGCTCACTAATGTACCTATAAAGGTTTATCCCCTTCTTAACTGAGTTGGCTATTTTTTCCTCGTTTGGGCTTTGCTATTCTGACTGCCTTCCCACTTCTTTCTGCTTTAATTGATACAGTTCACTGTCGTGCTCCTTCTGTGATTCCTTATACTTTCTGAATGCAGCCTTTTCTCCTTAACCTTCCCTGCCACCTCTTTGAGAACCATAGTGGTTTTTACTCCACTTTGTTTTCTTTATTTGTCCCACACAAAGGCTGTTGCCTCTATGATAGCAGTTTGATTTTCTCCATTGTTCTTCCACCCTCCTTTTGGCCATTTGGTAGTGCATTCCTCAGGTATTCACCCATTTAGCCAAAGTCGTCCCTTCTAAAGTACAGTATCCTTGTTTTTGTATGGCTTGTCTCCATGGTTGTGCTTATTGTGAAGCACACTGTGCAGTGGTCACTTGTTCCCAGATGTCTACTGACTTCTAAATTTGTGATCCTCTCTCTCCATTTGAGAGTACCAGGTTTAGTATTGCTCTCTCCCGAGTGGGTTCCAACACTAGCTGTCTAAGGCCTGCCCCCTGCAGCGCATTGAGAATGACCCTGTTCTTGGATGTGGCTGCAGTACATGTCATCCAGTTAACATCTGGCATATTCAGGTCCCCCTTCAACAGTATCTCCCCTTTTTCAGCCATTTTGAGAATGTTCTCCATCATTTTCTTGTCTGTTTCATCCACTTGAGATGGGGGTCTGTATACAACCCCCTGTGCAGATTGTGATGCCATTCCCTGTCTCCAAGGTGACCCAGAGTGCCTCTTGTCCTCCACCTTTACTTTTTAGTTCTGTAGCTTTGATCCCTTCCCTTATGTATAGAGCTACTCCACCTCCTCTTTTACCCTCCCTCTCCCTTCTGTAGATTATGTACCCCAGTATGTTGACATCCCAGTCATGGTTCTCCATGTACCATGTTTCCGTGACTGCCACAATATCCAATTTTTCATCTTCCATCAGGGCTACTAGCTCAGGAAGCTTGTTTCCCAGACTATGGGCATTAGTACTCATTGCCCTCCATTTAATGTTGGCTTTATCCTTTTCTCCCCATCCCTGCTCTTATTGTCCTTGTCTATTTTTCCATTTACCCCTGTCCTGCCCTCTGCTGAGTTCTGTACCTCAGTGTTTACCTTACTACCTGCCATGTTTTGTGAGGGGAAGCTTGAAATTTCCTGCCTCTGATCAGCACCTCCCCCCTTGGCTAGTTTAAAAGCTTGTCAAGGAAGCATTTAAACCTGTCACTTAGGAGCTTGGTTCCCTTCGTGGACAGATGCAGACCATCATGCCAGTACAGACCTTCATCTCTCCAGGTGTATCCCCAGTCCCCAATGAAGCCAAAGCCCTGTGCTCTGCACCAGTTTTGCAACCATTCATTAAACTGCATGGTGTGCAGTACTCTAGCATCACCCCTACCATGGACTGGCAGCACCTCTAAGGAGGTAACCATGCTTGCTACCTGTTTGAGGCCCCTCCCCAACTCCACAAATTCATCCTGCACTGCAATGATTCCATGCCTAGCTAGGTCATTTGTCTCAAGGTGGACAATGATGTCTAGTTCCCTCTCCTGTGATGCTGCTTCTGAAATCCTGAGGATTCGCTTTCTGTCCCTCCAAGCCATGGCATCAGGCAGGCACCTTACTTCCCTCTCCTCTCCCTTCCCCAGTTCAACCCCCCCAGCAACTGAGTCCCTTATCAGAAGCTGTTTCCATCCCCTGTGGTGTCCCTTGCCACCCTTTTGTGGGTCTCCCTTGTGGATGTCCTCAGCATTCTTCTTGGTCTCCACTGAGGGTGCCATCATAGAGGAACCTTGCTCTGCCAGGCTGGTGTATGATTTGTGTAGAGGTACAACTAGGGGTCTTCACCTCTGTTCCACCACCTGCACCCTCCCAGAACCCACTGTGGTCCAACTGCTCTTCATACTTGGCAACCTCAGAGGCAGTGGTTGTGGCAGTGGTGCTCTTTGGGTGGGGGAGGCCTCCTTAGTCCTTGCCAGTTCAGCCTGGAGGTGGGCAATCTCCTCCCTCAGAGCTGACAGTTGCCTGCAAATAGGACAGCAACACAGTTTCCAGAATGTCTCCAGGAAAACTGCTGCCCCACAGCCAGTGCATTGCACCGCTCCCCACATGTTCCTGTCCCTGATAATATACAGTATGTAATATATATAATATATACATTTCTTTTTTGGTGGTGTGTACTTACCCTTTATGCACTGTTATGGGTTATTAAAAATATGACAGAATGAATTGTGGAGAGGTACAGCTGGAGGGATGCAACGCTGTTCCACCACCCTCTCCCTCCT
This sequence comes from Neoceratodus forsteri, assembly GCA_016271365.2. NCBI lineage: Eukaryota > Metazoa > Chordata > Ceratodontiformes > Ceratodontidae > Neoceratodus > Neoceratodus forsteri. Next base: position 1,340,764,220 of record CM057449.1, on the reverse strand, counting down.
GAGCCCACCCTGGTCCAGCCTCTCCTCTTTCTTGGCAACCTCTGAGATAGTGGCATTGGCACTGGTGGTTCCTGGGTGGAGGAGGAGGTTTCACAAATCCTAGCCAGGTCAGCCTGGAGACGGGCAACCTCCTCCCTCAGACCAGAGAGGTGCCTGCACCGAGCAAGGAAGAAGGAGGCTACTGAAGAATATAGGAAGTTGCTGTCCCAGAACAGGAAGGGTGATGGTTGTAAGGAGAGGAGAGAGTAAGCATACAGAGAAACAGGAGAGGGGACACAAAATAAGACATGATAGGAGTGGTGCAGGATTGGCTCAGGGAGGGAGAGGGTGGTGGAACAGAGTTGCATCCCTCCAGCTGTACCTCTCCACAATTCATTCTGTCATATTCTTAATAACCCATCACAGTGCATAAAGGGTAACTCACTCTCCCCCCTAGCTGCTGGTGGTCTGACACTGAGCAAGGAAGAAGGAGGCTACTGAAGAATATAGGAAGTTGCTGTCCCAGAACTGGAAGGGTGAGAGTTGTAAGGAGAGGAGAGAGTAAGCATACAGAGAAATAGGAGAGGGGACACAAAATAAGACATGATAAGAGTGGTGCAGTGCAATGGCTGTGGGGCGGCAGTGTTCCGGGAGACATTCTGGAGGCTGCGATGCTGCCCTATTTGCAGGCACCTCTCTGGTCTGAGGGAGGAGGTTACCCGTCTCCAGGCTGACCTGGCTAGGATTCGTGAAACCTCCTCCTCCACCCAGGGACCACCAGGGCCAATGCCACTACCTCAGAGGTTGCCAAGAAAGAGGAGAGGCTGGACCAGGGTGGGCTCAGGGAGGGAGAGGGTGGTGGAACAGAGTTGCATCCCTCCAGCTGTATCTCTCCACAATTCATTTGCTCTTCTGTTGGATAGTGGTTCCTCTATGGAGGCACCTACAGTGGAGAACAAGGAGGATGCTGGGAACCTTCACAAAGGAGACCCACAGGAGGGTGGCATGGGACCCCACAGGGGAAGGAAACAACTCCTGGTGGGGGACTCAATTATTAGGGGGGTAGAAATGGGGGAGGAAGGGGAGAGGGAGGTAAGGTGCCTGCCTGGTGCCACAGCTTAGAGGGACAGGAAGCGAATCCTCAGGATAGTGGGAGCAGCTGCATGAGGGAGGGAGCTGGATGTCATTGTCCACCTAGGGACAAATGACCTGGCTAGGAATGGGATCAGAGCAGTGCAAGAGGAGTTTGTAGAGTTGGGAGGGCCTTAGATAAGTAGCACTATGTAACCTTCTCTGGAGGTGCTGCCTGTCTATGGCAAGGGTAATGCTAGGTACCTCACCAGGGAATTCAATGAATGGTTGAAAACAGGTGTGGAGCTCAGGGTTTTGGCTTCATTGGGTCTGGGAACCACCTGTAGGGATGCAGACCTATTCTGGTATGATGGTCTGCATCTGTCTGGGGAACAGGATCCTAGGTGAGAAGGTTTAAATGCTTCATTGGTAAGCATTTAAACTAGCCAAGGGGGGGAGGCACTGAAAAGGAGCAGGGAAATCCCAGCCTTCCCCCACAAAACATGGTAATTAGTGAGGTAAACACCAGGGTAGAGAAGTCATTAGAGAGCAGGACAGAGGTAAATGTAAAAAAGGCAAAGGCAGTAAGGACAGGAATGGGGCTCAAAGGGTAAGGCCATCAAAAAGTGGAGGGGGGATGAGTACCAATGCCCATAGTCTGTGTAACAAGTTCCCTGAACTAGTGGCCTTGATGGAAGAGGGTTGCCTGGATATTGTGGCAGTCACAGGAACATGGTACACATAGAACCATGACTGGGATGTCAACATACCAGGATACACAATCTACAGGAGGGACAGGGAGGGTAAAAGAGGAGGAGGAGGAGGAGATCTCTATGTAAAAGAAGGGATCAAAGCAACAGAACTAAAGAGTAAACAGGGAGCAGATGAGACACTCTGGGTCACCCTAGAGACAGAAAATGGCACCACAATCCGCATGGGGGTTGTATACAGACCCCCATCTCAGGGGGAGGGACTGGACAAGCAAATGATAGAAGGCTTCCTTAGAATGGCAGAAAAAGGGGAGATGTTGTTGATGGGGGACCTGAATATGCCAGATGTTAAGTGGAGTACCTTTGCTGCAAACACATCCAAGAGTAGGGTCATTCTTGATGCCCCACGGGGGCATGCCTCAGACAGCTAGTATTGAAGCCCACTCAGGAGGGAGAAATCTTAGACCTGGTACTCTCAAATGGAGAAAGAATCTCAGATTTAGAAGTGGGTAGCCATCTGGGTACAAGCGACCACCAAACAGTGTGGTTCACGATTAACACAGCCATATAATCAAGCCATACAAAAGCAAGAGTATTGGACTTTAGGAGGGCTGACTTTGGGAAAATGAGAGAGTGCCTCAGAAAAGCACAAGCAAACAGGCAAGAAGGAGGGGTGGAGGAAAAATGGGGAGTAATCAAAACAGCCATCACAGAGGCAACAAGCCTTTGTGTAAAAAAATCAACAAAACACAATGAAGGAAAAAACCGCTATGGTTCTCAAAAGAGGTGGCAGAGAAAGTTAAGGAGAAAAGGATAGCATTCAGGAAATATAAGGAAACACAGGGGGAGCAGGACAGAGAACTTTATCAGTTAAAGCAGAAAGAGGATGGGAATTCAGTCAGAATAGCAAAGGCCCAAACCGAGGAAAGGATAGCCAACTCTGTTAAGAAGGGGGATAAGACCTTTTATAGGTACATTAGGGAGCAACGAAAGACCAAGGGAGATATACTGAGGCTTAATAAAGGGAGGGAATGTAGGTAGAGGGTGACAGTGAAAAAGCAGGGATACTGAACGAATATTTCTGCTCAGTATTCTAAAGGAAGAGGAGGAGATACCTAAACCAAACAAGAGAAACAGTCTGAAGACGGGGTCGATACCAGTCCAATTACAGGAGAAAGGGTTCTGAAAGAACTAATAAAATTGAAGGTGGACAAAGCAATGGGGCCTGATGGGATTCACCCAAGAATTCTTAAAGAACTAAGGGTAGAACTAGTGACGCTGCTGACTACTCTCTTTAACAAATCATGGGAGGATGGGGTGGTACCTGAGGACTGGAGGAGGGCGGATGTGATTCCTCTTGCAAAAGTGGGAGCAGGACAGAGGCAGGAAACTACAGACCAGTTAGTTTGACCTCAGTGGTAGGGAAAATGAAGGAATCACTTCTGAAGGAAAGAATTGTTGAGTACCTAGAGGCCAGTGGGGCACAGGACCCAAGGCAGCATGGATTCACGATGGGAAGGTCGTGTCAGACTAAATCTAATAGATTTCTTTGACTGGGTGACCAAAGTAGTAGACCAGGGAGGGGCTGTGGACATGGCCTACCTAGATTTTAGCAAGGCATTTGATACAGTCCTACACAAAAGATTAATACACAAGTTAGCCAGCTTTGGAGTGGGTCCCAAGGTGGTAGCCTGGATAAAAAAATTGGCTAGACAACAGGACGCAAAGGGTAGTAGTAAATGGAGTCCACAGTGAAGAAAGAAGGGTTACTAGTGGGGTACCGCAGGGTTCAGTACTGGGACTGGTCCTTTTTAATGTCTTAATAAGTGACACTACAGAGGAACTGGAAGGAAAACTATGTCTCTTTGCAGACCACACAAAGGTCTGCAACAGGGTTGATACACAAGATGGAATGGAAAGGATAAGAAGGGACTTGGCAAGGTTGGTGGAATGGTCAAATGTATGGCAGCTCAGATTCAATGCAAAGAAGTGCAAGGTAATGCACCTGGGAAACAAAAACTCAGGGGAAGAGTACACAATGGGAGGTGAGATACTGACAACAGTAAAAATGGAAAGGGACCTGGGGGTAATTATATCAGATTACCTTAAGGTGGGCAAGCAATGTGAGAAGGCAGTAAGGAATCTGGGGGGGATATTGGGATGCATAGGGAGAGGCATCAATTATAGAAAACAGGAAGTTGTTATACCTCTGTACAGACAGTTGGTGAGACCCCATCTGGAGTACTGTGTGCAGTTCTGGAGACCCCATCTCTGCAAAGACATAGACAGAGTGGAGGCTGTCCAGAGGAGGGCAACCAAAATGGTGCAGGGTCTGCATCAGAAGACATACGAAGAAAGACTAAAGGAGCTTAATATGTATACCCTTGAGGAAAGGAGGGAGAGAGGGGACATGACAGAAACTTTTAAGTACCTCAAGGGAATCAACAAAGTCCAAGAGGGTGGCATCTTTCAGAAAAAGAGATGTGCAAGAACAAGGGGGCACAATTTAAAGATAGAGGTGGGGATGGCTCAGAGGTAATGTGAGGAAGTATTTTTCACAGACAGGGTTGTGGATGCATGGAACAGCCTTCCTGAGGAGGTCATGGAGTCAAGAACAGTGGGGGATTTCAAGAATGCATGAGACAGACATAAGGCAGTCCTAGTGGGGGGGTAGGAGGAATTAAGCTGTTGGTTAACTAGGATCTGCAGCTTATCTGTTAGGTAGGAAAATGGGCAGACTAGGTGGGCCAAGCGGTCCTTATCTGCCATTAAATTCTATGTTTCTATGACCACATCTTGAGTATTGTGCCCAGTTCTGGGTTCCACACCTGAAAATGGACAGAGGTAGGCTGGAGGTAGTGCAGAGAACAACAAAAATGATACAAGGGCAGCAGGGTAAAGCATATGAGGAGAAACTCAGGAACCTCAGTATGAACTCACAGGATGATAGAAGGAGAACTGGGACATGATGGAAACATATATGCTTATAAGGGGATACATAGGGTGAAATAAAGAACTGTTCACCACAAGCAAATATCATAACCAGGGGCATGAGTAGATATTGGGAGGTGGGAGGTTCAGGAGGGATGCCAGGAAGTTTTCTTTACAGAGAGAGGCAGTGTGTCTGTGGAATAGATTGCCCAAGGAGGTAGTTGGGACATACACAATTAATGCATTCAAAGCAGGCCAGGACATATACAGGAGAATAATAAGGACTAGAAACACAGTACAAAGGAGGATTGTTAATACAGTATTGCATATTTTAAAAGTACTGCATAGTTGATAGCCGTGCAGGGCAGACTTGATGGACAATTAGTCATCTTCTGCTGTCACTTTCTATGTAGCTATGTATCTAAGACCAGTATACAGTGTCATATTCAATAATTTCAAAACTGATGAGGGTTTCATAAGCAAATTACTTTTGATCATTTTGTGTCATTTTTGGATGAGAACCGACGTGGTTCAGTGCAAGTTATTCTACAGCTGCTGCTTTTGTCAAATTCTCCACCCATACCAATACATTTTGGATGAAAAACAAAGTCACTAAGAAGAGTTGAGAAGAGTTTTCCAAAGATCTCACTGTAACCACTGTCCACTGGTACCTACAATCAGGAAGTTATACAACATAAGTTCAAATCAGTTTTTGTTAGGTGGGTTCATCAGTTCATGTTAGGGTATGTACAGGTAAAATTAATGACTGTCTAAATGGAACCAGGTTAAATCTCAAACTACATAGTTAGGCAATTTATTGTTTTAATATTTATTAGGTAGGTAGGTACAGTACATTGCCATTGACCAGAATCAAGCTGTCTACCTGAAATTTTACAGTTTGTAATCCATCTCCTTAGCCATTACATGCTGCTCTCAATTTAAACTGAACCTACAACAGGGTTTAGTGAACCATTGTGATGTGTTACCCATTCCTCCTGTGGAGGTCTGCCTAGGGTGAGGTTTTGTGCAAATAAAGTTACCACAAAGCAATAGTTTTGTATATTTAATTCTCCTCACTCCAGAGGACCATTTAGCTATGCTTTTTATGGACCTGCAAGAGAGCTGTCTGATCATCTTTTTTAATAAATTAAATAATAATAGAGATATCTGCAGATGTGGTTGAGACAACCTCTCCCCATCATACTGCAGACTAGAAACACCACTTGTGCAGCATATGCCATTGTATCTGTTTGCACCCTTTGCACATTGTGTGAGAGATCCTTTGGCATCATGCATGCCTGCTTAAAGCTGAACCAGCCTAAAATTTCATGGTGGTTTACATATGCATTCCGTGGTGCTTTCTATTATGCGGGAATGTGTGATTATGTATTTCTTTGAAACTTGGCTTTATTGCCAGTGCCGTTAGGGGTAACCCTTGCCTTGGTGCTTTTACACTGAGGTTCTTTGTCTTTTAGCTTATTTTTTGATTTTTGGGGGCTCACCATGACCCAAACCCATAAGACCAACTTAGGGCAGGTTAATTTCCACTGGGGTGTGATATAGACAAGGCACACTGATGAGTCCTGAGTAGGATGAAACACGTGTCTGTGTCTTCTGTTTGCACCCTTTGCACATTGTGTGAGAGGCCCTTTGGCACCATGTATGCCTGCGTAAAGCTGAACCAGCTTAAAATGTCATGGTGATTTGCATAAACATCCCATGATGATTTGCATTTTGGGGGTATGTGTGATTTTGTATTTCTTTGAAACTTGGCTTTATTGTCAGCGCCCTTTGGGGTAACCCTTGCCTCAGTGCATTTGCACTGAGGTTCCTTGTCTTATATGACAGAATGGCTGACATTACCAACAGGTTCAGATGCAAGAGACTCAATTGACTTGTATAAATCAATGAGCTTAATAATTAAAACAATATATCCAGCCTGTGACAGACAACTTTCCAGTTTTGTATTTCTCTTGAGGCAAAGATTAGATAGCACTTGTACTAAGGGTCTGCTCCACTTCAAGGTTGGCTTATGTACAAATCACATGTATCCAGCATGCACAACTCTACCGCATGATGCTACTCCACAGGGGACAGTATCTTCAACTTTAGCCCATGGCCACTTCTGTCTATGTGTGTGTGGTCAGGGACAGCACATGGGTAGGAGGAGATGTGCAAGGCTGAAACTGGAGCTGCACAAAGCTTCTAATTAGAAGGAAGCCTGGGTTGACCAGAGAGTGGATCCGCCACTCTGAGTGAGGAGGTTATCATGAAATACAAGAGTCTACTTTGATAGCCATATTCTCTTACAAGTGAATTAAAATAGTTTTAATTTTCAAACATTAGTCCACCATCCTACCCAGCCCTCCAAGAGACTACCAATGGCTTGTGATAAGCACTACAAATAAGCCTGTTCAGAGGCCTTGAAGCTTCCTGCATCTACAGCATGAGTCCTCCACAGTGCTACATTACACTGTGGATGACTGCATAGTACAGGAAGGCAAACCCCTTAGTATACTATCACCCAGTCAGCTGCACAGAATAGTGGATTGGACAGTCTCACCTTCTGCAGGTGCGTGTGTGATTGATTGTGTATGTTTGAGGCCTCTGCAACTGTGGAAGAGGGTCTGCCACACTTTCATGAGCTCTCTATGAACCACACATGTTGCAGATGTAGTTAGTGTTTGTGTTCATTAGCAATTACAGCTACTGAGTATAGCTGTGCAGACGCATGAAATTCCACCAGTGGAATTCATATGGAATAGATAGCCTGCTTCAAACGCTTTTCAGAATTTCTTTTTAATTATATTGAATTTCAAAATCATGTCTCTGTAAACTGAAATATTCTACAGATTGCAACAAAGGGATCTGCAGTTGACAGAAAGCGGATTACTAATCCACAAGAAACATTCTGCTTTTGAAGTGTTGATGTTCCACAACCAACAGAATTCTGTGTACATAGGCAGAATTTTCTGAAATTCCGTGGAATTCCATTCCATTTGAATTAGAAATTTCACACCACCCTACTACTGAGTAGTGCCTAATGGATCACGATGGGTGGTGCGACAAAATTCCACGTCGACACGCCCCAACATAACCGGCAGGTCGACAATTTGCAGTCGGCTGCGGTTTCTAAATGCTGGATGTATTTTCTTGAGGCTTTGCCCCAGAACCTCCACATTAGGGCTATGCCCTTCTCAGTCCCCACTAAGGATTATCAACTCCAAGTCAGAGCTGATTCGAAGGTGCAGGACGCTGAACAGACAGTGCCCAGTTCAGCAGGTCCCCTACAGCAGCATGGTGCTGTATGGCTGTGAGGACCTCGCTGTTGAACTTTCGAACTGTCACTGTTAGGTGGGTAAATGGATAACCTGTGAAGTGGGTGCATGAGGAAGGGTGCCGTCTGTTACAGTGACACCTTCCTGTGCAATCCACTCACGGTGACGGACAGGTAGGGTGACGGATGAGGGGTGGGTGGGATGTCACTATACATACGCGCTCGGGGGTGGGAGCGAGCACAGTGAGCATGGGCTGAGAGGGGGTGGAGAGGATGTAGTGAGTCATGCTGCAGTTGCCAGTTGAGCTGCAGCATGGCATCGGGGAATGGCTAGTGGTTGGGGTGGCTGAGGTACTGGGTTTGGGTCCGGGCGCTGGTGTGATTTTTATTGTGCCCTGCCCGAACCTTTTTATTTTTACTGCTTTCACCCCGACATGCACCCTCCTGGAGTTGAGAATCCTTAAAATCCTTAAGTAGGGGGTGGTATGGGGGGTGCAGCCCCCCTGAAAAGCAGTAAAAATAATGTCCTGGCTCCACTGTGCTGGTGTGCGAGGGGTTGTCAGAGTGCCGAAAATGAGTTCAGCACTCTGATTGAGCAATAACGGTGATCACCTTTAGGTGTCGCCATTATCACATAGACCCGTAAACGGTGCCTAACAATAAGCAAAAGAATACTGTTCCTCTAAATATGTAGCACGCTTTGTTTTACTTCTCTCTGCTCGATCAAATGTCTTGAAACCCAGTAAGTCTCTCAACCTTTTCTATTTGCTCCTGGGGCTAGCTGTCAGTCACTTTTTACTTAATTTCTAGTACCTTAAAGAAAATATCAAACCTATTAAGTAGGTCACTGTGGTTGCCGCCTGTTTTTTACCCAGCTGCTCTGCTAGCACTTTATTAAATGGTTTTCATTTTTTTCCTGCTTTTGATTGACTGAGACGTAGTGACAGATATCATCACTCGGTTGCTTCTCCTCGCCTCAGCAATGAATGTTTACCCTTTGGAACAAGTGATACAGGTAGAAATAATGCACTGCACTATGCAGTAAGCTTCCAAAAATAAATTATATTTAGGTGGGAAGAATGATGGGGAATATGTAAGGGAATTATGAAAACCACAGTAACTACAACCTACAGCAACATCAGAAACAATATTTCTTGTAAAACAGAAAAACAAACAGTGAAAGAAATGTCTTTATGGGTGGCTGACAACAATTGCGCACCTCACTTCAGTGCTGGTCAGGGTTGCTAATATTTGTTCTTGTCCATCTAGAATTGTGGGCTGCACTGACATTAGTAACTCAGACAGCTGAAAACTACTATGCTTCAGCTGCTTTATCTTTTGCATTAGTGTGCAGTCAAACTGCAGAATTAAACTAGAATAAACTTTATGAACACATGGGGCTCGATTTCCCAAGCCCCTGCAAATGCTGCAAGCCCCTGGTGTGCTGATCCTACAGCGCATGGGGCTTACGGCATTCTCCCAACAACAATCATGATTTTTTGCTCCCATGTGCCAAGTGCCACAAGTTAGACCAGCTCCCCCCGGCCTAACTTGCAGCATTCCGGGGACCAGTATTTGGCGCAAGCTGCCGTAAACTAAAGAAAGTGTTGCAACTATGCCCAGTGTATTAAAATCAGATGCAGCTACATCAAAGTTGCCTGGTGCAGCTGTGCCAAACAATGGGTTTGACACAGGGTCTGATGCATGCCCTGCATCACTTTTTGAAAATTGAGCCCTGAAGTACAGGGGGTAGCTCTTGGCCTTTGGAGCCCTTCTCCCCTCTCCTTTCCTCTTTTTATGCATTCCCTCTTCCTTCTGGTGATGCTGGATTGCTCTTATAAGTTTTTTCACAGTCTGTTATTAGTCCGCTGACATGCATTTTGCTGAGACTGGGACACCATTGCTAGTGACTAAGCCCACTTCTTCCTCCCCAGGATTATCTAAGGAGAAAAAGAGAAATTCCATACCTATCACTTATATTATTCCTAATAGTGTATCACTAGCTAGTTACTCCTGCAGTCTTTACAGGCTCATATCCACTCCCTAGCCCAACCCTACCATTTCCCAAAATATTTGCTTGTGCAAAATCCCCTGATTAGATTTGCAGTGAATTTGTTCTGTGGCATAGCTGTAGAAATCTTAAAAAAAGAAAAACTGTTTAAAAGGAAATTAAGCACCCCACTCACATACAATAGATCATGTGAGTTTTAAAGGTTAACCCCACTTTCAGATGTACTCACCTACCTCTGTGCTCTAGTGTGCCAGCAAAGTCTTCATACTAATCAGTGTTAACTCCCCATCCCAGTCACATCCAGCACATTCTTTATTCAATTCACTGCCACCTCCACCCAATCTAGCTGAAGATATAAGCACCTCCACCTCATTACCCTCTGGCACCCACGTCACCCTCCGTCACCCTCACATAAAATTATATGCTTTAATCATTCATTATAAAATGTGCAAGAAAAATCCAGTGATCTGATTGGACAATAGTTGTCCAGACCAGTGCAGTAATTGACTGATAACTACACGGGTCTAGAAGTGCCTTGCAATTCTTAGAAATACACTGCTTCAGAATTCTCAGTAACTGTTACATTTGGGGAAAAAAAGTTCAACTAACAACAAGAGTAAATTACCTACCAGCTAATCTAACCTCTTTGATGGGCCAACCCTAGTTGTTTGGTGGGAAGACTTATTTACCAATGATGAAAATGTATTTATTTTTAATTTTAAAGATTTATTTAGTCTTGTGCTTTCTTATTATTTTGGTGCCATTTTATAATTGCAATAACACACTTCAGGACTTGCTGGGTATTGGATTTTTAACCCCCTCCTCCACATCATGGTTGAAGGACACTCAGCTAACACCCCCATCCCTTCAAGCCACAGTGTTTGTGTGTGTGTGTGTGTGCGTGCGTGTGTGTGTGTGTGTGGTACTTACCCAATAACCACATGCCCTGTCATGTGTTATTGCTTACTTATCTAGCCTGTAAACCAGAAAACTACCACCCTGCCATGGCAACTTGCCTCATCACTAGTTCACTCAGTGAATGAATCATTGATGACCTGCCCTACTAGTAACAGATGATTGGTGACCTCACTCAATGAATGAATAAGTGATGACATGCTCTAGTAGTAGCAGCTGATTGGTCAGCACAATGAATGCATTTCAGAACTAGTCACTGTGGTCAGCCAATCAGCTGTTAACACTAGCATATCATCACCACTTCATTCATAATGAATGAGCCAGTGATGAAGAAAGGCTGGTCACTGCTGTGTGGGGGCAGGAGGTATTTTATGACTGTGGGCGGAGCCTACAGGAGTATACATATATACAAAGGAGTGATGTCATGTTTTCTGTCCGTGGAACTGACTGAAGGTGTAAATAGTCTCCTCCGCCTTACCCTCCTCCAAGCAATGTTTTCCACCCTCAAATAAATATGCTTTCATGTTAGTCAATGGTTGCAGGGTACTATTTTCTTTCTTAAATGGGTGGTACAAGAACTGGAACCTGAGTAGTGGGAGGCAGCATTAGGTTTTTTTTTGGAGTAAGATCCACCTCCACCTCTACCCCAAACTTTTTTCTGATTCATGTGGGAGTGGCATGAGATAGCTCTAGCATACTGTAACAAGATACATTAGTTTGGGACACAGACATGCCTTGTGCAGTGGGGAACAGTACAGAACAGAACAGAAGTTATTTATTGCCTTCAAATTGACTCAAAAATCCTTTGGAACAAATGATTATCAGAGCCACCTGGGGCCTCAGACGGAGACCTAGACACACATTCTAATTTGTAGTAAGAGCCACATGTTTTCTTATTCATCTAGCAAGAGATATAGGTTTTCAGTTTTAGTTTTCAGTACTGTTACAAGAGAATTTATTTACTTGAATAAAGGTCAATGTTAACAAATACATTCTACCTTTAGTTAGATTTGGTCTAATTCAATCAAATTTGATTTTAAAAGCTATTTTGATCAGAGCTAACATAAAAAAATCTTAAATATTTTTTCTTTTCCTATGGACACTAGAAATAGGATGCCAGCTTTCACTCCATTAAACCTGCTTTTCCATTTTTTTATAGCATCTTGCTAAGGCAATCTTCCCAGAATGCAATATGTCATGGGGGGGCTGAAATTGTTTTAATCATGAAGCATTGGTGTTAGCAATGCATTTAGAAATACAATGTTTAATTGTCTTTACAGTTAAACATGCAGTTTCATGTCAGGGCACATTTTTGGGGAGGTTCAAATTATTTTAAACATGGGCACAGTACTTGGTAAATACAGACTTTGATGATAAAGTGTATTTTTTCTTTCAAGTTTGAGAAGTATGTATTATATATAAGTGTAACCATGTTGTAAATGGTTAAATATCTTCTGTTCTGTTCGGTACTGTTCTCCACTGCACAGACATGTCTGTGAGCTAGCTAACTGGGGTTTCTGTAAGACAACAGCTACTAAATAGCTGTGTTGTAAATGGTTAAGTAGCCAGTGGTATAAGGCTCTGAGCTACAAACCTGGAGACCTGGGTTTGACTCCCACAGCCCCCACTTGCATACTGTGTGACCCTGTGCAAATCACTTAACTTCCTTGTGCTCCCAGGTCACACCTGTAAACAAGATTTCAGCTTAGTGTGTCTCTCCTGGTAAAAAACCAAAACAGCATTTGTCAATGCTGAATGTTTGCTTGCTGGCATTGGCATTGGTGGGGTGTGCCTTTGGGTCATCAGGCATAACGGCCATTCCACTTCACCACACCCTACCCTGCAGACACCGACAAGTGCTACAGTGTGCCTTGGAGTCTTTGGCCCTTATGATCACCCCATTCTATCAGGAAATACAGTGAGATGGGTGCAGTATTGGAGAATGGGGTGAACTTTGGGGCTGAAGAGTCCAAGGCACACCTCGATGTCTCTCACTGGCTGCAGGTTGTGGGTGGGGGTGGAATGGTATGAGCATTACAGGTGACAATCCCAAGTCACACCCATGATGCCTGTCAGTCTGTACAGGGCTGTAATTACTTTGTGGATTTTTTATATCAGATTGTCAACACAGACATTTTGGGACCTTTGCTCATGAACAGTGTCACTGTCATTTTCTTAATCTGTTCCGAACACTGATTTCCCACAGCGACCACGCATTTCTGTGCAGAAAGTGTGAAAACACATTTTGGTCATGTTGTGAAAAATTACAGCTGTACTGTTCATAAGGAAGTGTGGAAAAATGCCAGTGGTGAAAATATGGACTGAAAATATTACAAATTCATGAACTTACAAGGGTGCGTGGAAACAGTGCAATGGTTGCTCATAACACAGTCATTTTATGAACTTTTGTCACAAAATTGTCAACATAGCCATTTTAAGACCTCTACTCATGAACAGTGTCACTGTGAAATTCTGAATCTGTCCCAAACATTAAGTTCGCACACAAACTGCACCACTGTGCGCTACATGGCGGAAACATATTTTGGGGGAGATGTGAAAAATGACAGTTGTACTGCTCATAAGGAGGTGTGGTAAAATGGCAATGTTGAAAATCTGGAGTGCAAATCTTAAAAATTGGCAGACTTATGAGCATGCATAGGAACTGCGCAATGCACACTCGTAAAACAGTCATTTTTGGGAATTTTTTTGCCAAATTTTCAACATAGCCATTTCAATACCTCTGCTCATGAACAGTGTCACTGTGTTTTTCTTAATCTTTCCCAAACATTGATTTCACTCACCGACTGCGCCATTGTGCACTACATGCACGGAAGCACATTTTGGGGGAGATGTGAAAAATGACAGCTGTACTGCTCATAAGGAGGTGTGGTAAAATGGCAATGTTGAAAATCTGGAGTGCAAATATTAAAAATTCACAAACTTATGAGCGTGCATAGGAACTGCGCAATGCACGTTCGTAAAACAGTCATTTTTGGGAATTTTTTCCCAAAATTGTCAACATAGGGTTTTTGGGGGAGTACCTCATGAACTGTGACACTGTCATTTCATATATCAGTCCCAAAAGGTGGTTTCATGCAGTGACCACAAAATCACCTTTGTGACCAAATAACAAAATGACAGTGCAAGAATTCATGAGGTGGGGTCCCAAAACCCCATAGTTGAAAATTTGGAAAAAAATTCCCCAAAATTTCCGAGATATACATCAAAGTTGAAAAAACCCTATTTAACCCATTATACAGCTTACCAGCATTTCCTCAGTTCATGGTCGGCTTTGAAGAGTGCAGACGTGTTCCTGGTCCACCAAAGATCATCACGCCAGACTCCGGAGGTAAGTATGGGGTAGGAGGGGGGTGTGGGGAGGCAGGATGCATGTGGGTGGCTGTCAGACTCAAGACAGTCAGCGAAAGACCGTTTTTTTCTTTCTAGGTCTTTTCTTTTTAGGAAGATGACACGGGATGTTTGCCATGCTGGGGTGGGCTCCCAGCATGGCAGCTGGAAGTTTTTTTGGGGGGGGCCAGTGGAGCTGACAGGGGATTGTGCACCCCCATCAGCCATAGAGATTTTTGCCTTGCTGGGGTGGGCAGCGTGGCACCTGGAAGTGTGTTGGGGGGCAGCAGACAGACGTTTGCCACACTGGGGTGGGCTCCCAGTGTGGCACTTTGAAGGCTGTTTGGGGGGCCAGTGGAGCTGATGGGGGATTGGGCATGGGCACCCCTGTCGGCCTTACAGATTGTTGTCACGCTGGGGTGGGCTCCAGTGTGGCACCTAAAACTCTGTTGGGGAGTGCAGCGCAGCCAGCAGGGGATTGAGCTCCCCATCAGCCATACTGTGGGAGTGCATAAGCATGCTGGGTGGGCTCCCAGCGTGTTACTTGTTTGTGGGGGCGGAGAGGAGCTGTCTATGACAGCTCTTGCACTGCAGTGCCGACATGTAGGCATTTTGCATACTGCCGACATCAGTATGCAAATTGCCTACATGCTGCAGTGCCTTTCTTTCAACTCTTTGCCGCTGCATTTTCAAACGCTGTTATAGACAGCTCTTGCATTCATTGGCGTGGTGGGGTCACACCTGCAAAAGGCAGCAGGGCATTGGAAGTAGGGAGGCACACCTAAGAATTTCATATGGTGGCACTATGTTTCTTGCACATGCATGCAAGCAAACATAAAAAGTGCCTAGAATTATTTTTTTTAATATAGTTGAGTTTATATGTGGTAAGTAGGTAGGGTATAATGTTTTGAATGTGACAGTAGGATTTAACATGTACACTGCTTAAAATCATTTCACAGTATTTTATACTTTCTTAAAAAGATACTCCACATTTCTGTGGGGGCTGTGGGATTCAAACCAAGATCTCCAGATTTGCAGAGAAGAGCCTTAAACCACTGTGCTATACTGCCTCCCTAGTTATGGCAGTCATCTGTTTTATGGTTCATGGTGTGGGTGTAGTAAGCATACTAACATACAAAAATGCCAGCAGAATAGGTCTAGTGGACTTTCGTGCCTGCTCCTTTGGTCAGTCCCCACCCTGGAAGCTGACCTTGCTGTCCCCCCACCTTCTCAGGCTTCTCCCTTCCCAGTTCAGGGGAGAGCTAGCTAACTGGGGTTTCTGTAAGACAACAGCTACTAAATAGCCATGTTGTAAATGGTTAAGCAGGCAGTGGTTTAAGGCTCTGAGCTACAAACCTGGAGACCTGGGTTTGACTCCCACAGCTCCCACTTGCATACCGTGGTGACCCTGTGCAAATCACTTAACTTCCTTTGTGCTCCCAGGTCACACCTGTAAACAAGCTTTCAGCTTAGTGTCTCTCTCCTGGTAAAAAAAAAAAAGTGCCTAGAATAATTTTTTTTAATATAGTTGAGTTTATATGTGGTAAGTAGGTAGGGTATGATGTACATAGAATCCAAAAAATTCATAACATGCTGTATTGTGATTCAATGAACTAATAAATTGGGATTTTGGTTTCTTTTACAAATTCATTTTTCATGACCATGGATATACTAAAGCAAACATTTCTCAACAAAATGTTTTTAAATAAAGAGTTTAACTCACAGCAGCAGAAGAAGCATGTTGGCATGAAAAGCTTAGTGGCATGGATGTAGAGGCACCAGTATTTAAGCATGACTTTGGTAGAGGATTAATTGTGACTGGGGGGGCAAGGGAGGGAGTGAGTCTTGATATTTGTAGCATAATGGTTTTCTGAAACTTCAACCTTCAAAGGGTTAGACTCTGCAGCCATCTGTACAGTATATATCACTAAGCCATATGCAGTGTGGTATGGGTAAAATCCAGATCACCAGACCAGGACCAGTGCTGTAAAATCTGCACTGGGCACAGCTTGTGCAAATATTGCTGATCCAGTGGATCAAATAAATACGTGCAAATAAATAAATACTCGGCTTCACCTCGTGCTTCAACCCACCCCAGGAGTGATGTTATTACATGATAACACACACCCTGTAGTGCCTTATTGCTTAAATATGCCCTTTCTCAATGTACTATACTTTGATTCAGTTAGTGTATGCAACAGCCTTCATGTGAACACTCTGGGCTTCTCTTTGACTCCTGATGTCTATTTGCTTTAGCTATTGTATATTATTTGAACTGTGTTGATCTTCTTGATGTGGTGCCTGTGTGCCTAAACTATGTAATCTGTTTATCTACTGCTACCCATGTATCTCCAGTGAATGATTGTTATAACTGTCTGCTCTCCAAGCCCTTGTTTTTGGACTTGTTAATTGTACTGTCTTTGTATGAGTTTTGACGAGGTGCCTTTGTAAATGAGTCTCTGACTCAAAGGTTTGTAAATCTGATATTTTTTAAATAAATAAATAAATGTTTATGTTTAAGCCCATGAAACACCCTTATCTAGTTAATGCATTCACAGTCGTAGTGGCTCTGCCAGAGCTTGTTCTTTTTTACAGCTACTTGTAAACAATGAAGAATGGATTCTTCAGCTGTATCCCATTGGTGATGTGTTGGGGGAGGGTGGATGAGTGCCAGTGGGAAAGTGGAGTGGGGTGTGTGCTATATTTATTTAAAGGGAAACAATCTGGGTTGGGGTGGGAAATTAAAATTTTTGAACTCATGACAGGGGTGGGAAAAGGGATTTAACAATAATGTAAATAAAAAAGTACAAAACTCTGCTGCTCAATATCAAGAACCATGCAGGGGCCTCACTTGAGCATGTTCCTGAGTTTAAATACCTTGGCATCACCCTGGACACCTCACTTTCATACTCACATCATATAGGTAATGTAGAAAGAGCTGCCAATATATGGATTGGCCTGCTCCACAAGCACAAGCATTGCCTGACCCCTGAAGCCCTTAGGCTGGCTATCTATAGCTCTGTCACCTCCATCATTGACTATGGTCTTGCCATCTACGGCTCTGCTTTCCCTACGGCTCTCCAGAGGATATCTGTGACTCTCAACAAAGCCTGTAGGCTCCTTACAGGTGCCCCGCTACCTAACTCACACCTGTGACCTATATGCCCAGGCTGGATGGCTACCTCTCCAGAGCAGAATACAGTACCAGACCTGTCTACTCACCAAAAAATTCTCCTTGGGCACATGCTGCCTGGAGTTGCAAAACTCCTTACTGCCCACAGCAGCACCCAATCTACATGGAAGCTCTGCAACAGATGTTCCAGGTCCCCAGGTGCCGAACCACTATGGGGCAGAGATCATTCTCACACAGGGCACCTCAGTATTACAATACCCTTAACAAAGAAGCACTTACAGCTGCAACTCTTGGTCCCTTTAAAAGGGAACTTCGATGCTCCATTGCCTCAACCACGCAGTGTGACTGCCTCTCCTAAAGAATAGTCTTCACCTTGTATCAGTGACAGTGGTGCTCTGGGTTCCTGCCTCCTGTCCCTCTTTTGTCACCCCCCCGCACTCCTCCCTTTACCCACCCTTCCCCTCTCAGCTGACACTAAGCCTGAGCCACCATCACTGATCTCATGCCACCCACCCCTTCTATCTGACCATGACATTGCCTGCTCGCTCCTTCCTACCTCTCTCCACTCCATATGCAGTTCACCATCAAAATTTACTCATGCTGGCTATTGCTGTCTCTCTCTGCAAACCACTGTACATACGTGCTTAATTCAACCTTGAAATGTAATATATGTATCTATTGTTTCCTTTGTATTGTCATTCACCTACATCCTTTGATGTGGAACGTTTGTAAATGAGCAGTCCCTGCTCAAAGGTACTTGTAATCCTAGAGTTTAAAAAAAAACTTTGTTGTGACACTTGGGGAGAGTGGTGGTTACTATGAAAGTGGGGTGTGAGGCACCTAATACAGCTGGTGGAGTGGGAGAGGGTATTACTATATTTAGTTGATTTAGTCTTTGATTACTGGGTAAGTGCACTAGACAATAAAATGTGTATATGAAGTATGTGCATTAGGGGTATTTCTTAAAAGAAAGCAGCAGACTTGTTTAAAAAGAACTTCACTGTGCAAAGAAGTGGCATACTTGGGAAGTTCATCCCACTACACATAATGTGAAGTTTCTGACTTTACCTGAACTTAGTCAGCAAAGTTATAAGTCTCAGCTCTCCTATTGATGGTCTCCTTATTTGATATTTACAGGACAGTGCTTATGAAAGTTTGGATTAGTAATTTCTGCCATTCTTAGCCTTACTTAAACCCCTTGCTCATAGGTCTTTGTGAACTTAGATGATGCAAAATAAAAAATCAAAAGTTGCAGGAAAACAAATTCTGCAAGTCCACAGCTTGAGGAAACACATTTCATGAGACTGACTCAGAACAAAATTCTGCAAGTATTATACTATAGGGTGGGTGAATACCTTATTTTGAATATTTGACTGAATATTCATATGCAGAGCCCCAGATATTCAGAATTTGGTATTCATATTCATAAGCTGTGTTCCTGTGGGGGAAATAACTAAAAAAACAGCCCCTACCCTGCTCCCCAGCACAACTGTTTAAAGAGCCACAACCCCTCATCCTGCTCCCCCCAGCAGCCAATATTTAATGTTTAAACAAGGATCCATCAATGAGCAACTGGCACAACCTGCCCACCTCCATGGCCAGCTGACATTTTTTGTAGTGCTTTTGCACTTTTGTATCCATGTCCTAGCTGGAAAGAAATAACCCTCCACCACCACCCTAGCAGCATCATCCAACTCTCAACCTCCTTCAACCCCAGCACCCACATTTTCTTAATTAGAAGCCTCCCCCAAATGCCAGAAGGTGATCAACACAACCTGCCCTCCACAACAAGCGGCCGCCTTCTTTTGAATGAAAGTGCTCCTTCACTCACGCATATACTAAAACAGCTGATCACGTGATCAGGTGTTTTACTATGCAAGCAAGCATGGGAGCACATTCATTCACAAGACACTGGCCAGCCATGGTGGAGGGTGGGTTGTGATGATTGTCTTCCTGCACCTGAGGGTAGCTCTAACAGGCAATGTGGGTGCAGGAGGGGTTTCAGGATTGGGGGCTGTGCAGCTGCCAGAGTGGGGGGATTATTTCTTCTGGCTTGGACCTAAATAAAAAAGTGACAAAGCCCTACAAGAAATGGTAGCAGGACATCGAGGCAGCAGATTCTGCTGGTTGCCCATCACTGATCCTTGTTTAAACACTAAATTGTGGTGCTGGGGGAGTGGAGGTGGGTGGGGAATGAAGGTGGTGGCTCTTAAACAGTTGGGTTGGGAAGGAGGGTGGGGCTGCTTTTTACTCTTTTATTTCTCTGAATCCAAATAATAGTGCCAGTATTCGTTATTCACATCTGAATAATGAATAGCTCATTATCTCGAGTATTCAGTAATACTATTCATCTCTTTTACACCACTACTGTACTGTGACATGTGATGGCAAAATTCACATCTGATACTAACAGCACTATTGCAACTACCAAAACTCCAGACGTGAACTTTGATGAGAAATGTTAAAACAAATCTGTATTTTTTCATCAATATAACAAATGGACTACCCAAAATGATTATTACTGGATTTTAATAACACTGACATCCACTTGTACAAGGCCAACCTCTACACCAGAGCTGGAAGTAAATTTTCCATACACTGTCCCAATTATAATAAAGCCTGTGTAGTTTTCTTCAGTCCAATCTCAGTTTCTCATGGCAGTTCTTGCCAATAGAAGAGCATCTGTACTAGGGATGAGTGAAATGACTTGCAAATTTTGAGAAATTTTGTTTCTACAAACTAGTGTGAAAGTTGCAGTCTTGCAAAAAAACTTCCATTTTAATGTACAAACAACAGATTTTATGCAAAAATTGCTTTTTGTTTGGAAAAAGCAATTTTATTTCTGCAAAATAGATTTCACATGCTAATGGGTGATTTTCAGGAGATTTCTGCATGAAAGCAGTTATTTCATGCATGAAATATGGTGATTGCTGTGCTGCAGTCATACAGTTTGGGAATTTGCAAAAATTTCAGAATCCTTCCAGTGTTTGCCAAAATACCTATCGAACAAAAAACCAAAAAAAAATGCAAAGTGCTAGTCTGTATACAAAATAATTGGCACACAGCAATTGTAGGGGTCTAATCTAAGCAAGTGATGCTTTATTGAAATTAATTCAATCCTACTCCATGTTTCTCTATGGCTTTTCCAATGTGAGTTACTTTAAATCATTTCATTTTATTAATCCACTTAATCAGTCTGTAGTAGTAAAGTAGTAGTAAACTTTTATTTATACAGGATATGAAGACAACATTATTTATTTATTTTATTTTATTTAGTTTTTGTTGACCGGGTAAGTGCACTAGACCAATCCTGCCTATTTTCAGGCATGACCCGGGGGAGGGGGATACAGATCAATGCCAACTGACCTTGAACCAGATTAAGCTGTTGGTGGTATTTTTAGTGAATGAGGGAAATTTGGCCAGGACACTGGGGAAATTCCCCTACTCTCCTGTGGGGAAACCTTTTGGCCGTTGAGATGGCCACCTGGAGCAAGTCACTGGACCAACTGGATGCTGTGGAGTTAGGAGAGCGAGCCTCCTCTCCTATTCTCATCATGCAAGAGGCTGAAGATTCCATGCAAATTATTGTGGATTTGGATGGTGAAGCAAGCGATATTTTTCTTTCTATGGTGGATTTATCTTTTATTGGTAAAGATGTGGATTTTGCAAAAGATGAGGCAAGACCTTCCCACTTGGACTCGGGTGAAATTTGTAAAGAAACTTGCCCAATGACACCTGATGCACTCCTGGAACAAAGGGAGAAGTGTGAGAGTACAAACTTGAGCGCTTCGGGAGCAGAGGTATCTGTCAATCTTGTAGAAGGTGCTGTCACTGTGGAGCATAGGCCGGAACTGGGTGAGTTAGCCACTGAGCTGAAATTTCCTCAACAACTTGGGTTAAGGGCTGGCAGTTTTAACACGATTACTGTGTGACGACAGCCCCATTTACTTTTTATAAAGGATACTTTACATGCTGGTTTCAGGGCTGGCAATCAGAGCACCGAAGGGTGTGTGCCGAGAGCCTGTTGTGAAGGATTAGCTTCCCCTACTGGCGAAATCCATCCAGGTGATAGCCATGCAGTAGGAGTTGGCTACTCACAGATTCAGAGGAATTTGCGGTCAGCTGCTGCTGTTCAGGATTCCTCAAGACTAATGAATGATTCCGGTTTTGTTTTTCGTTTCCCAACTGAGCCTTCTGCTAGTGATTGCCTTAACCCTAAAAGCAACAGAATAGTATATCAAACTAGCCTAGCAGTTCAGACTGGGGCTACTACTTTTTCCTTTTCTTCTAAAGGATGTGCTAAGTTTTCCTTAAGAGGTTTTTGTGGACATTCTTCTGAGCATTTTATAGCGCCTCTTGGGCAATGCCAAGCAAATGAATTACAAAAACCTTTGCAGCTTATAGCCCCGTTGTTGTTGCCGCTTGCTGCAGATGATATCTGGACCCCCCAGAAGGCTTTACAGAGTGCAGGGTGGCTTAAAACCTCCAAAGGAAACTGGCTTTCTGACCCTGACTGGGACCCTGCCATAAATCTTTCTCAGGCATCCCCTGAAAGGAAACTAAATTATGCTAAAATTTTGGACATAAGTTTACAGCCCCAGACAAAAGCTGTAAAGGACACAATTGCAGATAAGGATAATTCTGCTGCTTCTAAGCCCCTGATGGGTTCATATTTATTGCCCTCCCCTAATGCAAAAACACCTATAGAGGGAGATGCCTCTAGCATAAGTGATGCAAAGACACATGAAACTACATCTGTCCAGAAACCTTTATTGTTGGAACTGTTCTCCAAAAATAAAAAAAGGAGCTGCACCCCCGTGGAATGCCATGCATATTTGTTATAAGAGAGGCCTGGAAGACAGGCCTGACTGGGCCTATGTTGGGCAGACATTATTAAAGGATTCCTTGCATTTTTCCCCAGGAGAAGTATTTGCCTTGATTAATATCTCTGGGAAGGACAATTATGATGTTAGTTTTAGAACTGCATATGCCTTGGAACTGTTTTGGGAGTGTTATGCACAAGTCAAATTTTCACCCACATGGGCCCCCTTTTTGGTCATACCTTTGACTAAACCTTTGGTAAAATTTGTAACTATAATGTTTCAAAATGAGGGGGTCCATGTGGATGACATCACATTTTGGTTGTCCCAGAAGTGTGAAATTTTGAGTAACCCTGAAACACTTTTAGACTCTGAATCCTTTTGGACAGGAGGATGGAAATATAAGGTTAAGCTCATGGTTACTGACACAGGAATGGAGCACATCCCAAATTCTTTTATGTTAGGAAGGGACAAAGGGATCTGTTTCTATGCAGGGCAACCCAGAGCATGTTATAAGTGTGGGTCTAAAACTCATTTATCCAGCACTTGTGACCAGGCACGCTGTGATAATTGTGGAGAGGTAGGGCACATAGCAATGCAGTGTGCCAATCATACTAAGTGTGATTTGTGTGAGGACTGTGGCCATGTTTTTGGTGAATGCCCTTATGCTGCCAAAAACAAAGCCTCTTGTGCTAGCCCAGAGCTGCTCATACAGTAAGCGCAAGACTCGGTCTGTGCTTCATCTACAGCTGACATACCCCATCCCCCCCTCTCTTCCTCTGGTCCCTCCTCCCCGCTCTGTTGTTTTGCAGGAAAAAGAGCATGATTTTGAGGTATAAAATGCCCCCCCATCTTGGGTTCTCTCTGATCCTGAACCTCAACTGCAAACCGAGCAAGCTCCTACTAATTAAAAACCTATAGGTAGTCCCCTCTTAACTCCTGTCTGTTATGAAGAGCTAAGCACCCCAGGATGCGATTTAGCTAATGGTACTGCTTTACAACCTATGGCTAGGAGAAGTTCTTCTAGAACCAATAAACAGAAGCCCCCAGTATTGCTTAAAAGTCCTGCTATAGTTGAGACCGATAATGCTTATGCAGCTTTGTTCTTACCAGATGGTGAATCTGACATGGAGCAAGGGGACTTAGATTCTCAATCAGTGGGAAGTAGCCAGTTTTCTGTCAGAATAGACCAGGGGGATTACAAGAACAAAAAGAAGAAAAAGCAGAAAAAATAGGCACAATGTCCTTTTTTCTTTACTGAATTATGGGCTCTCTATCTATAGGTTCACTAAACATCCATAGTATTTCGAATGATATTAAGTGGCAGGATGTTTTTTCATTCATTCATGATAGTCATTATGATATATTTTTTCTACAGGAAACATGGATGTGTTCTAGAGAACAATTGATATTATTTAAAAGAGACTGGATTTGGGGACCATCCTATTGGTCTTTTGGCCAAGATTGTGCAGATGGGGTGGGCATTCTTTTTAGGTCTTATGATTTTTCTTTGATTAAATTAGTGGATTTGATTCCAGGTCAATTATTTCTGTTAGATAGTAAATGGAAATCAATGTCTTACCGTTTTATTAATGTATATGGGCCTCAGACTAAAGCAGACAGGGTATCTCTCCTGAGATCAGTTCAACCATATATGGTCACCTCATATATGATTTTTGGGAGGAGATTTTAATTGCGACATAGTTAGGAAGCAAATTGGTGGGGAAAGGAAGAAAGTTTATTGTGATTCTAATATGTTAACTCGTGTAATTAAGACAGCAGGTCTTGTAGATTGCAGTGCTTACAACACAGGTCCTTGCTTTACATATACTAGGGGTATTTATAGGACTACCATCGATCATTTATTTCTTTCTCGGAATTTGCCAAAGGGTATTCTATACACTATTCCTATTGAATTTTCCAACCATCTATTATTAATATTCATGATCCCTATTATGGGTTCTAAAAATAAAGTTAAAAGTAGATGGAAGTTGAATGTTTCCTTGCTTACGTATTCTGAAGTTAAAAAGGGTATCACAGCTCTATCTGCTAGATTGTCAGTTTTATGTTTATATGATGACCCTGGGGAATGGTGGGCTGATACGAAATTGGATTTAAAAAATTGGTTCAGTAATCATAGTAAGTGCCGAGGGAACAGTACATTTTTGAAATATCTTTCACTTCGGAAACAACTTCAACATCTTTACACTATTTCATATCTCACTAAATATGATTACTCATTACAAATAAATAAATTAAAAAAGTCATGTTAACCTATCGGTACGATAGAGCCTCCACTATACATGCAATGCTTTCTGGTGGTAGGCAGAAATCACCTGAAAGAGACCCGTATGAGACTTGTAAGAAGATTTATGATGATATGACGATTGAGTATTTGGAGGATGTAAGTGGTAATAGAGTAGAAGAAATTTCAGATATGGGGACCTAATTAAACATTACTATTCCTCACTGGTACTCACTGAGATTTCTTCTGAGCAAAAGTTTGCAGATTATTTAAGTAATATTGAAGTTCCAGCATGTCCTAATGAAGCTCTTTTATTGCGTAAAAATATAACTTTGACTGAAATTATAGAAGCAATTAAAGCTCTTAAATCTAACACTTCACCAGGTTTAGATGGTCTGCCCAATCAATTATATAAAGTTTTATTACAGAAATTTCTGTTTTTTTGCAGACCATTTACCTGTTCTTTTTTGAACATAATAATATTCCTAATTTTTTTCCGAAGGATTATTGGTTTATTTGTATAAAGCTGGGGATAGAATTGACATTGCAAATTGGAGACTGATCATTCTGCTAAATTCAGATTAAAAATGTTGGCCCATATCCTTAATGCTAGGCTTAAAAATTATGTGTCATTTGTGCTGGAGCAGTAATTTTGTGGTATCCCTGAGAAAAAAATACAAGATGCTCTCATTCTAATTAGAGATTTCATTGAAACTCTTCTTATGCAAGGCTCTAGAGGGTGTATCCTGTCAATAGACCAACAGAAAGCATTTGATTGTCTGGACAGGTCTTTCTTTTTCTGTGCTGGCCAAATATGGGGTACCTGTATCAGTAATCAGGCACATACAGTTGCTGTATTCTCATGTGTTTGTAAAGGTTCTATTAAGAGACCCAATAACGAACAGTTTGTTATTTTACAGGTGTTAGGCAGGGTTGTCCTCTCAGCCTCTGTGGTTGTAATCGCTAGACCCGGCCCTGACCTACTCCCTCGCTTTCATCTGCTGATCCACGCTTCCACCCTTGAATCACCTTAGGAAAAAGCTAAAAATACTGTTTATCTGACTTAAAGCCTGTTTAACCTTATGATTCCTGCTGTCGCTGTGCCCCATGTTTGATACCACTCCCTGACTTGTACCTGCTGTTAATCTACAGTACCCAATGTTTATGTATGCACTCATTGTAATCAAATATGTATTTCACTCAATACTATTGTGTTTTACACCTATGTATGCATTCATTGTAACTAATTCTGGGTCACCCCTGAAAAGGGATCTCTGGTCTCAGTGGGCTTACCGTTACCAAAATAAAAATAAATACATTTTTCTATTGATCCTCTGCTTCGCTGCCTGGCCAACATGACCAGATGGAATGAACTGCGGGTCATACAGAATTGGCTAATTTCTCTGTACAGGCCTATGCAGATATTTTGGGGTTTTTCACATTATAATCAAATTCCCCATTTTTTTGACAGAACTGCAGAGGTATGCTATGGTGTCTAATTCAAAACTTAATATTGCTAAATGCAAAGGGTTGATGATAGGTCCTTGGGATACCCCCTCATGTCATATATCTGAAATTGCTCTCACAAAAAAAACAATAATTATCTTAGGTATTGCCTATGGGGCAACTAATTTGCCCCTTCATAATTGGGAAGTAGCTTTATCTAAAGTTCTTAACAAGGTTAAAAGATGGCAATTTTGAAGCTATCAAAATTAAAGAGAATTCAAATATTAAAACATTTATTATTCCAAGAGTTGCAATATGTGGCATATATTTTTCCGCTCCCTACCTCTTTAGAAACAACTGTGCAGGAATTTTTTCAGATGCTTTGGGGAAATAGACTAAATCCAGTTAAGCATTGTTATACTTATCTAGGTAAAGAAAGAGGTGGACTAGGTATGGTTGAACCAGTGTTTTTCTTTCATTTTTTGTTTATTTACCATACTGTTTGGTATGGTATTTCCAGTATAACAACTGGTGTCATAGGCCTAGTGAAGCATGTACTCGAATGTTACTTAGCTGTGTGGCATGAGGTAGCACCAAAACTGCATACACAATTACAGTTACCTGAATTGTTTCGACCAGAAGCTGTTTAGATGGAAAATTTCATGATCCTGATCTTGCATAATAATAGGGAAGAATTTTTATAATCTGCTTTTGTCTCAGTTATATCCTACTGAGCCTAGTTTTAAAGATTGTCCCTCCATTTTTAATATGCAAGCTCTGATGCAGCTAACTAGCAAGCGGTGCCTGCTTCAATGTGGGAAGTACTATGGCTTGCTGTATATGATAGGTTAAATATTAGGGGTAATGCCAAGCATAAAAACTTAGCAGAAAGGAATTGCCCATGTACAGCATGCATTAATTTGGAAGAGACTATGAATCATTTTTTGTTTGATTGTTCTTATTCTAAACCTCTATGGTCCTTTCTAAAAACTAAATGGCAGATGAATTGGTTATTGTCTTTAAATTATGAGACTTTGGTATTGGGTTTTCTTCCTAGGGAGAAGGTCGATCTGTACCTGGAAACATATATGTCTTTTTTATTTTGTTTATGATTTTATTTATGGTAAGCTCAGCAGGCAATGAACTCTGTGTATCATTCTGATTTATTGCATTATCCAGGTGACAAGGTCTATAATGGTGGAAAGGTTTTAAAATTTTTGTAAAATGTAAGTAAGATGATTCTTATGTGTTTCTAGGTTTGGAAAGAAGAAGAAAGATAAGTTTCATTTGTTTATGTCCTTGTTATGATTCTACCTTTGTATAATTATGTGAATTTCAATAAAAAAACCTACTCTTTTCGATAAGTGCCATGGGATCTTTAACATCCACCTGAACTACCACCAATCCAGGCAGATGGGACTTCGTTTAACGCCTCATCCAAAAGACGGCACCTTTCTGAAGTGCAGCACCTCTCTCATGCTGCACTACAGTGTCAGTACTGGATATTAACCAAGTGTCAGATATGGTAACTGAACCCAGAGCCTCTGATCTCCCAGCCTCAGAGGCGAGTGTAGCTACCACTGAGCCACTGACACTGCAAACTACAAAACCATTAGGGGCCACAATGGCCCTTTTACAAGGTGCACCTGTTTTGTTTACTATTCTTCTAAGTGCACCTATCCTAGAATGGACTTTTTATTACCATGTTTAAGTGTTTGTTCAAAGATAACTTTTGATCAACAAGCACCCCTAGGTACTTATAGACCAAAACCTGGGTCAAACAATTTCCATTTGCAGTTTTATTTATATTTTCCATTTTGTTAACCTTTTCCTAGTTGTGTTTAAACCAATTAACATGGTTTGGGTCTTTTTGTATTTAGGATAAGACCTGAGGAGGTGAACCAGACCTGCAGTGCATTAAAATCTGTCTGCAATTTGGTTTCACCTCCCCAGATCCACTCCATCAGAGACCAGAACAGTGTCACTCTGCATAGCCTAATATGGGTAGATTTTGTATAGTGAGGAAGTTCATTTATGTAAGTAATGAATAACAAGGGTCCTAATGTTGACTCTGGGGACTCCACGGGTTACTGGGAGAAACCTAGAACCAGCTTCCTCCACCATCACCATTTGGGATCGATCTTCTAAGTAAGATCAAACCAATTTAGTGGTTCAGCTGCTAGGACTATCTGTCTCAACCTCTGTAACAATATCGAGTGATCTACCAAATCAAATGCCTTTGATAAGTCGATGAACATAGCACCCATGGAACTTGACTCACCAAGTGGTATTGCTACTAAGTCAATAAAGTCCATGAGTGTGTGTGGTCGACAACATACCTCTTCTAAAACCTGACTGAAATTTATTTAACTTATTGTATTTTTCCAAATAGTCCATAAGTTGATCGAGAATCAACCTTTCCAGCAGCTTGAAAGAACAGATAATAAGGCAATTGGCCTATAGTTTGTTGGCCTAAAGTCTAGACCCTTTATGTAGAGGCACTATTTTAGCTCTGTTTCAAGATCTAGGAAAAGTTCCTACAATCAAACTCTTATTGAAGAGATCAGTATGTGTAGCTGTGATATTACTCAATGAAACAGGATGTGAGGTCCCAGGTTATAAACAACATCTATAGATATATCATATTTGCATAGAATTTGATGGCAGAAAGAGAGGCAAATGGCATACAGTATCTAGTCTGCTCTCATTAGATTTTACAGCATACAATTCATTAAATTCACTGCACTCATTTCCCTTTTCTGTCTGTTCCTGGGTCTCCACTGTAGCATCTTTAGATACAAGACCTTGAATTTTGAGATACTGGGGCCTCCAGGCTTCATATGTGGTGCCCTTCCTGTAAGGAGAAGCCAAATGCCGAATTTGTATTCAGTGAAGGTGCCAAAATGTAGCACTTTTGTCTTGGATTCTGCCAAATCAAACTGTTTGACCTCTTTCAATCACTAACCTTCAGTGAAATAGTAAAAAAAAAAAAAATCTTCTGCCAGCCTTTCAGCACAGTAGCAGGGCTGCTGCTCGTGATGCTGGTGACCCAGTTTTGGGTATAAGCCTGGGATATCAGGGGCCAGCTGGGGATGGAGATTGAGTGTCATGTCCTGTGGATGCTCTCCTTCCATGGGGAAGGATGACTGTAATCACCCTACTCTGTCACTGCCACTTGTAGGAATAGGGCAGTCATTCAGCAGGTGGGAATGACAGAGAGGGGGGTGCATGCATGTGCGTCCTCTGTGACAAATGTCCTAGAACTTGCATACCTGTGGGATGGGATCAGTAGCTGGGGGAAAGACATATGAGAAGAGGCTGCAGGACTTCAAAATGTACACCACTGAGAAAAGGTGGGGAAGAGCAACATAACTGAGACATACAATTACCTGCATTAATAAGTAGAGTGGACACCATGGAACTTTCCTCCATGTGTTTAAACACAGGGAAGAGTGGGAATTCACCTAAACTCACAGGAGGGTTCAAAGGGATGTCTGTAAGCAGTTTTCTATAGATAGAGTGGAGAACGCGTAGAATCAAGCTTCCAGAGGAAGCGATACAGATCAAATCAATGAAACGCTTCAACAAGGCTTGGGACAGGCATATGGGATTAGATATAAAAGTGTGGGGGGCCAGAAACAAACTGGAGTGATGACCACTAGGGCCAGTACCAAGTAATTAGGTAGAGTGGGGAGACTGGATGGACTAACAGGCCTTTTTTTGTCATCATTGTCTATGCGTCCATGTAACTATGGGGTAAATCCCCTCTGTCCAGCCCCATGATGGCTAAATAGGGTCAGAAGAAAAAAATTACTCACCTTAGTAATTTTGTTTCTTCCAAGGTAGTCTTCAATATGATTAACTTTAGCAGTCAGCCTTCTGTGTTGAACTGCCTTGGAGATAAAATGGAACAAATGCAAATGATGGAACACTCATTGGCTCATGCCACCATTCAAACTGCTGCCCTTACCAACTGCTGCATTCTATTACACTCATATTTTATTGGAACCTGCTTGTAGAGACTCCTAACTAAGTTATTCCAACAAGATTAAACAAATAATTAAACAAGTCCCCTTTTAACTTGCCCCCCTGGCAATGTCAGATAGGACTAACTAGAGGAAACAAAGAGCCATTTGGTTTTAAAACTAAAGAAAACCAGGATAACTGTAACAGTATGTGAATCCAGCTGTGACGCAGAGGTCAACTGGTTCTGGAAAGGGAGGTAGAGAGGGAGAGTTAATCATATTGAAGAATACCGTGGAAGAAACAAGATTACGAAGGTGAGTAATTTTTTTCTTCTAACTCCAGCAATTCTTTAATATGATTAATTGTAGCAGACTACAAAGCAGTACCTTTGGGAGGTGGCACAGAACCCTATGTAGGAAACAAGCTCTGCAGCACTGCTGTGCCAAACCTGGCATCACTCCTGGACTGAATGTCCAAACTGTAATGCTTTGTAAAGGTGTGTACTGTTCTCCAGTAGCTGCTTTACAGATTTCCATTATGGGAATATCCCCGGCATCTGCAACTGTAGCTAGCAGCTGTACCCCTTGCAGAATGTTCCCTCAGGCCTACTAGGGGCTCCTACCAGCTTTGCTGTAGCAGAACTGAATATGTGCCACTATCCACCGTGAAATGGTCCTTATAGTAGCTAATTTCCCACATCCCCATAAGTCAGGAACAGCTGCTGCCTGTCCTGCCTATGGCCTTTAGTGTGGTAAAAGTAGTATCTGAGAGCTCTCTTAACGTCCATGCTTTTGGAGCCTCCCACTCCCCTGAACTAGAATGTTCAGTGAGGAAGACTGGCAGAGTAATAGTCTGGTTTAAATGAAAATCCTAGACTACTTTAGGGAGGAATTTCCTATTGGTCCTGAGGACCACCTTATCCCTGTGGAAGGAGATGTAATCCTGCTCTATAAACAGAAATTGCAGCTCACTCATCCATCTGGTTGAGGTGATGACCACTAGGAATATGGTTTTACAAGTGACAAATTTCAGGTGCTCTGCAGCCATGGGTTTGAAGGGGGGTCCCATGAGCTTAGCAATGCAAACATTAAGGTCCCAAGTGCACTGGTTCCCTGTGAGAGGGGTGCAAATGGGCCAGCCCTTTCAAACATTTCTTGAAAATAGGGTTGGCAGCTAAAGAAATGCCCTTGCCAGCTGAAAGATAGGTTGAAACTGATGCCAGGTGGACCTCAAGGGTTGTGGGCTGTAGGTCCAAAGAGTGCAAATGGGTGAGATAGTCCAGAAAGACTGGAAATCCTGACTGTGTGGGCACTAAGTTCTTAGTGCCACGCCAGATAGAAAACCTTTTCCACTTTGCAGCATAGGTTTTCTTCAGGGACACTGGTTTACCGGAATTGAGAAAGGGCATATTCCATTTTGCACATTGCAAAAAATGGTATTGTCACCGGTGTCTGCTAAGCCAAAATCCGCTTTTACAGATGTTTGGTTTTGTGTACTTTATTTCACAATTTTTAACTCTGCTAATATGCATTTTAGCAATTTTGATTTCCACTATTACACATCCTTCCATCCTTGTACCAATTTAAAGTTATTTTAGGTACAAGATGATGGCAGCAGCAACACCACAGTCCCAATCCCTAAGGTGTAATGGAAGCAGCACTACGGCCCCTATCCTCAGGTATGATGGCAGCACCAACAGCACTACGACCTCCCTCCCTCAGATGTGACAGAAGCAGCAGCACTGTGACCCCCATCCCTTAAGTGTGATGGCAGCAGTACTACATTCACAATTCCTCAGGTTTGATGGCAGTATCATCACTATGGTCCTCATCCCTTCATGTGGGACAGCAGCAGTACTACATTCCCCATCCACCAGTGGTGATGGCAGAAGCTTTACAGCCCCCACCCCTTCGGTGTGATGGCAGTAACAACAATGCAGTCCACATCCCTCTGAGGTGATGGCAGTAGTGACAGCACTATGATCCCCTTTCTTCAACACCCACACCCCACATGCACAGGTTACAAATGACTTGGTCTCTTTGCTTGTTAGAACTCAGATGTGAATTAATCTGAACCATCACCACTAAGGTGAACTACCTTTGTTTTTTCCTATCTATAATTTAACTGCCTGAATTGGATTTCTGCCTGTGACACTGCTGACCAGGATTAGGGAACAGACTTGGGTGTTGGAGGGCCAGCTAGTGGGTGAAGGCTTGAGTGTCCAATGACCACCACCTTTCCTGGGAGGGAGGGTGGGTTCATGGCTCAGCATTTTCTGGCCCCTGGTGGAGGCCAGAGGCACACCAACATGTCAGTCCTCACTGCAGAAGGGAGCTGACAGATGTCGGCTTGTGCCTTGACATCGTGTGACCTGTCATGCTCCCAAGAAATGGGAAAACACCCACTGACCCAACTGAAGGACAGCTGTTGGTCCCTCCATAAGCCAGAATCCCCAGACATTTGTCCGTTCTGACCCCTGCCATGCCCAGGATACACTGAAAGCTCTTTAGGGCAATTCTCCTCCCCTGGTAGCCTCCCACAGGGGTAGGGGCCCACTCAATGAAGGGTTATTTTGGGTTATCTGGTAGCACAGCAGTAAGGGGCAGTGGATGGTGGTTGGCACTCAGCAGTGATGGTAGGGGGCCTTGGCAGGCCTGAAGGAGTGCATGGCCAGGGGGTTAAAAACTGCTTGAATCTGTTTCTTTGAAATAAAGTGTCTTCACCTAAAAAATCCACAAGTGATTAGTGGAGGACGTTCAAATGGATTTATGCATCTACCAGACATGTGGATGCTTTTTTATCCTTAGTGTCCATGAAAAGGGTGTCTCCCAGTTTTCATGTCTTTGTTCAGATGTGAATTGAGCACTGCTCTGCCCACCAGCATCATACAGCCTCTGGGGTCTTACCTTCTGTACGTCATTGACTGCTTTCAAAATCCACTGCCCAAACATAAGTACACTTAAATAGCTAACATTTGCTTTTTGTTGATGCAGTCTATCAGAAAACCTTTTGTTGTCACAGAGACTGAAACAGTAGATGGGAGAAAAGCTGCAAATGATCCAGTTCACCTAAATGGGGTGCTAACTGTGAAGTATTTTCATAAGTAGTAAGGCAGTTTCTTCTTTGTGAACATACTTTCATTCAGACTAGTTTTCATTCAAACAACTGAGGATTGTGGATGGCCCTACTGGTTATAAACTTGAATAAGCTAGTTGGTAACAGTGATCCTGCATTTAGCAATCTACAGCCTAGATGCTTATATGCAAAGAATACAATAAACACCTTACTAAAATCTAAAAACATGCACATAAAACACATAAAATGTATCTGAACATTTATCTTTACCTATACAAAATCATTTCAGCTCCAAGTAAAACTCAGGTAAATTACATGGTACCCTGACTACTATTCTATGATGTAGTAAACATATAGTGGTATTTTTTTTTATATTCTTTGTAAAGCAGGTAAGGCCCACTAGGCAGGACTGTCTGTTTTCAGGAGTGACCTAGAAGAACTGGGGAGGTTAAGTGACTTGCTTGGAGTAGCACAGTATGCAAGTGGAGGTTGTGGAATCCAACCCAAGTCTGCTGGATGTACCCAGTTCATTCACTGCTTGTTACTCTAACCACTAGGTGGGTGGTTAAAATGAATGGCTGATTACAGCAAAGCAGTGTGGGTGATTTTCTTACTGACGCTATATGCAGCAAAGTAGAAAGAAAGCACAGCAGCATTCATTTTAAGATGCTGAAATCTGGGTCGGCCTGCTGGCACTGTGATAGCACTATTGCTTGCAATGCCAGCGACCCAGGGTCAGAAGTGAACTCAGGTTGCTGGAGGTTTGGCCAGGGGAGTAGGATCGAGCACCTAGGGGACTGCTCTCCTCCTTCAGGGAGGGTGGGCTGCAGGTCCTGCTGCTTTACCACCAACTGTGTGACCACAGGTGGTGATGCAATGGTGCTGCAGAGTGATCAGGAGGGGAGGACCTTAGCCAGGATCTGGAGCAGTGGCATGTCTCTATGTGACCTACCTCCTGGATCTCCTCTAGTGCCAGTGCCCTCTGGGATAGAGACCAGAAAACCAGTAACAGTCACCCCACATTGGCCACTGGCAGAAGGGACCCAGGTGCCCCAGACTTCATAACCAGGCTCATGAGGGCCCACTGAGCTGCCTGACACACACTAAGGGAGGTGGATGGGTCCTGGGTCCCTCCCTATCCACCTGGTGGGGGTACAACCCAGGCAGGATAGGGGCAGGACCACAGGAGCTCCTGAGCATTACCTGGGGGTGAAGCTAAGGGATACCCAGCCTGAAAAGTGGAGACTGATGCTGTGAGAAGGGGACATAGAAAGAGAAAATAAAAGAAAATTGAAAAAAATGCTGAAATCTTAGAGATTCTGTGCAGTGACATGCAATTTCCGTGATTGTTACCGGTATTACCAGTAAAAATGGAAAACCAGGGTCCCTGGTTTTCTTGGTAGAAAGCTTTCTAGAGCCTCTGAGCACCCTGGTACATTTTAGGAGAGTTGGAGGTTGGCATACTCTAGGTCCTCAAGAGCCATGCTTTGAGCCTGAGTGACTTGAGGCTTGGTACAGAACCCTGCCCTGTGATGAGGACAGGAGATTGTGCCTCTGGGGAGGTGGATGTGTTGGGCTACTGATAGGAAAGCAGCAGGGAAAACCAAGGCTGCTTGGCCCAGTCTGGAGCTATCAGGATCATGGTAGCTGGTTTAGATCTGAGTTTGATCAGAGCTCTGAGTAGTAATGGGAATGGTGGGAATGCATGCAGGCTCTTCCCTGACCAATCCAACACCAGGGTGTCCATGGGCACTGTGCCCTTCATTGGAGGTCTGCAGCAGAATAGAGGCAACTGATGATTCTCCTGTGAAGCAAAGTGATCTGTCTGTAGGTGACCCACCTGTGAAACACTACCTCCAATACTTGTCTGATTAGAGACCATTCATTGTGGTTTTGACTGATTCTGCTGAGTGCATCTGCTAGGGTATTGTCCTTTCCTGGTAAGTGGATGGCCACCAAGGATGCCTGCAAGGAGGAGACCAGACCCCATACTTTCATTGCTTCTGTGCACAACAGGTTGGACCTTGTCCTCCCTGCTTGTTGATGTAGTACATAATTGTGGTGTTGTCTATCCTGACTTGCACCACCTTGTCCCTATCAAGGCAGTGAAGGATTGAGTGCCAGTAACACGCCCTGAGCTGCAGTAGACTTATGTGCAGCAGTGACTCTGCTGTGGATCATGTGCCAGGTACTGTATGCTATCCCAGATGTGCTCTCCTACCCTAGTAGGTAGGCATCTGTTGTAAGTACTAGAGTGGGGGATTCTGCCTTGAATGGGACCCCCTGTCTGAGATTGCTTCTGTCTTTCCACCATTGCAGAACCTGCAGCAGTGTCCTTGACACTGGTACCAACTTTGTTAGTGAAGTCTTTCTATGGCATTACTGTGTCCTGAGGTGGAACTGGATGTCTCACATCTGGAACCTGCAACCTTGAACTGTTCCAGTTGCTGCAGCATGTGCCCCAGCAACTTTAGTAAGTGTTTTTCTGGCTATGGACTGTTGCGCTGAAAGCCTGCAATCTGTGGATGTTGTTCACCCTGTCATGGGGTAGGAAGGCTCTTCCTTGCCAAATATTCAGCTCTGCTCCTATGACGTTTAGTACCTGAGTGGGCTAAAGGACAGATTTTTGGGACATTGATGAGGAACACCAGTGACTCTATGGTTTCCTGTTGAACTTGAGGGCATCTTTACCTGCTGTGGTGACTGCCCAAGATTAGCCAGTAGTCTAGGTAACAGAACACTGTGATGTCCTGCTTCTCAGGAATGCTACTACCACTACCAGGCACTTTGAAAGCCTTGGGAGTAGAGGTTAGATCAAATTGTAGAGCTGCAAACTGATAATACCCTGAGGGAAGTCTGAACCTGAGGTATTTTCTGTGAGATCCCCTGATGGGAATGTGGAAGTAAGCATCTTTGCGATCCAATGATGCCAGCCAGTCTCCTTCCTGAAGGGTAGGAAGAATCATTGCCAAAGTTACGATCTGGAACCTTGGATTTGTCAAATGTTTGTTCAGAGCCCTTAGGTCTAAAATGGGTCACCACTCCCCATTTTTCTTCAATGTCAAGAAGAATCTGAAATAGAATCCTCTTCCCTCTGTAAGGGTGGAACATGTTTCACTGCCTTTGACACCAGCAAATTGGGCACTTCTCTTACCAAGAGTGCCCATTCTGTAAGGGATGCTGGTTAAAAGAGTTTGGATCTCAGCCTGGGGAAGGATTTGAAGCTGAGGGCTAGGATCTGGCTCACTACCTCCAAGACTCACCTTTTTGTTCTGATGGATTTCCAAAATGGGAAATAGTGAGCCAGCCTGCCCCTACTGGAAGTGGGGAGGCGATCCCGACCAATGGGTCAGGGAGTCTGCTTAGCCTGGGCTGCAGCATGAGTTGCCTAATCACCACACATGGAGCCCCTTCTGCCCCTGAAATATCCTCTCTGCTGTTGATATACTGTAGAGGGGTGGCTTGGGACTGGCAGAAAGGTCTTCTGTAGTTTGACCTGCCACTACCTCCCCTTCCCTGTGCCCTATAAGAAGTTAAAGCCTTGTCTTTGGAAGAATTGCTCTTATAAGTGGTTTTATACTTGTACACTTTTTTCATGTAAGCTTCAGTCTTATCCCCAAACAGGGAGTTATTTTCATAGGGAAACTCCATGGCCTTAGTCTGGGTGTCTTGGGTGAGATTTGTGGTTCTGAGCCAAGTAAATCTCTTTAGTGCTACTGTAAGGGCCATCCACTTTGCTGAAGTATCATTTGAGTCCACTGCCATATGGAACTGGTATTTGGTTGCCTGTAGACCAAACCAAGCCATCTCAGCCAGGTCAGCAGCCAAAGCAGGTGGTGCCTTATCTGTCATAGCTAGTATGGTGTTCCAAAGGAATCAAAGCAACAGAACTAAAGAGTAAACAGGGAGCAGATGAGACACTCTGGGTCACCCTGGAGACAGGAAATGGCACCACAATCCGCATGGGGGTTGTATACAATCCCCCATCTCAGGGGGATGGACTGGACAAGGAAATGATAGAAGGCTTCCTTAGAATGGCAGAAAAAGGGGAGATATTGTTGATGGGGGACCTGAATATGCCAGATGTTAACTGGAGTACCTTTGCTGCAGACACATCCAAGAGCAGGGTCATTCTTGATGCCCTACGGGGGGCATGCCTCAGACAGCTAGTATTTGAACCCACTCGGAGGGAGCAATCTTAGACATGGTACTCTCAAATGGGGACGGAGAAAAGAATCTCAGATTTAGAAGTGGGTAGCCATCTGAAACAAGCGACCACCAAACAGTGTGGTTCATGATAAACACGCTATACAATCAAGCCATACAAAAGAAAGAATATTGGACTTTAGGAAGGCTGACTTTGGGAAATGAGAGAGTGCCTTAGAAAAGCACTCAGCAAACAGGCAAGAAGGAGGGTGGAGGAACAATGGGAGTAATTAAAACAGCC
The DNA here is from genome assembly GCA_016271365.2 of Neoceratodus forsteri. Lineage (NCBI taxonomy): Eukaryota > Metazoa > Chordata > Ceratodontiformes > Ceratodontidae > Neoceratodus > Neoceratodus forsteri. The sequence goes on along the minus strand of CM057449.1, from coordinate 1,340,726,846 downwards.
ATCACAGAGACAACAAGCCTTTGTGTAAAGCAAATCAACAAAACACAACGAAGGAAAAAAAACACTATGGTTCTCAAAACAGGTGGCAGGAAAGTTAAGGAGAAAAGGATAGCATTCAGGAAATATAAGGAAACACAGAAGGAGCAGGACAGAGAACTTTATCAGTTAAAGCAGAAAGAAGGCTGGGAAGGCAGTCAGAATAGCAAAGGACCAAACCGAGGAAAGGATAGCCAACTCTGCTAAGAAGGGGGATAAGACCTTTTATAGGTACATTAGGGAGTGAAGAAAGACCAAAGGAGGGATACTGAGGCTTAATAAAAGGGAGAGAATGTGGGTAGAGGGTGACAGTGAAAAAGCAGGGATACTGAACAAATATTTCTGCTCAGTATTCACAAAGGAAGAGGAGGGGGAGGTACCTAAACCAAACAAGAGAAACACTCTGAAGACGGGGGTCGATACCAGTCCATTTACAGAAGAAAGGGTTCTGAAAGAACTAATAAAATTGAAGGTGGACAAAGCAATGGGGCCTGATGGGATTCACCCAAGAATTCTAAAAGAACTAAGGGTAGAACTAGTGACACTGCTGACTACTCTGTTTAACAAATCATGGGAGGATGGGGTGGTACCTGAGGACTGAGGAGGGCAGATGTGATTCCTCTTCACAAAAGTGGAGCAGAACAGAGGCAGGAAACTACAGACCAGTTAGTTGGACCTTAGTGGTAGGGAAATGATGGAATCACTTCTGAAGGAAAGAATTGTTGAGTACCTAGAGGCCAGTGGTGCACAGGACCCAAGGCAGCATGGTATGATGGAAGGTCATGTCAGATGAATCTAATAGATTTTTGACTGGATGACCAAAGTAGTAGACCAGGAGGGCTGTGGACATGGCCTACCTAGATTTTAGCAATGCATTTGATACAGTCCCACACAAAAGATTAATACACAAGTTAGCCAGCTTTGGAATGGGTCCCAAGGTGGTAGCCTGGATAAAATTGGCTAGACAACAGGGCCTAAAGGGTAGTAGTAAATGTAGTCCACAGTGAAGAAAGGAGAGTTATTAGCGAGGACACATGAGGTTCAGTACTGGACCGGTCCTTTTTAATGTCTTTATAAGTGACATTGCAGAGGAACTGGAAGGAAAACTATGTCTCTTTGCAGACGACACAAAGATCTGCAACAGGATTGATACACAAGATGGAGTGGAAAGGATAAGAAGGGACTTGGCAAGGTTGGAGGAATGGTCAAATGTATGGCAGCTCAGATTCAATGCAAAGAAGTACAAGGTAATGCACCTGGAAACAAAAACCCAGGGGAAGACACACACTGGGGGTGAGATACTGACAACAGTAAAATGGAAAGGGACCTGGGGGTAATTATATCAGATGACCTTAAGGTGGGCGAGCAATGTGTAAAGGCAGTAAGGAAGGCTGGGGGGATGTTGGGATGCATAGGGAGAGACATCAATAGTAGAAAACAGGAAGTTGTTATCCCTCTGTACAGACAGTTGGTGAGACCCCTGGAGTACTGTGTGCAGTTCTGGAGACCCTATCTCTGCAAAGACATAGACAAAGTGGAGGCTGTCCAGAGGAGGGCAACCAAAATGGTGCAGGGTCTGCACTAGAAGACATACGAAGAAAGACTAAAGGAGCTTAATATGTATACCTTTGAGGAAAGGAGGGGGAGAGAGGGGACATGATAGAAACTTTTAAGTACCTCAAGGGAATCAACAAAGTCCAAGAGGATGGCATATTTCAGAAGAAGAGATGTGCAAGAACAAGGGAGCACAATTTGAAGATAGAGGGGGGACAGCTCAGAGGTAATGTGAGGAAGTATTTTTTCACAGAGAAGATTGTGGATGCATGGAACAGCCTCCCTGAGGAGGTCATGGAGTCAAGAACAGTGGGGGAATTCAAGAATGCATGGGACAGACATAAGGCAGTCCTAGTGGGGGGTAGGAGGAAGTAAGCTGTTGGTTAACTAGGATCTGCAGCTTATCTGTTAGGTAGGAAAATGGGCAGACTAGGTGGGCCAAGCGGTCCTTATCTGCCATCAAATTCTATGTTTCTATGTTTCTATGTTTCTTTTGATACCTGGTAGCATATGCCATATAATTGGCTTGCCTTATGGCCAAAGAAACAGCCATATAACCCTTCTTTGCCACACTAACATTCTAGAGTCTTTTTCAGGTCGGTGAAATGACAATGGCACCCTTGCGCTATCACAGGCAGCTGCCTGCACCACCCCATCATGGTCAGGGTGTGAAAACAGAAATTCCACCCCTGACCTATCCAACTGAAATTTCTTATCAGCCTTCTTGTCAGCTGGAGGTACTGAATTGAGTGTCTGCAGTACCTTCAGCACATCCTTTTAAAGGATTTATGGATGGGTAGCAATAGCCTTTTTGTTGGAGTTAAACCCATCATCTTCAAAAAATCTGCCTCTTCTTCCTCTTCCACCAACTTATTGTTGAATAAATCTAGAGATTCCACCATCTGCTTTATGAATGTGAAGTGGGAGGAATAGTCCTCAGGTAGTCTGAGAGGAGACTCAGACTCTTGATCTGGAGAACCCTTTAGTTTATTTGGTTCCTCCTCATCTTCGTTCTCCTCATACTCTTCATATGAGGGATCCTGACACATAGGAACCAATCCATGAACAGTTGTCTGAACCAGTGTTGGAACTGCACTCGGTTCTGATGGAACCGACGGTGTCAGCTGCAGAACCTGAACCAGGCCCTGTAAAGCCTGTGAAATCTGAATGGCTTGCACTATAGCGTCAGCCATAGTCGTACTTGGCTTTTGCACTGAGGGCTCCTTTGGTTTTCAACTGGAGTTCTAAGTGCTTTTTCTTAGCTTTCTTTTAGCTGGAGATGGTTCAGTAACTGGTTCCCTGGTTCTTTTCATTTTTGAACCCTCGCCTTTGTCAGAGGCATTAGGCTCCATATTTTTGTTATCTTTTTTATTTGAAGTAGGAGGTTGATCCAGAACCAGATCACTAGGAACTGGAATAGAAGCCATTCACTTTTTAAAGCATTCCAGGCATTTTCCCACTGTTTTAGCCAGAAAAGTCTTGCAGATATCACAGTCAGCCTCAAAATGTGGGGAACCCAGACAGAAAAGGCATAAGTCATGCTTGTCTGCTTTTGTGAAGTCTTCCTGTCACCCAGTGCAGTTTTTAAAACCTGTAGACCATGTCTTCTTTTTAGGCTTATAGGACATAACCAGAAATATGGCCAATACGCAATACATCAGAACTAGCTCTGTCCCAACTGTAAATATATATAATTAAAAAGTAGAAAGGCAATGGTTCCCAAGTTAAGCGGTCAGTTCCTGAGCCGGGTAGAAACCACAAAACTTCTGGATTTTAAGAAAAAACTTCCCACAACTAGGTAAAGGTACCGGTAAAGTTCTTAGATGAAAGTATATAACAAAAAATGAAATAAGAACTAAAAAGAATCGGTTCCTCGATGGTTCAAAGAACCGTTGAAGAACCAAAAACTGAGGCGAAAACTGCTATAAACAACTACTTAAACAGCATTAAACTAATTCAGAAAGTAAAGACAGCAATTTTATCATAAATAAAATACAAAATATTTAGTTTTTCCTTAAAATAAGATATTCTCAAAATCGCTGAGGAGCAGTCTCCGAGGTGTCCTAAAAGGCAGGTGGAGAAAAAAATTCTGAGCATTATAAAATGCATTAGTTGGTAAGGGCAGCTGTTTAAATGTCGGCATGAGCCAATGAGTGTTCCATCATTTGCATATGTTCCATTTTATCTCCAGGGCAGTTTAACACAGGAGGCTGGCAGCTACAGTTAATCATATTGAAGAATTCCTGGGTTTAGAAAGGTGATACATCCACCCAAGACAGATGGAGGAGCAAAATATCATTTTAAAAACAAAGGAAACATGTGTCTAGCCCTTCCCAGGTGGTCAGGACTAGTCCTATGGCTGTCACTTTTCTATTTCAGTCATTTTCCACCCTGCCACTATCTCCTCAGATCTCATTTTATAAATTTCCAGCTCCTGGCACTGTGCTGAGTGATAACTTTCTAAAAATTTGAATGGATTAACAGGGGAGGGAAGATGAGGCTGGGATTGACTGGAGTGAGTGAGGGGTGGTGAAAGGATGCCTCTTACTCCCATTTTTAGCCTGTTAGACCCCCATACCAAGCATATACTGTTACAACCACGACACCACCACAGCGAAACCTGTACTTTGACAACAGCCCATTCTACATCCACAGTCCAAGCAGTTTGTTGCATCAGTGTGCCAACACACAAAACCCGATATTAGCTACTTTCTCTGACATCCACCCCCAGAGTTGATAATCCTTAAGTCTGGGAGGTGCGGGGACACAACCCCCCACTCAGGAGCAACACTGAACAGGTGTCGTGTGTTCTAGGGTCGTGGTGGGACTTGGTGGCGCAGGCTGCTGTAGCGATTATTTGTCACTGTGGGGAGGTTAGCTAAATTTGTTTCACTGTGGTGTGGTGGAACCTATACCAAGAACCCAAAATGTCTTTAGCTGAAGTGTCAAAGCCAAACCGAAGAGAGGGGTCCAAACTGAAACTGAACCAATGTTGTCAATTTTCACCATTGCTCACTTTTAAACTTCCTGAAGGCACTGCTTTAAGCTCTGGCAATGTATTTAACATGCCTACAGTTTTGACAGCTCAGGGTCTTACTATGTCAGCTGGCAGAACCATGATTCTTCACGTATGGCAGAAACAGGGGTCCTAGGGTTTATCTGTATCCATTTTCCAAGGTAATATGTTTCTTCATTCTCTTTTCAGCAAGCTCTTGAACAGCGCATACTTTGCTGTTGCAAACACAAGCCATAGCTGAAACTACTTAGGCCAATGTTTAGTCTTTTGAATGTACTGTGTGATAGGGTGTGTGACCCACCCAGTTGGAAAAACTGTAGTGATGGATAAAGCAGCTCAGCTTCAACAAAGTTTACCCCATGATGCCAAATTAGGGATATGTATAGCATGCAGTAGTCCCTGGAAGTAAAATAAAGTTGTAGTTACCTTTTCCTTCCTCTATGTACTGTAAGTCTGTTGTACTTTATATTTTGTTTATCTTTGAGCCTTGCTAGCTGGCCACTATCAGGGTAGTCTTCAATTTAGTTTGTGTTCTGTAATCTCCCCCAAAGAATGTGGCATGCTGGTATATAGACATCATCCTAAGAAGCATTACATGAGGGGTTTGCTTTTAAATAAGAGAAAAAGAATCTGCCCAAGGGGTGTAATCTGCCAGCTAATAAATGAATAAAAGTTCCCTTGCTGTAGAAACACTGAGCATGGCAGTTTGCCTATATAATGGGAGGATACAACCCCAAGTACAAGTGTAACAAAGTGCTGAGCAGTAAATCTAGGCAAATATACCTGTGCTAAATAGTTTGTAGTTTACAGGCTACTGCTGATTTTGGAAACAGTTGAGACTATTTCTATGCAACAAAACATGATAACAAGGAAGCATTTGATAGCTTTAGAAAAGAGATGTGTATAAACTATAAAAGTACATGCAGGATAACAGTTAAAGGTTGAGTTCATCTCTAAAAGAATCTATGCTTTTAAAGGTAGTTTGTACCTGGAAACTGGGAGTTCGGAGGCTCCTGGGTCTGTGTTTCTGCTGCTGCTATCTTAGCAGCTGCAACCATTATAAAAGATGTTCCCTTAGGGAAGGGCTGCCTAATTGCATTAGTATATAGGGAAGGATTGGGTCTTGTCCTGCCAGGAAATGAGCAGTTTAAAGGGATGAAATTTCTGAAAAGGATATTTGTTTGTATGTTATGTTTATGCTTTTGTAAGGGGCTTAGCATTGTGTAACAATTGCCCCTATATATGTATCCTGTATATTTCTTTGAAAATAATGCAGTTGTGTGAATTATAAATGTTAGTATTCCTTTAATTGTTTAATAGAACATGACTGATTAAATCATGTGACACCTGAGCTCTATATAAGGAATGCTCAGGTAACCTACAATTTTAGATTTACTTTGGGCTGAGGAGCAGAGAGGAACCTCAGGAGAAGCAGTGTGGAGCCAGAGAAGCAGTCAAACGTGAGAGAGACATGCAGTGTTGAAGTACTGAGATCCTGGTTACCAAAGGTGAAGGTGAGGCAAGCTTAAGGTGGAGCTCAGTTTAAAAGTCCTGTAAAGCCTAAAAGCAAGGAGGAATCACTGTGGCCTGGGATTGGCCCTGGACCTCCAAAGGTCAGGTTTGGGCTACCTGGATGCTAGAAGCTGCTCACTTAGAATTTACCAACGGAAGAGGACTCAGACTGGTGAGAAGCTGCAGAGGCCTGAGTGGGCAGATACTCAGGCTGCAGAGGAACTTGCAGAAACCCAGGGTATATTGGCAGGGTGACCATACCATGTGATGGGTTCAGTTCCTGGTCTCTAGAGGGCATTGTAAGGTCCAACTGCAGTGTTCTAGTGAGGGGGTCTCCTAGCTAAACTCCCAGCCCATACTCTTTATTGTTTTTCTTATAGTAACCTGATAAAAGTTTACATCTGAAGATGCCATCTGTACAAACCTGGCAATAAAACAGCACCTCAGGGTGTTTTATACGATATTTTGTGATTCCTGCTGTCTTCCTGAATTGAACCCCGCGACATACTGTATTAAGTAATCTACCACTTAGTCATAGGGCTTTCACTCTGCATGCAAAATGATCATTGATTACAGTAGGTCTTCTACAAAATGTCCAAAACTGCTTGTTCCAGATAATTTATTTGCTGTTTATGTACTCTTCATAGCTTCTCCCCCCACCATTGGTTTCTTGCACAAAATCTCAGTAGCATACAGCAATTAAATTCACCTTCAGTACTTAATACCTTTAGTACATTTTTTAATGCTTTAAACTTTTTTTAACCTGCTTTTTGTGAAAAAAAAGGAGATTCATCATGGCAGCGTGTTTTTTTTTTTACTACCACTATAAGAACAAGCATTTGTCAGGCTGAATGTTTGCTTGCCAGCTGTGACACTTTGTTGGTGTTTGGGGGATGGGGGTGGCACAGCACCACTCAGCAACACTACCACCAGTGTTCAGGGATGGGCTGAACTGGCAACAGTTCTGGGAGCGAAAGTTCTTTAAATTTAATGGACTGAATCTGACTAAAGAGGGAGTCAGTGCATTGGGGCAGAAGTTTGACGTCTTTGCAGAATATTTAAACTAGCAAATGGGGAGAGGGGTGCAGCACCCCATACGTCGAATGGGAAGAACACCCCTCCCCCCTCAGCTAGTGGTCAAACAGGAATTCAGCATGTTTGCTGTTCATTTGCATCACCAGGTAAGAAAAAAGATTTGTCTCCCCATACGATGCCAAACTTCACCCAACAACTAACACACCAAAATCTGGCCAATGGAAAATCATGTACACAAATGCTCACAGCCTGGGAAATAAGATCCCAGACCTGCAGGCAATAATGTCAGAGGCTAAACTGGACATATAGCAATTAGTGAGACGTGGTTTACCAGTAACCACACTGGGCTTCAGTACCTGGCTATGTATTGTCCAGAAGACCGAGAGTGCAAAAGGGAGGAGAGCCTTGTATGTTAATAGAAAATATCAAAGCTACAGAAATTCAGAATACACATAAGGAGCCAGAAGAACTGTGGGTCACCCTGAAACAGGAAATGGGACAGCCATAAGAACTAGGGTTGTCTACAGGCCCCAGACCAGAGGGAGGACATAGACACATTACTGTTAGAAGATATACAAAACATGACAGCTAAAGGGAGGTTCTGATAATGGGAGACTTCAACATGCGGATACAGATTGGTCAATACCAGCAGGAACATCTGCCAGAACTAGACTCATAGTGGATTCCCTGCAGGGAGGGCCTCAAACAACTGGTACAGCAACCCACAAGAGACAGGGCTATCCTAGATCTAGTACTGATTAACAAAGAAGGGATCACAGATCTCCAGGTAGAAGGTCACCTGAGGCCAGTGACCATCACATGGTATGGTTCAATTTGGCTACTACATCTAAATCATCCCATTCCAAGGCAAAAATATGGGACTTCAGAGGAGCTGACTTTGATAAGATGGCCAACAGAGTTAAGCTAGCCCTGGCAAAAAGAAACACAGGTGAGGGTACAGGCAAAGTGGGCAAGCATTAAGGATGCAATACTTGAAGCAACATCCCATTGTGTTAGACAGAAAAGGAAGTGCAAAAGAAGAAGGAAACCACTTTGGTTCTCAAATACAGTAGCAGAAAAGGTCAGAGCCAAAAGGCTGGCCTTCAGGAAATATAAGGGAACACAGCGGGATGAAGATAGGGAGGCATACCAAACTGCCCTAAGGGAAGCCGGTAAGGCAGTAAGGCAGGCAAAGTCCCAAACTGAGGAAACACTAGCACGAACAGTAAAAGAAGGTGACAAGACTTTCTATAGATACATTAGTGAAAGGAGAAAGTCCAGAGGGGGTATTGCTAAGCTTAATGGAGAAAAGGAGCATGTGAGGAGGAGGACCCTGAAAGGCATCTATCCTAAATAGATACTTTTGCTCAGTATTTACTGAAGAGAAGGTAGGCAGGGCCACAGCTCAGCATCATGGACACAGGGGAGGGAGGTGAGCACTACTCCCTCACAAAAGAAAGGGTCCTACAAGAGCTTGCTAAGCTCAGGGTGAATAAGGCAATGGGACCTGATGGCATACATCCCAAGGGTACTTAAAGAGCTAAAGGAGGAACTAGCAGAGCCATTAGCAGATTTGTTTAGTGAGTCTCTGAGCACAGGAGAGGTCCCAGAAGACTGGAGAAGGGCTCATGTGATCCCGCCCACAAGAGTGGTAGCAGGAGGAGGCTGGGAACTACAGACCGTCAGTCTTACCTCAGTAGTGGGAAGATTATGGAGGAACTCCTTAAGGAAAGGAGAGTGCAACACCTGGAATCCATAGGGGCACGGATCCAAGACAGCATGGGTTTACAAAGGAAGGTCCTGTCAAACTAATCTCATAGATTTCTTTGACTGGGTAACCAGAGTGGTGGACAAGGGGAGCAGTTGATGTCGCCTACCTTGACTTCAGCAAAGCTTTTGACACTGTTCCACATAGAAGATTGATAAATAAGCTGGGTAGACTGGGTGGGTCAGAAGTTGGTCAACTGGGTGGCAAACTGGTTGATGGGCAGAAAACAGAGTGGTGGTAAATGGTATACAGTCAGAAGAGATGCAAGTCACAAGTGGGTACCTCAGGGATCAGTCCTGGGGCCAGTCCTCTCCAACATCTTCATTAGTGACCTTGCAGATGGACTAGAGGGTAAGGCTTGTCTGTTTGCAGATGACACCAAGATCTGCAACAGAGTAGATGAATCCAGATGGGGTGGGCAGAATGAGAAGAGATCTGGATAAACTAGCAGAATGGTGAGAAGAGTGGCAACTGGGATTTTAATGCAAAGAAGTGAAAAATCATGCACATAGGGAAGAGAAACCCTGAAGCCACCTATAGGCTGGGAGGGGAGTTGCTAGCAGTCACAAAGGAAGAAAGAGACTTGGGCATCATCATCACTGATGACCTAAAATCATCCAAGCAGACCTCTAAAGTAGTAGGTAAGGCTAGGGGGATGTTAGGGTGTATTAGTAGGGGTATCACAAGTCGTAAGAGGGAGGTAATAATCCCTCTGTACAAGACACTGGTTAGGCCCCATCTGGAGTACTGCGTGCAGTATTGGAGGCCACACCTTCACAAGGACATTAACCAAATTGAGGCAGTCCAGAGAGGGCAACAAAATGGTGCAGGGACTGCATCAGAAGACATATGAGGACAGATTGACGGAGCTCAATATGTATACCCTTGAGCAAAGGAGGAGAGAGGTGATATGATTGAGGCATTCAAACACCTTAAGGGCATAAACAAGGTGAAAGAGTCTAACATGTTTAAATATAAGAAAAATAGCAGGACAAGAGGACACAGCATGAGATTAGAGGGAGGCCGATTAAGGGGGAATGTGAGGAAATTCTTTTTCACAGAAAGGGTGGTGGATGCATGGAATGGCTTACCACAAGAAGTGGTGGCTATGAATACAGTGCAGGGCTTCAAACAGGCATTTGATAGGCATAAGGGAGCAATACAAATGACTATGAATAGATAGGCCACTGACAGAGCAAAGGCCAATGGCACATTTATAAGGTAGAAAAAGAAATGGGCACACTGGATGGGCCTTGCGGTCCTTATCTGCCGTCAACTTCTATGTTTCTATGTTTCTATGATGCCCACTGCTACAAGACTTTAAAAAAAAAGTGTGGAGCTGCTACCATAGCAGCATGGGTAACAATATTGCCTCAGTCCCAGTCCCGCTTAATACTGAAATTGTCATGTTTTGGAAATGAAGAGGTTCATGCATAACTCTGTTGTTTACTTAGACTGTGACCTTGAATTTTACAGATGTTACGAATAAATGTTTGGAAAATGTCAATGCCTGTTCCAAACTTTGATGTTTGCTTGTGATTGTGATCCCAAATGTTCAACATTTTTTACATTACACCACCTTGTGACCATGACAGGTGTCATTTATGAAATCCTGTCTGAAATATCACTTTGAGGCCCAAGAGTAATGTTTTGAGCAGGATTTTGAAAATAAGACATCAGGCTCAATTTTCAAAGAGTGATGCAGGGCTTGTTTCAAGCCCTGCATCACACCTGTTTTCTGGCACAGCTACACCAAATTCCATTGATGCAACTGCACCCAATTTTAGTACATTGGGTGCAGTTGTGACAGTTTCCTTATTTCACAGCAGCTTGTGCCAAAGATTTAGCACCAGCCCAGTAAAAAGGGCCCTCTGAATGGCGCACGTTACACCTGGGAAAATCAGTCCTAACTTGCAGCATTTGGCACTCAGGATTGAATATCTCAATCAGCAGCCAGGAAAATGCTGCAAGCCCTGTGCACCAAATGATCAGTGCACCAGGTACATGTACCATTCTTGGGGCTTTGAAAATCAATCCCATCATGTTTATGAGGGAAGGCAAAGAAAAAGGACTATGATGAAAATTTGGAGTCAAAATATACCTGGCACCTACACTGGCATGCTGGTCTAGGTGCTGGGTTTCTGGCCCCTGGACAAGTGTGCTACTGTAGGTGCCCATCATGTCTGTGTATATGCCAAGTTTCCAGCCTCTGGAATGGCATGCCACACTAGGTGTCCTGCATGCCAGTATAGATGCTGGGTTTCTGGCTCCTGGACCAGTATTCCAGTAAGACATGCTGGTGCTGGAGCTGGCAACTACCTCTTCTAAATAAATGTTGCAGAGAGTTATGAGGACAAGCTGTAGAGACATAGAAAATGTAAAGGGCAAGGAACCTGTCTTTAAGAGAATGACTTCAGTAATAAAATGTAATCATTTATTTATATATTTATTGGATAAGTCAGATTTACAACCTTTGAGTCGTAGACTCATTTACGAAAGTACCTCATCACAGGGAGGGTACACATGAATACAGTGTGAGTACAACAGTGGTAACATACAGGTGCAATACAGATAACAGTAAGATTCATTTACAGCAGTGGTTTACAGACACAGTTGCATAAATGGAACAAATACATGGAATGCCCAAAAATTCAGATGTTTGGGTGGAAAATGAATAACTTGAGTTTTGTGCTGGCAACAAGGAATTTATTGCTGGACGTCAACAAATGAACAGGCCAAAACACATTGTCCCTTCTACAGTCCTGGCACATCACAGGCTGGGTACCATTGCTGCTCAGACCCTGGGATACCTATCCTTCTGACTCTGGAAAACTATTCCTGTAATTCCTGAGGCATGGTTTTAGAACTTTAACAAGCTTTAAGAAACTGCCTTGTTTTTTTTATGGCTGCAGTGGGCATAGCCCCTGCAGATGTTTTGCTTTGAGAAAAGGACTCCCTGCATAAATTACCTTCCAAACAACACACTAGGGTGTTAAAAATAGTGTCCTTCTCTGAAGTCTTATTACTATGCTGCCTGTGTGTGTATGGGAGCTGGAGAGCAGTATTTTTCCTCTGGCTTAAGAAGATAATTGAGCCCTCCCCAGTACTGCCTTTTCTGTAAGTTGAAACCTCCTCCAAAGTGTCCAAATACTGCCTTTTTTTGCAAGTTGAAACCTCCTCCAAAGTGTCCAAGTACTGCCTTTTTATGCAAGTTGAAGTCTCCTCCAGAATGTTTTATGGGCCTTAATTATGCTTAATTTGCTACCTTTTGAAAAATGAGAAACTCCTGCTTTGCTGGTACCCCTTCCCCCACTCATCCACAGGTGTAACTTCCTTTATTTATTGATCATGCTAGCTGATTTTACTTGCTTGCTTCTCCCACAGTATGAAAGCCTCAGGGAACTAGTTCAGTAGTTTTGATTGAAAAAAAAATGACATTGTGAAGTCTTGTAAAAAGTATGTGCTGTAAAATTGCCCTTAGCTTTAGAAAAACAATTACATTGGACATTGCTTTCTCAACTTTCAAGGAGAAGTTAGTAGTTAAAAACTCAAAAAAAAAAATTCAAATAAGATAAATTCCTGGACCTGAACCACATTAGCATCTGCTTTGCTGGGTCTTTCTTTTGTGGCTTAAGCCAGGCAGCCTGCCTGTCCCTGTCCCTCATAGTAAGAATGTGAAACTAAACTTGTGTTATTTTAAATGATTGATAAAGTGACATGTCCATTTTGCATCTCTTGGGGATGAAGCTGTATCCCTTTACCTGTGTGGAGTAATTCACTTGCCACCAACTCTTAAGACCTCAGCTGTAAGATACATCATGCATATAAGGTGATATATGAAATCAAATTGCTTTTCCTAAAACACAGGTTCATTTCCCTTTCCTACCTCTGCAGCCATACAAAGCCAATCCCTTATCTCTCACAGACACACTCTCTCTCTCTCTCTCTCTCTGATACCTACTGCTGGACAACGCAGCTGTCTAAACAAACAAAGCTATTTTTTTTCTTAAAAAGTAGGAGGATTTTAAAACACATCTGCCTCTCTCAGTGGATCAGACAAATGTGAGCTGCAGGGGCGATGTGAGGAAGCACTGATGTAACATTCTACAACGTAGTCAGTTCCAAGATGGCCGGGCGAAGCAACACCATTCACCACCACCAATGGAGAACTTGATGCAAGCAGAAAGAAAGAAGAACACTAGCGGGAATTAAATCCCTGTCCCCCAGTCATCCTTTATATTCATTTTCTCTTCTTTCTCCTTGCTTTTGGGCATTGATTTGGTAATGACCTAAGGGAAAAAGAAGAAAAGGTGCAGAAGATTTCCAGCATAACACATTTGCTTCTTAGGCTCCTAAAGTAGCATGTTGAAAAAAGCTCATAGCTTCAAGGAGAATCTTGCGAACACCTCAAGAGAACAAGAGAAACAGGAGAAGAAGACATGAAACACCCAAACTACTGGAAAGACAATCTTTTCTGGCCTTCCGGATTTTAGAACATATGGAGAACCACCTCAAGCTCTTCTTTCACCTGTGGTAAGCCCTGATGCTGAGAAAAACACTACAGGTAATATTTTCTCAATCTTTTCCAAAAATATTACAGCTAAAGAACAAAACTTTCTTAATGATGAACCAACCAATGAGCAGATGGCCAAAGAATCTCAAGTAAGAGAAACAGAGCAAGAATTTTGGCCTACTCAGCTGGTAGAGGGGATAAGTGAAAAGAAGATGGGGTGAGTAGACTGGGAGGGAGACCCAGACACAGACTGAGGCAGCACAAGTGCCTACAAAAAAAAAAACATAAATACTCAACAATTGAGGGACGAGGGGGATGGAACTATATCTACAGAGGATAAGGGCATGCCCTCAGTGCAAGCCTACCCTCCAAAGTGGTACTAGCAGCGGTAGCTAATCTAAAGGAGGAGATACTTAGTGCATTTGGGGAGCTAAAGGGTGCTCTCAATAGTGCTATGGGAGCCATTTTAGACTTGACATCTAAATTTCAAAACCTGTTCTGCCGAACAGACAAATTGGAAACTATGATTATTGAATGTGAAAGATTTAACTAGAAAAATGCCACATAATATCCAACAAATTGAGAAACAGATACAAGCTCTTCAAGCAAAAATAACAGAACAGGAAGATAGATCTAGAAGTGCAAATATCAGGCTGGGTAAAATCCCTGAAGGGGTAGATGGGACAGGTAATACTGTACCATACTTAGAAAAAATTTCAATAGTGGCATTAAATCGGAAATACCCAGAAGAAAACATCATGTTAGACAAAGCCCATAGAGCTGGCTCAAGATTTTCCAACTTCGAGTATCCAAGAATGGTTTTCATTAAACCACTCAAATTTCAAGATCGAGAAGTTATATTACAGAAGACTCGAGTATCTAAAGGCCTCCAGTTTCAGATGCTTCATATCAATGCCTACCCCGACTTATCAGTGGAAACCTCCAAAAAAAGCAGGCATTTTAACCCAATAAAACAAACTTTATACAAAAAAAAGGCATCTGCTTTGCTATGATGTATCCAGCAAAGATTCACTTTGTGATTAATGGATGCTTACAAACATTTGATACACCTGAGGAGGCAACAGAAGCCTATCAAAGTGCATATGAAAACATTTGATTTCCCATTTGCTGCTTATATATTAAAAAAGCGGAGGGAGGAATCTGAGGGAAATTAGGATGATGGAGAAGGGAAGGAGAGCTTAAATATGTATACATACTATTTTGTTCTAAGGTATATGTTACTCAATACTGCTTTATAAGAAGGGAAGAAAAAAGGAAGAGGAAGAGAAAAAAGGGAAAAAAGAATAACATTTTTTTTTTTGTATGGAAATATTGAATTCTAAAAGAGTTTCTCTGGGTAAGGGGGATAGGGTGTCACTGGAGTATGGAAATGAATTGGTATTCATCTTGCTGGTATGGGGGGTCTGTTCTGGTGAAGGGGATATTACAGATAAGTGTACACAAGAGGAAATTGTCACATGCAGACCTAGAAAAAAAAATAGTGCTCATAAAGGTGTTAAATATAATTGGATATGGGGATCCAGCAACATTTTTAAAAATAAAACTATAGGCTATAATGGGGGAGTATAAAATAGCCACCTGGAATATAAAAGGACTGCAGTCATGAGCTAAAGTTCTAAAAGTTCTAAATTATCTTGAAAGAAAAAATGTGACTATGATATTATTACAAGAAACTCACTTGTTAAGAAAAGATATAGGCTGGTTTGAAAATGAATGGAGTAAAACTTTTTTTTTCCGAGTTTACAAATAACTCCCGAGGTGTGCTACTGGCATTTAATAGGAAAAAAATAATGCATCGGATTCTTAGACATGTCTCTGACCCTCATGGATGCTATGTTCTTGTACAGCTACAGCTATATGACCAGAAATTTATGGTAGTGGCTTTGTATGCTCTGAATGAAAACAACACATTTTTTCAGATTTTTATTGAGATTTAACTACCTTTAAAGCCCTGTATATTATTGGGGGGGGGGGGAGGATTTCAATTTGGTCTTGCAACAATTGAATAAGACTTCAATGTTAGACAAAGCATCTTCTAGAAACATTATTTGAAGTTTTATGGCAGATTTAGGATTGATAGATCCATGAAAGGAGAAATACGGGGATAGCATGATCTATTCTTTTTCTCAACAATTTATCAATCCTACTCGAGGATAATTTTTTTTTATATCTAATATTCAACTATATAAATTATTGGATGTTGAATATAATGGTATTTGCATTTCAGATCACTCTCCCTGTTTTTTTACATTACTTTTTTCAGACTTAGGAGGTATATCTAAAAGCTGGAAAATGGATGCTTCCATCTTAACTAAACCTCGCATAGAAGAGAAAATAAAAACCCCATGTGTGGAATACTTTAGATTTAATTGTGACATGAGCACATCCATCAGTATTGTATGGGAGGCTTTTAAATGCTGTATAAAGGACAACATTATGAATTTAACGGCTTATGAAAAGAGAAAAAGAAATAAGGCATTACAACAAATAGAGAAAGAGATTAGAAGTCTCATGGCTATCCATAGTTCAACATTAAATTCAGAAATATATAAGAAATTGTTACAAAAAAGGAACAACATAACCAAATGGTTACAGAGAGAACAGAAAAACAAATGCTTAATAAAAAAAAAAAGTCAATTATTATTTGATGACTGATAAGCCATTAAAACTGCTGGCTTAGCAGTAAAAAAAAACCAAAAAACTGAGAATTCAGTTATTACTTTAAGACTATTTAGGTAATA
This sequence comes from Neoceratodus forsteri, assembly GCA_016271365.2. Classification (NCBI taxonomy): domain Eukaryota; kingdom Metazoa; phylum Chordata; order Ceratodontiformes; family Ceratodontidae; genus Neoceratodus; species Neoceratodus forsteri. The sequence goes on along the minus strand of CM057449.1, from coordinate 1,340,710,650 downwards.
TACTTCAGAAACCAAAGGACATTTTAGAACACTTTTTGAATTTCTATAAAAAATGATATTCTTCAGAATTCAATGGAAACACACAAGAAATTGAGAACTGTTTAGATTCTATACCTATCCCATATCTCAAAATAGGAAAACGATTGTTTAGACCAGCCAATATCTAAACTTGAAATAGATAGAGTGATTCAAAATTTACTGAGTAATAAAGCACCAGGGCTAGATAGTATGACTAATGGATTTTATGAGAAACATAAAGACAATTTGCTTGACCCTTTAGAACAACTGTTTAAACTCATTTAATACTTCACATAAGGTCTAAATACTTTCAAACAAGCTATTATTCATAAATTTTTTAAAGAAGGATAAGGACCTGCTGAGCTGTGTATCATATCACCCCATCTCTCCACTTAATGCAGATTATAAGATCTTTACTAAGATTATTGCTAATAGATTAGAACATGTTCTTCCAAAAATTATACATCTGGACCAGAATGGGTTTATTAAAAACAGAACCCTCAGAGAAAATATCAGACGTACCCTGAATATAATAGAATTAAATCAAGAACAGGACACAATTTTACTTGCGATTGATGCAGAAAAGGCCTTTGATATGGTTGAATGGCCATATATATTCTCTGTTGTGAGAAAGATGGGGTTTGGTGCACAGTTCAGTGGGTGGCTTAGGTGTTTATATGACTTTCCTTCAGCAGTCATTAAAATTAATAATGTAATCTCAGAGCAATTTTGTCTCTCTAGAGGCACTAGACATGGGTGCCCACTCTCCTCTTTAATATTTGCTATTATAATTGAACCTTTAGCAATTGCTATTAGAAATTTACAAGAAATTCATGGGATTACTATAATTCATAAACAACAGAAAATAAGTCTGTATACAGATGACTTACTATTATATTTAACTCAACCAGATGCTTCTATCCCCCAGATAATTAAGCTTACAAATAATTTTGGAACAATTTCAGGATACAAAATTAACTGGCAAAAAAAATGAAATACTTGAATTAAATAAAAAAAAAATGTTAATGTAAAAATGTTCTATTTTTCTATAAAAATAGTTAATTCTTATATTAAATACTTGGGTTAAAGATCATGGCCACAATGGAAGATTTATATACACACAACTTTGAGGAACTATTGAAATTTATTGACCAAGATCTTAATAAATGGACATCATTACACTTAGCACTGATAGGTAGAATTAACCTAATCAAATGATGAGTTTGACCCAAATTTTGTTTTTCATTCAAGCCTTAGCTATTCCAGTCCCCATTATTTTCTTTAAAAGGTTAAAAACTATGCTATTGAACTTTTTATGGAAGCAAACAAAATCAAGAATAGCCTGGAATACTCTTACCCTTCCAAAACATGCTGAGGGACAAGCCTTACCAAATTATTACTTTTATTATTTAGTGTCCCAGATCACACAGGTTTGGGAATGGATTCATCCTTGTCCTTCCCAACTTATAACCACAAAAATGGAATTATTAGATCAAGAGTATCCTAACCTTATTAATTTTTTATTCTCATTTACGGCAGATAGAAACATTTTTCCCAGATCCCTATGACTACAGCTACTACTCATAAAGCTTGGCTAAAACTTCAAAAAATATTAAATGAACATGATTTAATTACAGAATTTACTCCTATATGTGAATTTTTTATTTTCCATCATCACTTACTGATAAAACTTTTAAGTTATGGCAGCACAAAGGCATCAAGCAAATAGGAACTCTGTACCAAAACAGCCACTTGAAAAATTTTCCTCAACTGGCACAAGAATACAACATATCTCAAAATCATTTGTTCTATTATAACCAGATTAAAAACTATTCATTTCAGAACAAATCTAAAATTAGAATAAGGGAACCTTCTGTTTTGATGGATTTATAAAAAAAAAAAAAAGATGGTAAGAAATTAATATCAGCAATGAATAGTAAAAATATGGAAAAATAAAAAATTTATATTGAAAAGCTTAAAAATAAATGGCAAAGAGATCTAGGTCTGAGTTTTTTTGGAAGAGCAGTGGCAAGATATAATCAGGGCTTACACACATAGACCCGGTTATTCAGAAATGTGGAAAAAGGCCAGCGCAAGTCTGGTGCAGCACAAATCTGATGCACCATGGCAAAACCGGAGCCATACTCAGAGGCTGCACAGGCTGAACAGCACCCATGCAACACAGCTGAATATGGCAGAGATGCACCAAGGCACAAATAGAGATGCACCATGGCACAAACAGAGGTGCTCCATAGTGCAAACAGAGATGCTCCAGTGCAACCATGGCAGTGGAGAGCAGCACAGCAACAGAGGGGGGCAGGGCACAGAGAACAGACCCAGGGACAGAGCCATGGAAGCCCAGTGACAGCAGCTACAGGAGGCCTCCACCAGCAGGGCATAGCAGAGCACACACAGGCACCCAGACACTGGACCCCAGAACACAACAGTGGCATGGATAGCAGATGACAGGAGGTGCCAACGGCCAATGGAGGGCCACCAAGGGAGACCCCACCCCCACAGGCAGGCTGCTGGCCATGCCCCCCCAACAATGAGACCATAGCAGGCCACACCTAGGAACATGCAGCCAAACACACACATGCCACACGGGTATACAGGAAGCCCACACAGTGGGCACTGAATGGGCCAGGATGCAGGCAGCATGGCAGACCACATGGGACAGGCCACACAACACCAAGCAGAGGACCCCAACACAGTGTGTGGACAGTACTCGAACAATGACCATGGCCATGTGCCACCACCATGCACACACCTGCCACACACCTCTGACTGTCACCCCATGGGCACTCCAGTGCACAGCCACTGACCCAGGGGATAGACACCACCACAGTGGGGACACACCACAGTACACAGCAGGAAACCACAGGAGCACAACATGCACTCCCCTCATGCACACAACATGGACAGACACTGGGTTACTACAGCATGGCGCCACACACCACCTGCAAAGCAGACACAGACACAGGCAGGTATGTCAGAAAATATTTATATGAAAGAACTATTTACAAATATAACAGGGGCTGGGAAAGGGTAGGTACAGTGAGGGAAGGGGACAGGGAACAGGGACTGTACAGCAGGAGGGGGGACTGTAGGGGAAGGTACAACAGAGGAAACGGGGGAAAAGAACTGCACATTAGCGATGGCCCCATCTGGATGCTCCAGCAAGGCATCGCTTCACTCTGCTCTGCCACCATCATTTGCTGCATGGCAACCATGACCTCCAATATGCTGGACACCACCAGCAATGTCTGCTGCATGAGCTGGCTTAGCATTCTTCTGGGCACTCTCTGCACCAGATGCCAGACACCTATAGCAAGGGACAGAACAGGTAATCAGTGCAATGGTCCAAGGCACCGTGCCCACCCACAGTGCACAATGGGCAGTAGGACCACACACCCATGGAGGGCCCAGAATGGACACCCACAGGGGGGTGGGCCAATGACAGCCAGCAACACAGTGCACCACAATGTTGCACAGAGGTGGTCCCTGCAGCACAATGGCCACATGAACACACAGTGACAGTCACATGCCACACTGTATAGGCAGCACCATAGCAACAATGGTGGAAGTTGGTGCACGGCCACCCCACCAACAGCTGGCACACATGTCCAATGGATGCACCACAGTGGCATGCACCATGCACAGTGTGACACACACAGCTGCCACGGCACATGGCACAGGAAGCCATGCCCACACTCACTCCCCACCAGCACCCCCCATGTACAGTGTGAAGGACCATGACAGCACTTACCTGCCCCCTGCAGTGCTGCTTGTGCAGATCTTCTCAGCCCTGGAAATGGGAAGAAGATAGGTACACATCAGCACCCCACCACAGCAGCTACCCCCCAGCCCTCTGTGCACAGGGTGTGCCCCTGCCCGACACGTCCCGTATGCCAGCATGACTGCATCACAAGGCAAGCAACAGCTGCCAGTGCCATTCAGTGATGCACAAGATGATAGTGTACCCCACTGCTGGGCATGCCAGGCAGCAAAGCCAACACCACAGTACAGCACCAGGGCAGACATGCAACATGCGATGGCTTACCTGGCTGTGGCACTGCACCATGCCTGAGATATGCCTGAAGCCTCCGAAGCTGGTCAGGGTCCCTTTGCATCAGGTCACCGTACCGGTGACTATGCTGTTCAGCCATCCTGGGTACCCCAGTCCTCCTCTCCAGGCTGACAGAGATATCCTGCCACGCACTGCCCCTGGCCTGCTGCAAGAGCACCTGGCCAAACAGCTGTGGGCTGTAGGGCTCCACACAGGTGACCAAGTTGACCACCTCCACATCTGTACAATTACAGGCACAGCGACTGACCCTGCACCATGGCTGTCACTCGGTTCAGCAGCAAAATGGCAGGTACAGGTGCAATTGGCCATCACAGGTGCCAGATGCACAAGGGAATGTGCAGTGCCCAGCCATCACGCAGTGCTGGACATGCACAGTAGGTGTGGCCCGGTGGGGTCACAGGGTCATGAAGGTGACCCAGGGGTCAGAGGTCAGTGGCCAGTGCCATGTGCTCAATGTGCATGATAGGGAACATGCCATCATGCGTGAAATGTGTGTATCATCATCATCATCGTCATCATAGTTTATAAAAAGCGCCTTTCTACAACCAAGGCGCTTGTACATAACACAACCAATCCAATAAATAGTTCAATTTATCGATACAATATTATATTTAAAATCAACAGTCAAAATCCTATAAATTAAAACCACCATATGCTGCTTCAAATAAAAAAGTTTTAAGAGCAGTTTTAAACCCCTGGACGGTCAGGCAATCTCGTATCCGATGAGGTAGAGAATTCCACAGGGTCAGGGCCACAAAACTAAAGGATCAGACCCCAGATGTCTTTAAGTGAATCCTGGGAATCTCCAGCAATCCCTCATCGGTGTATCGGAGAGGGTGGAGGGGGCAGTAAGGGTGAAGGAGATCTTGCAGGTAACTGGGTCCCTGATCATGTAGGGCTTTATAGGTCAGCAAACCAACCTTGAAGGTAATCTTCCACTGCACAGGAAGCCAGTGAAGTCTGCAAATCACAGGTGTTAAATGGCTGGCTCTGGATGTACCAGTCAACAGCCTGGCTGCCGCATTCTGCACTAGTTGAAGGTGGCAGATGTCAACCCCCGGTAGCCCTAGGTATAGGGCATTGCAATAGTCAAGTTGAAAGGTAACAAAGGCGTGGACCAAAGTTGGAAGATCTTCGGGAGGAACCAGGTGTTTCACACAGGTGATAGTCCTTAGATGATAAAAAGAAGTTTTGATGACAGCTGACAGCTGACAGCTGAGATTTAAGGGTCAAACCTTCAGCAATAATTATGCCCAAGTTTCACACCTGGTCTGAGGTAGTCAGCGCCACACCCCCAAGACTTAATTCTGAGGGTGATCCTGCTGACAAACCCACCTCCCGATGATCAGGGTACCAACCAACACCTCAGTTTTAGCCAGGTTCAACTGCAGCCAACTTGTACTCATCCAATCCTGGATCTCAGCGAGGCAGTAATTAAATATTGAGATAAACACATCCTGGCCAGGTGCAAAAGACATGTATAGCTGAGTATCATCTGCATAGCAGTGAAAACTCAGACCATACTATCTAATAATCTCTCCTAACGGCAACATGTACACTGCAAACAACATGGGAGACAAAATGGAGCCCTGTGGTACCCCACAGGATGGGGAAGAGGGGCTGAGAAATAAATTCCTGACACCACTCTTTGAGTCCTACTCTGGAGGAAAGATCTAAACCATCTGAGGACTGTACCAGAAAGGCCACAGACAAGCCACAGGTGCTCCAACAATATCACGTGGTCCACAGTATCAAATGCTGCAGAGAGATCAAGGAGGACTGAGATGGACCGCGTCTTCTGAACTCTCGGTATTAGGAGATCATTTAGCACCCGGACAAGGGCTGTCTCGGTACTATGCCTCTTTCTAAATCCCAATTGGAGAGAATCATACACATTGTGGCTGGTCAAATGATCATCCAGCTGCAACACAACCACCTTCTCAATAACCTTACCCACAAAGGGTAGGTTAGAGACAGGTCTGTAGTTTGCCAAGCAGTCAGGGTCAAGGGAGGACTTTTTAAGGAAAGGCCAAATGACCACCTCCTTCAAGGGATCAGGAAAGATCCCATTCTCCAATGGTCTCTAGACTATCTTGGTTAGGATTTGGCCGATCACATCCATGCGTCCTACCAGGAGGCGTGTAGAACCTGGATCTAAACCACAACTGGTTGGATGCAACATCTGGATGATCATCACTATGTCAGTGATTGCAGGCCGGTTAAAGTCAGACTGGGTAAACTGAGGGCCCCAACATCTCCTGCCAACCATCACAACTTCCACTAGAGTGAGCCAGACAAATATCAGACCCGATTGTGGCAATCTTATCTGCAAATAATTGAGCAAACTCGTCACACCGTTCCTGTGACAAAGCTCCTCTAGACTGGAGACAGGTTGGACTGCACAATCTACCCACAGTCTGGAAGAGTTGAGCTGTTGGTTCTGTGCCACAGCAATCTCCCTGGACAGGAATTCTGTCTTCTTATGGATGATTGCTGATTGATAGACCACATAGTGGTCCATCAATCTAAGTTTGTCACTATCCAGGCTCGATTTTTGCCAGCTCCTCTCTAGCCTTCACCCCACTCTCCTCAGCTCCTTTAAAATCTCATCAAACCACGGAGACCTTGGGTGGAGGGTGAGGGTGTGAACACAAACAGGTGCTATGGAATCCAGAGCCACCACCACCACCACCTTATCATAGGCAAGTACTAGATCCCCTGGATCCATGCATTCACTTGATACACCCAATAGGTCCAGCAACCCTCAATAGGCCATCTGGGGTAATGCCCCTTAAAGGACAGTACTGGACCATCTCCATAGAGGCATACCTATTTGGGGGAGCCCTGAAACTGAACCCAATGGTGTGATGGTCAGACCACCCAACCATCTCCACTACCAAATCGGATATCTCCATCCCCAGGAGGAACACCAAGTCCAATGAGTGCCCTCCAATATGGGTTGAGGAGGTAATAACCTGTGTAAGGCCCAGTGAACTCATTAACTGGAGGAAATTTTGGCCAAACTGCGAGAGTTCATTGCCGATCCAGGCATTGAAATCCCCCAGGGTCAGCCATTTGGAGGAATTCAAGGTCAGATCGACAAAGAAGTCTGCAATTTCCTGCAGGAAAACTTTCCAATCTCTTGGTGGATGGTAGATGAGAAGGATCCTGCACCCCACACCCTCACCCATAATGCACTCAAAGGAGTTGGTGTTCCCCACTGGAACCTCCACCAGGTTCAGTTCCATTCTAAAACAGATGGCTACACCCACGCCTCTATGATCCTTCCTTGGGCGGTGTATCACCGAGTACCTGGCTGGAACTGCTGAAGCCAAAACTGGGCCAGCATTTTCATCCGGCCAGGTCTCAGTGATGCAAGCCAGGTCAGATGATTCAACAAGATCTGCTATTAAAGCAGTCTTGTTCTTAATAGACCTAGCATTGCATAACACCACCCGAGTAGGATGAGTGACCAAGGAAGACCCTGTTACTTGCCTGCCAATAGCAGAGCCCTTGGGTATGGGAATCAGACAGAGAGAGCCCCTGTCCTGAGCCCATTTTGCCCCAGGGCAACTCCTTGTTCCCACTACCCAAATCCACCCACTCCTTTCCATTCCCCGACCAGTCCCAGCACCCGCCCTCCTCCTTCTCCTCACTATCCCCAGAGCCCTGCACCACCTATACACCTCTGGGGACAGCGAAGGACAGACAAAAGGGTGGAGGTCCCTGAGTCTGGAAGGGGAATATTGCCTGACCATCCCTGCACCTTCCCAGCACATATTCCTAGTCATGCATGTGGGTGCCTCTGTGCAGAGGATGGGGTGCCAGGCAGAGGCAGTGGCACCCATGGACGCTGATATGGCCCTGGAGGATGAACCATCAACATCCACCATCATCCAGGGGCCCGACAGGTAACAGATCAGCACCACGGTGCCTGTGTGTGTCCTTGGCCTAGGGTCAGATGAGGAACTGGATGTGATCCTGCAGGATGCCAGCCTTGGTGTCCTGTGTGCAGAGACACAGATTGGGGTTGGGTCTGACTCTGATGATGACTTCACACACCTCCTGGATGGCATGGGTGACATTGTGGGTGTATTGCCCCTGCTGGCAGCACAGCCAGTTATTGTGCCCAGTGTAATGCCAGCAGCAGCACAGCTGCCTGCCACCGCTGTGGGTTCAGCAGTGTGCATTGCCACAGATGTGCCCTGTGATGGTGGTGGTGCAGCCACGCAGGTGCAGGGTGGCATACAGCATCCAGACAGGCAAAGGCAGCAGGCTGTGGGTGCTACCAGGCAGCTGGACACAGGTTCCACCACCGGTGTGCCTGTTGTACCCACTCTTCCTGCAGACCCCACTGTGCAGCATCCACCAAAGAGGGGGCTGTGCAGTGTGGCAGGTCACCCCCAGATTATTGGCATCCCCCCTGGGAGCCCCAGGATGTGAACTGTCTGGCTGAGCACACCCGGCTGCTGCGGGCGTCCATTCAGCAACACGTACTGCTCACCACTGGGGTGAGTGCACTGCATGCGAAGATGTGCCAGTTAGCTGAGCAGCAGGATTGGGGCACTGCGCAGATCATGGAGGGGATGCAATGCATGCAGGAGGCCATGACTGCATCCTTGAATCACATTGACAGTGCAATTGCAGATGGCTTTGTGTTGCTGGCTGCCATGGGGCATGGCCATGCACAGGAGACGTCCACAGTGTGCTGTCCACCCCACGGTCCCAGTGGTGGGTGACCCCATCACAGTCGACACAAGGCCTGGTTGTAGGCATCCCAGGCACACCTGGGGCTGGCCTGTTTGGGTGCCTGCACACCCTTATGAGGACATGGTCATGGTCCCGCATTTCCACCCTTGGGGCGCTGTTGGACACCCCCCAGCTGATGTGGCTGCTGATCGGCCCTGGCGCTCCTGCCCCATGGCTGTTGTGGCCATGGTACCATGCAGCTGCCATGATCTGAAGGCTGCCCTGACCGCAGTCTGCAGCCGATGCCCTGTGCACACATGGGCAGTGTGTGTGCACCATACCAATGGTGGCACACCTGTGTGTCGTGCCGCATGCTGCCTGTGTGTGTGCATGCCCAGCTGCTGGACTGTGTGGCATGGGTGTGATGAGGGCAGTCTAGCACTGGTTGCACTGTGCACCAGTGCCATGCATCTGATCCATGCCACATTCCAACACCTGGGTCGGTGGGTGCATGTGTGTGTGTGTGTGTGTGTGTGTGTGTGTGTGTGTGTGTGTGTGTGTGTGTGTTGCTGTGTGTGGTTGTGTGCCACTGGCCCCCTACCCCTGCATCGTGTCTCTGTATGTGCATGCCCCTCACCATGCATGTCCCTGCATGTGTGCTGTACTTGTCTGTGTGGCCCATGCAAGTGTACCGCACCACCTACATGCATTCACCGAAGTGTTCCTGTGCAACTGTGTAACGGTGGCATCATGCCTGCTGCTAGAGTCGGGGGTTCCTCCGCCCATGGGGTGGTTGTCCACCATCCTCTGGCCCTTTGTCTCCATCATCCCCACTACTGTTACCCTCATCAGCCTCGACAGCTATCCCATGGTCAATGGCCAGGTTGTGCAGTATGCAGCAGGCCAGGAATAGGCCACAGGCTATTGAGGGGCTGTACTGTAGGGCACCATCTAACCTTTCTAGACAACAGAATCATGCCTTCAACATGCCAAAGATGCACTCGATGAGGTTGCACATGCTGACATGTGCCTTGTACCATTCCTCTGCTGGGGATGACGGTCACTGACAGGGAGTGAGCAGCCAGGGCCTCAGCTGGTATGTGCTGTCACCTGTGTGCAGAATGACATGGTTAGCCCTCTCCTATTCTGTGCTGCACCCCTTGCCTTTCCCTGGCACCCACACCACCATGCACACCCTGCCCACACCCATCCGCAGGTCTGCTCTGCCCATCGCACCTTGCCTGTGCCATACTCACTGACTAGGTAGCCCATGGGGATGTCCCCACATTCAAACCTGTGGCACAGCACAGAGATGTGACAGATGAATGCATCATATGCACTCCCAGGGTGTGTGGCACAGACATTGATGATGCACCCCATGGCATTGCACACTACCTGGCAGTTGATGCTTGGGCTCCCCTTCTTGTTGATATATGCCATTCCCCTCAGGGCTAGGTGGCATGCAGATGCCTACCTGGGTGCAGTCAATGGCCCCAATCACGGCAGGCATGCATGCTACCCTGTGGAAATCCTGTATGATTTCTGTATGCTCCATCTGTGTGCTGGGGAACTGGATGAATTCTGAAGCATGTGGCAGCAGAGCATTAAAGAACTGTGTGAGGAGGTGGGACGTGGCTGACTGGGTGATGCCCGTGGTGTACCCGTCAGTCATTGGAAGGTGCCTGTGGTGAGCAGGCACATGACGGCAGTCACCTTTGGTCTTCATGGACATGGTGTGGCTCTGTTTGGTGGGTGCCTGCTTCTTCTCACTGCACAGCTCATAGAGCTGCCTCAGAATGGCCCTGTTCAGGTGGTACCGGCCGACAATCTCGGTGTCACTGTAGTTCTCAAACATGATGTGGGCACGGTACGACCTGTGCCAGGCATACCACCGATTGGCCCTTTGTCGGCCATATAGCTGTTCCTCCTGCCTCCTCACATCCCTCATTACTGCCTCCATCAGGAAGGGTGCACTCTCCATCTCTCCTGCAGTCCAGTATCCTCTTGGGTGGTTCACTGCTGTCTGTGTGCCACACTGGTACACTGTTTGTGTGTGTGTGTGTGTGTGTGTGTGTCTCTCTCTCTCTCTTTCTCTCTGCCCCACTCTCCCTCTCCCATGCCACCTCTGTCTCTCTCCCTCTGTGTCTGTTCATGTGTTTGTCTGTCTGTCTCTCTCACTATCTCTCACTCTCCCTCTCTCTCTCTCACATGCTTGGCAGAACTGCTGTCTGTGTGTTTGCACCCTGTTTTTATAGGAACAAGTCTGGTCGGTGCATCTTTGAGTTGCTCCACACTTGCACCATGGCTTCACGGTTGAATATACCGTTGTGCCGCATATTCATGAGAACGACCCCTACACCGCATATATTATAGTTGCGCATTGGTGCAATGGATTTTGCGCTGCGTCATGGTTCCCACTGAATATCACTCCTCAGCACATCTCCATACTGTACTTGCGCTAGTGCAACTCAGTTGTGCCATGCGTAACTGCTCTGAATATCCAGGCCATAATGTTCAATCTATCAAACTGCAACAAATTCAAATGAACACCTTCCACAAGACATATTACATGTCCCATAAAGTTCTCTTATTTAACGACCTTATTAATGATAAATGCACAAGATGCACTGAACCCACTGGTACATTGCTTCAATGATATATTCTTGCCCCTGTCAAATTTTAGTCTAAAATAGGACAATTTTCTTCAAACATTTTTGGGAAACAGCTAATCTATAATTCATATATAACATTATTAGGGGTCTACCCAGATAATACATATTTGACAGAAGAACAGAATAAACTACTTACTTTATTGACTATAACAGCAAAAAAATGTATTTTACAGAAATGGAAAGACTCAGATCCCACAAATTTTCAAACCTGGCTGAATATGGTGATAGAAGTATCAAAATTGGAAATGGCATGGTATTATAAAATGGGACTAAAAAAAACAATATGAGAAACTGTGGCACCCTTTCCAGATGGCTTTGGGACAGACAAGATTTTAATTTCTATTGGGAAAGCTAAATAGGAAGTTCCTGGATCCCCACCCTCAGAGTATATGATATTGTTACAGATAGACCAATCTGACTCGTAATAGTGATGGAGTATGGTCTCTGTGATTAATCTGAATTGGGGGTGGGGAGTAGGAGGATTGTTTTCTTGCTTGTTTTAAGTGCCTGGGTAAGCCACAGGAAAATATTTCTGCTGCCAGGGATGGCTTCATTCCTTAATGCTTCCATGTGCACTATGAAAAAGAAAACAAAACATAGAGATTATTGCATAAAAATCACAAGATATCTATAGAGAGAAGAGAATACAACACTAACAGTTACAACTGTTACAAAGACTACAAATGCAGACCATGACGCAAAGTTCTCATGAATTGACTCAAAGTTAAAAGTGATAGGAAATGTCTTTTACACCTCTAGATGCCCTCCAGTTGTTCTTTTTATTGGATACCCAGTATTATGATATACTTTTGACCTTTTTGTTAAATTAATAACCTAATTTTGTCACTTTTGTAACTAGTGTGAATCCCTCTCTGCTCAGCAGTTGCTGCTGTCTCTTTTCATACTGCCTGAACAGTCTGCGATATCACAAACTCCTTTCCAGGTCATTCAGATGAACAGCATGGAATGGGAGTCTGTGATATCATAGAATGTCTTAGAGATATGAAAATGAAGACCAGTAGCTGGTCAGGATAGTGGAACTCTATGTAGATCTGAAGGCACCCCAAAGCTAGGTTATTTATCAAAAAATCATCAGATCATATCAGAATACATAACTGGCATGGAAGGAAAGATGGAAGGGCAGTTAACTATGTAAAAATAATTTCCTATCTCCTTTCAACTAATTGAATTTATATTCTTTATGCTTCTCGTTTGATGTTACTATGATCCCTATTTGTTATTGCTGTTACAAGCATTTGTTCAGGAGGTCCCAGCCATCTCAGAAAAGATATAGATGGGGTGAAGGCAGCACAGAGAAGGGCAACCAAAATGATGCATGGCCTGCACCAGAAGTACTATGGGGAAAGACTCAGTGAGTTAAATATGTACTATTGAGAGGAAAGGAGGGAAAAGGGAGACATGATAGAAGTATTCAACTACCTCACAGGTATCAATAACATACAGGAAAGTTCAATTCTGCTGAAAAAAGATGTTCAAGACAAGGAGGCATGATATGTAGCTGGAAGGGGGAGACATAGAGGGGATGTGAGAAAATACTTCTTTACAGAGAGGGCAGTGGATACCTGTAGCAGCCTGCCAGTAGATGAAATGGATACTAAAATGGTAACAGGTTTCAAACATGCATGGGATATACATAAGGGGACCTTGGTAACTGGGTGGAGTTGGGGGATTAAGGCTGGAGATCAGTTATGTTCCATGGCAGCACAGTAGGTAGGGACCTTAGGACAGATTAGGTAGGCCAGGAGGTCCTTTTCTGCCAACCACTTCTATGTTTGTATGTTAGTAAATTGCTGGTACGTGAGCATTATACATTCATGTTGACATCAATTTTAAGATGTTAAATATAAAGCCTATGGTACCTGTAACATAATTCCATTAACAAATACTGCTCAAATATTCAAAATCCATGGAATTAACCTATTGTCTATTTAAATAAAAAATATGTAGTATTTCTATAGAAGTCAGGACCATGAAGAAAAAGAGAGAAAAAAGGAAACAAACACAGAAGAAAAAGTGTGCATAAAGTAAGCCAAAATGGGGGGGGGGGGGATAATATATGTAAAGCAAGTGGGCAGCAGTGAAATGCATTTTCATTATACTTATGAAAGGATGAAAGCTCAAGTAAAATATAGGCCCTAAATATAGAAAATAGTTGAAAAGGATAAAAAGGAAGGGAAAGGGCCCTGGATGCAGTAGAAAAGAACAAAACAACCAAAAAATCAAAGAAAGTGACTGACATAAAATTTAAAACAACAAAACAGTGAGCGACATTTAGCTGATTATAAAGAACAACATATTATCATTTGCAATAGTTACATTAAAAGGATCAATGAATATGACAACAAATGATGACAAGAAAGATGGCTAAATGAGGATGTGAAGAAAGTTACTCAACAAAAAAACGTAACATGCAATGAAATATTTGAAAATAAAATAAATCCATGACATAACCACATGGTCAGAATATAAAACATTTTAGAAGAAACACAAAGGAAAAGTAACCATTTCAGAAAAAATATATAATTCAAACTTGCAACAGATGCAGACAAAGGCATCAACAAGCAATTGTGCAGTTACATCAATACCCTTACAGAAATAATTATATTGAAATGTGTCCATGCTGTACACATAAAACTACCCAAGTGATATGCATGCTGCAAGTATGATTTAAATGTTAAATTGGAACTGGCTGCATGCATATGGCATGCGTGCAGCAAACAAATGTGGAAACCATGATTTTTATGTTTAAATTGGGAAAAACTGCATGCATGTGGCATGCATGCAAAAAGCAAGTGGTCACTGATAAATGGAAATGTAAAAGTTAAGTGACTTGCTCAGGATCACACCATACACAAGTGGGGGGTAATGACATTCAAGCCCAGGTCTTCATGCCTCCAAATCTCTTGCCTTGTAGTTCAGTGCCTTTAACCACTAAGCCATACTGTCTGCACTCATATGGCTCACTTGTACTTCAATACATATTGTATCTGACTAAATCTGCATGCATGCGGCATGCTTGTAGCCACTGTTATGCTTTTCATTTTTCTTTTTCTTTTCTTACTCGTCTCAGTTTCATGGTTGAACAGAAGCACACATACCAATGTAAATACATGTGTTTTTTTCACACCCACAAAACCACTTAATTACTTCTGTCTGGCCTGTACTCCTACTATTTTCTCTTCACAGTTTTGAATGCTTCAATGCAAACAGACTTTAAAGTGCAAACACAAAAGTAGCAATAACTTGACACAAACCTACATGGCCAGTCACCCCCCCATCCACACACACTGTAGTGGGTACATCCATTCTGCTACAGACAACCCACCAAGTATAGATATAAGTAAAAAGACTCTTACTTGAGTACTAGGGAGCCAGAAGCAGGAGTCTTTAAGAGATGATGTCCATAGGTCAGAGTACTGGGCCGTAACCCCTTGAAATGAATGAAGGTTTTTTTTTGTTACTATTTTATATGTTATGATGGTGAGTTGGAGAATAATGAAGGCCACTGTTCTACTAACAAGGCCCTTGCTAGTCGAGCAGTGGCCTTCATTAATCTCCAACTCTCCATCAATAATGTATAAAATATTAATAAAATAATACCCTCATTCATTTCAATGATGCACACCCCTGCAGTCTCCTTTGCCCTTTGTCATAATGTTCCTGAGCATAGAGATGTGGTGGTCATCTTCACTGTGGTGGGGAGCATAAGCCTGACTTTAGTGAGACTCCGATAGTCTGTGCAAACCACACCACTCAACTGTCCATGAATGCAAGGGGCAACTCTAGAATGTCTGTAACATCTCTGACAGGTACAAATTATTTGTTATAACTGAAAATTGATATGCAAATCAGGAAAAATTCTAATGTGTAAGATTCATCTGTATATACCCCAGAGCAGTGCATCAGATTTGGGCTTAAACCCACCCAGTCACTAACCGATTTATTTTCCTGGCCGAAGTTCTGCCCCCCTCCCCAAAAAAAGATCTTTGTCCTGATTTTTCTCCCCAACTCCATTCCATTCAATACCCATCCCCGATGGATCATGAAGCCACCAAAAGGTGAAGAAACATGAAAAACACATCTATATTTCAGTCCTTCCTCCTTCCCCAATCTCCTTATAAAAAAAAAAATTACTTTTACTTATCCGGCCATATAGCCAGAACCTGCAGCCTGGCACAGTGTACCACCAGCCCAGTTTTCAGTCTACTTCCTCTCTTCTGCCAGAAGCTGTATTCTAGAACTGATCATCACAGATCCCCAACGTGATCTGCAACCAAGTCACCTCACCAACCAAACCCACCCAACCTGTGTTGCTTGCCTCTTGCTTGGTTGCTGCTGTGGCTGCTGCTGCACTGCACTGATCACGGTCTATGAAGGCCACCCACTCTGTTGTCATCACTGCTGCTAAGCCTAGCTTGCTGCTGTGGGAGTCTGTGCTGTTTTATTTTGCATGGCAAGCCTAGTACAGTAAGTAGGTAGCCTAGTCTTGAATTAGCTTCTAGCTCACCCTCTGCCTCTTTAGCAAGGGAGATGGAGACTCACTAAGAGTAGACCAACAAAAATATGCTGCCACAACACTGCTTGAGAGTTCAGTGCTCACTGATTCTTCCAAGCTGTAGTATGCAGTCTATCTACTCTGTGGCAGAAAAGACAGTGTCACACTTGCAAGACTGGTGTGCTCTTTCTTGGCTGGAGCTCATCCACATCACATGTGATTGTGCCACTGCTAATATGTGGAGAGAGTGGACAACACAATACAGACACAGTCGAGTCTGGAGAGTGCCTGCAGTGTGAGCACACACAGGACAGGTGAGCACTTATTGTGCAAAAAATTAAATCCAAATTTAAATGCCATTATTGCCACACCATAAGAACAACCTAGGCACAAATATGGGGGCAACTGCCTCTGCCCTACCTTAATGGCACCACTGCTTAATGGTAGAGATTTATTCTCAGGTGCTAATGCAATGGTTTCCACTGTGTTCTGAGGTACTGTATCTCCATGTTTCATGATCTGTCCTGATCATCATATGGGTTAGTGTCAATTATTGTCCCTCATTTTGAGTGTCCATGTCCCTTGTTTCAGTGACAAAATGTGAGGTATGGTTTATGCTTCCAAGGCCCTACTCAGCACAAAGAGTGCTGAGCATGGCCATAGTGTATATGTTCAAAACAGAAGGACAAAGGGAAAGTAAGTGAGATGAAACAGTCATGGAGAAATATATTTATAGCACTAAATATGCATAAGGGATTTGCATGGTCCAAAACAAAAAGGATAGGTTTCACAACAAAGAGGCCCCTCTTCATCTGAAATGGGGGATGTTGACTGGTTATATTCAACGCATTTAATGCAGTAAGCCAACAATACTTTACAAATTAATGGCAATTTAATGACAAAAATCAAAAGCCACTACACAACTTGCTAAAGGATCAGAATGAATGAGTTGACCTAATTTTTATGGGAATCCAAATAAACATGTATTTTAATTACGCTAATTGGTAGCAGTAGTATAAGAAATATAAACTGATGCATTTTTTAGATGAGATTTGTACCAGCTTAGCTGCTGCACACATGGCAAGCATGCAACATGTGAACCTGATGTGATGTTTAAATGATGTTCACACCAGCTTAACTGCTGCACTCATGTCAAGCTTGTAGCATGTGAACCCGATTTGGTTTTTAGGCCTGTCTCACTTAGGATCACTTGGTGTATGCGAGCTGCATGCAAACATTGCACAATTAAGCATGTGGCATACATTCTGCATGTACACAGCACACTTATATTTCTGTAAGGGTAGCCTGAGCCCCCCCCAAAAAAAAAATAATATAAGTAATATTGATATTAAAGGGGAAACAGTAAAAACAATCCAGTGGAGACAGCAAACCAGTTTAATGAATATTTGCATTCCTTATTCAAACCCAGCCACAACTCAGTCCCCTGCCCCTGTACATTACCAGGAATGCCAACAGAATAAATATAAGTACAGACAACATACTACCAAAAATTTAGAATAAAAAATCATTATAATGCAACTTTTCCACTAAACTACTGAAATTAAATACGGGGATAATCCATAACCAGGCACCCTATTAAAATATTGTTTAGAAAATTAATAAGTACAGGTTTGGGGTACAATTCTGGAATCACTACTTAAAGATATAGGTTAGCAACATGTCTAACAGTGATTTCAGTTACAGAGAGCAGCAGGGGATTCACAAAGGGACAATCATGTACCACAAATGTAATCTGTCTCTATGAAAATGTGACCCAGTTCTTGGATAAAAATATCCCATAGACATTAGACCTTTGCAAAACATGTACCACTGTACCACATTTGGCAGTCACTGAAAAAAAGTATTTCCCAGCTATTCATCCCTGTATTATAAACAGTAGACCCCAAACAAGACAAACCATATGAAGATTCATCACTGTAAGCCTTGTGAATTATGTAGACTGTGATACTTAACACTTGTTGAGTACGTTAGTGCCTTTGGACTTATTTGCTGCATATCCATCTCAATTGCTATGGGATCCTGGCCATGTTCACCCTTCCTGAAGCCAAGCTAAATACAATAAGTCTTAAAGCTCCTGGTAGGTGACAACACTTTAGCTGATGTATTACTATGGCATGCTGCTATTTTCAACAAAAGTTAACATTTTAAAAATACAGTGATGTGGACTGAGAAGCAACTTGTACAAGTCAATCATCATGCTAGCCTAAATATTTCCATATCGTATTCAGTTAGCCTAACCAGTGGGAGCAGAAGGGGAGACAGATACAGATCTAAAAGTGTGCGTCCTGAAATGCTTCACAACTATTGGCAAAAATGTATAAAGCTTTGAAGAGAAAGTGTACACTGCAGTGTTTAATCTCAGGGCACTATGAATTTGGAAGCAGTTTAGAAATATGCCCATCAGTTCTGGGTCACTTCAGTGGCATAGGTTCAGATCCTCTGAAAAGGACACATAGCTTATTTTTTCCCCTTATACTGTACTGGTTGCTGGCCAGCGATCCATTGGTTGGTCTGACAGCTATCCAGTAATCCACCCACAGAGGTTGTCTCTAACATCAAACTACACCCTGGTAGTTCATGCATACTGACAACAGAAATACAAGATTGTCAATCCTCCTTCCGCAGCACATATGCATGATCATTGTGCAACTCTGCACATGCCTCTGTGAACCCATTTTATTTCAGGACCTCCCTCCTACCCCCATTGCCTTCCTTTACCTCCAGAGGTGACTCGCACACTTTGCACAGCAAAAACATTGGACTGTGAATATGCTTGCAATGTCACTGTTGTGGTACTGTGGACTTTGAACATGCTTGCAGTCTTACTGTGTTGGTTCTGACTTATCACCACTTCCTCCCACACCGACCCACCCCAACCATTACTTTTTTATGGCTTCAGTGGGCAAGCCCTGCAGACATTTTGCTTTGAGAAAAGGACTCCCTGCATAAATTACCTACCGTGAAAGATGGGAGAGGTGACAATAGTTGAGTCTGCAATTACAGTGATCCCACCCTGAAATAAATGTGAGCATATCTGTAGCATGGGCAAGGCCTTATTTTCTTAGTTCCTAGTTCCATGGGAGGGAAGAGAGCTGGGACTTTTTATGTGGGAGGTAGCAGTCTGGGCAATGTAAGGGCTGTGGGAGGGGGAAGAACCCACCCCAGACAGAGCAGTACCCACCCCCAGACCAGCACCAAAATCCCTTGCTGCTTCCCACTGATACCTGCCCCCAGACAAGAACTACCTACCTCCAGATCAGCACCAAAATCCCCTTGCTGCTCCCCACGTGTACCCACCCCCAGGCCCAGACCAACATGGCATATTCAGGTCCCCCATCAGCAATATCTCCCCTTTCTCTGCCATCCCAAGGATGCCTTCTATCATTTCCTTGGCCATTTCTTCCCCCTGAGACGGAGGTCTGTATACAACTCCTGTGCGGTTTGTGGAGCCATTTCCAGTCTCCAGGGTGACCCACAGTGCCTCCTCTCCTCATCTCCCTGTTTACCTATTTGTTCTGTTGCTTTGATCCCTTCCCTTATATAGATTCACTCGAGCCATGACTCCTGAAGCTAGCGGCACCATTGATTGCCCCGCCACTGGCCAAGATTTTCACTCTGTCCCTCTCTCTTGGCGTTGTCTCAGATTTCTGGAAGATTGCCCGAGTTACACCTATCCTTAAAAAAGGAGACCCAAAGGATATCAACAACTACAGGCCCATAGCCATCCTCTCTGTGCTAAGCAAGCTACTGGAGAAGCTTGTTGCAACCCAAACCATTGACTATCTCACAAAGAACAACCTTCTCTCAGACACTCAGCATGGTTTCAGAAAATGGCACAGTACCTCAACCGCTCTTCTCAAATTCTCCACTGATGTACTCTGCAACATGGACAAAGGCCTACTCACTGGAGCAGTATTTATCGATCTTACCAAAGCTTTCGATCTTGTTGATCATCCCCTGCTTCTCTCAACCCTGCATAGACTTAACTTCTCATCCTCAGTAGTTGACTGGTTTAACAACTACCTATCAAACAGATTACAACTTGCTAAATTCAACTCCGATCTCTCGGATGTGACCAGCACTGACATCAGAGTACCCCAGGGCTCCATCCTGGGACCCCTTCTTTTCTCGCTATACATCAACAACATAGATTATGCCATACTCTCCTGCTCAGCTATCTTATACACTGATGATCTCGTCCTCTACTACAGTGCTGACAAAGTTAACATCATTAACAAAAACCTCTCCTTTGATTTCAGGAATGTGCAAACATGGCTAAATGCTAATAAGCTCATCCTCAAAACAAAAAAGACCCAAGCCATGCTATTTGGCACTGCCCCCAAACTCAGGGCCTGTAAGGAACCCCTTCTAGTCCATGACTCTGGTGGGTCTCTCATCGACTGTGTCACATCCTTCAAATACCTGGGAGTCCTCCTTGATAAATCCCTTGATTTCAGTCTGCACATCCAGTCAACCTGTACAGCAACAAATGCCAAACTTGGAATCACCTATAAGACTTGTCACCTGCTAACACCATCCACCAAAGTGGCAATTGCCAAGGGTATTCTGCTTCCAGTGCTGACATATGGTGTCTCCACTTTTGCTAATGCCCATAAGGCTGCTCTCCATAAATGGGTTGTTGCGTATGACAACATATGTCGGTATGCCTCCTCTTCCCATCACCTCAAGCACCACTGCACACTGTATAGCGACCTAGGCTGGCTCTTCCCAACTGCCTACTGACTATATTCCCTAGGGACCCTCACAGACTCTATAATCTGTAAGCAAACCCCTCCACCCTTGTAGCTTTACTTGTACCACAGACACCAGCCCATGGACTACACTCAGCAAACAAATTTCTACTCACCATACCCAGGTGTCTTACTTCAGAAGGCTCTAGAGCATTTCACTGCACCGCCCCAGCCACTTGGAACTCCCTCCCTCCTGCTCTGAGGCAGGCTAACTCACACCCAATCTACAAAAAAAGAACTATATCTCCACCTATCCCGGGACCCCTGCACATGCTTTGATCCCACTTAATGCCTCACAGCTAACCATCCTATTTTGCCCAAGACACTGCTGCACTTCTAACCAAGCTTTGCTATAAAATGTCTTTATAGCTGCCACTTAGCCCAGTTTCAGTTATTTGCATGTACTAATGTCACTTTTGTCATCTCTGCATAGCTATGTGTATTATCTTGAGTACTGTCTGACTTGATCGGTATTCTAACCTACCTGTACTATATACTATATACTATGTACCTGTACTATATACTATGTATTGTATAATCTCATCTAATTTTATGTATGTATTCTCCCGGGTCATGCCTGAAAATAGTCAATTTTAGCTAGCGCACCTAACCCGGTTAACAAAAACTAAATAAATAAATAAAATAAATAGAGAGCTACTCCTCCTCCTCCTCTCCTTCCCTCTCTGTCCCTCCTGTAGATTGTGTACCCTGGTATGTTGACATCCCAGTCATGGTTTTCTGTGCACCATGTTTCTGTGACTGCCACAATATCCATGCATCCCTCTTCCATCAAGGCCACCGTTTCGGGGAGCTTTTCACCTAGACTACTGGCATTGGTACTCATTACCCTCCATTTTTTTTTTATGGCTTTATTCTTTTTGCCCCATCCCTGTCCTTACTGCCTTTGTCTTTTTCTCTATTTACCCCAGCCCTTCTTCCTATTGACTGCAGCAGCAGGACTCCAAGGACGGGAGGCCATACTGAGAGTAACATTTTTTGGGTGTATTGTTTTGATCTTTGCTGGCTTGTAACATCTTCTCTGGATTAAGGGTGTACTGAATGTTTTCGGTGGTTTTAGTGACGGAGGAGACACCCACCCTCTCTCACCCCACACACCTCGGCTCATCCAGATATATAGGAAATAGGTGACTTCCTGTACTGGCACAGGATTAGGGTGGGTGCATCCAACATCATTATTCACAAGGAGCCACCTTAAACCCACATTAAAATAAGCATCATAGTATACAGCAGATACAGGGAGTTTTAAGTAAACTTTGAATGAAAAATCATAAAAATGCAATACATCCTCAGAGATTGGCTTTGGGGACAGGTGGGAAGGAACATACTGGATTTAATTACACAATCAGAGAGAATGGATGGAACCAGGTGCTGGGGCAGGCAAAATGCATGGGGAGGAGCTTGGAAGGTGGGTTAATTAGCACCATTATAGGAGCAGTGGCAGAAAGGGTAATAGGATGCAATAGCTGTGGGGCAGCAATCTTCCCAGGTATAGCATGGAGTATGTGTGTGCTTTGTGGAGTAGACTGCTTGAGAAGCTCAGGGATGAGATCAGCTGACTAAGACAGGAATTGTATGTAAGGAGATGTAGAGGAAGGGGACCATATGGGGACAAGGGTCCAAATAGAAGTACCTCCAAACAGCACAGGAGTGGATTCAAGGGTGCAGAGAGGGAGGGATACATGGAACTAAGGATCGGGTGAAGTTTGGAATCACAGGAGAGACAAAAAGGAAATGCCACACAAGTGGAAGATACTTGGGAGCAGGTATTCACCACTGGCTAGCCTGCAGGATGGGGAGAGAGGAAGGGATTAGGAAGAAATCAGGAGAAAGAAGTAGGAGGGACATTGAGGTGAGCAGGGGGGCAGGGGGCAAGGTACAGCCAGTAAAGGATAAGGGTTGCAGTGCTCACAAGGAACCTAATGGGGAGATGGGGAAGAACACCCATGCTCCAAAGAGCAGTGGCAGTGGCAATGGGGGTGTAGGAGCTGGAAAGGGGAACACTAATCCAGACAAGCAGAGGGAAGAGCAGAAGTACTGTACAGTACTAGGGAAGGAGAAGTAGAACCCCAGGGAAGAGCACTGGAAAGGAGGAATCATGGGCATTGAGGCTCATAGGCAAGCAAAGGTGGAATGAGCGGTGAGATAGGAGACAGAACTAGGGAGAAGAAATGGAGGTTAGCAGGGAGCAGAGCTGATGGTCATTATTATGGGGATCTCAATAATAAAGGGTATCAGATATGGGAGTAAGGGAGTCAGAAACGGTTCTATTTGGGTGGACTGCATGCCAGGTATGACAGCTGGTAGAATGGGATGGCTTGTCACCAAATGTACAAGGAGATACGGGGTGAAGTCTCACTTAGTGGTACACCTAGGCATTGATGATCTGGAGGGTAGCAGTGTAGAGGTGGTACAGGAGACCTTCAGAGAACTGGTAGGATATGCAGTGATGAAAGGCAATCATTTACTTTCTTGGAGGTCCTACCCATAGCAAAGAGCAAGTACAGTAAGAAACAAAGGATCAAGAAATTCAATGAATAGCTGGCAGAATGGTGTGAGACTATGGGGTTTGGGCTAGTGGGGGCTGGGGACAACATGGAATAACAAGGAGCTGTATGCCCCAGATAGGCTTCACTTGAGCAAAGTGGGTTCAGGTGTCCTGAAGCAAAACGTGGGTGAGTATATAGCATCCAATTTTAATTGAAACTGTAAAATGGGGCGGGGGGCTTGATCTGGGACAACAGACAGAGCCACAAAATGAGGGGGACCATGCATCTCCCCCAACCCCTGCTAGCAAAACAGGAAAGTTGGGAAATTCACAGATAGGAGGGAGTAGGAGAGAGTAGAGAAACAAAAAAAGCCAAGGTTCCAGTTGGAGGGTGGTTTTCATAAATGCAAGGAGCCTGGGAAACAAAATGCCAGTGCTCCAGGCACTGATGGCAGAAGGGGAGGTGGGCATAGTTTCCATCACAGACACATGTGCCAAACAACACCAGGACTGGAACCTGATGTCATCAGGATGCAGACTGTACTGCAGGGACAGGACAAAAGGGAAGGCTGGGGGTGGCTTTGTATATAACAGAGGGGATAGTGAGTAATAGGGAGGAGACAGAGGAGGGTATGGTGGAAACCGTATGGGTTCAATTACAGAACAGTAAAGGCAGGAGAGTTAGACTGGGGGTAGTGTACAAATCACCCTCACAGTCTGAGGACATTGATAGAGAACTGGCAGATCATATATGGAAGCACTGCAGCAGGGGTGGTCGGTGATTTCAATCTGCCAGGGGTGAATTGGAAAACCATGTCTGCTACAAGCACCAGGCAACAGGTCATTCTGGAAGCATTCCAGGATACCTTCTTACCACAAAGGTGGAGGAGCCGACAAGGGTGAGGAACATTTTGGATCTTGTGCTGGCCAGACAGTGACCTGGTATGGGAGAATGGAGTTCAGGACCCCCTAGCAGGTGACGACCACCATATAGTGTGGTTTTCCTAGACCTGGGCAGGAGGGACATCTACAAAAATGTGGTAGTGGACTTCAAAAGGGCTCAGTTCAGCAGGATGGCTGACATCTTCCAGGGGCACTTAGCTACCATCAGCCCAGACATGGATAATATCCAGAAATGTATTATCTTGAGGTTGGGCCTGGTGGAGGCCACAAACTCCTGCACAAAGACCTGCAGTAAGAAGGCAAGGACAGTAAAACCAACTTGGTGGTCCATATGGAAGTGCAGAGTGGTGTGAGGGAGAAAAAGTCAGCCTTCAAAAGATAGAAAAGGTCCAATAGGGAAGAGGACAGGGAGGAGTATGCAAATTAATCCAGGAAGGTGAGCAGGATTGTTAGAGCAGCCAAGGCTGCAAAGGAGCTAAGACTTGCATAGAGGATAAAGGAAGGTGAAAAATACTTCTTTAAGTACATCAGGGAGGAGAGTACCTGCAAGGAACAAATCACCAGAATCAAGAAAGATGGAGGGCGGCAGAGAAAGGAGCTGAGCAGGTAGAGACACTCAATGAGTACTCTGCTTGGTATTTACCAGGAAAGGGATGGCACATCCTGCAGGGAAAGACAAAGGACAGTGGGAGAGGGAGGAGATCCCAGTGAACAGGGTGCTGGAAGGACTAAGGGCCTTGAGGATTGACAAGGAACTGGACAGAAAGGCTACATCTTAGAGTCCTGAGGGAGCTCACTGAAGTCCTCGCAGCACCTATATCAGACTTGTTTAATACCTCCCTGCAGACTGGGTGTGTGCCTCAGGACTGGTGGCCCCAAAGATGAACCAGGAAATTACAGACCAGTCAGCCTTATGTCCATTGTGGGTAAGCTAATGGAGACTATCCTTAAAGTAAGATTGGTGACCTTTCTGGAGGTAAATGGTCTCCTGAACAATAGGCAGCATGGGTTCATCTCTGGAAGATCATGTCAAACAAACTTGGTTGACTTTTTTAACTAGGTGAGAAGAGCATTAGATGGAGGTCGGGCAGTTGTTGTACTGTATCTGGACTTCAGCAAGGTCTTTAACTTAGTGCCCCATGGGAGATTGACTAGGAAACTGTGGAACCTGGGAGCAAGGGAGAAAGTGGTAAAGTGAGGTTGGAAATTGGTTGAGGGACACACATCAGAGGGTGATTGTAGGGGGGAGATTTCAGCACTCAGAGTGGTCACCAGTAGAGTCTCACAGGGCTTGGTGCTGGGGCTGGTGCTCTTAAATGTCTTCATAGCTGATATAGTGGAAGGGGTTACAAATTATATCAGCATATTCATGATGACACCAAGATAGGCGTGGTAGTGGATGGTGAGAGAGGACTCCAGGAGGATTTGTTAACTCTAGAGCAATGGTCAGACACTTGGCAGCTGGGTTTCAATGCTAAGAAGTACAAAGTTATGCACTTTGGAGCCAGGAACCCAAGGTACAGCTACCATTTGGGAGGGGTGCAGTTATCCATCTCTGTGGAGGAGAAGGATCTGGGGGTGATGGTCACAGGGAATATGAATCACTCGTCTCAATGTAGGAAAGTGGTGGCCAAGGCCAATGGAATGCTGAGGTGCATTGCCAGAGGAATCACCCCTATGAGGTAGGAAGTCATTCTGCCACTGTACAGATCACTGGTTAGGCCCCATTTGGAGTACTGTATGCAGTTCTAGAGCCCCTTTTAAGGAAGGATATCAAGCTTTGGAGGGTCCAGCAGATTGTGAAGAAGATGCTCAGGGAATGGGGAGAAGCCTTATGAGGACAGGGTGAGGAGCTCAACATGTACTCCTTGGAGAGGAGGAAAGGGGTGATATGATAGAGACCTTCAAGTACTTAAAGGGTGTGAACAAGGTTAGTACTGAAGGCATGTTTCATTTAAAGGAATACTGTTAACCCCTTAGACCTCAAAGTGTCCCTTGTTTAAAACACACTTTATGATTGCCATCATTCTGTAAAGATTGTTGATGTAGCTGGTAGTTTGATTCTGACTCTTTTCTTTAAAAAAATGAAAAACAGACCGTCCACCTACTGGTGTTATCAACAAAAAAAAAAGGTGTGTTTACATTCCTTGATCAACTCCCACTGCATCTTTCCTGGACTTGGGGACACATCCAAAATAGTTTAGCCACCCATGATGCAGTGAAAGTTTAGGTGGCTACTGCCTCATGAGTGACTGCACCTTTTGGGGGTGCTTCTAATGTTCAGGAAGTATTCAATAAGAATAGATTCAGGATCTGAAACAAAACAAAGTTGTTTATAAATATACATTAGCGTTCATTTCAGTTCTACTAAGCAAAGAGACAGACAAAACAAACAGCAACATCAATGAATTTTGGAGAAGGTAAACAATCCTAAAATGTGAGTTTTTAACTAGAAATAATATGATGCAAAACGGACTGACAGTGTCCCTTTAAAGGGGGAAGGGATCACTACGGGCACAGTCTGAGGCTGGAGGGGTAGGTTCAAAGGGAAATGAGGAGACATTACTTCATGGAGAGAGATGGTTGCAAGCTGGAACCTGCTGCCTGAAGAAGTGATATCTCTGAAATCAGTGGGGAGCTTTAAGAGGGGTGGGATAGGGTCAGGGGCAAGATGCTAGTAGGGAAAAAGTTGAGCAGGGAGAGAAAAGCAGCTGGGGGAAATTGACGATGAGGGTTGGTCATGGGGTGGGAGCAGCAGCAGTAGTCTAAGCTGTGAGCTGCACAATCAAGCACATGCGATAGACTGCTTGGCCTATATTTGCTAGTATTTTCGTATATTCGGAAGTTGCTCAGGTTTAAGTCACAGTCTCCTCTGTACAATTCCATCAGAGCACCCACTGAAAGAATTAGCCTGCCTGCTGAACACTTCTCTCACCCCTCTCTCTCTCTCTCTCTCTCATGCTTACAGTCTCTCAAACTCGGTTTTGCATTTTCTGCATTTCCTTACCTCGGTTAACAGCATTCCCGTACCTCGGCTTTCAGTATTTTCGTACCTTGGCTTTCAGCATTTCTGTACCTCGACGTAAAGCATTCCCTTACTTTGGCTATCTTGTTTCTGACAGAAGGGCTTAAAAATTCAGTAACTGCTGTATAGTAATAAAGGTTGCCTTTTTAAAAGCTGACCAGCTTATGTACAGTACTAAAATACTCACCAAAATACATAACTCTGATAATTGGGATGGTCACTTAATGAGAACAAAACCCTGCACTGGGACCATCCCAAAAAGTGGCTTCTACTGTAACAAGGTTAGCGCAAGCAAAAAAAAAAAAAATAAAGCATATGCAGTAGGCAAAGAGAAGGGTGGGACAGGAATACCTATGCAGTGCAATATTCAGTATATTTGTGCTGCACAGAGGGATTAGCAAGCCACTCGTACAACACAAATATCTCAGATCAAAACCCTGACTTACTCCTGAGCAACCTTAGCATTCATTGGAGTCACTGCAGGCAACAACCAGGTTGGTGGTTGGGGCAACCTGCCCCCTGGCATCTGGTGGTACCCCTGTCAGCCAATCACCATCACGGTAAAGTTAAAGCGTCCCTGGTGTCCAGTGGTTCCCCACCCTCTGATCTTAGTCCCTTTATTATATGTGCAATCCCTGGTACCTAGTGGTCCCCCACCTTCCAATCACTAGTCCCATTTTTCACATGCAGTCCTTGGTGCCTGGTAGTCCTGCCCACACTCCGATCACTAGTCCCATTATCATATGTGCAATCCATGGTGCATTGGTCCCATCCCTCTGATTGCCATCCTTGTTATTATATGTACAATCCCTGCTCCCTAGTAGTACCCCCTAGCTAAATGTCAGTCCTGGTATGCAATGTGAAATGACTGGTGCCTAGTGGTACAATAAAAAACCAAGAGAGCTTGCACACTAAGTGCACAAATGCCGTGACCACAAATATGCTTTTAAAGAATTTTAATGCTCACCATTAAAGTTACAGTTCTGAGAGAAAGGACACTCCCACAGCCTTGCAAAAGACCCAACAGTGTTTCATGCTTACATTTGGCACTTTATCAAGGGTGAATAGATTATTCCAAAATGTTGCTTAAATACAAATCTAGAAAGTGCTGTCATCACAGATGTGTAGAATAAATCCAAACAGGTATATATATATATATATATATATATATATATAATTGTGATGTTTGTGTAAGGGGGGTATGATTATAATTGATTGGAGGGTCATTTATCTATATATGTATACCTGTTTGTATTTAGTCTACACATCTGTGATGACATCACTGTCTAGATCTGTATTTAAGCAACAATGTTGCAATAATCTATTCACCCTTGACAAAGCACCAAATGTAGGCACTAAACGTTGTAGGGTCTTTTTTGCCAGGCTGTGGGAATGTCCTTCCTCTGTGAACTCTAACTTTTGATGATGAGCATTAAAAAGCACTCTAAAAAGTATATTTGTGGGCACGGTGTTTGTGCACTTAGTGTGCAAGCCTTTTTTGGCTTTTTTATTGCAATATTTTGGCCCACGCACCTTATTTTCTTGGCGAGCTTTCTTTGTATACAAAATCACATATGCCCACACAATGCAAAGCATCATGGACTGCATATGCAAATCACCACAGAATGTTATGCTGGTCCAACTTTAAGCAGAATTGCATGGTGCGAAAAGGCCTCTCACACAGTTTGCAAGGGTGCTAACAGAAGACATAGACACGTGTTTGTCCTACAGGACTCATCAGTATGCCTCGTCTGTTTGACACCCCAGTGGAATGGACCAGCTACCCTAGAGGCAGTGTGCCTTGGATATATTGTGGTGAACCCATTAAAATAAAAAACTATTTAAAGACAAAGAACCTCTATGTGAAACACTGAGGCAAGGGTTACCCAAAGGGCATTTGGCTGGGAAGCCAAGTTTCAAGAAAATACAAAATCACATATGCCCACACAGCAAAGCATCATGGACTGCATATGCAAATCACCAGAGATATGTTATGCTGGTCCAACTTTAAGCAGAATTGCATGGTGCGAAAGGCCTCTCACACAGTTGCACACTGCCTCTGGGGTAGCTGGTCCATTCCACTGAGATTGTCAAACAGACGAGGCCATGCTGATGAGTCCTGGTAGGAAGAAACAACGTGTCTATGTCTACAGTTGGCACCTTGCAAACTGTGTGAGGGGCCTTTCGACACCATGCAGGCTCTGGATGGACCAGCATAACTGACTCTGTGTGCAAGTCATGTGGGCATATTTTGTGGCCCGGCAACTATGCAAGCCTGCCTCAGTGTTCCTGCAAAGATTCTTTCTTTAACATGTTGCCTAGTGGTACCCCCACCTTCCAATCACAAACCCTGTCTATGTCCAGTTATTCCCTTGTATCTAGTGGCCACCCTCACTGCCAACACCAACAAACCCACCTGCCAAGGCCACCCCTTACATTATGCTGTTGCCACAGATCCCCACACAGCCAATGTACAGGATGTGCACACCAGTATTGTACAGTACACAGGCTGTGCTCCCTGTGCAATACAGAGGACATGCACCCTGTCTGTCTATATGGAGGCCAGCCGAGGTGGTGAGAGGAGGGCTGTGCTGGTCCTGTATGGGATACATGACACAAGCACTGAAGGTAAGAGGGGGTTGGTTGGGTAGATTTGTTGGTGTCTGCAGTATGAGGGTGGCAGCTAGATTCCAGGGAAATAATTTTCATTTACCGAGGACAGTGATTGGAGGCTGGGGGGACCACTAGGCACCAGGGAAAGATGTTTAGTTTTCTGGGAATGGCAATTGGGGGACACTAGGCACCAGGGAAAGACTACTAATTTAGTGGTCTAGCAACTGGAGGATGAGGAAGACCACTAGGAAAATATTTATATTTTAATGGAAATGGCAATTGGAGGTGGAGGACCACAAGGCACGAGGGACTCTCTGCAGTTCATGGCACTGGACAATCGGGTAGGGGCAGAGCCGGTCACAGATGTAAAATCCTGTTACTGCTTTCCATGCTAATGTGCCCATAATGGGCATGCAGATGTCTACTTGTTGCCTTTTATGCCCAATGAGCTCATTTGCATGGGGTCATCTGAATAGCACACTGGGAGCTACCGGTGCTATCGGGTCTGGTGGTGCTGTTCCCTGCATTGGTGGGATCCATGTCATGGCAGTGCTATTTGGCTTAGCAATGTGCTGGCATGCCTCTCTGTTCAGTCAGATAGCACCGGTGTGTTATCTGACTGAATATAGCATCCTTGGTCACAGGCAATGGGCAACCACAGTGCAAAACTTTGCACTCTGCTTTGCCCATTTTTCATATCACGCCCGGTGTGACTATTGGAATCCACTAATGGATATCTTAAAAATCAATTCTCACATGTCCCTTGTATTATATCTTAATAGCCAGTGATCTTTCAAACAATTAATTACTGAATATGTTCAAAAAATAACAAAAATGAAACTTGGATAACTTGAAATAAATATTGAAAATAAGTACCTTGGTTTCTGGCTTCCAAACTATATTTGTGGCCATTTATTGACTGTAAAAGTAGCAAAGGTGTATATGAGTCTACCACATCAAAGAGAAATGAAAACAAATTAAGAAAATTATTAGATAAAATGTTATATTAATGATGTTTGTATTTATACATGCTAAATAAATTAATCCTCAAATGGGGATATAATGCTCCAAATTTGGTTATACTCATGTAACACAAATAAAATGATCATTATCAAGAAAGTAATATACTTTGTCTTGCATTATCTTCATCAACCACCTACTGCTAGCACACTCAATTTAAACAAAATCGCATCAAGCCAATATTTGCAACCGGCGGCCTTTCTTCATTACAAATCACACATAGAACAGTGCTTTTTAGTAAAAGGTTAAAGTGTGCTTACCATTAGGAAAATAAGCAGCATCCTCACTCTGCATGCAGGATCACAGGCAAGTGGAGTGCTCTGAACCTGACAGCTTTATACTGTCTAAAGTGACACTTCTAGGTGTGGTCTGATATTAGCATATGGACAGAGCCACATCATCATGTTCTGCCAGTTTCCAAATATATTATGAAGGTCCATTTTGGCTTCATACTAAATCTTTAAGTGAATACTATATTTAAGTAAAACATATGTACCACTACTTCTAGTGTGTACCTAACTCATTATATGATGTTACCTGATCAAAATATTAGCAACAAATGCCCAATTGTGGTTGCTAATCAGTGAATGCCGAGCAAGTCTGACACCAGACAGAAATGCTTATTAAACTATTTTCAGTAAAATGTCCCAGAGCCCCTTCTAGAATATGCCTCCATTATTGTATTAGCAGTGTCAGTGGCTCAGTAGGTAGCACACTCACCTCTGAGGCCGGGAGATCAGAGGGCTGTGGGTTCAGTTCCCAATTTGGCATTGGATTAATATCCTAGTAGTGACACTGTAGTGCAGCATGAGAGGGGTGCTGCACTTCTGAGGTGCTGTCTTTCGGATGAGACGTTAAAGCGAGGTCCCATATGCCCGGAGTGGTGGTAGTTCGGGTGGATGTTAAAGATCCCATGGCACTTCTCGAAAAGAGCAGGGGAAGGTTTTTATTAATAAACAGAACAATAAATCAGAAAAACAGTAATACAATTCATGGAAAATAAGAAAAAAAACATAACATAGAGAATATCAGCAAGACTCAATTCTCTAACAGCAGAATGATTCAACCTATTTTGTCTTTCAAAAAAGGAACCTCTTTCCACCTCATAAGCCAGACAGTTTTGGACAAACATTTGCATTCAGAATCACATTGTAACAGCAAATCATGTTCAATATGTTGAAGAACTTCAAGTGGTGAGTGGTATAACTGTCGTAAAGTAAGGTGACATCTGACTTGCCATAAATGAAACTTGAACATAGTGAACAGCAGTCGTACTACACCTGCATCCACCAAAGTAGAATGTAGCAAAAAACCTCCCACAACTTCCAGATATATAACAGCACGCCAGAAAGGCTGGTTCCAACAGGCAGAAAGGATCATCGGAAGTCTTGCACAAAGGGGCAGGAAGCAAACAAATGGGACATTGTTTCCTCCTGATTAATGCAAGTATCCCTCGGACAAAATACGTTCAGTAACCATTTATGCTTTAAAGTCCCCTAGCCGAGTGCCAGACAACTAAGCCATAAAACATCCCATAATCTAGGTGGAATCCATTTATCTGCCAAAATTTTAAGGAGGTTATCAATATGACCATCCAGTACATCCTTAAAAATGGGGACTATGGAATGTGCTTTAGATTGTGGGACATCATAAATATATTTAGCGATTTGCAATATACATGGGCCGAAGTAACTTCCATCTATTAAGTTTCGATATCACAGGTCTGACATAAATCGGATAATTAGAAGTGTGTAAATTTTCTGGCTCAAACCTGGCCACTCTGAGGACAATCTAGGTAACCAACTATACGCATAAATCACCCATAACACAGAGTGTGGACGACTAAGGTCTAGTAAATTCCAATGAAAAAAAATACTATAGTAAAAAGTAATCGGATTCACACGATTCAAACCATCCTGTGCAATAGGAAGATACAACACATCTCTTTTAATGGGATTTAGGTGACTCTCCCAAATAATTTGAAAAAAGACCCAACAAAGTGACTTCCAAACCAGAAGGAATGGGTATATCGCACTAAGGTATAAAAATTGAGGGAGAAGTAAAGATTTAGCAATGATAACCTTTTTCTGTTTAGTTTGTTGCCACGACTCCATAATCTGATTCTGGATTGAACTGCCTCAATTTTAAATGACAAATTAAGTAACACATTATCACCTTTACCAAAGTCAATACCTAAAATTCGGACCGGGCCCAGTATAACAGGAGCAGCCTTTCAACTCCGTAACCTCAGTAATGGCAGTATGCAGAGGATAAAAAAGCTCTTAGATTTATTAAGGGAAGAAGCTGCAACATCTGAAAATTAGAAAATGATGTAACACCTTATCTCCAGAGGTCAAATCAGCAACAAAGACACAGACATCATCAGCATAAGCCGTAATGTTGGCCTCTAGGGTACTATGAGAAACAATACCAAGAATCCACACATCTTGGGCAATTGCACATAAAGCAGATCCAGACTAAAACATAAAGTGATGGACTCAGGGGCAGTCTTGTCTCACCCCGCGAATAGGGATATAGGAACCCAAATAACCATTTACCAAGGGCATAGCATAAGCATGATTATAAAGCAAAGCAATCCAGGTTATAAAGTGGTCAGGAACTCCACAGATTCGTAAAACCTGAAACAAATAACTATGCGGGACCTGATCAAAGGCCCTTTGTTGATCCATGGACAGAAGAAAACCCTTTATAACATCAAATTTACCAAGCTCTATTAGTTCCCGAAACAAAAGGAGATTATTATAGATAGATCTGTCTGGTACTGAACAGGATTGGTGTAGGGAAATCAAGTGTGGAGCTATGGACAACAATCTGGTATTCAATATTTTCATTAAAATTTTAAAATCCGTATTAAGGAGACTTAAAGGCCTCCAATTGGAAAATAAAGTTCTATCACCTTTCTTATATAACAAAATCTGAATTGAAGTACAAAAAATGGAAATCGAGAGTGTGATGTTGCAAAACCCAATTAATCACTACTGTGAGCACATCACAAACCAAAGGACTACAGGTTTTATAAAATTCTGCAGGCAAGCCATCAATACCAGGCGCCGTGTTATTCTGTAAACAGGAAATTTCCCTTATAACCTCATCAACACTAATCGGAGCAACTAAAGCCTGTAATAGTATATCAGAACAAGTGGCAATATGGAGGAGAGGAAAGGAATTGTTCTACACCAGCGCTATCCACTGGAGATGCAGCATATAAGTCTGAAAAATGCGAGGAGACTGCTCGCAAGATATCCTGAAATGCAATTTAACTATTACCATCAATATCCACAACTTCAGTCAGAAGGTGATCCGCAGAACGCCTATGACTACAATCCAAAACATCTCCCAAAGCAGATTTATTAGCAGAACAAACCCTATGTTAATGTAACAGGGATTTAGCTCTAGTATACTGTAGTGCAGCAATTTCTTTTTTTACATTCTGTACCTGTGCAGTCAAAGAGAAGCCTTGTGAGTGTATAGCTGAATACAAAGTTTCCAACTGCATACTTAAAGACAAATCTCTTATATTTAGTCACTGCAGCATATTTAGACATCCTCCTAGCCAAAGTAGAGATTTCAGATTCAGTGAGTAGCCACCAATCTAACAAATCTTGGAAAGTCCAGATAGTGTATATCGAGCTTTCAACAAATCATGAACTTGGGTCAAAAACCTGTCATCAAGTAGCAGTAAATAATTCAGTTTCCAATATCCCTGCCCCAGTTTAGCATGAGGGCCTACCCCTAACGTGGCAGTTACCACATTATGGTCTGAAATCTCCACTGGAATGGTTTGAGCCTTAGTCACCCTTAAAGTTGCAGAGACAAAAGAAAATCAATCCTAGTGGACAAGGAGCCCTTAAAAATCGTCCACCAGTAGGATGACAAACCCTATAAACATCCTGTAAATGACCCTGGTCAATAATGTGATTGAGACAATGTGTATCACAGAAATCCTTATCAGTCCGAGACTCCCAATCTGATTTATGCACTACACAATTAAAGTCACCACCCCATATGAGAAAGCGTGATGTGAACAAAAAAGGCTGCACCTCACAAAAGAGATCCACTCGACCTTTGTTCAAAACTGGTGCATAAATCACAATTAATCTCCAAGTTTAATGTAAATAAGTAAAATCCAATATTAAGGCCCATCCCATAAGCAGTTCAACCAACTTGGTAACATGAAATCCATCACCCCTAAACAACACCCCAACACTACTACATGTGTCTAATCCCAAAGGAAAAAAAGAAGGACCTCACCGCCAAAGCCATTTGGCCATATTAACCAAAGAAAGGGTATTGAGACAGGTATCCTGAATAAGGCAAATATCACACACCAAATCACTCAAAAGTTGAAAAGTAATCAGGCACCTACGAACATTTTTCACATTGTTTACATTGAGGGTGGCTACAGTGAGATGAAATGCCATGGGCATGAAAGGGAATCAGATAAAGGTCGAAAAAAAGTCAACATCAAGTAACCCTTCCCTTTCTAGTACTTCTCGAGGTCTCACACCCTGACCGCGGTCAGTATCCATATGCAACTCCTTTGATTTATCATTCTCAGAATCAGAGGACACCATAGGTTGTGAGGAGGTGTCATAATCAGCTTCTATATCAGAAGACTGAGTGTGATGGGACAGGACTTCAAATTTATTACCTAAGTGAACAGAGCCTCCAGGAGAAGGCGCTTTAGCCAATTTGACTTTACCTGTAGTCTGTTTTGGGCCTGTTTCTTTGCCTGAACACTAGGCTCAGGTGGGGGAATAATAATTTTATCCAGAGGATTGTCAGGGACAGGCACAGGTTCAGCAGGAACCGGAGAAACATTAAAAGAGAGAGGGAGGGGCTTAGAGGAAGGGTCCTGTACAACTGGTCTTGGAACTTCCTGTAAAGAAGGCTCAGAGGAAGGTTCAGATATTGAAACCACTGACTGGGGAGCAGGCACTACAATATCAGAGCATAAAGGGGGACCAGTGACTACCTTAATATGCAAAGAAAGGGATTGCGCCATAGCAATATCCTTTTTCTGGGCATTAAGAAGGATCACATCCTGATCCAGGCTATCTTCCCTGTTATGGGAAGCCCAAGGACAGGATCTAAAACCATGACATAGGTCTTCACACAGGTTACACTTTAGTTTAGAAGTACAATCTGCACTAGCATGGCCAAAAGATAAACAAAGGGAACATCGTAGTCTATTACAGGCAGCACTGAGATGGGAAGGAGAGCCACATTTAAAACAGGTACGTGGCTGCCCCACATAGAAGCAATGCCCCTGTTCCCTACCTAAAAACAAACTATTAGGCAAGTGTATGGGACCCACATTCATATTTCTAAGTCTCACCCTATAATGCCAACCACCAGTCCACAAGTGTTCAGAGTCAAATATAGGCTATGGCAACCCCAAGACATCACAGCGTTTAGCTAACCAATGCTATCATTAGCTACTACATTCTGATTTCTAAACAAAATGGTGACATTTTTAATAGAAGGTCTAGTAAGTGGGATAGCCCAAAATGGTAGCCACAACTCAGTGTATTTAAGAGTATCATACTTTGTCCAGAATCGATCTAATCCCCTAGGGCTTTGAAAACTGTTATATAAGGAAGAACCTGATACATGAATCAATGCAAATATTTCGTTTGCAAAAAAAACCAAAGATCCTTTCAAAAGCGACTTCCCTACATAGAGATGGTCTGGAGCTACATCAAGACCCCCAATATACTGAAGGCGGACTGCATTCCATTGTTGAAGAGGAAGGAGGAGTTCCTAAACGTATCCCTTCTATGAAATTCTTCCCAAGTAGATTTAGCTTTGTCCCCAAGGTCAGGAGAAGGGCCTGGAGGAGGGTCAGGGAGCGGGACATCCATGTCCATTCTATCACCCCACGCTGGCCTCCTAGAGGTAGGGCCTTCATCACCCGAAGAGGAGGGAGGTAAAGAAGGAACTTTAGCCAGCAGGGTAGTATCCAATGCAGGATGCTGAACATCCTCAGCACGCAAATCCAAATCTGGGCTACCAGGCAAAAGTGGAGGCATATCTGTCAAGGGGGACTGTTGCCCTCCACAACCAAGTATCAGGCTATGGGCAAGGTCAGGTATCCAATGCCCTGAAATGCCTGGTTTCCAGCCTGCACTTTGCAGGAGGTCTCAAAGAGACAGGTAGTGGGCTAGAACAAGGTAACAGAGTGGGAGGAGGCAAAGCAGGCAAGACAGTCTCGCATTAGGGTGAAACACCCAGTCTAGGATGCATAGTACTCGTAAGTTCACCAGGCAAAGTCACCACCGAGTTCAAGGTGGAGAAAGACACTGCTCGATTTGCAGGAACTGAAAACTCTAGCTGAGCATGGTGCAACACTGGTAGGACCAGTGCAACAGAAGATTGTTTCTGTCTCTGTACCTCCAAGGAGCCCGGAGGTACCGCATCCGTAATGAAAGCAGGAAGAGCCTCCACATCCCCAAGTTCTGGAGACAGAGTCTGTGTCCCAGGAGAGGCTGACTCAAGAGGGCTAACGGCATCAACAACAGCGAGCACCTGGTCCAGATGTGCAACAAGGAAGGACTTCAAGTTCATCCGCAGGCAAAAAATCTGACGATGCAGAGGCAGATTGAGCAGGTAAAGATTCATCTGGTACAGCAAGATCCACAAGCATATCAACAAAATGGTCAGATGTCCTCAGTACTTCAGGCTCCAAGGCTGGTCCTTCAGGAGTGGAGCTCTGCTCTCCTGCAGGTACACCAGCAGAATGACTGGGTCCCACGAATGAATCCATGGTCCAACAGTACCCCACACAGAGTAGGGGAATTTCCCGGTGTCCTGTCAAATTTCCTCATTCACTCAAAATACCACCAACAGCTTAATCTGGTTCAAGGTCAGTTGGCATTCACCTGTATCCCCTCCCCTTGGTCGTGCCTGAAAATCGGCAGGATTTCTCTAGTGCGCTTACCCGGTCAACAAAAAATAAATAAATACATGCCTAAACTCCCAAACAAAAAACTTGGGGTTGCTAAGCAACAAAAAAACAAAACTATCACCTGACCGAAAAGTATCAGAAGTCATCTACCCCCACAGCTAAACAGTACTTGTACATAACTAAATGCAGGGTGCAACTAAGTGCAATAATATAGTGGGTAATTCTTGTAACAGTATAGGTCAATAAAGTGACAGGCAACAGAAATACAGGCTCAAAGGACATACATTTTAAAATCTTTGCAATAGAAGTGCCATAATTGATGGTCAAATGCACAGTCAATGTTATATAGGTCTGCACTAATAAAATAATGGCTCCACAGCCAATAGTACAGACTACCAACTCTAACATTATTAGAATGAGAAGTGTGCCAAACCGTAGTGTCGGTCTACTGACTAGCTTGTTTATGCAAATCCTTGTGCTATGGATTTGATCAGAGCAACACAAAACAAAATAATTTTGTTTTCAAATAATCTGGCAAACTGTAAAGAAGTACAGCACTAACGTCTTTCATATGAGATGTTAATCCAAGGTTCCATCTGTCTGTTCTGATAATTATTCAGGTGGATGTCTGAGATCTCAGTTTAGGGTTCTATCATAACAGAAAGCCTAAAGGCGATTGCTGTTATGCAGAAGTCAAGTGCTGAAAATTTATTTGACCCTCTGACACCTGGCGCACAACAAGGGCATTAGGGACTTAGTTTTCAATGTTTTCTGTGGTGGGGCTGTGCTCCCCCACGCCTGCACTCCCCTGCTAAAGGATTCTTAACTCTGGGGGTGCATGTTTGGGGATGAAAACATTAAAAAAGGTTCAGGCTGAGAGCAACAAAGCACCAGCTCAGACCGGACCAAGTACTCTGCCAACCAACACCGCAACCCACCCACTACGCCATGGGGGTCAGGTCAGCAACCCACTGTGGCACCACCCCTCACATCCTCACTGTCCATGCCCACTCCCACCATCCACTGTGCACATACATATAGCAACATCCTGTTGCTATAGTATCTCCCCATCCATCTGCCCTACTCTCCCATAGCTATCCCTGAAATGCACTGAGGAAGTATATAGCCATATTGATAGGTGCCCATTCTCAGTGCTCTTATCACTGGATACTCAGTTTGGCACTACTTGAAAAGAGTAAAGGAATTTCCCCAGTGTCCTACCCAAATTTCCCTCATTCACCTGCAGCTTAACCTGGTATAGTATCAATTCATACTTTCTGTACCCTCTCACATGCCCAAGATGAAACTGAAAACACCTGATCAGTGTGGAGTGGTGGACATTGCCTACCTAGATTTCAGTAAGACTTTCAGCACTGTTCCACACAGGACACTAGTTAACAAGCTGTGCAGCATAGGAGTAGGTCCAAGGTGGTTAACTGGGTAAGAAATTGGTTTGGGATAGGCGACAGAGGATGGTGGTAAACAGAGTTCACTCTGAGGAAAGGAGACTGACCAGTGAGCCTCAATGATCAATGCTGTGACCAGTCCTCATTAATGTCCTTATAAGTGACATTGCATAGGAGCTGGTAGGGAAGATCTGCCTCTTTGCAGATGGCATTAAAATGTGCAGTAGGATGGACACTCGGGGGTGTGTGTAAAGGATGAGAAGAGACCTGAGGAAACTTGAGGAGTGGCCAAGGGTATGGCAGCTGGGTTTCAATGTGAGAAAGTGCAAAATAATGCAGATAAGGCACAAAATCTGGGGCAGAATACAACATGGGTGGAGTGGTATTGATGATCACCAAGCAAGAAAGAGACCTGGGGTTAATCATATAAAGATGACCTTAAGGTGTCCAGGCAATATGACAAGGCAGTTGGGAGGGTTAGTGGGATGAATAGGAGGGGTATCACCAGCAGGAGGAGGGAGGTAATGATGCCCCTGTATAGAGCTCTGGTAAGACCCACTCTTGAGTACTATGTTCAGTTCGGAGCTCACATCTCTGAAAGGACATTAAGTGAATAGAGATGGTCCAGAGGAGGACAACTAAAATGGTGCAGGTATTAGGCAGGTGGATGTGCACTCAAAAACTAAAAGTGTGTGCTAGCTTAAAGGAGCAGGATAAAACACAGAAAAAGAAGTACTCTGCAGCAGTCTACAAATATAAAAAGACAAAGTCACCACAAACAAAAAACAAGCATTTGTCAATGCCGAATGTTGTCATGCTGGCATTGGCAGTGGGCATGGCGTAGCTAGAGATGCATAGTGCTGTGATTTTGTGAATGTGTCTCAAAAGGTGATTTTGCTGAGCGAGCACACCATTGTGCACCACAGCTCGGAAACACGTTTTGGGCAGGCTGTGAAAATGGCAGCTGGACTGTTGATAAGGAGATGTGTACAAATGCCAGTGGTGAAAATGCGGAATGAAAATATTGCAGATTGATGAAGTTACAAGGTGCATGGAACTGAGCAATGCATGCTTCAACACAGTCACTGTATGGAGTTTCGGCACCAAATGTTCAACATAGGCATTTTAGGACTTCTGCTTATGAATAGTGTCACTGTCATTTCCTCAAACTGTCCCAAAACTGATTTCCACACAGCAGCCGTGCAATTCTGTGCGGACATGTGAAAACACATTTCAGGCAACTGGAGTGTTCATAAGGAGGTATGAAAAATGCCAATGATGAACAGCTGGAGTGAAAGTATTACAAATTCAGAAAGTCATGAGGGTGCATGCAAACTGTGCAACACACACTCATAAAACACTCATTTTATTGACTTTCGTTCCCAAATTTTCAACATAGGGATTTTGAGGCATCTGCTAATGAACAGTGTCACTGTCATTTTCATCATGTGTCTCGAACACGGACTTTCCACAGCGACCACGCTATTCTGCCCCAGAACTGTGAAAACAGATTTTGGTCAGGATGTGAAAAATGACAGCTGTACTGTTCATTAGGAGGTGCAGAACAATGGCACTGTAGAAAATCTGGAGTGAGAATATTAGAAGTTTGTGAACGTACGAGCCTGCATGCAAACTGCACAATGCACGCTCATAACACAGTCATTTTATGGAGCATTGTCACCAAATTTTCAACACAGGCATTTTAGGACCTCTGCTCATGAACAGTGTCACTGTCATTTTCGTAATGTGTCCCAAACACTGATTTCACACAGTGAACACGCTATTGTGCGCTGAAAGTGCAAAAACACATTTTGCAAGGATGTGAAAAATGACAGCTGTACAGCTCTCACAAGAAGGTGTAGTAAAATGCCAATTTGAGAATCTGGCATGAAAATATTGTGAATGCGCTAAGTTACAAGCGTGCGTTGCACAGTTGCTAGGCACCTCATAAAACAGTCATTTTATGGAGTATTGTCACCAAATTTTCAACACAGGCATTTTAAGACCTCAGCTCATGAACAGTATCTCTGTCATTTTTGTAATGTATCCTGAACACTGATTTCGCACAGCGACGCACTATTCTGTGCTGTAAGTGCGAAAACACATTTCAGCAAGGATGTGAAAATAACAGCTGTACAGTTCACAAGAAGGTGTAGTAAAATGCCAATGTTGAGAATGTGGCATGAAAATATTGCAAATGCGCTAACTTACGGTGTGGGTTAAGCCCAGTTGCTACTACACCTAGTAAAACAGTCATTTTATGGAATATTGTCACAAATTTTCAACACAGGCATTTTAGGACCTCTGCTGTCATGAACAGTGTCACTGTCATTTCGTAATGTGTCCCAAACACTGATTTCGCACAGTGACCGCACTATTCTGTGCTGGAAGTGCGAAAACACATTTCAGGCAGGATGTGAAAAATGACAGCTATACAGTTCACAAGAAGGTGTGGTAAAATGCCAATGCTGAGAATCTGGCATGAAAATAGTGAATAACGCTAACTTATGGCGTACATTGCGCAATTGCTACACACGCTTGTAAAAGTCATTTTTTTTTAATTTTCCCACCAAACTTGCAACATAGGATTTTTGAGAGCCCTTCTCATGAACAGTGGCACTGTCATTTCATTGCTTGGTCCTGAAAGGTGATTCCACGCAGTGACTGCGAAATCACCTTTCCAGACCGAATAATGCCATGACAGTGCAAGAATTCATGAGAAGGGGTCCCAAAAATCCCATGTTGAAAATTTGGGGCCAAAATTCCCAAAAATGCCCGAGATATGTATTAAAGTTGAAAAAATCCTATTCATTCCATTATACAGCTTACCGGCATTTCCTCAGTTTGCGGTCGGTTTTGTAGAGTGCAGACATGTTCCCGGTCCGCAGAAGATCGTCGCACTGGACTCCAGAGGTAAGTATAGGGTGAGTGAGGGGTGGGGAGGCAGGGAGCACAGTGGGTGGGTGCGGTGGGGGGAGGGCATCGAGACTACAAGGGACCATTTCAGTTTTACAGGTAAAAAAAAACAGAAAAAACATTTGCGGGACAGTTTTCCTTTTG
The DNA here is from genome assembly GCA_016271365.2 of Neoceratodus forsteri. Classification (NCBI taxonomy): domain Eukaryota; kingdom Metazoa; phylum Chordata; order Ceratodontiformes; family Ceratodontidae; genus Neoceratodus; species Neoceratodus forsteri. The sequence goes on along the minus strand of CM057449.1, from coordinate 1,340,668,432 downwards.
CAGGCATTTGGCACACTGGGGTGAGCTCTCAGCTTGCCACCTAATTGTTTTAGAGGGTGTCAGTAGCCGACGGGGACTGGGCACCCTCATCGGTACACACAACACGGGGGAGGAGGAATTAATGCCGATGGGGATTGGGCACCTCCGTCAGCACAGAAAGAAAGCGGGGCGTGAGCCGAGGAGATTGGGCACCCCCTTGGCATTCAACAATTGGGGGGTTATGCTGACAGGAAGTGGGCTCCCCGTCGGCACACAAAGATAGCAGGGGGTGCGAGCTGAGGATTGGGCACCCCTCGGCATTCAACAATTGGGGTTTATGCTGGCGGGTGGGCTCCCCATTGACACACAAAGACAGTGGGGGGTTAACCGACAGGGGGATTGGGCACCCAGAAGTCGACAGATGTTAGGTAGCCCCGCTCGCCAACCATGCACATAATGGCGGCGAGCACAGCAAGAAAAGGACTGCTTCATCTGACGAGCTTTGCTCAGATTGCAGTGGACCTTTTCTTAGATGTGCTCACCCCATTATGTATGCATGGTGTGGTGCCAGCATGCAGGCTGATTAGGCAATGCAAGAGCGCACCTGCACTGCGCGCCCTACATTGCCGAGCAGCGACCGTGCCTCAATCCTAACTGCCACAAGATGTTGGCTGCGCATGCACCAACATAACAATGAAGCAAAATCTCCAGTGAGGATAGCTCAAGTGAAACCACAGCACTAACCCCAGTGCTTCAAGTCTGCACGTGACTCTTCATCAGGGGATGTCTATGGTGCATCTGCCATCAATTTATTTGAAACATTTAAAGTGATATTAACATGCACCATAGTGCACCCATACAAACTCCCAATTCAAATATTACATAGTACTCCAACATGAATTTAAATAACTAAAAGTGACAAAGAACAAATGTTTCAACTTGTACAACATATTTATATTAGCCTTAACTCCAAATTACAGGTAAATACTCCCTTGCAAAACAGCTGTTAAAATGTCAATATTACTAAGTCAAAATACTGTCAAAAAGCTGCTGCATCTTAAGAAAAAATGGTGCAACATTAAAAAAGCACTCAAATATTACTCTTGCAGGGCAATATTTAACTGTTAAATGTAGAGGAACTTACCCCTTATTAATGATTTTAATAAAGACAAAAGTGCTAAGTGTAAATGTCTTCTACAGAAGAAAAGGATGCAACCATTTTATACAAAATGTGAAGCACTCAACTACAATCAAAATTAATTTTAACTTTTTAACATTTTAACAGAATAAGTTATTTCTTAATTCACAGGTCTCCTTGTCCTTCTATAAATGATTTCAATAAACACATAAGTACTAAGTATGAATAATTCATAAAAATAAGGAGAAACAGGCCATTTTATAAAAATAAGTAAACACATGAATTGCAGTCAAAGCGCTCTAAGTTGAGACAAGATGTTTCACAATTCATATTTTCCTATGCTGTTATGTCAGAAAACAACAAAACCAGAATGACAGTGACATGAATTTATAAAAATGGGGTAATATCCAGACAGTCATTCAAACCATATGGAATCAAAGCTTTAAGATTATAGATCCATCTGGCTTCACAATGTGAAAGTTTTCCTATTCTATCACCACCCCTTGGGTGTGCCTTTACATGGTCTATTCCATGAACTGAAAACCTGCAGGATTACTGTTATGATGATCCATAAAATGTACACCTATAGGGTATTTGGCTCTGTCCTCAAAATAGCACACAGCATTTAGTGCATCCAACATAAATAAGACGGCAAGTGCATTTAACAACATAAACAGCAAAACATGTTCAACAGTTAATGAAGTGCTTGATTTAACTTTCTTTTGTCATCCCTGGTGTATAAAAGTATCTCCTTGTATACTATAGTGGCAAATATTACAGTGCCCACGATGAAGACACCTAATTGTCTAATTGGCATCCAATCTGGTCTAACATCAATGGTTTCCATTTCATACACACTGTGAGTTACAATATCTCATAGATTTTTACCTCTAGTAAAGGTAATTATTAGCTTTTCTCCTGTAACAGCACTTAACTGTGGGTCTCCCCTTAAATCATGCCAATGTTTCATAACAATATTAGAAATGCAGTTGGCAGTTTGATTGTGTACCATTATAAAGGTGACTGGCTGTGACTCAGTACTCTCCCCTTTTTTTTGTGTGTCAATAAGGTTTTTCTATCAAGGATTCTTGCCCCATTGAAGGCCTGATTTATTATATTGGTAGAATAACCTCTTTCAAGCAGCCATTCTCTTAATTCCTTACCTTTTTGTTCAAAATATAATATATCTGTGCAGTTACGTCTAATACATATAAACTGCCCACAGGGTACCCCTCTAATAGTATGTTTCTGGTGGGCACTGTTTGCATGAAGTAGTGTGTTGCCAGCCATCGGTTTCCTGAAGACAGAAAAAAACACTTGCTTCCCTGGGTCCCCCCTAATGTCAAGATCCAGAAAATTAATAGTGCAAAGGTCTGCACTAAACGTAACAACAAACCAATATCATTCATGTTAATAAATCCTACAAATGCTGATGCTGAAGCAATATACCCATGCCAACTAATGAGCAAATCATCAAGAAATCTGCCCCAGAAAACTATCTGGGGCAAAAAAGAGTTCCTATTAGCATTTTATATTACTGTTTCTTCCCACCAAGCTAAAAATAAATTAGCATACGAGGGTGCCATGGTGGTACCCATGGCAGTTCCTCTGGTCTGTAAATACTATTTACCATCAAAAATAATTACTTTTCAAAATCAAATTTAAAGCTCCCAAGATGAATTCTTTTGGAAAATGAGATGCCATAGGATTTGCAGTTAAATGATGCTCAGTAGTAGCCAAACCTAAATCATGTGTTATACTTACATAGAGACTTGTGGCATCAACTGTTACCCAGACCAGATTATCAAACCAGACAAATCCCTCTAGTTTGGAAAGTACGTCCATGGTGTCTCATATATAAGATAGTTGTATAGCCACAAGTTGTTGTAAAAAGAGGTCTACAAAACAGATAACTTTTTCTGATAATGACCCCATGCTCGAAATTATGGGACATCCAGGGGTTGGTCTGGACCTTGAGCACTTTAGGTAGAACATAAATTGTGGGAGTAATAGGATTTTCAACGTTCATGTATTTTTTCTTCAACTTCTGTTATATGTTCCTAAAGTATGGAATGATGCAAAACAAATCACATTTTAATTTTAATGCTGCAGTGGATTTTCAGTAAGCCTTCCATAACTTATGCAGTCATCTAATTGTCTATATATTTCAGCTTCATATGATGTTTTGTTTATTATAAAACCATGCCACCTTTGTCTGCCTTTTAATTTCTGTTTCATGTTCTTGATTTATTCTAATGCTTGCAGTTCCCGGTGTGTTAAATTCTGCTTGACTGGAGGCCATTTCTTAGAAGATAATTCATTATAATCCTGTAATACCAGGGATTGATAAGTCATTAGTGTAGGAGATGTAAAAGCAGGTGGATTAAAGGTGGATTTTGGTCTAAATTGTATGCGTTGTTTCATTTGGCAAGGTTCAGTATATATTGAAAGTTCTAAGCTATCGTTATTGTATGTGACTTCCGGTTGTGTGTTCTCTGTAGTAATGGTTGCATCTGATTCTCCCAACAAATCTGTGAGCACTTGTAAAGTACCGCTGTCAATTTCAGCAACTTGAAATATAGATTGCTTATCACAATATAATGGAAACGTCATGGTACCATGGTCCATTGCCTCATTGTTACTGCAATATATTTTCAAACTCAATTTTCTAAAGAACTTGCTTAGATTAATGTAACCATCAAACTCACTCACTTTTGGGTTCTGTACAAATGACAAACCCTGACTCAGAAGATTGAGATGCGCCTCATTAGGATCATCATCTGATAGATTTAATACTTTGGTGTTCTGCTTCTCAGGCTGTTGACTACTGTGGCAGCTGAATTGTTTGCATCCCCTTCTCCTTCACCTTGTTTCCCAACTTTTTTTATTACTGTTGTAACTATTGTGCTGTTCTTTTCAATTTGTAGTTTTGGCCAAAAAAAGGAAACTTGTTTTCTCTGTGATGTTTCTGGAACTGGTGTAACTGATTGTCCAATTTGTACAGTACAAAACGGAGCAGTAGCTGGTTGAATTTTAGATTTATTAGGTCTTATTCTATTTTGCCCTCTTGATTGAGAGTGCTCCCTAGCACTGTTTTTCTTTTCAAATGGTGCAGGGTCTGCACAAAAGCCTCCTATGGCAAGAGACTAAAGGCTTTTAGTCATACACCTTGGAAGGGAAAAGGTAGAGAGGGATACAATAGAGACCTTTAAATACCTCACAGTGGTAACCACGGTACAGGGAGAGTATGTTTCAGAAAAAGGAGCTCAAGAACAAGAGGACATTGTATGAAGTTGAAGGGTGCAAATTCAGGAGAGATGTACACTTTTACAGAAAGTAGTCAATTACTGGAACAAACTTCCAGCAGAGGTGGTGGGGAAAAACAGTGCTAGGGTTCATGAATCCATGGGATAGACATAAAGGAATCTTAATGGAAAAGATGGGGTGGAAAGGAGAAAGAGTTGAAGATTGGTTAGGGTCTGCAGAAATACTGTAGGAAGGGAAAATAGGAAGATCATGGTAAAGGATGCTTATCTGCCATCAAATGATACAGCATGTTTCTGTATTTATAAAACAGGAAAATAATTTCCAGCACCCTTTTCCACTCAACAGAAAAAAAAAAAAAAAGCAGGCAAGTAAGTTGAAATAGGTCTAGTACACATATCTCCTGCTGCATTTCTTAAGGTAAAGGAAATGCTGATAGGTATATAGTACATAAGAAAGACTTATTAAAATTGACCATCTAGCTTCCTTTTGGATAAGTAACAGGGAATAATATCCTCTCCTCTCAAAAGTACTGTACATGTATTTTTTCTCCCATTACTTGACCAAAGAAAAACTGGATAGCCCATTTTAACAGGTTCCTTCTATGTATAGTTCTGCATACTCAGCAGTACGTCCCCTTTTTCAAAATGCATTGGAGGAGGTGAAGCTTGTGACTATACCTCTATTCTGAATTCAAAGTACAAGAGTGGGAGTGGGAGGGTAAGTGTTTCAAGAGTCATTCAAATAAAGTAGGTACTCATTTTGTTAATTAGAATATGACAGTTCTGGTTGGGTGATGTGGAGCTTGATTAACATAGATACCATCTCTCAGAGCTCTGTACATTACAGTCAGTAATTAAAGTTTATTCATCAAAGTCTATGACTGCAGTGCAATGGGTGGAAGCAACTTGCCATGCCACCTGCCTGAGCTATTTAAGTCAGCTTCCTGTAGTCTCATTCAGTTTCATTATTTCTTTGATGCAGCTAGAGGCTCTGCTGGAGCTCTGTGCCCCCTTCCTGGTGTTTGTCTCTGCTTCATTTTGTGCTTTGTGGATTTCTGCTTGCTTGTGCCTCCACCGTCCTAGGTCAATGTTTTTGCTCCTGCCTCCTGGCTGCAGTTTGTACTTCTCTGTCTGCTGTTCAGCACCCCACACGTCATGGGAAGAACACCCTCCCCTCAGCTAGTGTGGTCAAACAGGAATTCAGCATGTTTGCTGTTCATTTGCATCACCAGGTAAGAAAAAGGTTTGTCTCCCCCATACGATGCACAGGGTAATGCCAAACTTCACCCAACAACTAACACACCAAAATCTGACCAATGGAAAATCAGTGTATACAAATGCTCACAGCCTGGGAAATAAGATCCCAGACCTGCAGGCAATAATGTCAGAGGCTAAACTGGACATAGTAGCAATTAGTGAGACGTGGTTTACCAGTAACCACACTTGGGAGACTTCAGTACCTGGCTATGTATTGTTCAGAAGAGACCGAGGTGCAAAAGGGGGAGGAGGGCCTGTATGTTAATGAAAATATCAAAGCTACAGAAATTCAGAATACACATAAGGAGCCAGAAGAACTGTGGGTCACCCTGAAACAGGAAATGGGACAGCCATAAGAACTGGGGTTGTCTACAGGCCCCAGACCAGAGGGAGGACATAGATACATTACTGTTAGAAGATATACAAAACATGACAGCTAAAGGGAGGTTCTGATAATGGAGACTTCAACATGCCAGATACAGATTGGTCAATACCAGCAGGAACATCTGCCAGAACTAGACTCATAGTGGATTTCCTGCAGGGAGGGCCTCAAACAACTGGTACAGCAACCCACAAGAGACAGGGCTATCCTAGATCTAGTACTGACTAACAAAGAAGGGATCACAGATCTCCAGGTAGAAGGTCACCTGGGGCCAGTGACCATCACATGGTATGGTTCAGTTTGGCTACTACATCTAAATCATCCCATTCCAAGGCAAAATATGGGACTTCAGAGGAGCTGACTTTGATAAGATGGCCAACAGAGTTAAGCTAGCCTGGCAAAAGAAACACAGGTGAGGGTACAGGCAAAGTGGGCAAGCATTAAGGATGCAATACTTGAAGCAACATCCATTGTGTTAGACAGACAGAAAAGGAAGCAAAAGAAGAAGGAAACCACTTTGGTTCTCAAATACAGTAGCAGAAAAGGTCAGAGCCAAAAGGCTGGCCTTCAGGAAATATATAGAACACAGCAGATGAAGATAGGAGGCATACCAAACTGCCTTAAGGGAAGCAGGTAAGGCAGTAAGGCAGGCAAAGTCCCAAACTGAGGAAACACTAGCACGAACAGTAAAAGAAGGTGACAATACTTTCTATAGATACATTAGTGAAAGGAGAAAGTCCAGAGGGGGTATTGCTAAGCTTAATGGAGAAAAGGGAGCATGTGAGGAGGAGGACCCTGTAAAGGCATCTATCCTAAATAGATACTTTTGCTCAGTATTTACTGAAGAGAAGGTAGGACAGGGCCCACAGCTCAGCATCATGGACACAGGGGGGAGGGAGGTGAGCACTACTCCCTTCACAAAAGAAAGGGTCCTACAAGAGCTTGCTAAGCTCAGGGTGGATAAGGCAATGGGACCTGATGGCATACATCCCAGGGTACTTAAGGAGCTAAAGGAGGAACTAGCAGAGCCAATAGCAGAATTGTTTAGTGAGTCTCTGAGCACAGGAGAGGTCCCAGAAGACTGGAGAAGGGCTCATGTGATCCCGCTCCACAAGAGTGGTAGCAGGGAGGAGGCGGGAACTACAGACCGCCAGTCTTACCTCAGTAGTGGGCAAGATTATGGAGGCACCCTTAAGGAAAGGATAGTGCAACACCTGGAATCCATAGGGGCACAGGATCCAAGACAGCATGGGTTTACAAAGGAAGGTCCTGTCAAACTAATCTCATAGATTTCTTTGACTGGGTAACCAGAGTGGTGGACCATGGGGAGCAGTTGATGTCGCTACCTTGACTTCAGCAAAGCTTTTGACACTGTTCCATAGAAGATTGATAAATAAGCTGGGTAGGCTCAGGGTGGGTCAGAAGTTGGTCAACTGGGTGGCAAACTGGTTGACGGGCAGAAAACAGAGAGTGGTGGTAAATGGTATACAGTCAGAAGAGATGCAAGTCACAAGTGGGCACCAGGAACAGTCCTGGGGCCGGTCCTCTCTAACATCTTCATTAGTGACCTTGCAGATGGACTAGAGGTAAGGCTTGTCTGTTTGCAGATGACACCAAGATCTGCAACAGAGTAGATGATCCAGATGGTGGGGCAGAATGAGAAGAGATCTGGATAAACTAGCAGAATGGTCAGAAGAGTGGCAACTGGGATTTAATGCAAAGAAGTGCAAAATCATGCACATAGGGAAGAGAACCCTGAAGCCACCTATAGGCTGGGAGGAGTTGCTAGCAGTCACAAAGGAAGAAAGAGACTTGGGCATCATCATCTGATGACCTAAAATCATCCAAGCAGACATCTAAAGCAGTAGGTAGGCTAGGGGTGTTAGGGTGTATTAGTAGGGGTATCACTAAGTCGTAAGAGGGAGGTAATAATCCCTCTGTACAAGACACTGGTTAGGCCCCATCTGGAGTACTGCGGCAGTATTGGAGGCCACACCTTCACAAGGACATTAACCAAATTGAGGCAGTCCAGAGAAGGGCAACCAAATGGTGCAGGGACTGCATCAGAAGACATATGAGGACAGATTAATGGAGCTCAATATGTATACCCTTGAGCAAAGGAGGGAGAGAGGTGATATGATCGAGGCATTCAAACACCCTTAAGGGCATAAACAAGGTGAAAGAGTCTAACATGTTTAAATATAAGAAAATAGCAGGACAAGAGGACACAGCATGAGATTAGAGGAGGCCGATTAAGGGGAATCTGAGGAAATTCTTTTTCACAGAAAGGGTGGTGGATGCATGGAATGGCTTACCACAAGAAGTGGTGGCTATGAATACAGTGCAGGGCTTCAAACAGGCATGGATAGGCATAAGGAGCAATACAAATGACTATGAATAGATAGGTCACTGACAGAGCAAAGGCTCAAGGCACATTTATAAGGTAGAAAAGAAATGGGCAGACTGGATGGGCCTTTGCGGTCCTTATCTGCCGCCAACTTCTATGTTCTATGTTTCTATGTTCTGTGCTGCCCTCCTGTTTTCTGGTTCTGTGTTTTTTCTGTGTTCTGTTTCATTGTGGTGCTTCTAGTCTTCCTAGCACCTTGCCTTTACTCATTTAATTTGTTTTGTGCTCCTCCAAGCTGTCGTGTTTGCTGCCTTTGTGTACCAAATGCAATTTCCTGCTTACCTACCTGTTTGTACCATTTGCAGTCTCCTGTTCATCTCAACTCCTTAAATGCTTACTCTTGGCTCATAGCCTAGCAGCCACTCCATTTGGGTTAATTGGTTTCATTACTTACTTCAGCAGTACATTGCTTCCTAGTTTGAGTCTCCATGATACTGCATTTCCTACCAGTACTAATTGTTGTTTCCATTGCTCTAGCATACCTCCTTACCATACTCAATGCTACCAATTGCAATTGAACTCCACCTCATGCTGTCTCAATGTATCCATGCTATCCCTGTCCTCATTGCTAACAGATACATGTCACTTCATGCAGTCTCATATACTCAGTGCTAACAGATCTAAACCCACTCATGCTGTATATTGCTGTTCTTAATTCTACCACTTGCACTACCAGTTCTGAGCTCTCAGTCACGTTCCTGCCTCTACCTAGCATGGCTCTGCCCCTTGAAGTCTGCATCTTGAGTGTGATCCCTCACTGGGTGGGGTCCTTCTCTTCTATGATTAGGATGAGAAGGTCCTGTGCTCTGGTGGAAGACTTTGGCTGTGTGGACAGTATTGGTGGCACATCTTGATGTATCATTTAAGACTTCAGTTGCTGAAGGGTGGGACCTTCAAGTTCCAGGGGTCTTTAGCTACTGATAGCATGGTAGCACCTTCAAAAGCTATTCTCCTACAGCCACATACAGTTCACATAGTCTCCATTTATACCATTCCTTGTCAGTTCCTGCCCTCAAGGGTGAAAACTGTTCAATCCTTCTATTCTTGCCCTCCAGGGCTCATCTGTACCCTCCTAGGTTTCACTTCTCTCCCTAGGCTTTGCTTGAAAGCCATGTGAGTTTTCAGTGGCCATTGCTCATCCTCAGCCAGGAAGTGGGCCCAGCAGGGTTCCCTCACCTGCAGATGCCTTTACTCACAGCACCCCATGACTTTCCAATTAGAGGACAGAGTGAGAGCCCTTTCTCCAAACATCTCCCATGAATTGGGTGTCTGAATTGCAATTGTGAGCCAACATTAATTCACCCCAAACTTGGAGGGAAGGTGACCAAGGCCTTGGCTCCCAGAAGTTCACCCTCATAGGGTTGTTTCCTCTCCTCTGTTTTGAGTGTCATAAAGATTAGGTAATCCATCAAGTAGTATACCTGTATCTACAGTAGTCTATTTTAACCCAGGTAGGTGTCTGCTGTTGAGTTAAGGTTGGATGGTGGCCTCCCTTCTACTTTGCCATTCCCTCTTTCCTTATGGAAGTTATGCCCCTCCTGCTGTCAATATCAGAATTGTCAGTCATTGCACAATCCTCCTATGTCTGTTACATGTTATCTCTACTCTGTTAATCCATGCTCATCCAGCTTCTGCTGTCACCACTTCTGCTTGACTTTTTTGGAGGCTCCTTCCTAAGGTACATTTAGCATAAAGAATTATCATCCCATGGCATCTGTAGGATTGGAACCCTCCTCAAAGGGTTAGTTTGCCTTCATGATAACCCAGCAGGGTGGTAGTTCCCATGAGACATAGAGTGCGAACAGTCAAATTGTGTATTTATCACAGACAAAAACATAAGCATTCAGATACTATCAGTTTATCAAATGAAGGTACAAGCAATACATTGTACTCATCACTAAGCCGTGTACACACATAGAAATTCAAAGGCTATGACTATAGTTCAGTAGGTGGAGCAACCAGCCATGCCCCCTGCCTGAACTATTTAAGTTAGATTTCTGCAGTCTCATTCAGATGCATTCTTTCTTTGCCCCACCATTCTCCCTCCTCCCCAAGTGGCATGCCTCCCTGGGGGCTACTTCCTAAGGTATCTTTATCCTAATGGAATTATCTTCCTGTTGCACCACTAGGGTGAAACCTTCTTCAAGAGGGTTCTTTTGGTGGCACTAGTGAGCACACTAGCAGTGAAGTCACACCTAAACACAACTCTGCAATCCTGTTAGGATAAATCCTTTATAATTATTATTTACAGTGTTTTGTTTGATTTTCCATGGCAGAGTTTACATCAGCTCCTCATTCAGCTCAGATTGCTACCAAACCTGAGATGGGTCAACCTTAAGGAGCAGGTGGAGGACCAAAAGTTGGCAACAGCAGCTCAAGAGACACTGAGACCTATGCAGCTCCACACACCAGTTCTGGAGCAGAACCACCATGGCAGTCTTTGGTGGCAGTAGTGGGTAAATGAAAGAAATAGACAGCCACACCTGGTAAAAGTTCCAAAATTGTTTCTTTTATTTTTATTTTTTCTTTCAATAAGATCCTTGTAACCCAATGGTTCACCTTAATAGGCTTCTTCAGGGAAGGATCTATTTGTAAACAGATATAAAGTATTTTATTATATGATTATACATTCTAACAACATATATTATACATTATAGATTCTAACAACATATATGGGAATATGGGTGTGGGCAAGACAGTAGTGTGGTGGGTAGGTAACTGGCTGGGCAGCAGGACAGAGGGTGGTGGTAAATGGCTGTCACCCACAGAGGAAGAGTGACCAGGGTACCACAGGGATCAGTGCTGGGACTGGGCCTATTCAACATCTTCATCAGTGACATTGCACAGGACCTAGAAGGCAGAATTTCACTGTTCGCTGATGACACAAAGCTCTGTAACAGAGTAGACACACCAGAGGGTGTAGACAGAATGAGAAGGGACCTGCAGAAACTTGAATTATGGTCAGGGGTTTGGCAGTTGAAATTCAATGCAAAGAAATGCAAAATAATGTATATGGGGCACAAAAACCCTGGCACAATATATCAGTTGGGAGGTGAGGATATAGCATGCACCAAGCAGGAAAGGGATCTTGGGGTTATCATCTCTGATGACCTCAAGGTAGGGAAACAGTGTGACAAGACAGCAGGGAAAGCAAATAGGAAGCTGGGATACATAGGCAGGGGCATCACCAGCAGGAAAAGGGAGGTCATAATTCCACTATACAAGACACTAGTGAGGCCCCATCTGGAGTACAGTGTACAGTTCTGGAGACCTTACCTATGAAGGCATAGACAGGTAGAGAAGGTTCAGAGAAGGGCAACAAAGATGGTACATGGATTGCATCACAAGTCCTATGACGACAGGTTGAAGGAACTGAATATGTGCTCCCTGGAGGAGTGGAGGGAGTAAGGGGATATGATAGAGACATACAAGTATCTTACAGGGAGGAACAGGATGCAGGAATACACTAATTTTGGGAGGATGATTCAGAGGAAACATGAAGAAGAATTTCTTCACAGAACGGGTGGTGGACAAGTGGAACACCCTGCCAGAGGAAGTGGTGGGGGCTGAAATAATTATGGATTTAAGAATGCGTGGATAGACATAAAGGAATTCTGGAGGTCAGGGGGCAAGAAAGGACTTCTAGGAAACATAAACTGAACTTACCAGCTCAAATGGGCAGACTGGGTGGGCCACAGACCCTTATCTGCTGACACTGTCTATGTATCTATGTAACATTTCTATTTGAAATTTTTCAACAATTTGTTCATGTAATTTTAATTCATACCACTAGATGGCAGATGCCTAGAGCCACTGATTCATGTTTTGTATTCTTCTGGTCTTACATGATCAGAATTCTTTCATATAAAAGCATTACATATGTAAAATAAATTAAAATTAAAATTATGCAGCAGTTACATCGTTGTAGTTTAATGTCTTATGACCCCAATATACCTTCTGCATACAACGTTAAACACCAACACTAAGGAAACTCAGTATAGAGTCTATTTTTTTAATCTTATTTGTCACTTTGTTTACATGTTTGTAAAATACACATACCTTAAATTAAATAGATATAGTGGCACAATCTTTCACAATTTTTCCTTGAAGGCAGTCAGACTTTATCCTATGTACTTAAATAGAAAGTTCTATATTCAGCATTTAATTCTTATTTTAGGTATAAATTGGTGAAAAAAACAGTCCTGACTGACCTTTTCAGTCATTTATTCTGTTTCACCACTCTTAGTGGTATTAAGCTCTGTTTAAATAAACTTTTCCTGTCTGGAATTCAATTCAAGAAGTGTTTTTATTGCATAAAGGAAACATTCAGTGGTGCTGCTATGGCAGAGTGTATTCAACAATTACATGCTTCTACCCTTTCTTGAATTCTCCAGACTTTAAAATTAACAGTTACAGTTGCACCCATCTGTAATGAAAGCACAACAATGATGTCAGTTTTAAACAATGCTTTTATGAAAAGCATGGAGCTATTTTTGTTCTGATGCAAGTTACTAATTACATGAGAACTCACAAGTTTGTAGTAACTGCATCACTCTCCTCTGACTTCCTATAAAGAGTCTCGGAGATATGTAAGCCAGTGTAAACATTATGATTGTGAGCCTGTGGCGGCATCCGTGAAGGCCATTGATGCTAAAATTGGCACCATCCTGTAGAGATCTGGGGCAGATGTTAAAATTTAAGTTGCTGCCAAAGCGGCCACTTCAGTGGAGTTCTCAGCTATACAGATGATGGCTGCTACCAGTAATCTTATACAAGAAAACAATCAGCTATGATATTGGTTGGAGGACATTGAAAATACTATTCAGATAGTCAATGTCAAACTGTTCAGACTCCCAGAGGGGAGTCAGTGCAGGAGTGTCCTTAACTTTTTAAAAACATGGCTACCCAGAGCTTTAGGAATAACTTCTGACACAATGACCCTAATTTCATCAAGATCTATCAGATTTCCCTGCTCTGTAAGGCACAGCAAGGAACAAACTGAGGACCATATACTGTGGTTACAGCTCAGTGGTGGTCAGACAATTTATTACAAGTATCCAGAGAAGCTCAAAATTTGAATTTTAATGGCACTTCTTTCCTGATGTTTCATATGTGACCCTCTGAAGCCAGAAGAAGTTTGACAGAGTAAGGGCCCAGTTGAAGACTTTGGGGCTCACACATTCCTTCTTATGTCTGCTCACCTTTGGATTTTCTACATGAGTCACACTTATCAATTTACAGACCTTGTGGAAGTGGAGAAACATGTGACTGTATCCCAATAGAATTTGAAACAGGAAAGACTCAGCTGCCAAAAACTTTGTTGACAATGATGAAACTTTACTTTTGAACTGCAGATGAGTTTTTTTTATTGCACAATATTACAAGCTTTACTTTTGTACCATTGATTTTTATTACCTTCACTTACTGTGTGATTTTCATGATATCCTGAGGGTGGGCTATTGCACTTGACAATGTTTCTACTAACATTTAACAAGCTTATCATTTTCATTCCCACCTGATAGACTGTTTAGGTGTTTGGGATTATTTCTGCATGCATATTATTATGGTGTCCATCGTGAAGCAGGTTGATATGCTGCATGGATCCAAATGTCCACTGAGAAGTTTTTATTTTACCACACAGAACTGAATTTGGTCACAGACATTACATATTTCAGCTTTCTATATAGTTTAAGGTTCCTAGTTCCTTGAAACATGTTTTGTTTCACCATAATGTTTTATACCATGCTGTTCTTAGTCTCTAGCAATGTTTCTGAACTAATACTTCAGATAATTGTTAATGTTCTTTGTTTGTTTTGTTTATTTAAAATCTGGAAAAGTCAGTGGACCAAAGACTCATTGACATGGGTGATCAGAACAAATGGTGCTGAGGTTGAGGCTCCAGATGCCACATCTCTCTACTACACTGGTGCCACAGGGCTGGGAATGAACTCAGGTGGCTCGGTGGCCAGCGGTGAGAGGAAGGATGGAGTGTTCCTGGACAGATCTCCTCTCGGGAGGAGGATGCTGTGTTGTGTTGCTTGCCTGCCACCCACCAGTGGCTGGGCAGTAGCACTTGCATGCTGTAATGCAGGGGGGATCCCACGCACAGGGCAGTGGAGCCATCTCCGTGGAAGTGGAGTTTAGATGTTGCACCCATTGCACGTCCATGGGCCCAGGAGAAAAAGTGGAGGAAAACCTCTGTGTGGCAGGATGAGAGACTGACCCCATTACAGGAACCATCACAGTGGCTGAGCACAACTATGAGTCTGGTGGCAGAAGACCTTGGTGAAGTTAAGTCCCAGGGAGTGGAGTGATGGGCTGGGGGATCTTTCTAAAGGGGCCACCAGAGGAAGTAGGAACTAAAACAAATTGAAAAAAAGATACAAAACCCAAATGAATTAACAAATATTTAGACATTCACAGCTATTGATAGAAAAATATGTTTTTTAAAGCTGTTTTGAATTCCTGTAAGTATTACATACACTAGTTATGGCTGATGGTATGGCACTGTAAACTGTAGAGAGTGAATGCAACAATGATTTCTGTCCAGTATAAGTTTTCATCATAGGAACCATAAACCAGGTACATTGAGTTGATTGAGTCTGAGATATGGGAATATGTTTTGGAATAGTACATGAAAGGAACAAGGCACCATGTTCAGGATAACTTTCCTGGCCAAGATATCAAGCTGAAGCTGATACTACTAATCTAAATGTAGCCAACCCAAATGTTCATAGCAGTTACAATGGTGTGTTAAATATGGTAATTGTAAGGCAAATCTTGCAATCTGATTCAATAACGTTAACATAATTCAGCAACCCCAGACCAGCTGAATGATAGAACAACAGACCATAATCTATTAGAGGCAAGATGAAGCTCTGAGACAACAAGATTCTAGTAGCTGAAATAAGTAATAGGTCTAGTCTATAAAGAGGAACCCAATCTTTGGTGTACTGATTTGATCATAGTATTAATGTGCTGGTCATAGGCTAAGGATTCATCTATTAAGAGCCTTAAATATTTAAAGGTCTTAACTTGTTCAGTGTCATTGCCCCTCAGTGTTTACAATGAAAGAGTAGTAACATCAGCCAGCATTTTTCTTTGGTTTAAAAAACACATTTTTTTTTTCATTCAGAATAAGTCTATTGATACAAAATCATTTTTGAATTGCAACAAAATCACTAGCCAAATCATTTTGTACTTCCCAAAAACTGGGACAACTTGTGAGGGTCACTGCGTCATCAGCATAAAGGAAATTTTGGGTGTCCAAACAAACTAAAGGTAGTGTGTTAAAATAAAAACTAAATAAAAGGGGACCCAAAATAGAAAACCTTAGGAACACCCAGTGGTGCTACAGATGAGGCTGAAATACTTTTTTTTTATTTTTGTCGAGTGGGAGTGACTAGAGAGGTAGCCTCAAATCAACCAACAACCTCAGAAGACAAACCTAGTTTAAAAAGGGTGGACAAAAGCAGTTTATGATTTATCAAGTCAAAGGCCTTGGTCAGGTCCACAAAGGTGGCTGCAGTAAAAATACCTTTTATCTAGGGCCTGATGAACCACCTGTGTGAACCCTACCAAGACTGTCAATGTACTGTGGCCTGGATGAATTGTGCTGGAGTCAATATGTCATACCTGAGAAAGTATTCAATCATCTCATCGAAGACTATTCATTCTAGGATCTTAGATAGAGGGACCAACAAAGAAACTGGATAACTTTTTACATTGGCCATGTCCCCAGTTTTAAATGGTGTGCTGACCACATATCAAAACACGCATGGCAAAATACCTCACAGCGACAATCTCAACAGGTTTCGAGATTGTCACTGTGAGGGACTGGAGCATGAAATTTCACCCTTTCTCCATGTGTTACCACCCCCTTTGAATCAACTCTGACTCGGAGTTAGATATCATTAGAAGGGGGGGTTTCAGGAAGCAGCCCCCTGCATCGGGGGTTTGGGGGGTGCAGCCCCCAGTAGAAAAGAACACAACGTCTGACAGGCGAAATTTCACCTGTCAACATTGTGCATCTCACTATGCCGAACTTCAACAACAGTGTTGTCATTTCAGCATAGGTAAACCATTTTAAATATAGGGACAACAGTAGCCTGTTACCAAATATCTGGAAACTGGCCAAGACAAAGTGACAAATTAAAAAATTTTAGTGAGTGGAAAGCAAATAATATCAGCAGTGATCCTCATGTGCTTGAAGTCCAACCCATCATTACCCATTGAAGGGTGAGGACTAAGTTTAGTTAATAAGAAAGAGCTTTACCAGAGATAAGTAGCCTAAAGTAAAAGTTTGATGAGCATGACCCAACATAAGATCACTGATTTGAAAACTATCAGGAAATTGTCAGGGTCAAAGCATGGTAGATATTCTGAAAAATATTTGTTGAATTCTGCAACTAATGTTAATGGCTCATTTATTATTCCCAAGGAGTCTTTAGTGTCTGTGAAAATGCATTGGTTTTCTTCAAAGAAGGTAATTTATTAGATTCCATATATCCAAAACATTCTTCTCCTAAACCGCCTTTTGTTTTAGATAAAAACTGTTATTTTAAGCTCCTAATCAAGGACTTACTTTTATTTTGGGTTTCATATAAGCTAAAAGGATGGTCAGAGCAGGCATCACTGCTTTGACTGTGGCGCCGGCATTAGTACTGGCCTGCCACAGTCACCATTTCTGCCCACCCACCCCAAAGTCTTTCCAGGACTGCCATGAGTGGGCATAACTGCTATGACTGTGGCCCCAGCATTCCTACTGGCAGGCTGCAGTGACCATCCCTGCTTGCCTGCCCTGAAGTCTTTCCAGGTAACTACTTCAGCTGGTTGCTCAGATCCTAAGCTGCACAATTGATTGATGTGCTCTGGCAGAAGACGGCCTTTCATTGGACACTAAAACCTTATCTCTGCTGTCTGATTGGACTGACTTCTCTCTTTCTGTCTAGCTCTGCTTTCAGCTGTAACTAATGCCTCTATTTTTTCTTTAATTTGCATTCTCAGCTCAGTAGTTCAATTAGCAACTGTTGTAGTACAAAATATTTAGCTCTATCAGTAATTTTAGCAAATGTCATAGATTGAATTTACAGTTCGTTTTATAGTGATTACGGCATGTTTAAAGCTATGGTCTGCCAAATAATTTTCCCATTAGCAAATTATACTGTATTGCCACTAGAGAGACACAGTTTTTATCTAAAGAGATCGCTTCCCACTCTCCTTCCCACTACCTCAAATCTACTGACACTTGCACACTAACTGTCTTCCACAGCTCCACCCTCTCAGGCTAGTCTGGGTACTCTGACCATTTCCCTAAAATATTGAAATCTCTACCTCCCCAAATCAACACTCTTCTTCCCTTTATTCCATCAACACTGCCCTCTCCAACTATCTTGCACCTAATTGTTCCTGTTATGGCCTGCATTCATTTCCTTCATCTTTCTCCTTGCAGTTCATCCCCCTTTGGAATTTTCCCAATGCCTCTATCAACTCTACTGTCTCCACTGGCCCTAGTCCCCCTAGGTGCTAGTTCTCATACCTTTCTCCTTCCCTACTCTCTTCCTATTTCCTTGCTTTCACACTCCCTTGCAGGATTCTCAGCATCCTGAAGGGGTCCTATAGTGCCTAGGCTTGACACCTTTTCTTATCCCATTTATTTGTTCTGGCTTCCAGGACCCCTGCAGGTCCACAGAAGCCTGATGGGTTCCTTAGATCAGGCCTCGTCCCTCCCAGGTGTTATTTCTCATTTCCTCCTCTCATTATCCATCTATAATTACAACACCTAACAACAGGAGGGTTTGTTTAGGCTGCTGTTACTATTTTCCATTGGATGTATCCTGTACCATGATGTTGATGTCCGACAAGGCTGTATCACTTGTGTTTTACTTTAAAAGCAATAAAATGTAATTACAACTAGAGGATTCCTTTGCTTTCTGGGACTCTGACAGGGTGGTTGTTCCCATGGGACAGAGAGTGTGAATGGCCAAAGTATCTAGTTATCACAGTCAACAACATAAGCATTCAAATATTATCAGTCTATCAACATAGTTGCACAACCATAAATTAATCACTAAGTTGCATACACACAGTAAACTTGTTTTTATCTGAACTTACTACTTCTATTTGATTGATATTGGTGGCAGAAAATACCAACAACATTATGGGTACACCTCGGTGCAGTGTAACTTTGAGGTTCAGGAGGTAAGGAGCCTTGAGATCAGGAGCAAACCAAACTGTGTCTATGGCATGCCACATGGTAAGTGTGACACAGCAAGAAACACTGCTGTCTCTTGGCAGCAAACTCCAACAACTAATTCAGTCTCAGCCACTAATACTAAGTTGGCCTCACTTACCAGTCATGTGACCATTGTTGAATCATCAGTATCTGCCATGCAAGTTGAGTTGCAGGATAGCAAATGGCAGGCTGAATCTGCACTGCATGCCACCACCACTGTAATGAGACACAGTACCACTGATCCTGGCTGGACATTTTGAAGAAAAGGATTTGGAAATCTAATGTCTGTATCATGGGCATTCTGGAGGGAGCAAAAGGTGACCATCTGGGTCACATTCTAAATGACTGGCTGACTGAAGCACTTGGGCAGGTGGAGGAAGGTATCCCTATTGATATCCAGAAGGCCCACGGGTCAGCATTTGTGGACAATGTCCAGATGATGAGGTCCTGAGAGTAATCCTTCCAGTGGTGCCAGACATCAAGGAACAAGACTATATTTTTTTAGCTCTGATAAGACAAAAGTGGATAGTAATGTGGAATGGCACAGTGATCAATTTTTTTTCCCCTGATGGCAGCAATGCTATACCTCAGTCACAGAAAAGTTCTAAGGCAGTACTAAGGACACTTCAGGATGCTGGGATATAAAATACCATCATTTTCACAAAGAAGATTTGAATAGTGCCTCAGAGAAGACATGTGTCTATACAGGCTTAGCATTCACTGGAAAAGTGGGTACAGAAGATCAAGCCACTAAAGAGAAGAAACACTTTAGAGGCAGAATTGGCAGAAGAGTTAGAAGAGGAGGAGGATTGAGCAATTCTAACTGTGTGCCTTTGCCGGTCTTTCTGACCTGTAAGGGCTTCAAGGATCTCTCACTTTTTGGAGGACTCTGTGGGTAACTAAGTATGGTTTCTAGGCCTAGTGCAGGTATTTAAAATATGAAGGGTTGCAAGATATTGATGGATTATGCCTCCTGGGCATTAAAGGACATTGCAACCATTGCTGGAGAACTTGAGAGGTAATCTATGGTTTAAAATTGCATTTTTGAGTGGTGGATTTCGATGCTTTTCTTGGGCTGCTAGAATATGCATCAGTAAATGGGAAGTATTTCCACTAGAGGAGTAATACTAACATAAATATCCCACCTGAAGTGTATACAGTTTTTTTATAGGAGTCCATTTGGTTTGAATCATAAGACTTAGTGCCTGATCAGGAGGAAGCTTACTATCAAATGGTTAAAAACTTTAACTGCCAGTTCATTTTCTTTTCTGTACATCTGCAGTTTGTATCTGTTATTCTTGTTGAACGGTGCTCAGTTTAAGAGTGCTGCTTGTTTTGCAAGGGTGAAGGTCTTCACCTGATAAGAGATGGGGTCAGTACACTGGGTCAGATATTTGATGTCTTCATTGGACAGTTAAACTGACTACAAATGTCAATGAGGCTAGGGCAACTAAGGTGACAGGAGAGAGGAAAGGAACCTAGATAGTACTCCCTCTGATCTGGGATCTTGTAGCAACACAGTGGGCAAAATATGGTTGGGTTCAAACTGTACTGGGGAGGGGGTCAAGAAGAGAAGGCTCACAAAGCTTGCAATCAACATGAGAAACAAAACATTAAGGAAACTAGGGAAGGATAATGGGAAAAGACAAATGAAAAGCAAATGGGATCATGACTCATATGGAAGGGGCTCTGTCTTAATGCCTGGATCTGGGTACAAAATCAGTGAGCTCCAGACAATGATGACAGACACTAAGGTGGACCTTGTAGCCATCTCAGAAACTTGGGCCTCAGAAAATAATGCCTGGGACTTGACAGTCCTTGTTTACACAATGTTTAGGAGGGATAGAGGAAAAGGTAAAGGATGGATGTATATGTCATAGAAGGCATTGAGGCTGTGGAAGATGGATACATCAGGAAGTAATGAGAAGACAAATTCACTATGGGTGTAACTCGTGGCAGCCTCTGGCAAGAAACCACAGTTGGAGGAAACCTACTGACTGCCAGGACAAGGGAAGAGAGGAGTAGGGAGCTTGGGGATGAACTAGGGAGAGGAGTGGCAAAGTGGGAAGTATTGATGGTGGTAGGTAAGCTGAAACTGATGGATATTGATTGGAATGTTCTAGCTGCCAGAAGCAGCAGGAGTCAGGCCCTGATGGATGCATTCCAGGACTGTCTGCTGGTGCAGCTGGTTAAGGAACCCACTAAGTAGGCTGTCATTCTGGATGTGGTGCTCATCAACTCAGTGGTGACAGAAGCTATGTGATTAGGGGAGCCACAAGGGTCCAACAACCATAATTTAATTTAGCTTGAGCTGGCCTGGGACCAGAAAGCCCCAATCAATGGTTGAGGTCCTTGACCTCAGAGAGCAAGACTTTAACAGCAGGAGGGAGTTGGTCAAGGACAAGTTAATCAAGGTAGGCAGCATTGGAGGTATGGAGGACACTGGGTGTGGAGAAGATATGGAGCAATTAGGGGGCCATTCTCGAGGCATCTAAGTTATGCATAAAAATGGCTACCAAAAGAAACAGGTACAAGAAACAATATGGTTCTCAGAAAGGGTCAGTGAAGCAGTTAGGGCAAATAAATTGCCTTCACTGGGAAAAGGGAATGCGGGGAGAATAGGTAGAATATCAATTGTGAACCAAGGAAGAAAATAAGGTGGTTAGGAAGGCAAAATAGGCCTGAACTATGTATTGCAGATTAGGTTAAGGGTGGGGAAAGCAGTTCTTCAGGTATTGTATGTTGGAGAAAACAGAAAGAAAGGAGGGAAAATTGTTAGGCTATCCAAGGGTGGTAGGGTAATAGAGAGGGATGTGCAATAGGTAGTCATTCTTGATCATTACTTTTCCTCTGTATTGACAATGGAAGACAGACATCCCCTGCCAGAAAGTGGCATCGAGGCATCCATAAAGGGATTCAAATATGAGACAGCCAATATTTACTAGCGTAAAGGGTCCAGAAAGGGCTAGCAACCCTAAAGACAGAGAGAGGCCTTGGGGCCTAATGGGATGCATCCTAGGATACTCAAAGAACTGGCAGCAGAACTGGATGAACATCTAGTAGGGCTATTCAATAGCTCATAAAAACATAGAAATTGTCAGCAGATAAGGACCACAAGGCCCATCCAGTCTGCCCATAAGTCCTACACTTGTTTGCGTCATTACAGACAGAGGGCAGTTTAAAAAGACCGGAGAGTAGCAGATGTAGTTTTTTCCCATTGGGGGAAGGGGTGGCAAAGAGTACGTGGAGAGCTAAGGACCTGTTAGTCCTACCTCTGTTGTGGGTAAACTGATACGCTCACTGATCAAAGATAACCTTGTGGACCACCTGGAGAGCAACAGTCTCCAGGATAGCAAACTGCACATGTTCAAGGTAGGGAGATCTTGTCAGACCATACTTATAGTTTTCTTTGACTGGGTGATGATGGTATTGGGTACGTGCCACACCATGGATTTACTCTACTTTGACTTCAGCAAGGCTTTTGACTAGGTGCCCACAGAAAATTGCTAAAGAAGATGAAGCATCTGGGTGCAGCAAAAAGCATAGTAAGATGGGTAGGAAACAAGTTGAAAGAGAGGAAGCAGAGGGTTGTGATTAATGGTGTTAAATAAGAAGAAAGAGAGGTCACAAGTGAGGGGCCACATGGATCCATCCTGGGTCCTGTCCTCTTCAGTATGGTCATCAGTGAAATTGGAGAAGGAATCAAGGACAAGCTGTGTTTCTTCACAGATGACATTAAGCTCTTTGGGAGGGTAGTTAGCGAGTATTAACAGTAAAAGAAAAGAGTTATTACTACCTCTTTCTAGATCATTGGTGAGGTCATACCTGGAGCACTGTGCTGAGTTCTGGAGTCTTCACATCAGGAAAGATAATGAGAGGCTGTGCAATGAAGGTTGGCCAGGATGATTCAAGGCCAGCAAAACAAATCGCGTGAGGATCACCTGAAGGCACTGAACATGTACTTACTGGAGACCAGATGAAAGAGGGGTGATATGATAAAGATCTTCAAGGTCCTGAAAGGAATAAACAAGGTGACCTGTGAGGAACTATTTAGCATGAATAACAGTTCAAGGACCCAAATGGCATGAGTGGAAACTGATGGGAGAGAGATTCAAGAGGGATATGAGAAAGTTTAATTTTTACAGAAAGGGTGGTGGAACTGTGAAACTGTCTGCCAGCCAAGGTGGTGGGTACCAAAACCATAAATGGTTTTAAGCATGACTGAGACAGAGTGAAGGATATAGTGCCCATATAGAAAATAAATAAAGTTTAGATATATTTATAAAGGTATATTTCAAATACATTTTAAAATATATTTTCATTATATGTCTGAAGTACTGTATATGCAAAATATCTCAAACTGGACAATTTGAAATATCTGATTTATTTGCAGAATATATGTGACAAATATATATATAATATATATACTTTTAATGTAATTGACATAGATCTAAAATATTTTCTAAATATATTCATTGTTAAACTATTTTAAAATACCCAGACAAAAGACAATAGATTAATCTTGATATAATATATCTTTAACTGTACATTTGGAATTCCTTGTATTAGTAACCATTTAATTATCTACAGTAGAATTATTTTAATGATGCACCTTTAATGAAGATTTCAGATTATATATGCCTACTTAACACATAGGCTATACCTTTGATTTCACAATTCATAAAGGCTCAGATTGGTATTTATTCCACCCCTCCTTGGTTCCATTTTATGACAGGCTGAGTTCCTATTCTACATGTGCTTGTTTTTTTTGTTTGTTTGTTTTTTGCTCTTTACCTTTCCCTCTAGGCTGCAAGCTAAAGCTGTCAATTCAAAATTATTTTAAAAATAGAAATGACCATGATTTTGGATGACAAACTGTACTTTTGAAAATGTGTAAATTAGTTCTGCAAATATGTACACAGTACCAAAGCAGGCATTTACAAAACAATATTTGTCACATATAAAACTATATATTGTACAAGTATTCTACACATGCTGTATCTTGCAAGCAAACAAGATACATATTTTACTTACAGAAGATGTTAGGCATGTTACACACACACACACACACACACACACACACACACACACACACACACACACACGCGACCAGGAGTTCTGGAGGCACTTTTGTATTTTCCATTACAAAGTTTATTTGTACAATAAAGAAAACATTGTAAAACTGTTGTAAAGCCAGTAGTATTAGTAAAATAAACCTCCCACAAGACCGACATTTCACGCTGTTTTGAAAAACATGGGAACAGCATGACATCAGTCCTGTGGGGAGGTCTGTTTTTCACTTTTGCTACTTTGGGCTTTGGTTTTAGAACATTTTATTTTTTCAGCAGATAAACTTTGTTGTGGAAAATCTAAGAATTGTCTTCTGGAGTTCTTGATCTAGTGTGTGTGTGTGTGTGTGTGTGTGTGTGTGTGTGTGTGTGTGTGTGCCTAATGTTTACCATAAGTGCTGTTTACATTAATATTATGAGCACAACTGCATTTTGAGCAGCGTCTTTGATTGTATACATATTTTACTATAAGAAGATATGTAGAAATGATTTATTCAATATACAGTATATTTACAAAATGTAGTCTATATTATAAAGATATATGTAATATATATTCCAGTGGTATTTATAAACTTTGAATCATATTTATTTGCTATGTAATACATACATTTAAAATGCATTATTAGTATATATATATATATATATATATATATATATATATATATATATTCATTGCAAAAACTCTGATAATGCATCAGTTAGGTGAATACTATAGAGACAAAAGTGGGGAAATGATGCATTAGGATTTCCAACACTAATGCCCACCTCCAGGGTTCCCATCTCTAAAACTCCACCCCACCCCTCCACCCCTCCACACACCAACAGGCATCTGGTGTGCATTGGGGTTGTTAGCCAACTTTCACCCCATTCTCCTGTACTGCACCACCTCAGCTTGTTTACACATGGAATGGGGTGAGAGCTGGGCCATCGACCCAACTGCCAGATGCCTGTTGTGATGTGTGGAGGGGTGGGGTGGAGTGGTAGTGGTGGGAACCCTTGGTTGGGCATTAGGGTTGGAAACCCATGCCTCATTTTCCTGCTTTTGTGACTACAGTATTCACCCTAACTGATGCATTGAGTTTTTGCAATGCATCTCTTCTTTACAGATAGTATAATTGTATCCTCATTTTACTGTAGGAGTGTAGGGTCCCATTCCTCCATCCAGATAGTCCAACAGTGTCCATATGGCACAGTGGGAGTGCAGGGTCCTTAGGACCCTATGCTCCCATCCCTCCACAGATGCACATATATATCTAGCTATGGAGACACAGAAGTCTCTGGCCCTGCACTTCAACACATAAAGTTAAGAGCAGGCATAGTGAAATTGCATCATATAGTCAAAACTGTGCCATCTTAAATCATGTTCACCATAAATTTATTTATTTAGTTTTTGATTACCATGCAAGTGCTCTAGGTAAAGAAATTGCCTATTTTTAGTCATGACCTGGGACAGTTACAGACATAGGTAAAAGCACATCACATCACAACGGTTACTATTACGTAATACATACTTGGGTCAAACACATTACAGTATAGACAGACATAGAGATACCTACTCTACAGGAGAAATTAAACATTACACATGGCTATCCATAGGTACAGGGGAATACACAATACAGTTTCAAGGAGATAGACCATACGATATAAGTAAATACAGAAACTATTCCAGACAGTCTCAAGGTGGGAGACCTCACAGCCTGTCCATGCCTGCAATTTAAAAGCGGGCAAGAGTGATTAGTGCATGAATATGTGCTGAAGGGGCATGCAAAGGAAGCCTAACTTGGTGTCCTCCACAGGGGTTAAGTCACAAGTGCATCTGTCAGAGGCCAGGAGACAGGCACAAAGCTCATTTTTAAAGATCAGGTGTGTAGTGGAGTGCCTCACAGTTAAAGGCGGGGAGTTCTATAGCTTTGGAGCTGACATCGCAAATGCCTAGTCACCCATCATAGTGGTGCATTTGGGTGTATTAAGAGTAACTTTCAGTAGATCTCAGCTGGTAAGTCTGATGGGCCAGGTTCATCAAGCATGCAAGGGACATTGATGCTCCAGTTTGGATTATACTGTCAATTGTGCATCCTGTGGTATAGACTCAGTAAGAAGTGGGAGAGAGCCAGCCCAGACTGGAGTAAAGTATGCAGTGATGGGTGTTCCCAGGTACTTATAGTGTGAAGTGACAGATATTATTATAACGGTGTCCCCCTTCTGCAATAGTTCCTTGTTTGTGCCTTTATAGGAAGTGACTCCATAAGTCAGGCTAAGTTGCAGTACCCTCTACTGCCGATCACCACTTTGCCTTAGTTTGAGGATGCTCTTACTTTTTAGGCCAGCCCCAGCTTGATATTGACCACCTTACAAGTGTTAGTGATATGGAGGCTGAAATCCAATGAAGGTTAGGTATCTGAAAGAGTCCACCAAATCCAGGAGCGTGCTGTCTGAGCCATGTATGGCCAGTGTTGCTGAGCTGGCTTTGACCCTTGGTGCTGATCTGAACAGCATTGCCACCATTTTTTTGGTATTCAGAAGATGTTTGTTTTGAATTAGCCACTCACGTAGACAGGCAAAGTCCTATCACCTCACCACATGTACCCAGTACAGGAAACTTTCAAATTCCTATTGAAATATAATTCTGTGCAATTGCAATACTGTTTTGCGTCACAGGTGCAGAAACACATTTTTTGCAGAATTAGAAAAAATACAGCTGTAGTATTCATGAGGTGGTATAAAAAATGGTAATGTTGAAAACCTGGAATGAAAAGATGAAAAATTGGCGAGCGTAAAAAGGGTGCAACGCACATTCATAACTTTGTAATTTTTTTTAATTTTTTCACCAAATTGCCAACATGTTTTTTTACCTCCCCTCATGACCAGTTGCACTATGATTTTGTTAATCCATCCTGAAAGTTGATTTCGCACAGTGACCATGCCATTCTGTGCCACAGGTGAGAAAACACATTTAGAGCAGGACGTGAAAATGACAGCTGCACTGTTGATGAGGAGATGTGGAAAAAATTACAATGTTGAAAATCTGGGATGAAAATATTAAAAACTGGTGAAGTTACAAGGCCAAATAGAAACTACACAACATGCTTGTAATGCAGTCATTTATTGTATTTTTCACCAAATTTACAGCATGGACTTTTTGGACTCCCACCTCATGAACAGTGGCACTGTTGTTTTGTTAATTGGTCCCAAAAGGTGATTCCATGCAGTGACCAGAAAATCCTCTTTCAGGACCAAGAAACACAATGACAGTGACTGTGTTCATGAGGTGGGGTCCCAAGAACCCTATGTTGAAAATTTGGTGCAAAAATTCCTAAAATTCACCGAGATAGCAACATAAGTTGAACCCCCCCATTGACTCACATTATATGGCACTTACCTTGATTCCTCAGATCGTAGTTCAACTTTGAAGAGTGCAGACATGTCCTGGTCCACAGAAGATGACAGCGCTGAACTCCAGAGGTAAGTATGGGTTAAGGGGGATGCATGGATGTGGGTTCCCAGTGAAAGGGTGGGGATGGGGGAGTGGGATGGAGGAGATGAGGGACTCTTTTCTCTTTACAGGGTATAAAAAAAAAAGACATTGAAGGACAGTTTCCTTTATTTACAGGTAAAGACATTAAAAAATAAATTTGGGCACACTGTGGGCTCCCAGTGTGCCAAATAAGTGTGCTGGGGTACATACTGAGGATTGGGCACCCTGTCAGTGTAAAAATAGGAATTTGCCAGAGAGCACACTACTTTGATGCAGGATCCTGCACTGAAATAAAGTGTGTCTGTGTGTGTGTGTGTGTGTGTGTGTGTGTGTGTGTGTGTGTGTGTGACACATACCAACATGGGGATTGGCACCCCATGTCAGTGCAAAAATAGGAATTTGCTGGGAGGGCAGACTACTTGCATCAAAAATTTGATGCAGGGTTCTGCTTCAAAGAAAATAGATGTCAAGGGATGGTTTTTTTAAAGGTTTTACAGGTTTTAAAATACTTGAACATTTCGGCACACTGGGGTGGGCTCCCAGTGTGCCAGATAAGTGTGGGGAGGAGACACGCTGACATGGGGATTGGGCACCTCGTGTCGGTGTGAAAAATAGGAATTTGCAGGGAGGGCAGACTACTTTGATGAAGGATCCTGCATTGAAATGATCGAAATGTCTATGCAGGATTCTGCATGGAAGAAAAATTATGTCTGGGACAGTTTTCCTTGTTCCAGGCATAATTTTTGATCATTAAGGCTGTGTACTGAATGGGGTTTACAGAGCGGGCCTACCTCGACTCTGCAGCTGGCAGCATAATTTCCAACTGCAGCTACAGAAGTCAAGAAAATACCGCTCTTCTCACACAGAGAGTGGGCTACAAGCTGTTCTATTCAGAAGCTGGCACCTGACAAAAAAAACTTGTTTGGAGCGATCTTAAAACAAAAAAAATCCCTTCAGAATACACCTGAAGGGATCCTCTTCAGTTGTGTTCTGATGTTTTTTCTGTTTTTTAAACATTCTCTACTTCAAGTTCCTTGCTAAGCGGCAAACAAGATGGTGGACAGCACACAGCTCCACCTATCAAACGACTTTGAATTTTGTGCAAAATACTGGCCTTCTTTGTGAAAAGAAGCTGGTACTTTGCGCAAAGTGCTGTTATTGTGCGAAAGTTCTAACATTTGTGCCTGACATATAAATTTTCCCATAGAAAATAAGGGGGAACTTTAAACTTTAATAACTTTTGAATGGATTAATATTTTTTCACCAAACCTTCTAAAGACACACCTGTAACCCAAAGACTTTCTACCCTGAAAATTTCAGACCCAAATCTAAAACCGTGTTTGAGATACAGGTGGACAAAGAAATGTACACAGGTGGTAAATTAAGTTTATTTGATAGTTTCTATCTAAAAAAGACATAAAACCAAGTCACACAAAATTTAGTAGATCAAGAGACCTTCCTATAGAGATATGCATGCCAAATGTCAGGCAAATCCATTCAACAGTTCCAGAGTTATTAAGGTTCAAACTTTTGACTTTAACATAGAATTGTGCACTCTAACAGCAGTGGCGCTATATATATATATATATATATATATATATATATATATATATTTTTTATAGTGTCACGGTATATATTATAATCCTTACAATGGTAATCATGAAAAATCATGATGCTATGAGATCATTATTTATTGCAATCATCATTGACATAATATCATGGTGTTTGACTGCTGATCATTTAATTATTATGTTTCATCTTTATTTATTTTATCATATATTTATTATAGTGGCACAGTAGTGCCACTATTGTTAAGGTTGAGTACCCCATTTAAGGTTAAACTCTGAAATTTGGCAGCTCATTAACTTTGCCACCATATGACAAATTTGCCTGAAATTTTGCATGCGTAGCGGTACTGTAGATCTCTAGATCTGCCAAGTTTCGTAACAGTCGTATATACAGTTGGAGAGCTAAATGGCCAGAGAATGTATTATGCATTTTGCACATTCTTTGCTCGTGCCTACAGGTCACACAGTCTGTGTGACTGGTCTGAAACATTCCAGGAACATGTAGCTGGGGTCCTATGTGCCTTTGAAGATTTCATGAAAAAATATTAAATGGTTCAAAAGTTATTCAAAAAATAAGTTTCCCATTATAGTCAATGGGAAAAGTTAACAAAAAGTTCGACAGGGTAACAAATGCAGTTTTAGTGTTGCAAATGACCCCTGCAGTGTTGCAAATCCACCATCTTGTTTTCAGTTGGTAGTCACAGAAATGCTTGGCATTTAAATTTGGGACCCTTTAGGGACAAAATTCATGCTGCATTGACCTAGTCGAGTCCTGAGGATGCTAGCCATGTCTTTGTTTGGGGGTTAAACACCCCAGAAATATTTGTAAACAATAGTGTCACAAAGCAGTGTCGCACATTAAACATTTTTGTGATTTTTTTTTTGTGAAAGTGTCACAAATCACAACACTACTTTGTGACACTATGCTCAAAGGAATAGGAAATCTTTGCCACCCTGCTGCGAAAGAACGGCTTGGCCCTGCTTGCATGTATGTGTGTGTGGTGCTGGGGTTGGGGGAATGCTCAGTTAGGGTTTTCAACCCTAACACTGAAATTCCTCACTTTTGTCACTGTGAACAACCGTAACTGATGCATTAAACTGATTTTTACTATGAATATATATATATATATATATATATATATATATATATATATATATATATATATATATATATATATATATATATATATATATATATATATATATATATATATATATATATATATATATATATATATATATATATATATATATATATATATATATATATATATATATATATATATATATATATATATATATATATATATATATATATATATATATATATATATATATATATATATATATATATATATATATATATGTGATAAAATAACACATCTATTACAGATACTTTCAGATGTATATCAAGCCAAACCCATTTTAACATATATGAAATATATCTCAGAATATACATTGCATATGAATAACATACACCCATTGTAGAAATTACAGAGTAAAATTTCACTTGCATAAATTTATGATCATAATTTTTCATTAGTCCATAAAGGCATGAAAAAGTGAAAGAAAACATTTTCTTTGATAGTATAACAAAATATATACATTTAGTATATCAATGCCAAGCATAAGACATAGCTCATTGAATTCTGCAAAAACCTAACATATACCTGGAAATATGCACATATATCTGAAATATGTGATATATGTAGGCATAGTCAGATATAGTCTACATGTTAACAAAATAGAGTACTTTTCCACATGGATAGAATTTAAAACTATGCTATGAATATATATTTGTGTTTTTTATATAGCTTGCATCTTACAAGGGAAATCAAAAATGAAAAAGTATCAGTCATTCAGAATACATACAGTATGTTGGATAGATTCAAAATATGTGATTGTCTAAATTGCAACATATGTAGAAACTGCAATAATGTGTATGCACAAATACGTACTTTGATTTTATGCAAGGACATAACATTGAAAGAACAAAACTTGAATTTTGAAATAGTATAAGAAAAATGTTTAAATATATATATATATATATATATATATATATATATATATACATCTACTGACTATGTGACTGAATGTAGTATGGTAGGGCTACTTGCCATTAGCTCACCTGTGAGCCAAGTGCAGCAACTAAGTAATAGTCGGCGGGTGGCAGGGTGGCAGGTGGGTAGGGTGTTGCTGCTCACCAGCTGACCGAGGGGTGGGGTGGTGGGGCTCAGTGGGAGGTGGGGGACCATTAGACCACCAGGGATATTGGAATTCGTTGTTTTTACAAATGCCCGTGATTGGGCAGATAGCTGGTCCACTGGACAACCAGGGATCTAGAGGATGATTATTTTTTACAGATGCCCGAATCGAAGATAGCTGGTCCACTGGACCACCAGGGATATTGGGAGGATCTTCATTTGAAACAAATGCCTGTGATCAGGCAGATAGCTGGTCCACTGGATCACCAGGGATATTGGGAGGATCTCCTTTTAAACAAGTGCCCACGATCGGCAGATAGCTGGTCCACTGGACCACCAGGGATATAGGGATTATTTATTTATACAAATGCCCACGATCAGGTGGATAGCGGTCCACTGGACCACCAGGGATATTGGAAGTGATCTTTTATTTTAAACAAATGCCCGTGATTGGGCTGCAGGGGTTGTTGGTCCCTGATGGCTGCTGCCTGGCAGGGCACCAGGTGCAAGTCATTGGGGATTGGTACACCTGCATGCAAATGGAATGCAAATGGAGCCATAATGACATGCAAATTGCCCCATGTGTGCCTTGCATAAATTAGGGCCCCATTTGAATGTCACCTTTTGAATATCATGGGTGCTGTGAATGGCACAATGGCACTTGTGCTAACATATCTCCATGCTCCACATTGGCCACTTGCACTGGTGCAGTGCCACTGTGTCATGCACACTGGGGTGGCTAGGTACGATATCAAAGTTGCTGAGCCATGGCAGCTCCTTGAATATCACCCAGGCCACACCCTGGCAGCCAGGTTGAGCTGTGCCCAAGTTGCACCACAGCCTGGCACAGTTTGAATATCCAGGCCAAAATATTTAGTAGAAATAGGTGATGTTTGATAACATATATGATTTTGATAACCTGTTGTCTTCTGTTATATTTTAGAAGGTGGTATATTTTTCATAACCAGATTTTACTTGGGAAGAAGAAAAGAGAAGACAATTATTACAATTGTAAAACCATACAAATGGAACACATTAGTGCAAATATACAAAAGACATAGTCTGTTGATGAAAGACATAACTATTCCTTTGAAAAAGATAGAAATATATATATTTTTTTTTTCACTGAAAAACATTGTGCTCCTATGTAGCTGGTAGTTTCTGGTATCAGAATACCAGAATTATATAGAATTCCTTTTAACTAGCAATTTGAAGAGCAAAGGTGAAAACCCACTTGTTTCATGGCACTAACACATATTTTATTATAGACCAGCCTGGTGGGGCTGGAGGTTGAAGTACTAGTCGCTACACCTCATGCCATGCCGGTGACCTGGGTTTGGGAATGAGCCTGGGCTGTTGGGAGTTGGAAAGGGGGAGAGAGGACTGAGCATCCAGAGGAGTGCTCTCTCTCTCGGGATGGAGGGTGCCATCCCGCTAGTCGATCACCCTCTGGTGACAGCCAGGGAAGATGCTAGCTGGGAGGAGCATCCCTGATGTATGCCATCGGTGGGGAGGAGGGTGGAAGAAAACTGGAGGAAAGGGAGCTAGCAAGCTCTGTGATGGCTGCACCCCTGCCCCATTCTGGCTCCCCGATGTCTGGATTTTGTTCCAGGAATGGGGAAATCCAGCACTACTTTGCCTCAGCCCTGTCATTGAGGAAAATCTGTGGGGGATTTAGGGGGTGTTGGGTGGGGAATGGTGCAGCTGGAGACCAAGTCCCCTCTGAGGGAGGGTCTGAAGCCACCTGACAGGCTCCCAGGAGGATAAAAGAAAATAAAATGTTATTGTAAAGATAAAGAAAAAAGTAATTGCTAACACATGAAAATACAACAAAAAAGCCAGCTATTTACTAGAAGTAAACACCTTAATAATTCATTAAAGGGGTGAATGCTGCAAACCCGTGCATCAAACATATTACGTATAAGACTTACAGAGTTGACTGAGCTAGACCAGCTTTTTCTGGTCTAGCTTCCTACAATCTCAGGTACCCTTTTATGTAGCATATGCCAAATATTTGACACAAGCTGCCATAAATCAGGTACACTGTCATAAAGGCACCTGATTTTTTGAATCGGCACAGTGAGTGGCAAGGTTGTTTGCACATCTGTATCACTAAACAGGTTTGATGCAGGGCCTGACACAGAGTCCTGCATCACCCTTGTGAATCTGGTCATGCTCTTTAAAAGCACAGTAGAATGAAATATATATAGTAACAGATTTTCTGCCCTTGCACATAATACTCCAAGGCATTGTTAGTTAAAATATATAAAACTCCTTAGTGTAAGTGATATACAATTGATTGAAACAGATATTTTGTGAGACAAAAATTAAACTTACACGAAAAGTAAATATATACATTTATAGTACTTTTAATTTACATATTTAATAAGTGCAAAGGATATATTTAAAGATCAAAGGCAAACATGCTTTAAAAATAATCTTTGTTTCCCATAATACAAGGGCAACTGGGACTTATGAATTACAAATAGATTGCAGGAATTGCTCTTTCTTGTGTATAAATGCTATTTTATTGCCTCTCTTTTATGATGGCTTTACAGAAAGGCCCTCAGACTTTTCAGAACAGCAGGTGGAATATTGGGTTGGTGGTGATGCTTTTAACTCATTTTACCTCGTGTGGCCATTATGGGTTGGATTAAGCCATGGATGATTCCGACACTTTATGGTGCTACCAGTAAGAATGGGCAAGTATGACATCATTTATATTCAAGGTTCTGCAGCTTAGCATACACACAATACATCAGATTATAAAATGACAAAAATCATTTGTCATTTCAAATAGTATTATAGTGGCAACAGTAGCACCACTAGACTGTAGTTAGATAAAGTAGGCATTTCTATGTTAAACCCCAAACTTTGCACTTACTAGCTTCACCACATTCAATGAATTTTCACAAAATTTGAATGTGCAATTTTGGGGCAATGTTTTTGATGTGTCAAATTTTATTCTGTGAGATGTGGAGATTCTTAGATGCAGATAGAGAAAAAGATGAAAAAGTTGGGGTTGACTTTTTGTCATCACTTAGTGCCCAGACAGTTTGGAATTTTGGTCTGAAATCTTCAGGGTAGAAAGGGCTTGGGCCAGAGTTGTGCCTTTCACTGGTTTGGTGAAAAAAATAGTAATCCATTCCAGAGTTACAAGGATTTGAAGTTTTGATTCTCAGCATGCTCAGTACATTTTTTGGATAGCTGTTTAGAACGGAAAAAGAATTGGGTCCTTATGAAAAATATTCTTTTTTTTTTTTGCATGGGGTAATCATTTTTCTTGAGAAATAAAATACTTTCTTGTATGGCCAAAATCTTGTTTCTGTTTTGTTTTTTTTTACTGTCAGCCATGTCCATGTAATGGATAGTGTAATGACATGCATGTGTTCACCAATAATTTATTTATTTAAAAGAGATTTATCAAGAAAGACATACTGAGCCATAAGGCTTGCTTCCAGGTGTGTCTGGTGGGGGGGAGAGGAGATAAGTACATAATAATAAATAGAAAGCATGGTAATAAATTATACAGTAAGGCACAGCAATGTGCAGTAATACATAGTATCCTATTGGCATAATTAATAATAATACAAATTGATAACCTCAGGAGTGTGAGGTACCAGGCACTTACAGGCTGTATTTTGTAAAACAGGACAGGGTAGAAAGTGGTCAATAAATCAGGAAGGGGCCACAGGTTGGAGCAACAGGAAATGGTAAAGAGAGAGGAAAGAGAGAGAGCAGGTAGAAAGATAGGAGGGGAGGAAACAAAGAAGAGAAAGACACTTGGAGGGATAGAAGAGAAGGGGAGATGGATTAGGGTTGGAAATAGCAAGTATAGAGGTGGGGAGGGGGACAGAGTGATGGGAATAGAATAAGGAAGGAGGGAGAGGAAGAAGGTTGCAGGGAGGAGGAATTAGATGCCAGAAGAGTGGGAATGAGGTTGTAGTAGAGAGGAGTGAGGAGGTGGAAAGAGATAGAGAGGATTGGAGGGAGGGAAGGAGGGATAGTAGGGGTAGGATGGGGAGAGGAAGGGAGGGGTTGAGATGGGAGAGAGGATGAGTATAGAGGTTAGTATTCTACTATTTCAAAAAGTAAGGAAATTCATTGCAAAAAAAAATGTTAATGCATCAGCTAGGGTTAAACCAACAGTAGCAGGGGAATGTGGTGTTAGGGTTTCCAACCCTAACTCCCCCCACCCTCAATCACCAAATGGAACAACATTTCCAAATCAGGGTGGGTGTTTTTGGGATTCTCAGCCCTAACACTCACCCAATTCCATGCACAAATAAGGTCAGATGTGATCTATTTTCTTCAGGCATGGTGTACAGGTTGTTGGCAACATGTGGGAGACATAAGTATGTACATAACCTAACTAGGTATATTAAGACAAGTAGGCTAAATGCCCATTAAATTGTCTCTCCCACATAGTGGGTTTATCATTTGATGTATTACTCAATAGGTGTTTGTCTAATCTCTTCTTGAAAATTTCCATAGTAGGAGCATCTACAATGTAACCAGGAAACTATTCCATAACCTTGCTGTATGTATATTATAAAAGTATTGGTGTCTGACATCTGTACAGTATATCATAATGAGGTGAACATTAGGGTTGAGGACCCTAAGGAACACTCCACCCCTGATTTGGAAAGCATGACAACAGCAATAACCATAATGTTATTCCATTTTGGTACTTGGGCGTGGGGGCAGGGAGTTAGGGTACGAAACCCTAACACCACATTTTCTGCTTTTTTTTAATTTAACCTTAATTGGTTCATTAACATAGTTTTTTTGCAATGAATTAAATGTACTATAACATATTTAATATCTAGTAACTTTCAAGGGGTAATCAGTAAAACTTTGAGGAAAATATTCACCAAAATATTGGTCTAAACATCATCAGGTCATGTACTTTGTTTTCCATTTTCCTGACTGACCTAAATGCATTTATATTTTTTTATCATGAAAAATTTTACTAAAGAGTTTTCATACAGAAGTAAATAATTCAGGTACACACGAAACATCAGTCTTGCATACATACTATTTTGTTTTCCTTCCATTTAGGAAGTATCCAGAAAAATGAAAAAAAGAAAACTAAATCCAATGAGCTAACGAGCAAACAATGAACTAACTATACATTACTTCATACAATGTGTACACGAATGAATCCCAGTGCAAGTCACACTTTTCCTTTTATTTCTACAATTGGATTTCTAAAATATTCCTCACAGTGGCATATATACTGCACTTGGGAGAGAGCTAGAAGGACTTAATTGAGTCTGTAAAAGATTTCTGGTTGCTCATTGCAACAACCAGAAAGGAATGGTGGTTCATATGGAAAACTCAGGGCTTTAACTGTCTGAACTCTCATAGCTCAGCTAGTTAAGAGCTAAAGCATGGGTTGCTGATACCTGGATTCAAATTCCAGTGAGAGTCACAGTTTTCCTTTCATTTCTACAATTGATTTCTAAGATTTGAAAATAAACTGTTATATATATATATATATATATATATATTTTTTTATTTTATTTTATTTTATTTTATTTTATTTTAACTGTATCGGTCTTCCTCTTTCAAATATAAACCTGGTTCTTATAGTATCCAAACCTGGAACATATCATTCAATAGTTCATGGATCTAATGCCTCATTTAGTTATAAATACCCCTTAGGGAGTATAGTGTGGTAACGGGATGTTTATTCCTGATACAGGAGGATTGCCAGGAGGTGTGTGGGCACTGAGCAGCGGTGGGAGTGGAGGTATGCTGCCCCACTCTTATGGTAGAGAGGAGTTTTATTGGCCTCTGAGAAAGAGAGTTGCTCTAAGATTGCTAGTTTTGTATCACCATATGCCATGAGATGGGAGGGGTTGGATGACACCCTTTCATCAGTATGGCTATCTTCCAAGTGTGGCGCCAATCGGTTAGCCTGGTGTGTGGAGTTGGTCATTTGGACTTGTCCCTCAGTACTATCAATGCTGGGTCAGAGTGGCTCACATGATGTGATTTTGGTACAACCTCCTAACACTCCCTTCCAGAAGTGCCTGAGTGGAGGCATTCCCACAAGATGTGTGTCAAGTCTGCCTGTGTTGCCTGGCAGCTCCAGCATTGTAAGTGTGGAAATACTCCCATATTCTGGAGAGCTTTAGGGTCCAGTACCATCAAATAGTATTTTGAGCTGTATGAGCTGTCCTTTGGCATCCCTGTTTACCCAGTGTGCTCCTCTAATGCACCCTTCCCACTCTGTCAGAGTAATCTCAGTGTGTAGATCTCTTGCCCAATGTGTTCTGCTACTTATTGATGTGTGTGGGTTGTATATCTCAGATTTGCTTATAAATCCTTCACTCCAACCCATTTTGTGCACTCAGCTTATGAAGTAGGTCCATCCATGCCCATTTCCTGGTCTCATCCCTTTTTATTACCTCTTGAGTTGCTCTCCTCAACTGGAAAATTCTCCAGAAGTCAGTGTTTGGCAGGTGGTATTTTGCCTGTAGTTGCTGAAAGGACATAATGTGTAATGTACCTTGGATGGTAATATCTCCCATGGTGGGATGCCTTTCCCAACCATTTAGACCATGAGATTGGCTTGTGCCACACTGTGACATCCCAGTTTTCCCATAATATGGTATCACCATGGGGATTTCTTGATCGTAGGTGTCAGTGTCATAGCTTCCTCCATGTTCTCCATGTGTGCCATATGATGGGGAATCAGTGTGGCCAGTTTTCCTTCTGCCTGAGGAGTGGATCGTAACCAGCCCACCCAGACATATCCTCTCTAGGTGCACTCATGCTGGGGTGAGGTGGGAGGGGTAGGAACCATTTAGTTGCTTGTGCCACCCTGTACACCAACCAATATCCCCAATCCATGGTAGACTCAAACTCCCTGCCATCGAAGTGTGCCCTTAACTTAGCTTTGCTTAGTCTAGCATTCTTGCCTTCCCAGAGGAAACTGGTGATTAGTTTGTACAGAGTCATGAGCATTTTCAGTGGTTGGACCAGTTAAAGGTTGCCTAGCAGGTATGCCATTTTGAAAGTGCAAACATACGGATAGCCTCTATCTTTCCTTTAAGGAAAGTTGAGAGTGGTTCATCTCTGCTCACAGGGATACTATAACTTGGGATTAAGTTTTCTATTAAATTCTTCCACAGTGTTGGCACCTTTATTCCCAGGTACTTAAAACCGTCTGGTGCCCATGCCACTGGAATGTCTTATACTGAACCGAGAGTACATGCATGGTTTAAGGGGAAAAAGGTAGTTGTATTTTTATTTATGTGTAGGCCTGACATTGCCACAGAGTCATCCAGTATCTTCAGTAAAGAAGGTAAGGACTGCCTTGGGTTGGATAGTGTCAATAGCACACTGGACCAGCCATTTGATATCTAAGACACTGTGGATGTTATCCTCTCCCATCCACCTTTTACTGACGCCTGCCCGGGATGTGTGGATCACTTCTGCTTGTACCCCTTCTAGTCTAGTAGCCAATATCTTGGCTGCTATTTTGTTGTCAACTGAGATTAGGGATATTGGACATAAGTTGGAACAGTGCAGTGGGTCAGAGGATTCTTTAGGGAGCAGAGTAATTACGGCCTCTCACATGGTGGGTGGTAAAAGTTCATGAGTATGGGCTGCCCTTACAGCCAGTAATAGTGGAGTGGTAACCTCCTCTCTTAGTAGCTAGTAAAGCTCTACTGGTATATCATCCGGGCCTGGCACCTTCCCCTTGTCCAGGTCCCCCACTGCCTTTCTAACCTCCTCTATTGTGACCTGTCTATCCAGGACAGTAGCTGCCTCTGGTCTTTGCTTCAGGAGGGCCACCTGATCCAAAAAGGAGGGTGTCCTCTGAACCTCTAGTGGTTTACCCTGTTTCTGAGTGGATGCATAGAGATTTTGATAATACATTTGCATCACCTTATTAATCTCGCATGTTTATTCATCACTTGCCCACTAGCCAATCTCAGGGCTAGTATCTGGGATTGGGCCTCTGTTTCATGAGGTGGTATGCCAGCAGCTTACTCCTTTTGTCTCCTGTATCCCACAATTTGTGTGTTGCCCTCAGTAAATGCCATTCAGCTTTCCTTTGGGCTAAGGTGTTGATTTTGTATGTTAGCCCTGTTATCCATGCTACAAGTTCAGGGAGGGAGTGGCATCGGTCAGAACTGTTGTTCCAACTCTCTAAGGCCCTTTTTCACTGTGTCTGATTCCACCTTATGTTTCTTATTCCTGGATGCAACATAGGAGATGTTACAACCCCTCAAATAGGCTTTAAACACCTCCTACACTGTGCCCGAGCCTACCTCCCCATTCGAGTTTATCTCAAAGTAGCTTTTGGTCTGTTCCAGTATCCATGGACTAAAGTCAGGGTCTTTAAGCAACATTTTTTTTTAAGTTTTTTTTGTTGACAAGGTAAGTGCACTAGACAAATCCTGCCTATTTTCAGGCATGACCCAGGAGAGGGGATACAGATGGATGGCAACTGACCTTGAACCAGATTAAGCTGTTGGTGGTATTTTTAGTGAAAGAGAGAATTTGGCCAGGACACGGGAAATTCCCTTACTGTTTGCCAGTAGGGGACCCTTTGGGTCGGAGGATGACTGCCTCAGTTGGGGAGCTGCCACTGGGCAGGGAAGGACGTGTTGCTGACTGACGAGAAGTCTCCTCTGATGTTTCTTTGCATTTTCCTATGGAAGTTTCACCTGAGAAATCGGAACTTACACAGATCGAGGATTCAACTCTTTTGTCTAACTTGCCTGAACTGCCTCGCTTGGACACCGCTATTTTGCCTGCTGAAGAATCTCCCTTCCCGACTGACATCTCCTTAAATAAGGAGTTGAAACATCTTTTGCAGTTTGAAGAACAGTTTTACTTGGATAAGAAGAAAGATCTTTTTAACCGTTTTTCCTCCCGTGGTCAGTTTTCTGCAACTTCAGTTTCGGAGCTCTCTGTTGACGCTAAGCAGCCGGTTGCCATGGAAACAGCCCACAATGAGGCACCAGCTGCTCTGGACATTGTGTTCCACCATCCTGGCCAGGATCAAGTGGCCGCCACGGTGTTCTCTTTTACTGCTGGACAAAACGCTTCTCGTCAGGAACGTATCATTAAACATGGGAGTTCACATAAACTGCGCTGGGTGGATACTTCAGTGAATGAGGACGATTCTTGGTCGGTGGAGGACTCATTGAAAGCGACTGGCTGGGTGTGTTCCTCGGACACAGAATCCTGGACTTCCAGCTTTGCTTCCATAAAGATTCCGGTGTTCATCTTTCTTCCTTATCTAACCCTACAATAGGACTTGTGAGTACTGTTTCAGAGCCTCTGGACACAGTATTGCCTAAAGTGTCCCTAATACTGGTTCCCCATACCTAATCCCGCTACCCCAATCCTAACCCTAGTTCCTCTATCCCCACTCCAATTCTAGATTCCTCATTACCTTGTTCTGCACTCCAGCATTCTCCTCTTCACCTGTCCTCGGACTTTGCTCTTTCTACAGCCCCTGAATTTCAACCCCGAGGAGTGACAGGGGCTAGTTCTCCGCCATGTGAGGTGGAGGCTACAGTTCTAAGTGATGTTTCTGTTTTTTCGGATATTCCTAGGTCCATTGCTGCAGAACTACGGCATGCTACTGTGGGTTCTCCTAAGGTGGCCCTCCAGCCCCCTTCGGTTGCCCCTCCTAAGCCTTATGCATCCCTTCTTACTAACTCTGTTTCTTCAGCCAAATGATATAATGCAGTTCGTATACTTTATAAAGGGGGTTTGGATGTGTTTCCAGATCGGGTTTATGTGGGTTGTCAATTATTACAGAACAGTTTGCATTTTCAAGTTTCAGAACTGTATGCACTTATTCATATATCAGGAGAGTCCATTTTTGATGTTAGTTTTAAACTAGGTAGTGGCCTTGAAAAATGCTGGGCTCATTATCAAAGAGAAAAAACTACCTCCTTGTGGGCCCCTTTTGAGGTTCATCCTCTAACTAGACCTACGCATAAAATCATTATGGTTCTCTTTCGTAATGAAGGGGTCAGTGTTACTGATCTACTGTTCCTGATCTACTGTTCTGGTTGAAACAACATTGTACTGTGTTTGTCCATCCAGAGGATATATTTGATTCTGAGGAATTTGGACGGTGGTTGGAAGATTCGAGTACTGCTGCATACTGATGGTGGAATCCCCATCATCTGCCAAATAGTTTTTTTCTAGGTAGGGACTGAGGGTTTTATTCTACCCTGGACAGCCTAGGACTTGTTATAAATGCATCCTTTTGGGACACATTAGTAGTACGTGA
The DNA here is from genome assembly GCA_016271365.2 of Neoceratodus forsteri. Lineage (NCBI taxonomy): Eukaryota > Metazoa > Chordata > Ceratodontiformes > Ceratodontidae > Neoceratodus > Neoceratodus forsteri. The sequence continues at coordinate 1,340,627,180 of CM057449.1, read as the reverse complement.
TGACCAGCTCAAATGTTTCCTATGTCACAAAACCGGTCATCTTAGTGGTCAATGTTCTAACTCAGTTCATTGTAACCTTTGTGGAGTAGAAGGCCATGTTTATATGACTTGTCCTAAGGCAGCCCATAAAACATCTTTTTCCACAGATAGAGATGAACAGCGTCTCTTGATTTCACTAGCTCAACAGAAGGTAACTAATGCTACAGGTACTCCGTTAGTAATGGCTGTACCTTACTACTACACTGTCTGTTTCCCGGTTGCTGAACCTCTCTCCGGGTGGTCAGTGTGGTGGGTCCCGTTGTTGATGTTCAAATACCTTCTTCCTCTTCCTTGGCAGTCCTTCCTATAAAACCCCTGTCTTTGAGTCCGTTGGAACCTCTGCACTTCTGTCTGGCGCTATGCCGCCCACCAAACTCGAGGCCCTCCTACCCGGAGACTGTCGACTCGAAGCGGTCCACTGGACCTTTGCCTACCCCTAAAATGTCCAAGACCTTGCTTCATGATGTTTCTAATAGATTTAGTCCTTTTGAATGCTGATCACCGGACACGGATTCAGTTTGTTCTTCATGGATTCTGTTCTGCCTAAAGACAATGCTGACTCGTGCCTTGACTGATGATGGTGGTACTTTTCCCAACCCTCACATCGGAGGGTAAATCTCGGAAAAAATGTTAATTTCATTTCCTTTCCATTTTTTCCCTAAATGGCTTCCCTCCATTCCTTATCTTGTCATCCAATGTCAATAGTATTAAAAATAAAATTAAACGGATCATGGTGTTTTCTTTTTAAGGTCTTTTCTCCTGGTATCTTTCTTTACAAGATACTAGGCTTCACTCCACTTTGAACTTTTCTCTCTCCACCAAAGAGTGGGTTTCTGGGATTTCTTACTGGTCCATAGGCCCAGACCGTTGTATGGGTGTTGGTATCCTTTTTCATCATATTCAACCTACCGTAGTTCAGGTATTGGACCTGGTCCCGGGTAGAGTTTTGCTCTTAGATTTCATTTTGAACACTGTTTTTTTTTTTAGAATCATAAACACATATGCACCACAGACTAATGCAGAAAGCACACTTCTGTTTCAGAAAATTAGTCCCTTTTTGCACATAGCACATTATGTGATTTGGGGAGGGGATTTTAATTGTGGTTTAAGTAAGGAGGATAGAGGTTCGGTCACCAACACGAATAAAATATTTGGTGATATGGCTGCTCTGAAAAAAGTGATTTGTGAGGCACATCTTAAGGATGCTGTTTTGTCCAATACAGGTGTACAGGAATGTACATTTTTCAAGTGTTCATTATCTACTCGTATTGATTTTTTCTTTGTCTATCTCTTTGTTGCTTCAGTCGGTTTCCGTTGAACCAACTCCTTATTCACATCATCGTCTGCTGTTGATTTCTTTGGGTGCCGTAGTATCCCCTAAGGGCCCTGGATATTGGAAATTAAATTCTATACTTTTGCAGAGGACGGATTCTTTCAACTTATCTCTAGTTTTTGGATTGTAGGAAATCGTTATATTCCTTATATGATGATCTGTGGTTTGGTGGTTGGAAACTAAATTGGATCTCCGTTCCTTCTAATTTCCCGTAGTAGATGTTTTCGAAGGGTTCATACTTTTCATACTTACAAGACAGAAAACAGCTCCAACACTTGTATTCCCTTACACAGCTCACCAGACATGATTTTTCGGCCCAGATTGCTCATTTTCAAGAGAAAATGAAGCACTATCATTTAACTCTGTCTAAAGACCTCGAGTCCCGACAACAACATGAAATACAAGGTCCATTTTTTCATACTTGCCTCTACTTAGCTGTCCGGAGCAGGCACAGGTTAAATCAGTCCCTGCTCTTTATGACCAGCAGGGTGGTCTAAAAGGATCAAGGTAGTATTTCGTATAGCATCTGATTATGCTGCTACTTTATTTTCTATGACCCATGTGAGTCATATAGATTTTTTCTTTTTAGTAATATTAGGGTTCCTAACGCCCACAAGACCAACTTTTAGGTCTGATAGCTCCTCTTACCCGCAGAAAGTTGCTACTGCCATTCAATCTTTATCTAAAGGTAAAGCCCCTGGTCTTGATGGCCTTACTACAGATCTTTATCATTTTTAAAGGTGAATTACTGGATGAACTAACTTCAGTTTATAATACTATTTTACAGACTCGTTCTGTACCTTTTGACATGTCCACAGGTATTCTTATTTTTCTTTTTAAGGATAAAGGTGACAAATTAGATTTATCAAATTACGACCTATTAGCCTTTGAATACTAACTTAAAATTCTTTCCAAACTATTGAATGCGAGGTTGTTAACTGTGGCAAAATTCTTGATTTCTCCAGCTCAGTCTTGCACTGTGCCGAGAACTCGATTACTGATCAACTGTTTTTATTGAGGGACGTGTTCTCTCATGATTTAGTTACACCATCGGCTGGATATGTCCTTTCTCTAGATCAAAGGCAAGCTTTTGATAAAGTGGCACACGCCTTTTATGGACGATTGCAACACTATGGCATCCCGCTACTTTTGTAGCCTGGCTTCAAGCCCTTTACCATACTGCAACTGTCCATCCTTGTATTAATGTTTTTTAGGCCCTCATGTTCCTATCAAAATGGTGTCAGGAAAGGGTGTCCGATCAGTCCTCTTTTGTATATCTTTAGTATAGATCCGTTATTACGGCTTCTCAATTCCTCTTCTGATATAGAACCCATCCGGTTGTCCACTTTTATAGTTCCTTATAAGGCTTTGGCTCATGCAGACGATATAGTTCTTTTAGTAGGGAATGATCAATCAGCTGCATCGGTGTTATCTATTTGTACCACTTATGGTATAGTCTCAGGTACCAGCTTGAACTTATTGAAATGCATTGGGAAACTTCTGGGGCGTCAGATAGCACCTCAGGGTAATATACTGTAGCTGGTCTCCCTTATACATTAGGCCCTTTAAAAATATTAGGTATTGAGTTTGGGTCACCCCAAATGGATATTGATAACTGGGACAACAAATTGATTCTTGGTTCCTGTATGGTTCAGAACTGGAACAGGACAAAACTGAGTTATAGTAAACATGTTTACATGATACGTACTTATTTGGTGCCTCTATTTTTGTTTCTTAGTTCTGTTTTTCTGGTCTAAGATGAGGGAAGTTAAACTTTATAGTTTATTTTTTCAGTCTTTCTGGGGCAGTCGTTTAAATCCCATCAAGAGAAATGTATTGTATTTATCCTGTAAAAAGGGTGGGCAACAAATGATTAACCCTGTCCTGTTTTTTTTTCTGTCAATTTTTATATGCTAACATAAAACCATTATTTCTTTCCCCAGATAAATATTGGTGTGATTTCTTTATTCACTCTATATCACCTTGGTTTGCAGCTTGGGACTTAGGTACTCTGCATCGTATTGACAAAGGTGTTAAGTCTCCTCAGTATTTAAGAGACATCTTTGTTAAATTAAAAGCTTGGGGGATCACGAGTAGACAAGTGATCTCCCTCTCAAAAAAGCAATTATATGTTATTGTTCTGGAGAATCATTTTGGTACATTGGATGTTTTCCCCAAATGTTCAGAACCGCATAAGGAAGCCTTATTTCATTCCCTAAATGAGTCATGTATCCCACAAAAATATAAAGATCATCATTAGCTTAATTGTCATGAGAAATGAAATGTTAAGGCTAATCAAAAGCATAAGAGGGTGGAAGAACGTATTTGTTCCAGACCTGGATGCATTACCCAACCTGAGATGCTGCTGCATTTATATTTTACTTGTTCTTATGTTCTTGATTTTGGGAACTTCTTTTATGACAAGTCTAATTTGCCTTTTTTTCTACATCTTACATATCCAGCTCTATTATCATCCCAGCTCACTAGAAATGGCGCTACCACCACCAAGCCTGCCACCATAGCTAACTGGCTCAACACCGCTTTCACTGACCTTAGCTCAGTCCTCCCTAGTAATTTCTTTGACCCTCCCCCCCAACCAACCTCCCCCTGTCCCCCAGCACCCCAGCTTCCACCTGCACAAGATTTCCACCCGGGAAGCCAGACCCATCCTAATCAAAGCTTTGAATAGCAACAGTCCCGCAGTAACTCACTGGACCCCAGTATCCTCAGGCTGGTGCTAGATGAAGTCCTGCCCCACTCACCAGCCTAATTAACCAATCACTCTGCCTGGGACAATTTCCCACAGCTTGGAAAACAGCCATTATCACACCAATTCATAAAGGGGCACAGGTCATCGCCAACAACTACTGCCAATCTCCATCCTCCCCATCTCCAAAGCCCTGGAGAAAGTGGTGGCCATTCAAATCACTGATTATCTGGCTAAGCATAACATCTTATGCCCAGAGCAACATGGCTTCCTTGCTGGTCACAGTACCAGCACTGCCCTAATTGAATTCTCCAACTTCCTATACTCCTCCTTGGATACCAGCTCCCTAGCTGGTGCAGTGTTCATCGACCTCTCAAAGGCTTTCGACACCGTCTCCCATCCACTTCTGCTGAATGCTCTCTGCCACACTGGTCTCTCAGCTGGCCCCCTAGCATGATGCACAAGCTATCTTGACGCTCGATCACAGTGTGTAAAAATCAATAGCACACTCTCCGATACCCGTCCCATTCACTCTGGGGTCCCCCAAGGCTCCATCCTGGGCCCCCTTCTTCTCGCCTATCTGAACACCCTGCCCAGTGCATGCCCTGGCAAATTCTACTGTATGCAGATGACACTGTCCTTTTGCCACCCACTGCAATCCCTGCCTCCTCCAGGACACCCTACAGCAGTCTTTCAACAGTGCCAAAGCTTGGTTTAAGGAGTGCAGACTTGTCATCAATCTTAAAAAGACCAAAGCTATGCTCTTTCCCACCCCAAAACAAAGCTAGCAACCACCCACTCTATATCCTTCCAAGTGCCAATCAGCCACTGGAACAAGTCTGCTCTACAAATACCTTGGGATTACCTTGACTCAGCCTCACATTTCACAACCACATCGATGCCCTAACATCCGCCACTAACACAAGGCTTGGCATCCTCTACCGCCATAGAACCTGCCTTCCCCAAATGCTCTCCAGCTCACTGTTACGCCATCCGCTTCTGTCCCTTGTAGACTATGGTCTACCAGTCTATGGGCTGCCGACACCACTGTGCTCAAAAATTCACTTAACCCTGAATAAAGCTTGCAGATTGATTACTGGTGCCCCAGGCTCCACACACCTGTCAGCTGTACGTTGAGGCTAAACTTTACCCTGGATGAACGGCTCCGATACCAAACCTGTCTCCTCAAAAAACCCTACTGGCTCCCCCCCCCCTGGGGTAATGGCATCCATCCACCAGAGCCCTCCCACTATTGCAACATGGTCATCCAACAAGACCACTCTAATGGTCCCCAGATCAAGAACCAGCCATGGCCAGAGGTCCTTCTGCTATAGAGCCCCAACCTGGTTTAACTCTCTCCCTGCCCCCATCACCAATGCCACCACCATCTCCAAGTTCAAAACCACCCTTCAAAACCACATTGTCAACACTTGTAACTGCTCCTGTCTCTGAAAGTAGCCTCCACCTCTATTTCTCATGACAACGCCCTTCGGGTGGCTCTCCACCTAGCCATCCCCACCACCACTTCCCTGTACACCGTGCCTATGTCTAACCTGGCCAGTGCCAGCTGTTTCAGTGTTTACCTATTAGATTGCTCACTATTGATACCAACTTGTGTAACACCTGTTCTCAATTACATGTACCCTGTAACCTAAATGTATTTGTCTTACCACAGTGTGACGTAGTACCTCTGTTGAACGCCTATTGTTTTGAAAACCTATGCTATGTAACCAAAAACACTATGTATGTCTTTATGTGACGAAGTACCTTTGGAAACGAGCCTCTGGCTCAAAGGTTGTAAACTGATTTTACAAATAAATAAAATAAATAAATAAATATGGTAGTTATCCCAGTAATTGGGCTATCGGGGATAAAAGTACATTGTCTGTTATTCTTACTATTATCAAATGGTTTATTTGGCATTCTAGGTGCCTGTTTACAACAGCAAGAACTTTCGTATCATGACAGGTATGGTAATATTTTTAAATCCATACAAGATGTTTATTTCACGAATCTAAGAATTCAACATGATCCAGTTGAAGGTCCTTTGGAAGAACTTGCCCTGGATTACAGATAATGACTTTCCAATTATGTAACACTGATATTGAATTTTGTTTAACTTATTCTTTTTTTATTGTTTTGTTATTTTGTTTTGGTCTGCTTCTTCTGTGCTCTGCCTGTTCTTTTTGATATTGTTTATAATTTTTTTATACTGTATGATTTCTTAATAAAGTCTTCCCTGCTCTTTTCGATAAGTGCCATGGGATATTTAACTACCCACATGAACTACCACCAATCCAAGCAGATAGGACCTCAGTTTAACGTCTCATCCAAAAGACAGCACCTCAGAAGTGCAGCACCCCTCTCATGCTGCACTACAGTGTCAGTACTGGGATATTAACCCAAGTGCCAGATGTGGGAACTGAACCCACAGCACTCTGATCTCCCAGCCTCAGAGGCAAGTATGCTGCCTACTGAGACTCTCATACATTAGATTAAAGCACCATCTGGTGGAAGGAGGTTGAGCACCAGGTGTGAAGTAGGCAGGCCAATGGGTGCGTGGTCAGATATGAGGATGGGGCAAGTGTTACATCTTGTACTGCTGGAGCAGCCATACCATCCGCCAACCAAAAGTTGATCCTACTATGCATGTTGTGCACCTGGGAGTAATGAATAATCCCTGCCAGCAGGGGTGTCCTTCACCAGGGTCAATGTGTCTCATTCATTCATCAGTTCTGTCAGGGTTGCCTTTGCTCTAGGATGGGAGTCTGGTATGGGCATAAATGTATCCAAGAAAATGTCTTGAACCAGATTGAAATCACCCCTGATAAGAACTGGGATATCTCCGACTCCCTCTTTTGCCCCTGTTATCACTGAACTCACCTGTGGGAAGAAATCCTGTGAGTCTTGGTTGGGCATATAAATATTAACCAGAATTATGCTCCTCCCAGGGTACATGAATCGCCCTACCACCCATCGCTCTGCTTTATCTGATTTCTGCCATTCTTCCTTTCATGCACAAGCTTTGTTTAACAGAATAACTACTCCCTTAGTTTTTGTTGTCACTGCACTGTAGATTATCATGCCTACCCACATCTTTTTATCCAGTCTAACATCCTAATTACCATTGGGTCCCAATATTATGAATCTAAAATATTTGCCCTATCAAGCAGACCCTCTAATCTTTGTACATTACCCCTGTTGTCCCTGGCTTTATGCTGTCATGGCATCACCAGCTGGGGTTTGCAAAAGTTCATTTTCGATGCTGGTGTCAGGTTGCTGCCACTTCTGCAAATGTCCTGAGTCCCAGTCGCACTTTCCTCGGATCATCTTCTGTTGGCTGTAGGTCCTGTTCATTAGTGGTTGCATCCTATTGAACTGCCCACCATTTGGCTGGGAGTGAATGTGGTGTTTCTTCAAAGGGGGTTAACTGGTGATTAATTGCTTCCTCACCACTGGAGCTGCTTGCATCTTCCCGGAGGAATTTAGTGGATGGGAATGCCATTTGCTGACTCTCCGATGTTCTCTTGCTGACCCTACTCCTAGATCTGTGATGGGATCTCTGTGAATGAGGGCACCCATCATTCTACTTTGCATGGGGTGTTCATTCCTCTGTTTCTGTGTGCATGGCTTAGAAGAGTCCTGGGAGGAGGGCTGCACTGGAGTGCTCACCACCACTAGGCAGTATAGCATAGTTTTTAAGAACACTGAGCTGCAAACCTGGAGACCTGGGTTTCATTTATTTATTTATTTAGTTTTTGTTGACCGGGTAAGTGCACTAGGCAAATCCTGCCTATTTTCAGGCATGACCCGGGGGAGGGAGATACAGATGGATGCCAACTGACCTTGAACCAGATTAAGCTGTTGGTGGTATTTTTAGTGAATGAGGGAAATTTGGCCAGGACACCGGGGACATTCCCCAACTCTTTTAGATAGGTGCCATGGGATCTTTAGCATCCACCTGGACTAGCACCAATCCAGGCAGATGGGACCTCGGTTTAACGTCTCATATGAAAGATGGCACCTCAGAAGTGCAGCACCCCTCTCATGCTGCACTACAGTGTCAGTACTGGATATTAACCCAAGTGCCAGTTGTGGAACTGAATCCACAGCCCTCTGATCTCCCAGCCTCAGAGGCGAATGTGCTACCTACTGAGCCACTGACACTGCATGGTTTGAATCTGATCAGCTCCCACAAGCATACTGTGTGACCCTGAGCAAATCATTTAACTTTCTTGTACTCCCCAGGTTGTAACTGAAACATGCTCTGGCTTAGTGTGCCTTTCCTGGTTAAAAATACCCCCTTTCCATTTTGTGAGCTTCTGCTTTGTTTATGTCAGAATCCTCCATTTGCTTTCCATCTGATTGCCCAGACTGGTGTGGGTTGTTGGGTGCATGCAGGTCCCAGAGTCTTCTGGGTAATGTAGTTGTTTGGCTTCTCCGTGGCCCACGCAGATTTAGCCATTTCTCAATGTCCGGCCGGGACTCCTCCACAAAGCTCTTCTTTTCTAAAGTCATAGATAAACTGGAGAGCCCTTTAAATCTGTACTGGCCCCCCATTTGTCTCAATGTGGCTTTCATTGGGCTATAGGATTTGCGCTTAGCTGCAACTTCCTGGGAGAAACCCCCAATACAACGAAATGCAGGCCCCTTTCCAGATTATGTCCCCCAGGTCCCTTGCAGCTCTCAGTATATTTTTTATTTAATTGAGTAGCATAATATATAAGCTATTATCAGTTGGGGGAGGCACCCTGTGTTGTGGGGCACCTCCTGATCCTATGTGCTCTCTCAATGTCAACTGGTCCCCTCCACCAAGGACCAAGTATGTCAGGAAGAAAGTCATGAAAGTCATTTAGAAACTGGTGCACATTTTTCTCCCTCTAACCCCTCAGGGATACCCAGCAGCCTGATATTATTCCAGCATCCCCGATTTTCTTGGTCGTCTTGCTCTCTCCCATGGTCTTTGCAGCCACATATCCTGCTCATCCAGTCACCTCAGGATGGCATGCTGATGGTGTTCAAACTCATTTCTTTGCTGTTCTGAGACGTTCAGCCTGTCCTGGATCTGCCTGACCTCCTCCATTATGCCCTCCACTGCTGGTTTTACCATGGCCAAGTTGGACATCAGTGATTCCAGCATTTGTATGATGCAGCTTATTTGGTTGAACATTGGCCCTTCCTGCACTCTGGTGCCAGCGTCTGCCATTGGAGACAGGTATGTGAACCCATTTTTCTATTTATTTCAATCCAGAGAAAAGTCTAGTTCAGTAAGTCCTGCACAGTGTTACGGAAAAAGTCGATCCGGGCTCAGACGGTATTAACAGGGTTTTCTTGTTGTGGGCCAAGCTACCTGGTCCTGTTTGCTGTATCCATCAGTCAGCGGGTTAGCTGTCCATACATACTCCTCCAGGAGAACTTCTACTCATGGCTCCCAAATACTCCCTTGTGGTCAGCCCAGATTCTTACTTAATGGATTGTAGAGGGCTGTCTTGCCATAAAGCTACTATTTTTTGCTCATTAAGCCACTGTTACTTTCCAATCTCAGTAGAGATGTTTCTAGGTTAGTTCAATGCAGCTCTCTTACATTTCTCAGCATATTAGTTCCTGGCCAGGATGAAGCTATCTGGATCACCATCACCAGTAAAGAGGAAGTCAGCCACAGCAAACTCAGGGTCCTGCATTTCAAGAAGGCCGATTTTTCTCAAATGAGGGCTTCCATAAAACAATACTTAGCAAGGAAATGGGGCATAGTGGAACAGAGGTGGAAAGCCCTGAAGGAAGCTTTACACACAGTAACTGCATAGTGCACAAAGTAGATCTCAAAGTCAAGAAAAAAGAGGAAACCACTATGGTATACCAAGGATGTAGCAACAAATACAAAGGATAAAAGGAAAGCGTTCAAGAAATTCAAAGATACTAACAATGAGGCAGATATGGAAGTCTACAAAACAAAGCTAAAAGAAGCAGGGAAGGCAGTAAGGACAGCCAAAGCCCAGACAAAAGAGAGAATTGTATGAGGAGTGAAGAAGGGCGACAAAACCTTTTACAGATACATTAGAGAAAAAAGGAAAACAAAAGAAGGCATTATAAGAATAGCAACCAAGGACGGCAAACAGGAAAAAAAAATGATAATGAAAAAGCGGAGATTCTAAACAGTTTCTTCTGCTCAGTCTTCACAAAAGAAGACAATGGCAATGGACCCAAAATGCAGAACACAGGCAGACTCACCATAGAAGATGATGCTGGACCATTTACGAGAGAAAGTGTCCTAAAAGAGCTTCTCAAATTAAAAGCAAACAAAGCAATGGGCCAAGATGAAATCCAAGCTAGAATTATGAAGGAGCTGGTACAGGAATTTGCGGACCCACTGACAGAATTATTCGCAGTCTCTAGAGACCGGAGAAATACCTCAGGACTGGAGAAGGGCCACAGTGTTACCCTTGCACAAAAGTGGAAGCAGGGAGGAGGCCTGAAACTACTGTCCAGTGAGCTTGACCTCGGTAGTGGGGAAGCTTATGGAGTCCCTACTTAAGGAAAGAATACTGAAGTTCCTTACAGAAACAGGGCAGCTAGCTACTAAACAGCATGGATTGAAGGCAGGAAGCTCATATCAAACGAATATGATTGAATGCTTTGACAGGGTCTCCAAAATAGTGGACCAGGGAGGGGCAGCAGCCATAGTCTATCTAGATTTCAGCACGGCTTTTGACTCTGTCCCCCATAGAAGACAGGTCAATAAGATACAGCACTCTGGGTTAGGGCACAAAATAGTCAAGTGGGTTCAAAACTGGCTCCACAATAGAATGCAAAGGGTCATAGTCAATGGAACACTGTCTAGCGAGGGAAAGGTGATCAGTGGTGTGCCTCAAGGATCTGTCCTTGGCCCAGTCCTCCAATATATTCATCAGCGATATTGCTCATGGCCTGCAGGGTAAGGTATGCCTGCTCGCCAGAAGACACAATGCTCTGCAACAGGATAGATACAATTGAAGAAACAGCAGCAATGGAAGCAGATCTAAAGAGCCTGGAAGCATGGTCTAGGGACTGGCAGTTGAAATTCAACACCACAAAGTGCAAGGTCATGCACCTAGGTAAAAGAAACCCAGGGAAAACATACACACTTGATGGTGAACATTTTACAGAAATAAAACTCGAACGGGACATTGAAGTGTTTATTTCCGATGATTTAAAGGTAGGTAGACAATGTGAAAAGGCAGCGCAGAAAGCTAAAGCATCCTCGTATGTACTGTCAGGGGCATTACAAGTAGGAAGTGAGAGGTCATACTCCCTCTGTACAGGTCCTTGGTGAGACCACATCTCGAGTACTGCGTAAAGTTCTGGAGGCCACACCTAAAAAAGGACATAGACCACTGGAGACTGTACACAGGAGAGCTATTAAAATGGTACAGGAACTGCACCAGGAGCAATATAAATACAGACAACAGCAACTGCAAATGTACTCCCTTGAGCAAAGGAGAAACAGGGTGGATATGATAGAAACCCCAAATACAATCTACATAAATAAGGTATACAGAAAACCGCCAGAGAAACGACCACACAAACGAGGGGCACAGTTTGAGTATACAGGGGTAAGCTTAAACCAATATTTGTAAGTTCTGCTTCACAGAGGGGGTGGTGGACCCTTGGAACAGCTTACCACCAGAGGTTGTGGAGGCCAAAACAGTCACTGCTTTAAGTTAGCGTGGGACAAGTACTGCAATAATCTCAGAAGAACAGAACTGGAGGTAGGCAATCTGGGCAGACTAGATGGATCATATGGTCCCCTTCTGCCGACACGTTGTTCTTATTTTATGTACTAGTAAAAAGAACTGTCAAGTTAAAAAGCTGAATTGTCAAAAATAAAAGTTGACATTATTTTAAACTTTTAAGTTGTTGTGAGACTCATTCACTGAACTTTCTGCACTGTGGAACAAGACAAAAAGCCATAAGGACTGTGTGCAGTCCATCACATGAGGCAAAGACAAGTATAAGGCCTTATGGGCATCCACAGAAAGTAGGATAACTATGCCCGCATTCAGAGGGGAAGGAAATAAAACATAGACAGTTGGAGAGCCCGACATGGGGCAAAGGTAGACAGCACCTCGGTAAGAAACGGACGATGGTTGTAGAGTAAAAATCCCATCCTTGAGAAAAATAAAGCAAGAACAATTACATAAGAACTTACCGTAACAGTAGATCTTTGAGGGAATCTCAGTCATCATGTCACAAATATGGAACTTCACCGTCGGTGAAGCAGGATCCACACGGAAGAGTTTCAGCAGTACCACTGGGGCCACCCACGCCGACATCATCTGCTGACATTACCAACCCTAAAAAGGCATGAGCGGCCCCACTCCCTCCTTAGTTCTTCCCCCACAGCGACTAAGGGAGCTAAGCTCTAGTCATGGAGAACTGAGGAGAGACAGCGAAAGAGAGAGAGAGAGAGGTGCCCAGACCAAAATAAAAGGCTGGAAACACCAGATAACCAGTTCTGAGAGGAGAACCCCATTAAAGAGGGATGTGGGAAGGAAGAAAGAGATGATGAAGAGATCCCCTCGAAGATCTACTGTTACGGTAAGTTCTTATGTAACTGTTCTGTCTTCATTAGGGGGTATCAGTCATCAGGTTATACATATGGAACGAGTTCCAAGTAGTTACAGATGCACTTAGTCTGGGAGGAAGGCCATTCCAAAACTTAGGACAGGAGGCCCTGCAGAACAGCCCTGCCAAAGCCTGCACAGGTTCTAGAGCAATATCCAGACTGCAGTGCTTGGTGAAAGTATGGACGGTATGCCACGTGGCAGCGGCGCAAGCTGAGACCCCTTTGAAACAGGCCACAGTGGTAGCCATGCCCCTTGTGGAATGGGCATTCACTGCCCCTGGCAACTCTTTGTCATGCTTGTTGTAGCAGAACACAATACAATGTGCCAACCATTTGGACAAATATTGCTTAGAAACCTGAACCCCCTCTATACCTGGGGCAAAAAAAAAAAAAGCTGCTTTGATTTCCTGCACTCCTTAGTTCGGAGCCGATAACACTTCAAAATTCTGTGCATGTCTAATGTATGGAGCAGTGCTACCCTTAGACTGGCACGCTCAGGAAATTAAACAGGTAACTAGATAAGATTGATTCAGGGTAAACTCAGACACCACATTAGGGAGAAACTTAGGATTTGTGAGAAATCAAATAAGGCTCCTTGCACCAGAGGGCCTGAAGCTCGGAAATCCGAGCAGAAGTAACAGCAACCAAAAGAACAGGTTACTCACCTGTAACAGTAGTGGTGTATGTTGTTCATCCATACTTCTTGGCATGTCCCCTTCCACTTTAAATCTTGCCAGAAGTCTTCAAGCTGCCTCCTCCCACCCACGTGGTATATACCTCGGCTCCTCCCCATGACGCCAGATCTTATCCCTGGAAGCAAGGTTGTTCACTTAGTCGGAGGTTGGGTGGGTGTGTGTGATGAACAACATATACTACTCCTAGAACTACTGTTACAGGTGAGTAACCTGTTCATCTAGGAGCGTGGATATGTTATTCATCCACACTTCTTGGCAGACTCCAAGCAGTTCTCCGGGAGGAGGGAGGCAAGGCGCACACCCCCTACTTAGGAAATAAAGATTGGAGAACCGAGGCCCCAAAACCAGCATCCCGGCATGACTAGAGGTCGATGTGGTAGTGGGTAATAAAGGTGTTTGCTGACTTCCAGGTAGCAGCCAGACAGATCTTCTGGATAGGGATGTCCCTGAAAGCAGCCACCAATGCAGCAGTATGGTGGGTAGAATGAGTTCTTATCCTTCTGGGAGACTCCTTGCCCGCCAACTCATAGCACAGACCTATGCATGATGTAATCCACCTTGCTATGGTCCATTTGGCTGCAGGTCTGCCAGAAGTGGCTTCAGCGCAGGTGACAAACAGCTGGCGAACCTCTCCAAGAATTTCCGCCATCCTCTCCTTGTAATAGGAGAAAGAGCACGTCTCAGGTCCAGAGTATGGAACCTGTACTTGGCGTCTGAGGTGTAATTAGGGTAGTAAACCGGAAGAGTCAACACCTGGTTAAGGTGAAACTCTGACACCACCTTCGGAAGGAATTTTGGGTGGGGGCGCAGGACAACTTTGTCCCTGTGAAAGACCAGACAAGAGAAGTCCACCGAAAGTGGCTGGAGCTCCCCTGTCCTTCTGGCAGACGTGATAGCCACCAGGAAGGCCGCCTTCCACGACGTGTGAAAGCTCACATTTGTGCATGGGTTCAAATGGCTTGCCCACGAGCTTTTCCAAAACCAACAACAGATCCCACGGAGGTGGACGTTCATGCACCGGAGGGGATATGTGATCCAGGCCTTTGAAAAAGCACCTGACCACTGTCTCCTGCGCCAATGTCAGCTGACCGGCCCATGCCCGGTAAGCAGAAAGAGCTGCCAGGTGCACCCTAAGGGTCGATGACCGTAGACCCCCTCTGGAGAGAGACCAAAGGTAGTCGAGAATGTTAGTACCCCGACACCAAATGGAAAAAACGCTTCCATTTGAAGGCATAACATTTCCTGGTCAATTCCTTTCTGGATGCCTCCACCACGGTGTAGACATCTTCAGAAAGACCCAAAGCCTGGAACTCTAGCCGCTCAGGTATCAGGCTGTGAGATGCAGGGATTGAAGGTCCGAATGGAAGATCTTCTCTTGGTTGAGAGACATCAGGTCCAGGTGTGTACAAAGCCGCTCCGGGGGCCTGCAGCTGAGGCTGAGGAGATCTGGGTACCAGAACTGGCGAAGCCAGTCTGGAGCTACCAGAATTTCGCCTTGTCCCTCCTCACCTTGAGTAACACCTTGTGGATCAAGGGAAATGGAGGGAAGGCATAGAGGAGGCCTTGGGTCCATGGCCTCGAGAAGGCATCCCCCTGCAACAAGCCCTGCTGAGGGGGGCGGGCATGATACAGCCTCAGCTTGGTGTTTTCCCTGGAGGCAAACAGGTCCACCATCGGTTTGCCCCAATGGGAGAACAGGCTGTAAGCTACCTCTGGATGGAGAGACCACTCGTGGGATGTCTGGCCTATGCAGCTGAGAGCATCCGCCAGCTGGTTCGAGGCTCCTGCCACATGGATGGCTAGGAGATCTGCCCCCAACCAGCTTACGAGGCTCCAGATGCGGAGCGCCTCCTTGCACAGCAGACGAGAGTGTGTGTTGCTCTGTTTGTTGAGGTAGAACATGGTCATGGTATTGTCCATCTGGACTTGAACCACTTGACCCCGGAGCTGAGGAGCAAAAGCTGACAATGCCAGTCTGACTGCTCTGAGCTCCAACAGGTTGATGTGGCATCGGGACTCCTCGTGGGTCCAGAACCCATGGGCCCTGTTGTCCCCCATGTGGGCTCCCCAGCCCATAAGAGAGGCATTGGTCATAAGGATGACCGTCGGCTCAGGGCGGACAAACGGGATCCCTTCCTGCAACTGGTCTGGGGCGGTCCACCATTGGCGAGTGCCCCACATCTTCTGGGTTACCGTGATCAGCTGGTCAAAGTGGCCATATCGCTGAGTCCACTGGGCAGCCAGCTCCCATTGGAGGGGGCGCATGTGCCACCATGCCCAACGGACACTGAGGTGCACGCCGCCATGTAACCCAGAAGGCGCAGAAAGTCCCGGGCAGGGCACAAGTGCCCAACCAGAAATGATTGGGCAAAGGAGGATAGAACACCTGCCCTGTCCGCTGGGAGCTGAGCTCTGGCTTGACAAGAATCAAGCTCTGCCCCGATAAAGCCCATCACCTGAGAGGGCACAAGTTCTGACTTGGCCTCGTTGATCAGGAGACAGAGTTGGGAGCAGGTTTGCAGGGCCAGATCCCTGGACCGCTCCACCTCCTGAAGGGAGGTACATGCCAAGAGCCAGTCGTCGAGATAAGGGTAGATTCTGACTCCTTGACGCCGAAGGTAGGCCGCTACCATTGCAATGCATTTGGTGAAGACCTGAGGGGCCGATGACAGGTCGAACGGCATGGCTCGGAACTCATACAGGATCCCTTCAACCCTGAAGCGGAGGAACCGCTGGTGGGACGGACGGATTGGGATGTGAAAGAACGTGTCCTGTAGATCCAGTGAACAGAACCACATGTTTCGCTCCAGGGATGGTATGATCTGGTTCAGGGTGACCATCCGAAAGTTGCGGGACCTGAGATATTGATTCAGGTCGTGGAGATCTAGGATGGGGTGCCAACCCCCCGTCCGCTTGGGCACCAGGAAGTACCTGGAAACAAAGCCTGGGTCTGTCGGAGGATCCGGCACTGAGGCTACTGCCTCCTTGCGAAGGAGCTGAGCCATGCCATCTCGAAGAGCCGACTGGCTGCATGCGGAGATCCATTCCTCCTGAGGGGCATGGGCTCAGCTGGGAGGGTACTGCTCGAATTCCAGAGGCAGTCCCTGACCGACCACTTCGAGAACCCACCTGTCCGAAGTGATAGCGGACCAGGCGGAAAGGAAGTGGCGGAGCCGACCCCCCATGGAAGGACCGAGAGCTAGCGTGACAGGTGTAGGGGTGGTGACCCCCAACCCGTCACTGAGCAGGCTTAGAGGAGGAGGAGGAGGCTCCAGGACCTGTGCCTCGGCCTCCCTTACAGGGTTGTTGAGAACCCTGCTTGGGCCGTGGGTGCCAAGCTTGAGCCTGCTGCTGCTGTTGCTGCTGACCTCCTTGATAGGAGGGCTACCTGACCGCAGGTGAAGAGTGCTGAAATGGCTTCTTCTTTCTCTTCTGCTGGTTCTAGCCCGAAGAACCTTTGGCAGAAGTAGTATCCAAGGTGGCACTGGACTGCTCTATATGCTGAAGGTGACCGGCCACTCCTGGACCGAACAAGTCGGTCCCCATGAAGGGTACATCAGCAAGCTTATGCTGAGAATCCGCCGGGAAGGAGGAAAGCCTCAGCCAAGCCCTAAGACGAGAGGCCACTGCGGCTGCCAACGAGCGGGCACAAGAACCTCCAATATCCAAGGCTGTCTGGAGCTGCTGTTTTGCGACAGCACGACTTTGGTCACGGACCTGCTTGACTGTAGTCTGCATGTCCAGTGGGAGATGAGGGAGGACCTCATCCAATGACCCCAGGAGGGCATGGGAGAAGCGTGACATAATAACAGCCGAGCTGGCCTGACGAAGGCCCAGAGAAGATGCAGCATAGACCTTGCGGGCAGAGTGGTCCATATTTTTGGACTCTTTGTCCGGAGGTCAGTCAGTATCGGCCTTACTATCCATGCGCCTGAACACTGAGGCAGTCACCAGGCTATCGACTGAAGGGTGTTCCGTGAATCCCGCAAGAGACCCCATGGGCACCACGTACTTGTGGGCCATGCGAGCAGATGGTGCTGGGCAGGAGGCAGGACACTGCCAAAGCTCAAGGGCTGGGCCATCGATGGCCTCAGCCACTGGAAAGGCCTCCGTTGGGGTATCCCCTCTCTTGAGGATGTCCGTAAGAGGGTACTCTGCCTTTTTCTGGATGGGCTCCAGGGGCATTCCGGTGGAGTCGGAGATGAGGTGGAGAATGTCCTGGAAGGAGGAAAGGCCTTTCTCCAACCCTGTGCTGACCGTAGACTCAACATCCCTGGGATGTGAGTGCAAGCCGGTGACATCCGAGTCAGAGGAGTCATGATAGAGCGATCTACCTCCTAAGTCACCCTCGATGTGCTGAGGGCGGTCCGGGGTGACTGTTATCGACAGACGTCGGGGAAGCCTGGTGTCTTCTTGGTCCTCTTTAGAGGGCACCCCTCCCTCAGACTGTTTAGGTGGTGGTAACACCAGAATTGGTGGAGACCAGAATAGGCTGAACCAGGAGACGGGCCGGCCCCACAGGCGGAGGAACTGGTCGCTTTGGTTCTGGAGGGGTCGGAGTCGGCCTAGGAGGCGGGAGCCAAGTTATGGCTGGAGTGGATGGCGGAGCCGGCTTCTGCCTGGTCAGAATCAGCTGTTGCCACACGAGGTCTTCATAGCGCCGCCGGAGCCTCTCCTCGTCTGAGGAGGATGAGTACCTATGGCAACGCCTCTTTTTAGAGCGCTTATGGTTCTTTGTCGGCCGTGCGGCTGAGGGGGTTCTGGACCTTGACCGAGATCGGGGAGGCCGACTCGGTCGATCAGGAGACACCGGGGTCAGTGAAAACTGAGGGTCCGGAACCAGATCCTTGATGGGGACACCAGCGGGCTGGGTCTCCTCATCAGGGAAGACAAGGGCCGGAGTCCTTTCCAGAGAGTCATCAGCCATGGCCAGCAACACGGGGTCTATCGGCTCGAGGATAATTTTGACCTCGTAGGCCACTTCCTCGGTCCTCTGGCCAGATGGAAGATCCGTGAAGCTAGCGGCCGAGGATGCGATCTCGACCGAAGTCAAGACCGCGTGTTCCTGGGACTCTGACCTTTTCAGTCTCAGGAACGTTCTCTCCAAGACTTAAGACCCGGGGTCCTTCTCTCTCTTCCGAGAGCAGGAGGAGTGCGAGCCTGAGAACGCCTCACCCCTGGTGAGGAGAGACCGGCACAACTCCTTGAAGGAGCCCGAAAAGGTGGAGCCAAGGTTCAGAGGAACAAAGCAGCTTCGAATGGCCGAAGCTCAAGCTGCTTCCTCCTCAAATGCTTTCATTTGTTCCAGCTGTTCGGCAGATCCCACAACCGCAGAAACCACCCACCTCGCCTCCTTCGATTTCACCGGTGGGTTCCTTTTCTCTGGTCTCCCCAGCTTCAAACGCGCCTTGCAGTCATCCAGGACGGTGGGATGGAAGACCAGGCAAAAACCACATGACAAGTTGTCTTATAAAATGGGCAAAAGATTTCAAGCAATCTGATTGGTTGTTAGCCGGGCATTAGATGTGCCTAATGTACAGCTAAAACTAGAACCCCCATTTAGAATACACAGGCCCATTTTATAGCGCAATAAGCCACTCGAGGATGTGCATTAGACAGTTCTAATGCAGCTAGAGACTGGGCCTCTTGGCCTGTGGTCTCGTGCCTCACTCACGTCCCCCTAGCCGCGCATTAGAACCGTCTAATGTACACCCCATCATGTCTTATTGCTTACATGTCCGACACCCAGGCAGTAAACACATGTCAGGTGGGGGTCAGTGCGCCACATTTTCTGGCCGCAGGGGCACCGGCGAAATCAGGGGGAAGATTTTTCCTCCATGGCAGATGTGGTGAAAGCGCAATCGCTAACTCGAATGAATTTAAGTTTCGGTTAAAACTGACAATTAGAATCCAGGGCCTACAATATGCTTTGAGAGCACAAGGGAACCTGTATCTTCCAGCGGAAAGGAAGATCTGGCATCATGGGGCGGAGCAGAGGTATATACCACCCAGGTGGGTGGGTGGGAGGAGCCAGCTTGAAGACTTCCAGTAAGATTTAAAGTGGGAGAGGACATGCCAAGAAGTGTGGAGTAACAACAAAGCCACACTCATAGAAATAACGCTTTCCAAGAAAGCAAGTGTGACTCGCAAGCCACAGCTGGCTCAAATGGAGACAGAGTCAACTTCTCCAAAACAAAATTCAAATCCCAAGCCGAGGCAGGGGAACGGATAAACAGGTTATTCACCTGTAACAGTAGCTGAGGAAATGTTTAGGAAGTTGCAGTTTTAATGGATTTTAAGAATTTAAAGTGGTTAGTTATGATTATTTGTATTGTTATGGATGTTTTAATGTATGTACAAGCACTTTGGTTTGAGAAAGGCGCTTTTTATAAATAAAATATGATTTGATTAATTCTAGGAGTGGTATATTGTGTACCTCCATACTTCTGGCAGGATTTCTTTCCCTTCAAGAACTGTCCGGAAGGTCTTCAAGCTGGGTCCTCCCACCCACCCAGGTGGTAACTCCTTCTGCACCACCCCATGATGTCAGATCTTACCCGCTGGAAGCAAGATACAGTGTGCCACTTGCCAGGGGAGGTTGGGTGGGTTGTGTGGCTGTACACCATATACCACTCCTAGAAAGTACAGTTACGTAAGAACTTACCTTAACATTAGACCCTCGAGGAGTGTCTCTTGCAGTAGGTAAATACTTTTGGGAGTTTCCAGCAGAGGTTGCTGTGGCACAGCAGCTCTTCTAGCAGTTTTTCACCAGGGACCACCCACACATGACATCAGCTTCCTCTTTCCTATATAAGTGTGGCAGGTCCCTGGTATCCTCAGTTCCCCTGCCAGATTCAGCTCGTAAAGCAAGGACCCCGTAGTATCAAAGCAGTCCCAACCCAAAGTCACTGGACCAGAATTTGCTCTCTTAGAGAAGGAGGGGGACGGAGGGTGGGAACAGACCTACTGCAAGAGTCCTGGAAGATCTACTGTTAAGGTAAATTCTTACATAACTGTACTGTCTTTCACGGAGTGGTCTCTTGCAGTAGGCAAATACTTTCGGGATGAATCCCAAGCAGTTATGTCCATGTGGGAGGACAGTTATGATAGAAGACTTTGTAGGACTGCACGGACGATGGCCACCCTACGTCATGAGGCAATATCCAGATTGTAATGCCTTGTGAATGTATGGATTGTGGACCAGGTAGCTGCATTGCAGATATCTGAACTGGAGGCTTCTTTAAAGTAAGCTGCAGTAGTGGCCATAGCTCTAGAGGAATGGGCTTGGACTGGGCCTGGTAAAGGTTTGTTGTATTTTTTGTAACAAAATGTAATGCAATTTGCCAGCCAGCAAGAAAGGGTTCTTTTAGCAACCGGGAGTCCTTCTCTGCCCGAGGCAAAGGTGACAAACAATTGACAAGTTTTTTAATCAATTTTGCCCGATTATTATAGTAGTGTAGTATAACTTGGACATCTAAAGTATGTAGAAGATATTCACCTTGATTGGAGTATTCAGGATAGTACACTGGTAACTCCAAGGATTCAAAGTATGTTCAGAGACTACTTTAGGAAGGAAGGAAGGGTTGGTATGGAGTGCCACCCTGTCCTTGTGGAAAATCAAGTAAGGTTCCCTACACATGAGGGCATGGAAGCTCGGAAATATGGTGCACTGAAGTGATAGCCACTAGAAATATGGTTTTCCAAGAAACAAAACAGAGTTCACAAGTGCCTGCTGGCTCGAATGGTTCAAGAGCCAATTTTTCTATTATAAAATTGAGATCCCACAGAGGAGTGGGTCTTCTGATAGGTGGTTTAATATGTAATATTCCTTTCAAAAACATCTTGGCTAGATGATGTTGGTACAGGAATCTGCCATCTAGAGGTTCATGGAAAGCAGAGATGGCGGCCAAGTGGACTTGGATGGAACAGTAACTTAGACCTGACTCAGATAACAAGGCCAGGTAGTCTAAAACCTTCGTCAGTGGACACGAGTAAGGACCCAATGATCGGGAGGCAGACCATATGGAAAAGTGTTTCCATTTGAAATTGTATGTTTCTCTGGTCGCTGGTTTATATGAGGCCAAGAGAATATGGGCAACAGGAGAGGACACTTGTAATCTAGTTATGAAGGCATCCTCAGGAGCCAAGCGTGAAAGTGTAGAGCCTTCAGGTTGGGGTGTAGGAGGGACCCTTGACACTGAGTCAAGAGGTCCAGTCTGATTGGCAACAGAATGGGTTCCCGTACTGATAGCTGTTGGAGTAGGGAAACCATGTTTGGCGAGGCTACATTGGAGATAAGGAGTATCATTGTCGCTGGTTCTATTTGTAGTTTCAGTAAAGTCGGTTGGGGGGGGGGGGAGAGAAGCATATAAGAAGAGTCCTGTCCATGGTTGGGACAGGGCAGCTATAGACCGTCCCTTTTTGTTCGGGATAATGGAGAAGTAATTGGGGAGACAGTGATTCACTGGGGAGGCAAACAGGTCCAGCTGTGGGGTTCCCCATAGATTGAAGATTTCTTGGAGTACCTGCTCATGAAGTGTCCATTCGTGAGTGGAGGACTGGCGACTAAGCCAGTAAGCTAACTGGTTGCAACGTTCCGGTAGGTCAACGGCCGTTTGCGTTAGTTGTTGCCTGATGGTTTCTTGCCAGACTGCAAGGGTCTCCATGCATAGGGTACATGATTTCGTACCTCCTTGCTTGTTGAGATGAAATACCACTGCAGTGTTGTCTGACTGAATCAGCAACAGTCCTGGCGTTAGGTAGGGCTGGAATGCCTGAAGGGCTAGACGGACCGCTTTCATTTCTAGGAGATTGATATGAGAGTGCTGGGGAGAAGCAGTCCACTGGCCTTGTGTCTGATAAGGACCTAACTGTGAACCCCATCCTTCCAGGGAAGCATAGGTGAAACATAGACTTTGACAGCAGATAAGGACCACTTGGCCCACCCAGTCTGCCCATTTCCCTTCCTATTGGATAAGCTGCAGATTCTAGTTAACCAACAGCCTACTTCCTGCAACCTCCCACTACAATTGCCTTATGTCTGTCCCATGCATGTTTGAATTCCTCCAATGTTTTAGACCCAACAACCTCCCCAGGAAGGCGGTTCCATGCATCCACCACTCTCTGTGAAAAAAATTCCTCACATTACCCCTGAGCCGTTCCCCTCTTATCTTTAAATTGTGCCCCCTTGTTCTTACACATCTCTTTTTCTGAAAGATGCTACACTCTTGGACTTTGTTGATTCCCTTGAGGTACTTAAAAGTTTCTATCATGTCCCCCGTCCCTCCTTTCATCAAGGGTATACATATTAAGCTCTCTCAGTCTCTCTTCATATGGTTTCTGATGCAGACCCTGCACCATTTTAGTTGCCCTCCTCTGGACTGCTTCCATCCTGTCTATGTCCTTACGTAGATGGGGTCTCTAAAACTGCACACAGTATTCCAGATGGGGTCTCGGTGGTTAACATTTGCATGGGATGGAGGGACCGGAAAGGTATTCCTTGATTCAAATTGGTTATGGTTGTCCACCATGTCAGGGTTGACTCCAGAGAGAAAGTGACCCTGATTTTCTCTTTGAACTGTCCTGTTTTTTGGGATCAATGATTCTGGAGGGTCCAATGGACAGGTCTCATGTGAAGACAGGTGAATGCCACCGTCAAGATGGCAGTGGACATGTGACCCAGAAGGCTCAGCATCTGTCTGGCTGTGACTATTTTCGGAGTCTGTATCCAGAATGCCAGAAATACAAGTGTATCCTGGCTAGCAGGTGGGAGGTAAGTTCTGGCTGTGACTGTATCTAGGACAGCTCCAATGTATTGGAGGGACTGCATCGGGTTTGGGCTGGACTTTGGCCAACTGACTGCGATCCCTAGATCTTTGAACATCTTCAGGGTAGCGTCTAGGGAGGCAAGCAGAGCTACTTTGGAGTCTGCTTTGATCAGCCAGTCATCTAGATATGGAAAGACGCAGTACCCTATTTGTTGTAAGGCTACTGCTACCACCGCTAGACATTTAGTGAACACTCTTGGGGCCAAAGAGAGGCCGAATGGGAGTGCTCAAAACTAGTAGTTTTGACCCAGTAGGTGGAAGCGCAGAAATTCGTGGTGGGCAGGATGGATGTGAATATGTAAGTAGGCATCTTTTCACATCCAGGGCACAGAGCCAGGCTCCCTGTTTCAGGATAGGCATGATGGAGTTTAGCGTTATCATGTGAAAATGTTTGTACTGGATGTAACGATTCAGTTGTCTGAGGTCTGGTATCGGTCTGAGGTCTCCCGTTCGTTTGGGTACCAGAAAGAAGTGCGAGTAAAATCCCATTTGATGTTCTGAAAGGGGCACTGGTTAAACGGCCTGTTTGGCCAAAAGGGCCCTCAATTCCTCCTGAAGGACAGGTATATGGTCTGGAGGATACTGAATCTTCCGAGGAGGGCAAGGAGGTGGGTTGGAGGTGAACTCTAGAGTGTGGCCCTTCTGTATAATCTGAAGTGCCCATTTGTCTGAAGTGATCATTTGTCAGGCCTCCAAATGGAGGGCAAAATGACCCCACACAGCCTCAGAAGCCTGGTCGAGGAGGCAGGGGGAAAGCCCTAGTGGGTCACTGGGTGCTGGGCTGCCCAGCCCCTCCAGAGGGGCGAGAGCGGGAGCCCTTGGTGGCAGAGCTGTTGCCTCTGGTGGATTGGGTACGACCTCTGAGGCCGCCTTTGGTATTAGCTTTATATTTTCCACCTCTTTTGGAATAAGAGGAGTATTGAGTACGGTAGGTTGTATATGGAGTATGGTACATGCCGTGAACTGTACGCAGGGTTCTGCCTGATGCCTGTAGATCATCTAGTAATGTTTGAGTACCTAGTCCAAACAGCTTGGGCTCGTTAAAGGGGGCATTGGCTACTTTATGTTGTATATCAGGTGCAAAACCTGAAATGCAAAGCCAGGCATGGCGACACACAGAAATACCAGTAGCTGACAGTCGGGCTGCGGTATCTACAGCATCATATCCCAACCTGAGTAGGTAATGGGAGATAAGAGTTGCTAGCTGACACTGTTGCCAATAACTTTTCCTTTTCTTGTGAAGGAGGGAGTTTACTGATGAGTTCAATGGCAGACACCCCAAGGGTATGTTGGTATTTAACCATATGACCCATATAGTTTAGGATTCGAATGTTCATGGTACATGAGGAAAAAACCTTTTTCCCTTGGTAATCAATTCTTTGGAATTCTTTATCAGATGGTAAGGAGCTCATGTGTTTAGATCTTTCATTACAATCATGAGCAGCAGTAATACCTCTGAATCCGCTTCTGGGATGGTGGACAGAAAAGGATGGTCCAGAGGAGCTTGATATAAACGATCTGCCTTGAGGGGCACAGATGTAATAGCTGAAGGCTGATGCCAGGCAGCTAGCATGGCATTTTGGTATGTTGGTATTAGCGGGGAAACCACTAACGCCACTTCCTCTGGTAATTCCAGATATTCTGCCATATTCTTCAGCGGTTTGTCATGTTCTCTAGTAGAGAATCCCATGACCTTTTGTATTTGAACCATCATTTCATTAAAGGTCGGGTCATCTGGGGGAGAGGCTGTGGAAGGTCTAGGCAGGTCCTCATCCAGAGAAGAGATTTCCGAATAGGGAGAATCAGGATTTGGAAAACACAGATCTTGGAACGCTTCTTCATCAGTATCACTGGGGTAGTCGACTAGTAATTCTTGTTCGTCTGACAAATAATCCTCCATATTAGGAGGAGGGGACCAAGGTGGTACGGTATCCCTGTCACTATGAAATCTTTTGGGTGGTGGAGTTCAGAGAGGATCACCCGGCTCTCCTGGGTCAGAGGGCTGGGAGTGCTGTATGGCATGCAAGACCTTTCGTACTACGTTGGAGATGTCCCTTTCTTGAGAAGGGGGGGGCTGAGTAGGGGGGCATGATGTGAAACAAGTGGGGTAATAAAGGGGATGGGATGCGCAGTATGAGCAGGTCTTGCCCCTGGGTGGTATAAACCAGGGTCCCGATCTCTGTCCGCCTGACCCCTGTAAGAGACTACCTGTGAGGGTGGAGCGGCAGTAAGTAAGGCATAAGCCATAGGTTTCCCTGGAATTGTTTTCACTTCAATTGTCAGACACCACTGATGGGAAAGAAGCTCTCGTCGACAAATCAGCCGTATATTTGACTGCATGTAAAACACTGGAAAGTGTCGTCGATGAGAGGGTATAAGCCTCCGCCGATGGAGCAGTTATAATTTTAACTGCATTTAAGGTGCTGGAAAGCGCCGTCGATGAGAAGATATGAGCCCCCATCAATAAAGAACCTGTTGAGGGACGCACCATCAAAGGAGGGGCACCTGAAACAGTGGTCGTCGACGGGCGACCAGGCAGGGAGTATGAGGAGGGTTTCTCCTTCTTTTTCTGCCGGGGCGAGAACCAGTGGGGGGGGAGCCCTTGGTACGAGCCTCCTGGTTCTCCAAGAGAGACATTTTCTGCTCCTTCAAAGCAGTATATCTTCCTGCCGCAATGGGAGGAACGAAATAGTGCTTGTTTGTTTGAAAAACAGGTTACTCACCTGTAACAGTAGTTATAGGACTGGTATATGTTGTTCATCCACACTTATTGGCATGTCCCTTTCCCCTTTAGGAATCACTGGAAGTCTTCAAGCTGCCTCCTCCCACCCACCCGGGTGGTATAACCCTCGACTCTGCCCCATGACACCAGATCTTGGCCCGCTGGAAGCCAGCTTTTATGCTTCTGCAGCCGAGGTTATGGTCCGGTGGATAACATATACCACTCCTAGAACTACTGTTACAGGTGAGTAACCTGTTTTCTAGGATTGTGGATATGTTGTTCATCCACTTATTGACAGACTCCTAGCAGTTCTCCAGGAGGAGGAGGCGCACTTCCGATACTCACTTGGGAAATAGAGATTGAGAACTGAGGCCCCAAAACCAGCATCCGCTGACTCAAGTTCGATGTGGTAATGGGTAATAAAGGTGTTTCCTGACTTCCAGGTAGCAGCCCGACAGATTTCCTGGATAGGGACATCCCTAGAAGCAGCCACCGAAGCAGCGGTATGGCTGGTAGAATGAGCTCTTATCCCTTTGGGAGACTCCATGCCCGCCAACCTATAGCAGAGATCTACGCAGGAGGTGACCCACCTGCCTATCGTCCATTTGGCTGTAGGTCTGCCAGGTGCGGCTTCAGCGTAGGTGACAAACAGCTGGCGAACCTCTCCCCAAACTTCAGCTGTCCGCTCCTTATAATAAGAGAGCGCTCTTCTAGGGTCCAGAGTATGAAGCCTATATTCGGCCTCCGAAGTGTGATTGGGGTAGAACACCGGCAGAGTCAACACCTGGTTAAGGTGAAAATCCGACACCACCTTCAAAAAGGGAATTTCGGTGGGGGCGCAGGACACCCCTGTCCCTATGGAAGACCAGATAAGGAGACTCGATGGAAAGCGCCTGGAGCTCTCCCATCCTTCTGGTTGACGTAACAGCCACCAAGAAGGCGGTCTTCCACAACAGGTGAAAGATATCACACCTGTGCATCGGTTCCAATGGCTTGCCCATGAGCTTAGCCAATACCAGCAGTAGATCCCACAGAGGTGGAGGTTCTCGCACCAGAGGGGATATGTGATCAAGGCCTTTGAAAAAGTGCCCGACCACCTTCTCCTGTGCCGACTGCTTGCCGGCCTGCGCCTGATGAGCAGAGATGGCTGCCAGGTGCATCTTGAGGGTCGTCGACCGAAGCACTAGCTGAGAAAGGGACCACAGGTAGTCCAGAATGCTAGCCAATGTACAGGAGGAAAGGTCCAACCCCTTGCCCTGACACCAAATGGAGAATCTCTTCCATTTGAAGGCATAGCATTTTCTGGTCGGCTCCTTACGGGATGCCTCAACAACGCTGAGGACCTCGTCGGAAAGACCCAAGGCCTGGAACTCTAGCCGATCAGGAACCAGGCCGTCAAGTGCAGGGATTGAAGGTCTGGATGGAGTACTTTCCCCTTGTTGACTGAGATCAGGTCCAGGCGGGCTGGAAGCCACTTTGGGAGCCTGGAACTGAGGCTGAAGAGATCTGGATACCAGAACTGGCGGGGCCAGTCTGGGGCTACCAGAATCACCTGTGCCTGGTCCCTCTTCACCTTGAGAAGCACCTTGTGGATCAAGGGGAATGGAGAGAAGGCGCAGAAGAGGCCCGGGGTCCATGGCCTCGAGAAGGCATCCCCCTTCAGCGAGCCCTCCGGAGGGGGACGGGCGTGAAACATCCTCAGCTTCGCATTCTCCCTTGAGGTGAACAGGTCCACCCGAGGGGTGCTCCAGTGGGAGAAAAGATCGTGTACTACCTCCGGAAGGAGAGACCACTCGTGAGATGCAGCACCTATCTGGCTGAGGGCATCGGCCAGACTGTTGGAGGCTCCTGCCACATGGATGGCCAGGAGCTCCACCTCCAGGCTGATCACGAGAGACCAAGTGCGGACAGCCTCCTTGCACAGGGGCCAGGTGCATCCCGCCCTGTCGGTTGAGCTAGTACATGGTCATGGTGTTGTCCATCTGGACCTGGACCACTTGACCACGTACAAATGGAGCGAAGGCGGTGAGGGCTAGTCGGACCGCTCGAGGCTCCAGCAGGTTGATGCGGCATCGAGACTCCTGAGGGGACCAGAGGCTGTGGGCTCTGAACTCCCCCAGATGGGCACCCCAACCCATCAGAGAGGCGGCAGTCGTCAGAATGACCGTCGGCTCGGGGCGGACAAATGGGATACCCTCCTGCAGATGAGCTGGAACGAGCCACCACTGGAGGCCGTTTCACATCTCCTGGGTCACTGTCACTGGCTGGTCCAGAGGACTGGAGCGCTGTGACCACTGGCGGGCCAGCCCCCATTGCAGGGGACGCATATGCCAGCAGGCCCAATGGACCACGCTGTTGCAGGCCACCATGAGGCCCGGAAGGCGCAGGAAGTCCCGGGCAGGGCGCAATTGCCCAACCAGAAATGACTGGGCAAAGGAGGAAAGAACCTTGGCCTTGTCCGCCAGGAGCCGTGCTCTGGCTCGAAGAGAGTCGAGCTAGGCCCCGATGAACTGAATCACCTGCGATGGCACGAGTTCTGACTTGGCCTCATTGATGAGGAGGCCAATCTGAGAGCAGACCTGGAGGGCCAGATCCCTGGACCGCTCCACCTCCAACCTGGAAGGGGCTGCAATCAGCCAGTCATCCAGGTAAGGGTACACCCGGACCCCTCAGCGTCATAGAAATGCTGTCACCACTGCCATGCATTTGGTGAAGACCCTGGGAGCTGGAGAGAGGCCAAAGGGCATAGCCCGGATCTCATAAAGGGATCCCTCTGCTCTGAAGCGGAGGAATCGCTGATGAGATGGACGGATTGGGACGTGAAAGAACGCGTCCTGAAGGTCCAGAGAACAGAATCACACACCTTGTTCCAAGGATGGAATGATCTGAGCCAGAGTGACCATCCTGAAGGTGCGAGACCTTAGGAACTTGTTCAGGTCGTGTAGGTTGAGAATGGGGCACCAGCCCCCCGTCCATTTTGGGACCAGGAAGTACCTGGACACAAACCCTGGGTCTGGAGGGGGGTCCGCCACCTCGCTGATCACCTCCTTCTGGAGGAGCAAGGCAATGTTGGCTCGACGAGCCGACAGAGAGGCTGCAGAACCCGTAGCCCCCGTGGGTGACGCCGATGGGGGATCTGCTCAATTCCAGAGGCAGACTCGCCTACCACCTTCCACACCCAGTGGTCCGCTGTGACAGCGACCAGGCTGAAAGGAAGTGGTGGAGCCGCCCCCCATGGGGGGAACCCGGGGAGGAGTGACGAGGTTGGGGGTGACACCCCTCAACCCGTCACTGGGCAGGCTTGGAGGAAGGGCCGGCCGAGTAGCCACCTGGGTCTTTTCCTCCAGGCTTCCTGCTGGAGGAAGCAGCAGGCTTGGCTTTGGGGTGCCAAGCACGAGCCTGCTGGCCCTGATGTTGGTGTTGCTGGGCCGGATGTGCCGCAGGGGCTGAAGGACGAAAGGGCTTACGCTGCTGCTGGCGGCCTTTGTCCTTCTGGTCAGACGTGACCGAGTCCAAGGTGGCGTTGGACTTCTCGATCCATTGGAGATGACCCTCCACCCCGGGCCTGAACAAGTCGGTACCCAGGAGGGGACGTCTGCCAGCTTGTGCT
Organism: Neoceratodus forsteri; assembly: GCA_016271365.2. Taxonomy (NCBI): domain Eukaryota; kingdom Metazoa; phylum Chordata; order Ceratodontiformes; family Ceratodontidae; genus Neoceratodus; species Neoceratodus forsteri. The sequence goes on along the minus strand of CM057449.1, from coordinate 1,340,597,645 downwards.
GGGTATCAGCTGTAAAGGTGGAGATCCGCAGCCAAGTTCTGCGGCGCATGGCCACTGCGGCCGCTACTGACCGGGCACACGAATCAGCAATGTCCAATGAAGTTTGGAGCTGCTGTTTAGCTACCACCCTTCCCTGATCCCGCACCTGCTTGACTGTCGTCTGAAGGTCAGCCGGGAGATAAGGAATAACCTTATCCAGTGAGTCCAAAAGGGCGTGTGAAAAGTGTGCCATCAGAACGGCGAAGCTAGTCTGACGAAGGCCTAGGGAGGAAGTAGCGTACATCTTCTGCCCTGAGTAGTCCAATTTCTTGGACTCCTTATCGGGCGGTTTGTCCACATCCCAAGTGTTCCCGGAACGCCGGAAAACGTTATCGGTCACTAACCCCTCTGCAGATGGGTGCTCCGACAAACCAGAGAGTGAACCGGTAGGGACCGCATAATTTCGAACAATCCTGGCTGAAGGTGTGGGACAAGATGCCAGCCGCTGCCACAGCTCCAGGGCCGGGCCAACAATGACTTCGGCCACTGGAAAGGCCTCCGTAGGGGAATCCCCTTGGTCCAGTGTCTCCATGAGGGGATACTTGGCCCGTTTTGAAACGGGTTCAAGCTGCATCCTAGTGGACTCTGAAATGAGTCGAAGCATTCCTAAAAACGAGAATGGGCTCTCGTCCACCGACTGACCCCCTGCAGACTCCAGGTCAAGCGGCCTGGAGAACAAGGAGTCGTTGTCGTCAGACTACGAGGAGTCTGCGAACAGCTGCCGAGTGCCTGAGCCACCCTCCACATGCCGAGGTCGATCGGGAGTGAGGGTGACCGACAACTTATGGGGCAAGCCCTGACCCGACCGAGAATCCTTGGTCAGGGCCCCAGTCTTCGGTTGTGGGGGTGAAGGTTCCACCACAATGGGTGGAGCATCCGGTTTTGGCCTAACAACTGGTGCCGGTTTCAGCTCCTCGACTACGAGGGGTTGTTTCGGCCACTCAGGTGACAGCCACTTAATGACTGGAGAAGGGGATGGAGTCGGCTTATTCCCGGACAATAAGAGCTGCTGCCACATTAAATTCTCGTAGCGCCGATGCAACTTGTGCCGGAGCCTATCTTCTGAAGAGGACGACGAAGATGAGCGGCGACGCCGCTTTCCATGGTGCCGAGACCGCCAACGGGACCGGCTGGACCTGGAAGAGGTCCGAGACCGAGACCTTCGGGGATTCCAAGGGTGGGTCAGAGAGGGACTGGGGAAACCCGCTCCTCCCTCAGTTCAGGGACCTTAACTGGGACTCCTGCACAGGAGATACAGGCAAGTCCTCGGTTTCCACCGGAGAACCGTGAAGTAGGGTTGCCGGCATCACCAGTCGACAAACCGTCCGGGTCGAGAAAAATCTCGACTGCGTCGACAGGTGTCTCGGCCAGCTGACCTGACGGGGACACCATGAAGCCAGAGCCCTTAGCCGCAACCTCGACTAAAGTCGAAAGTCGACCATCCGGTGAAAGCGATCTCTCCCGCTCCCACGAACGTCGACGGTGGGACCTACCTTTTGAGTCCTTCTTCTTGGACCAACTGGAATGTCCCGATGGTCCTTCTCCCTTGGTGGAGAGGGACTGGCAAAGCTCCTTAAAAGAAGCTGTATATGAAGAGCCCAAGGAGAGCGGGATAAATGCCGCGACCAAGGAGGAAGACGACGTGGCCTGGGCCGCCTCCTCCTCCTCCTCGAGGGCGATCATCTGCTCCAACTGTTCCGCGGAGCCTGCCGCCGCGGACACCGCCCAATGGGCCTCCTTCGACTTGACCGGCGGATACCATTTTTCAGGGCGCCCCAGAAGAAGTCGAGCAGCGCGGTCCTCCAAGACCGAAGCTGAAAAGGATTTGCACAAATTGCAAGCCTGCAAATCATGGCCAAGCCCTAGGCAGTAGATGCACGTGGAGTGCGGGTCGGTCCGGGACATCTTCTGCCCACAGGGGCACCGACAAAAGCCGGGAGTAGATTTGCCCATCACAGCCGCAAGGGAAAAAGAAGACCGAAGTCTTGTAAATTTGAGAATTAGTTTCGGGTTAACCGAAGAGTGTGGATCCAGGCCTAAAACGCAGAGCGCTAAGGAGGGAACCTGAGCTTCCAAGCTGTAAGGAAGATCTGGCGTCACAGGGCGGAGCCGAGAGTTTTACCACCTGGGTGGGTGGGAGGAGCCAGCTTGAAGACCTTCCGGCAAGATTTAAAGCGGCAAGGAACCTGCCAATAAGTGTGGATTGAACAACATATCCATGTCCCTAGAACCTGTTTTTCTAGGGATGTGGATATGGTGTACTTATCCACATTTCTGGCAGACTCCTAGCAGTTCTCTGGGAGGAGGAGGCAAGGTGCACACCCCCTATTTAGGGAAGAGAGATTGGAGAACCAAGGACCCAAAACCAGCATCCCAGCGTGACTCAAGGTCAATGTGGTAATGGGAGATGAAGGTGTGTGCTGACTTCCAGGTAGCAGCCCTGCAGATCTCCTGGATAGGGATATCCCTGGAACCAGCCACAGAGGCAGTGGTATGTCAGGTGGAATGAGCCCTTAGCCCCATTGGGAGGCTCCCTACCCACCAACCCATAGTAGAGGTCACTGCAGGATGCAATCTACCAGCCAACTGTCCACTTAGCTGCCAGTCTGCCAGGTGCAGCTTCAGTGTAGGTGACAAATAGCTGGCGAACCTCTCCCTGAACTCCAGCCTTGCACTCCTTATAGCAGGCAAGTGCTCGACTCAGGTCCAGAGTACGAAGCCTGTGCTCGGCCTCCGAGGTGTGGCTGGTGAAGAACACTGGAGATTCATCACCTGGGTAAAGTTAAACTCAGATACACCCTTCGGGAGGAACTTCGGACTTGGACGAAGGACAACCTTGTCCCTGTGAAGACCAAATAAGGAGACTCCACCGAGCGCACCTGGAGTTTACTGATCCTTTTGGCGAATGTGATAGCCACCAAGAAGGCAGTCTTCCACAACAGGTATGACATTTCACACCTGTGCATCAGTTCAAATGGCTTGCCCATGAGCTTTGCCAACACCAGCAACAAGCCCCAAGGTGGTGGTGGTTCATGCACCAGAGGGGAAATGTAGTCAAGGCCTTTAAAAAAGTGCCAGACCACCTTCTCCTGCGCCACTGATGTCACACCAACCCGCGCCCAGTATGCAGAGATGACTGCCAGGTGCACCTTAAGGGTCATCGACCGAAGGCCCGACTGGGAGGGGGATCAAAGGTAGTTGAGAATGCTAGCCACCAGGCAAGATAAGAGGTCAAGCCCCTTGCCCTGGCACTAAATCACCAAATGGAAAACATCTTCCATTTGAAGGCATAGCATTTTTGAGTCGACTCCTTCCAAGAAGCCTCGACCATAATGAGGACATCTTCAGAGAGACCCAAAGTCGGAATTCTAGCCGCTCAGGAACCAGGCTGACAGATGCAGGCACTGAAGGTCCAGATGAAATAACTTCTCCTGATTACATGAGAGCAGGTCCGAACATAAAGGAAAACACCATGGGAGCCTGCACCTGAGGAGATCAGGGTACCAGAAGAAAAAATTACTCCCCATAGTAATCTTGTTTCTTCTAAGGAAATCTTCCTGTATTCTGACTTATGCAGTATGGTCTCACCATAGGACTGCCACGGAGCTGAAATGGTTAATAGAACCTATGCAAATGACAGAATGCTAGGCTCGAGCTCGGTTTTCAAATCACTGTTCCTGGTAAACAGTGCTAAACCGTCAGATTCTTACGAAGCCTGCACTAAGCAGTTTCCTACTACTAAAATGATAATAGTAATAACAACAAAAACAACCCACCTCAACAAACAGAAGGGTATGAATAAGGGATTTACCCCCTCTTCGAAAAACAAAACTTTAAAGTGGCATCACTAAAACTCAAGTCACAGATGCCCAAAAGCAGAACATCTCTACCACAGCTGTAGTGCAGTGACCACAGGTTTTGAGTAGGGGAGGAAGCTCAGAATACAGTAAGATTCCCTTAGAAGAAATAAGATTACTATGGTAAGTAATTTTTTCTTCAAACCCCAGGAAATCTTACTGCATTCTGACTTATGCAGATTACCAAGCAGAGCCTTTGGAGGTAGGCCTATAACCTATCTAGGAAACAGACTCTGCAGGACTGCTGTGCCAAACCTGGCATCACCTCTGGCCTGGATATCCAAACAATAATGCTTGGTGAATGTGTGGACTGATTTCCAAGTTGCAGCTTTGTAAATGTCCTCTAGGGAGATATCTCTAGTAGCTGCTAGAGAAGCTGCAGTACCCCTAGTTGAATGGGCGAGGCCTGCAGGTGGCAGTTTGCCCACCTTGCTATAGCAAAACTGAATACAGGCTACAATCCATCATGCAATGGATCGCTTTGTGGCAGGTTTCCTTCCACCCTCCATAAGTGAGGAAGAACTGGGTTTGATCCAGTCTATGACCTTTTGTGTGGTCAAGATAGTAGCTGACTGCCCTTTTCACATCCAGACTGTGCAGCCTGCGCTCACCTGAGGAGGAATGGTCTGTGAAGAAGACTGGCAAAGTAACAGACTGGTTGAGGTAGAATTGATACCACCTTAGGCAGAAATCTCCTGTTAGTTCTCAGAACTATTTTGTCTCTATGGACAGCAATATACCCAGGCTCTGTGGACAGTGCCTGGAGCTCGCTGATCTGTCTAGCAGAGGTAATGGCTACCAGAACACTGTTTTCCAAGTCACATATCTGAGGTCTGCGGTAGACATGGGCTCAAAGGAGACTGCATTAGCTGGGCAATACAAAAATTAAATCCCACAAGGGAGTAGGCTCCTGTGTGGTGGTGCAGATGCAGTAATCCTTAAAAACTTCTGGAATACTGGTTTCACAGCCAAAGAAGATGCCTTACCTGCTGATAAATAAGCTGAAACAGTTGCCAGATGCACTCTCAAGGTGGAAATACTTAAACCTGTGGAATGCAAATGGGTCATATTGTCCAGAACTGTGAGAGATTGGCTTGGGTATGGTCTAACCCTACCCTAACACCAAATCAAAATCTCTTCCATTTGGAAGCATAGGTTTTCTTGGTAGAAGACTTCCTGGAGACTCTCAGCATATCCATGACTCCTTCTGAAAGATGTAAATCTGTAAGAGCCATGCTTTGAGTCTGAGGGATAGCAGATTGGGATACATGATCCTGCCCTGTGAGGATGACAACAGGTTGTACCTCCTGGGGAGACTGATTGGCTTGGCTACTGACAACAACAGGATGATGGAGTACCAAGGCTGTCTGGCCCAGTCTGGGGCAATGAGGATCATCGAGGCTGGTTGAAGCCTGAGTTCAGTAAGAGAGGAAAGGGAGGGAAGGCATACAGGAACGCCCTGTCCAATCCAGCAGAAGTGCATCCAGAGGAATTGTGCCTTGATGGGGGCCTGCAGCAGTACTGTGGGAGTTGGTGGTTATCTGGGCTGCTAACAGATCCAACTCTGGGGTGCCCCACCTCCTGAAAATGGTCTCCAAGACCTGCTTGTTCAGTGACCATTCGTGATGGTTCTGATTTATTCTGCTGAGGGCATCTGCCAAGATATTGTCCTTGCCTGAAAGATGGACAGCTGAGAGGGAAACATTCAGAGAGCAAGCAAATTCCCAGATTCTCATCGCCTCTGTGCAGAAGGGAGTTGACCTTGTGCTCCCTTGCTTGTTTATGTAATACATGGTGGTGATTGTGTTGTCTGTTCTAACCTGGACCACCTTTCCTTCCATCAGATTGTGAAATGACTGAAGAGCCAGAAGAACTGCTCTGAGCTCCAAGAGGTTGATGTGCAGGAGGGATTCCTACTTTTCCCATGTGCCATGTGCAGTGTGATCCCCCAGATGTGCTCCCCACCCTAGGAGGGAGGCATCTGTCCTGAGTACTAGAGAGGGAACCTGCTGCAAGAAAGGTATACCTTGCCTGAGATTGCCCTTTTCCTGCCACCACTGAAGGGCTTGGAGAAAAGTGACTGTTACTGAACTAGCTTTGAGAGAGAATCCTCTCTGGAGCCAGTGATCTCTTAAATGAAACTGAATGTCTCTTAACTGGAACCTGGCCCTGACACAGTTGCTGTGGAAGGCCATATGGCCTAGCAATTTCAGGCAGTGTCTTGCTGGCCTGGAGCGTTAAGTTTGAAGGAATTGGCCATCTGGATAAGGCTGTCCACGCTCTCCTGAGGCAGGTAAGCCATCCCTTTTTTTTGTATCCGGTTCTGCCCCTATGAATCTGAGCAGCTGAACTGGCTCCAAAACAGACTTTTCGTGGTTCACCAAGAACCCCAGTGAGTAGAGAGTGTCTTGTGTTATTGACAGGGCCTCCCTTACTTGCTGGTAAGACTGGCCCACTATGAGCCAGTCGTCTAGGTAGGGGAACACTGACACCCCTTGTCGCCTTATGTGTGCCACTACCACAGCTAGACATTTTGTGAACACCTTTGGAGCAGATGTCAGTCCGAAAGGCATTGCCCTGAATTGGTAATGACCTGATGGCAACCTGAACCTGAGGTACTTTCTGTGTGATCTTCTGATTGAGATGTGAAAGTAGGTGCCCTTCAGATCCAGGGATGTTAACCAGTCTCCTGTCTTAGGGTGGGTAGTATGGTAGCCAAAGTAACCATCTTAAATTTTGGTTTTGACAGATGCTTGTTTAAGTATCTGAGATCCAGAATGGGTCGCCACTCCCCTGTTTTCTTTATTTAGTATCTTGAATACAGGCCTTTTCCCACCTGGTTGGAAGGGACCGGTTCCACTGCCTTTTGTAGCAGAAGGCTTGAAACTTCCTTTTCCAGCAGGGATGTTTCTGATGGAGAAGAGGGTTTGAAAACTCTTAACCTCAGCTTTGGCACAGCTTTGAAGCTGAGGACAAGTTCCTGGCCCACTACTTCCAGAACCCAATTGTCTGTGGTGACATTTTTCCACTCTTGGAAGTAGTGGGCCAGCCTGCCCCCCACTGGAATTGGGGAGGCAACCCGAACAGTCACCTCAGGGTGTCTGTTTGGACTGTGCTACTGGCTGAATACTGGGTGCAGTGCGGCCACTGCACCTTCTGTCCCTGCCTCTGAAGCATCCCCTGGGCTGATACTGGGGAAAAACCTGAGGCTGGAAGAAAGGCCTATAAGTATGCCTGCCTCTGCCACCCCTTACAAGATGCTTCTGGGTGGCAGCAGCTCTTTCTTTGGCCACTGCACTTTTGTATGCAGCCTTGAATTTGTCCATTTTCTTTATATATGCCTCTGTTTGCTCCCCAAACAGAGACACAGGGTCACATGCAAAATCCATGGCCTTAGTCTGGGTATCTTGCGTCAGGTTAGTAGTTCTAAGCCAGGCAAATCTTCTGAGGGACACAGCAGATGCCATCTGGTTGGATGCAGTATAATTCGAGTCCACTGCCATCCTGAACTGCGTCTTAGCAGCTTCAATACCCCTTTTTGCAGCCTCCTCCAGGTCAGCAGCCATGGGCGGGGGGCTGCCTTAACAATTTGCAATACTGTGGTCCACATATTTTTCTGATATCTGGCTGTATAGGCCATGTAAGATGTCAAGTATGCTTTTTTAGCTATGGAATCCACCCTCCTAGAATCCTTGTCTGGAGGGTGAGAGGCCAGAGGGATGCCAGCTTTGTCACAAGCTGCAGCCTGTACCACACCTTCATGACTGGGGTGTCCAAAGAGGAATTCAGTCCCAGACTTAGCCACCCAGTATTTCCTATCCACCTTCCTGTCTGTGGGTGGGATAGAAGTGGGGTTTTGCAGAATTTTCATAGTCTGCTTTCTTAGAGACTTATGGAGAGGGAGGAGTAGCCTCTTTGATGGGAGCACATCCATCATCTCCTTATAATCCTCTCCTTCCTTATCCTCCGAGATTCCTGGATGAGAGATCGAGGATTGCACAACTTGCTTCATAAAAGCAAAATAGGAGGTAAAACCTCTGTTCCTTTTCAGCAGAATCTGGTCTGTGAGGATCAGGGGAAATGTCTGGATCAATAGGGTCCCCAAAATCCTCATCATCTTCATCATCATCAGGCTCATTTCTAAAGTCATTGTCCCCATAAGGATCCCCACCTTGGTCTATTAAACCGGGGATAACATTTGAACCGGATGTTTGTGGAAACGGTGCTTGTCAACCAGAACCGGGACTGTAATGACTGAATAATCCTGATCGCATTAGCTATCTCCTCGTCAGAAGGAACCGTGGGTTGTTTCGCTGTGGTTCCTGATGCTTTTCCTTCTTTTCTTGACCGCTATGGCCGGTTCAGCAGCCTTATCTGCAGTTTGTTTTTCTGAAATAGAGCTATCGCCCCCTTTCAGAGGGCAGCTCTCCCGGTTCATCCGGTTGGTCTGTGGCTGGATTAGCAGCCTTATCAGCCATTCTTTCCGACAGTCTTTTAAACCGTCTATCAAAGGTGGACTGCGGAAAGTTAGCACAAATCTCACAATCTGTCTGTAAGTGGTCAGACCCCAGACAGAATAAACAAGTTAAGTGTGCATCTGCTTTTACAAAAAGTTCCCCACACTCGGTACAGTGCTGGAAACCTGTGGGTCCTGTTTTCTTTTTAGTTTTCTGTGACATAAACCAGATCACCACACCGAAATAAAATCTTTTTTTTTGGTTACGCGAACTGACAGAAAAAAACAGGAGCCACCCCGGAATGAAAATAGAATACAATACCAGAAGTTACACCAGTTGAATTCAAATACAAATGAAACCAGGAGTTACCCCAGTTAAAACACAGATAAATGGAAAAAAAAAACCCGACTATACTGAGTAAGAACAGAAAAGATTAATTTAATTAGTAAAATAAATAGGAAGACTGTCGATTCCTCCTCGGCTGAAGAACCGGGAGGAAAGCGACTACTTACCCCTACTTGACTAAAATCTTAACAATTACTACCTGAAAACCAAGGACAGTGAAAAGGTTACCAATAAAATACATTTTACTAGTGAATAAACTGAGAAAATAAAGTTTCTTCAAGTGATGAAGGAGAGCTCTCTGGAGACGTCTTACTGAGGCAAGCGGAGTAAAGAATCTGACGGTTTAGAACTGTTTACCAGGGACAGTGATTTGAAAACCGAGCTCAAGCCTAGCATTCCATCATGTGCATAGGTCCTATTAACCATTTTGGCTCCGGAGCAGTCCTATGGTGAGACCATACTGCATAAGTCAGAATACAGTAAGATGTCCTGGGGGTTTGAACTGGCTCCAGAGCCACCAGGATGATCCATGCCTTGTCCTTCCTGGCTTTGAACAGCAATTTATGGATCAGCAGAAATGGAGGTAAGGCATACATGAGGCACGGGGTCCAGGGCCTCAAGAAAGCATCCCCCTGCAGTATTCCCTGCTGAGGTGGGCAGGCACAATACAACCTCAGCATTGTGTTCTCCCTGGAGGTAAACAGATCCACCAGAGTGGTGCCCCACTATGAGAACAGACTATCTCATGATGGACAGACCACTCCTGAGATACCTCGCCCACCCAGCTGAGGGCGTCCACCAAACGATTGGATACACCAGCCATATGGATGGCCAGAAGATCGGCGTTCAGGCTGAGCATGAGGGCCCAGATGCGGACAGCCTCCCTGCACAGAGGAAGGGCGTGCATGCCACCTTGTTTGTTTGGGTAGTAAATGGTCGCTGTGTTCTCCGTCTGGACCTGAACGACCTGACCCCAAATGTGTGGGAGCAAAGGCTGTCAGCATGTCGAACTGCCCAAAGCTCCAGCAGGTTGATGTGGCATCGACTCCTTAGGGGTCCAGAGTCCGTGGACCTGTGCTCCTCAGGAGGGCACCCCAGCCCAACAGTGAGGCATTGGTCATGATGGTGATTGTCGGTTCGGGCGGACAAATGGGATCTTCCTGCAGATGTTCCGGGACTAACCATCACTGGCGGCGTCCCACATCAACTGATTCACAGTGACCGGCTGGTCGAAGTGGCCCTTGCGCTGAGACCATTCACGGGATAGCTCTCACTTCAGAGAGCACATTCTCCACCAGGCCCAAAGGATCATGCTGGTGCATGCCACCATGAATCCCAGGAGACGCAGGAAATCCCAGGCAGGGCGCAACTGCCCAACCCGAAAAGTTCCAGCAAAGGAGGAGAGAACCTTGGCCTGCTATGCAGGGAGTCGAGCTCCGCCCCAATGAAGTGTATCACCTGTGAAGGTCCAAGCTTGGACTTGGCCTCGTAGGCCAAGGGACAAGCAGGTCTGGAGGGCCAGGTCCTGACTGCTCCACCTCCTTCCTGGAAGGACCTACCAATCATCCAGGAAGGGGTACACCTGGACCCCTCGACATCTCAGGTAGACTGCCACCAATGTAATGCACTTTGTGAAAACCCTGGGAGGTGAGGAGAGTTCAAAGGGCATGACCTGGAACTCACAGAGATTCCCCTCCGCTCAGAACTGAAGGAACTGTCGGTGGGATGGACAGATGGGAACATGAAAGAATGCATCCCGAAGAGCTAGGGAGCAGAACCAAATATTCTGCTCCAGGGATGGAATAATCCGAGATAGAGTGACCAGCAAGAGGAAGCAGCTGCTGTTAGAACTTTACTACTCTACTGGACTGAAGAACTAGAATTTTATTACTGGGAACTTCAATTTAGGGTAAAAACAAAAAAAAAAGAGCGTGTTTGTCTGAGTTGGGTGACCTAGGTAGCTTGTGGCAGAGAACAGCAAGAGGAAGAAGCTGCTGTTAGAATTTTACTGGGACTGTATCTCCCTTAGCCGGTTCCACTTTTATAGGCACAGGATTTGACTGACAACAGGAACTTCCTGTTTAGGAGCAGGAAGGGAGTGATCACAGAGGCACAAAAGACTCACCATCCTAGAAGGAAAACAGCAGCTTGCCATCACCCCCTAGCTGCTGGAGGTCTGACTCTGAGCAAGTAAGGAGGAGACTACTGAGGAATATTGGAACTTAATGTCCTAGAACAGGAAGATTAGGAGCTTTAAGGGCACAGTGGCAGTAGGAAAGTAGGGAAAAAGAAAAAAAAAATTATATAAAATAGAGAGAGGAAAGAGTAAGTATACAAAATAACAGTTAAGGGACCACATATAAGACATGATGGGAGTGGTGCAGTGCAGTGGCTGTGAAGCAGCAGTCTTCCGGGAGACTTTCTGGAGGATGCAGTTTTGTCTCATCTGCAGGCACCTCTCTGGGCTGAGGGAGGAGGTTTCTCATCTCCAGGCTGAGTTGGCCAGGATTTGGGGGACCTCCATTCCCACCCAGGGACCACCAGGGTCACTGCCGCTGCCTCAGAGGTTGCCAAGAAGGAGGAGCGGTTGGACCACAGTGGGCTCAGGGAGGGTGAGGGTGGTGGAACAGAGGCGCATCCCACCAGTTGTACCTCTCCACAAATTTTATGCCGTTCTGGCACACTGTGGTTCCTCTATGAAGGCACCCGCAGTGGAGACCAAGGAGGATGCTGGGAACCTCCACAAAGGAGACCCACAGGAGGGCGGCATGGGACTCTACAGGGGAAGGAAACAACTCCTGGTGGGGGACTCCATTATTAGGAGGGTAGAACTGGGGGAGAGGGAGGTAAGATGCCTGCCTGGTGCCATGGCTTGGAGGGACAGGGAGCTAATCTCAGGATCACGGGAGCAGCTGCACAGGTGAGGGAGTTGGATGTCACTGTCCACCTAGGGCCAAATTACCTGGCTGGGAAAGGGATCAGAGCAGTGCAGAAGGAGTTTGTGGAGTGGCCTTAGACAAGTAGCACGCACGGTAACCTTCTCGGAGGTGCTGCCTGTCTATGGCATGGGTGAGGCTAGGGCACTCCACACCATGGGATTTAATCAGTGGTTGAAAAACTGGTGCAGAGCTCAGGGTTTCGGCATCACTGGGGATTGGGGGTCCACCTGGAGGGATACAGGTATAAACTGGCGCGATGGTCTGCATCTGTCCAGGAGGGGAACCAGAATCCTAGATGATAGGTTTAAATGCTTCATTCGCAAGCATTTAAACTAGCCAAGGGGGGAGGCACTGAAAAGGAGAAAGGAAATCCTAGCCCCCCCCCAAAAAAAAAATCAGGTCAGTTAGTGAAGTAAACACAAAGACAGAGCAGTCGATATGGAGAAGGGCAGGGGTAAATGGAGAAAAAGACAAAGGCAGTAAGGATAGGGATGGGCAAAAAGGGATAAGGTCATTAAAAAATGGAGGGTAACGAGTACCAATGCCCGTAGTCTAGGTAACAAGCTCCCTAAACTGGTGGCCTTGATGGAAGAGGGATGCCTGGATATCGTGGCAGTCACAGAAATATGGTACACAGAGAACCATGACTGGGATGTCAACATACCAGGGTACACAATCTACAGGAGGGACAGGGAGGGTTGAAGAGGAGGAGGAGTAGCTCTCTATGTAAGGGAAGGGATCAAAGCAACGGAACTAAAGGGTAAACAGGGAGGAGAGGAGGCACTGTGGGACTCTCTGGAGACTGGAAATGGCACCACAATCCGCACAGGGGTCCTGGACAAGGAATTGATAAAAGGCATCCTTAGGATGGCAGAGAAAGGGGAGATATTGTTGATGGGGGGACCTCAATATGCCAGATGTTAACTGGAGCACCTTTGCTGCAGCCACATCCAAGAGCAGGGCCATTCTTGATGCCCTACAGGGTGCATGCCTCAGACAGCTAGTGTTGGAACCCTACGCTGGGAGGGAGCAATCTTAGACCTGGTACTCAAATGGGGATGGAGTGAGGATCTCAGATCTAGAAGTGGGTAGCCATCTGGGAACAAGTGACCACCAAACAGTGTGGTTCACGATAAAACTCAGCTGTAGAGTCAAGCTCATACAAAAGTGAAGGTACTGGACTTCAGGAGAGCTGATTTTGTCAAAATGGGAGAGTGCCTCAAAAAAGCACTAGCAAACAGGCAAGAAGGTGGAGTGGAACAACAACGGGGAAACATCAAAACTGCCATCACAGAGGCAACAAGCCTTTGTGTGAAGGAAATAAACAAATCAAACTGAAAGAAAAAAATCACTATGGTTCTCAAAGTTTTAAGTGGCAGGGAAGATTAGGGAGAAAGAGAGAAAATTCAGGAAGCATAAGGAAACACAGAAGGAGCAGAATAGATAACTGTACCAGTTAAAGGAGAAGAAAGTAGGGAAGGCAGTCAGAATAGCAAAGGCCCAAACTGAGGAAAAGATAGCCAACTTTGTTAAGAAGGGATAAAACATTTTATAGGTACATTAGGGAGAAGAAAGGCTAAGGAGGGATACTAAGTTGAATAAAGAGGAGGTGGGTGGGCAGAGGGACAGCGAAAAATGAAAATTACGTACCTACCGTAATTCTTGATCTTCTTGGACGAGTCTCCACCACTCATTCACACTAGTGGGATTAGCGCCGGAGGCACTAGGACCCATCGGGAGCAAACTTTTTGCTGGAGGGTCGGCGCGAGAGATGGTGCCGCGAGGAACGGCGCCAAGAGCAGCGGCTCGAGCGGCAATCACTATCTCGGCGACGACCCTCCAACCGCCTCAGTACCTTTTTTACCAAGGAGGTGCAGCGCAACTAACGTAAAGAGTAAATCTAACCCTTAAAAACGGACATAAGACAGTCCGTACGACCCGTGTAACAAGGGTCAGCAAAGAAGTCTTCACGGCCTAAAGATTTGAGGGAGTGAAGACCAACACAGCGGTGAGCTCGGGGGATGGAGGGAGGTAGGATGAGTGGGAGACTCGCCAAGAAGATCAAGAATTACGGTAGGTACGTAATTTTCATATCTTCCTGACATAAGTCTCCACCACTCATTCACACTAGTGGGAGAGTACCAAGCTGATAATCCCCAAAAGGGCAGCAGGAGAGCCAGAGCTCACGCGACTAAGATAGAAGTCCATTAAGGATAGTTCTGCGAATGCGAATGCCGCCTGGCATGAACATCCAGTGCATAATGCTTAACAAGGTATGCACTGAGCTCCAGGTATGGCGTTGCAGATATCTGCAATTGGAACATTGCGCATTTCGCTAGGGATGCCGCGACTCGCTCTAGTAGAGTGAGCGTATACATTACCTTCTAATTTAACTTGAGCCATGGAATAGCAATGTCAAGGCATGCCACTAACCATGATGAGATGCATCTGATAGCGACAGGTTGACCCAGCCGGGTGTCGCTGAAAGAAACAAACAGTTGCTGAGTCTTCATAAAATTCTTGGTTCTATCTAAATAGAACCGCAAGGCTCTCTTAACATCCAAGGAATGAAGAGATCGCTCCCTTCATTTTGGAAATTAGCAAGTAAGAGGAAGTACCAGAGGTTGGTTTAGATGGAATTCTGACACAACCTTGGGAAGAAATTTAGGATGAGTACGGAGAACTACCTTGTTTTATGGAATACAGTATGAGAGGTCCGTAACCAGGGCATGTATCTCAGAGACCTCATGGCTGAGGTAGTGGCCACCAGGAAGGCAGTCTTCCAGGTAAGAAATTTTAGCTCACAGGTAGCTAGGGGTTCGAAGGCTTTGAGTGAGCATGTCCAGCACCAGGTTAATGTCCCAGGCTGCAACTGGATGCTTAACAGGGGTCTGGATGAAGAATCTCTTAAGAAATCTCTTCACTATAGGTAACTGAGCCAGAGTCAAGGAAGAAACCGCCCATGGAACGCTGAGATGGCACTAAGGTGAACTTTAACTGTGGAGTACTGGAGACCTGAGTTTGATAGGTCCAAAAGATACTCCAGAACCTTGTCAGGAGGACAGGAAAAGGGATTCCAAGAGGACTTTGCACTCAAGAGAGAAAACGCTTCCATTTGGAAGCGTACTGCTGGGTGGCTGGCTTCCGAGCAGCCAGAAGGATGTCTGAGACTCTACGAGAGACGTTGAACCGATTCACTTCTACCTCTTCAGGAGCCAAGCATGAAGGTGAAGTGATTTCAGGTGGGATGGACCAATGAACCTGAGTCAAAAGATTGATTTGCAAGGGAAGTGGTCTCGAGAGGCTGCCAACATACTGTTGAGTAGAGGAAACTATAGTTGCCGAGGCCAGGAGGAGCAATGAGAATCATTTTGGTCCCCTGAGACTCGAACTTGAGGAGTACTCTCTGATTAGAGGAAGCGTGGAAAGGCGTAAAGAAAGCGCTTGTCCACCGCAGCCTGAATGCATCCTGACAGAAAATGCCAGGCCCTGGATTTCTGGAGCAGAAGAGAGGCAGTTTTGCGTTGAGTGGGGATGCAAAAAGGTCCAGGTCTGGAGTCCCCCACTCTTCGAACAGTGACCGAGCTACGGCTGGATCGAGAGACCACTGTGAGGGTCTGCCTGCTCTGCTGAGGTGATCTGCTAGGTCGCTTTGTATACCTGGCACATAAACCGCTTGAATCAGAGACTTGTGCCAAGCACCACTCCCACACCCTCATTGCTTCCCTGCAAAGGGGATAAGAATGAGCACCGCCTTCCTTGTTGATGTAATACATCACAGCTTTGTTGTCCGCTTGAAGGAGAATGTTCTGTGACAAAGGATATCCTTCAGAGCTCGGATCGCATAGAGGACCGCTCTCATCTCCAGGACATTTATGTGGAGATGAGTTTCGAACTGAGTCCACACACCTTGAGTGTGGAGGGAATGACAGTGAGCTCCCCATCCCATTAGTGATGTGTCTGTGGTGATGGAGATCTGATGATCCGGGGGAGCAAAGGGGAACCCTTCCAGGAGATTGCTCTCTTGAGACCACCAGGTGAGAGACCTTCGAAGGGGCTCCGTCACCTTGATGGGATAAGACTGGGGGTGAGAGGTCGGAGACCACTGAGTGGACAGCATCCATTGGGTGGTTCTCATGTGCAACCGGGCCAGGGGTACAGTGAACACCGAGGACGCCATGAGACCCAACATGCGTTGCATCGAGAGAGCTGTAACCGATTGGTTCTCCCCGATGTAACGGGCCATCCGAGGGATATCGAGTCTTCTGTCCTCTGGAAGGAAAGCCTTCGCGGAAGAGGTGTCTAGAAGCGTCCCTATGAAAAGGAGCCTCTGGGAGGGCTGCAGTTGTGATTTTTTTCAAATTCAGCAGAACTCCCATGGACGTAAGAAGACGAGAAGTCGTTTGCACGGCTTCCAAAGTCCCTTGGCTAGAATGGCTTGCTAGAAGCAATCGTCCAGGTAGGGAAACACTGGAGTCCGATTTTCTGAGATGCGCAGCGAGAATTGTACAACACTTTGTAAAACTCTCATGGGCGCCGAGGATAGCCCAAAGGGCAGGACTCTGAACTGATAATGCTGACCCAAAGCTACAAACCTGAGGAACTCTATGTGTGGTCGGTGGATTGGGATATGCTGGTAAGCGCCCTGCATATCCAGGGAGGCCAGCCAGTCGTGTTGATGCAGCAAGGTAACAGGGTACCTAGGGAATTATTTTGAATTTCTCCTGGGGAGAAATTTGTTTAACTTTCTGAGGTCTAGAATGGAGCGATTCCCCTAGATTTCTTTGGAACCAGAAAGTAATGGAGTAAACCCTGTGTTTCGCAGATGCGGGGGCACCAGTTCTATTGCCCTGTTGTTTAGAAGGCCCTGGATCTCGGTGGTGAGGAGGTCTGACTGAGAGACCGACAACCTGGGTTGTCGCCTGGGAGGACATTCGGGGTTTCAAGAAATTGAGAGAATAACCTCGCGAATTATCCGAAGGACCCATTTGTCCGGGTTATGGACTTCCACTGGTTGTAGAAGTACATCAGACGACCTCCCACCGGAGGAGAAAGTTCCACCGGCAATGTGGATGGAACTTGGGCCAGCAATATAAGGTGGCTTGGGGCTTTAGGTCCCTGCGCTTTCTGCTGCGTCTTCCTTTGAGGTTGGGCAGGTTGGCTTTTATGGAAGCTTCCTCTGCCTCGAAAGGACTGACGACTATGAAACTGACGTCTGTTCACATGCCCCCGAGAGGGGGTAGTCTGGCCAACTTAATGGCCGATCTAGTCTTCTGAGTAGCCTCTAAGGCTTGCTCCACCTGAGGGCCAAAAAGATAGGAGCCATCAAAAGGCAGCGCCATTACCTGCTGCTGAGCATCATTCGTGAAGCCAGAAGTACACAGCCAGGAATGGCGCCGAGTACAAATACCTGTGGCTGCTGAGCGAGAAGCAGTGTCGAAAGCGCCCACGGCGGTTTTGACCTGTTGGTTATTGGACTCAATACCTCTAATAACGGTCAGAAGAAGCTCTGACTTGGAGTCCGAATCTGGAAGAGCTTCAGCCATTCTTTTTCATAGAGTGCCACAGGATATACTCATACTGAGAAAAATAGCCTTGATAACTGGCAACACGCATACTTAGAGTGGAGGCAGCAAAGACTCTTACCTAATGTATCAATCTTACGAGACTCTTTGTTAATAGGTCGAGCTGTAGTAGTTTGAGGAAGAACGACCTTGTCATTCTCTGCCAGGACTACAACAGGATCCGCAGGCTTGGGATGCCAAAATTGGACGATCCTTGGGAGCTGAATACTTTATCAATGGATTTAGCCACTGAGGGAATAAGAGCAGGATTATTCCAAACCATTTGAGACAGCTCAAGGAAGGCTGGATCGGAGGAGTCAAACTGTGGGATCTCCAAGCATGAAGATACTGGAGTCTTAATATCTTCCCAGGATCGATGTCTGTAGTCTGAGAGAAAGAGTGATCTCAGGTTCTTCAACAGAGACTTAAAGGACAGGTCCTCACCACAGGCTCTGTAGCAAAGAAAGATCCTGTTTCCTCCACTTCATCACCCAACCGAAGTCTGGGTCAGGCTCAACATCATCTCCTGATGGTCCAGGAAGGACTGTTTGGACAGGAAAGGAGTGAAAATTAGGAGAGGAGGAAATAGCAGAGAAACAAGGAGAGTCCCCGAGGGCCCCCAGTGCCGAGAAGGCAAAACGGGTTGAAAACGGCACTGCGGAGGGGCACGGCGCTCAAGAGGCACGCTGGATCGCAGCGCCCCGCGCACCGCGAGAGCACACGGCGCCGATGCCGCCCGACCAAGCGGCACCGCTGACGGCACTGCCAGACCAAGCGGTGCCACTGACGGCGCCGCCAGACCCAACGGCACCGCAGGCGGCGCCGCGAGACCACCCGGCGCCGCGGATGGCACCGCAAGGCCCAGCGGCACCGAAAACGGCGCCGACAAGCCAACAGACCCCGTGGAAGGCGCCAGGAACACCCCAGGAACCTGGAAAGCTAGAGAAGGAAAAAAAACAAGAGATTAGGCATCGGTGGGCCCCTGCACCGCAGCCATGTGAGGGGGAACACTCAAGCCGGAGTCGCTGGCAATCAAGAAGAGCGGCAGCGACTAGGAAGGTCCAACTGCCCTACCTGATCGCCGGAGGAGCCCGAGGGCTCCGTGGCAACCGAGCCAGGCAGAAGAACCAACCTCCGAGCCCATCGCTCCATAAGAGCGGCCCACTGATGAAACTGCTCATCTGGAGCCCTACCTATAGGCGGGGAGGGGCTCCGATGTCGAGGACGACGGTCACCGGAAGTTGGCGACTCCGAAGAAGGAGACCGGCAACTAGCTACGATAACCGATTGTCGACGCGCAGACATACCAGAGGGCTAATCGAAAGTGATGCTTCTTTTTGACCTGGGGCCAAGAAGAGCTCAAGGCGAATGGTGCCGAGAATGCGACCGCTTATTTTATGCTGACGGGACGGCCCATCCCCCGGCATCGGACTGACCGCTGTCGGAACCCAGCTGAGGAGAAGGAGGCTGACCGACCCAGCCCGCTGACTGAACAGCTTTCATACAAGTCTCTCACCGCCACCTGACCTGCTCATGGTCGACCATTCAGTAGGCCGAGACTTCTTCAAGTAAGTTAAATTTAAAATATTAGAAAAATTTAACGAAAATAGAATAAAATTAACAATACTACTATCGTGATAATGTTACAAAAAATAAACTGAAAACTATGCGCTAGTTTGAAGTTTGACTCCCGACAGGCGAGCGACGTTGTCACTGAAGCGCACTCGACGGCGGGAAAAAAGGAACTGAGGCGGTTGAGGGTCATCGCCGAGATAGCGATTGCCGCCGAGCCACTGCTTGCAGCGCCATTTCGCGGGGCGCTGCTCGCGGGCGCCATCTCGCGCCGACCTCCAGCAAAAGTTTGCTCCGATGGGTCCTAGTGCCTCCGCGCTAATCCCACTAGTGTGAATGAGTGGTGGAGACTTATGTCCAGGAAGATGCAGGGATACTGAATGAACACTTCTGCTCAGTATTCACAAAGGAAGAGGAGAGGTACCCAATCCAGTCAATAGATGCACTCTGGATTGGGGTTGATATCAGTCCTTTCACAGAAGAAAGGGTTCTGAAAGAACTCCTAAAACTGAAGGTGGACAAAGCAATGGGGCCTGCCGGGATTCACCCCAGGATTCTAAAAGGACTAAGGGGAGAACTAATAACACCACTGACTACCCTTTTAACAAATCATGGGAGGATGGTGTGGTACCTGAGGAGTGGAGGAGGGCAGGTGTGATTCCTCTTCACAAAAGTGGGAGCAAGACAGAAGCAGAAAACTACAGACCTGTCAGTTTGACCTCAGTGGTAGGGAAAATCATGGAATCACTTTTGAAGGAAAGAACTGTTGAGTACCTAGAGGTCAATGGAGCACAAGACGCAAGGCAGCATGGCTTCACAGCAGGAAGGTCATGTCAGACCAATCTAATTGATTTCTTTGACTGGGTGACCAAAGTAGCAGACCAGGGAGGGGCTGTGGACATGGCCTACCTAGACTTTAGCAAGGCATTTGACACAGTCCCGCACAAAAGATTAATAAACAAATTAGCCAGCCTGGGAGTGGGTGTCAGGGTGGTATCCTGGGTAAAACATTGGCTGGACAACAGGACACAGACGGTAATAGTAAACAAGTCCACAGTGAAGAAAGGGGGGTTACTAGTGAGGTACTGCAGGGTGCAGTACTGGGTCCAGTCCTTTTTATTGTCTTTATAAGTGACATTGCAGAGGGACTGGAAGGAAAGTATGTCTCTGCAGATGACACAAAGATCTGCAAAAGGGTTGATACACAAGGTGTGGTGGAAAGGATGAGAAGGGACTTGGCAAGGTTGGAGGAATGGTCAAATTTATGGCAGCTAGATTCAATGCAAAGAAGTGCAAAGTAATGCACCTGGGAAACAAAAACCCAGGGAAGAGCACACAATGGGGGGGTGAGATACTGACAACAACAAAGGTGGAAAGGGACCTGGGGGTAGTCATATCAGATGACCTAAAGGTGGGCAAGCAATGTGAGAGGGCAGCAAGGAGGGCTGGGGGGATACTGGGATGCATAGGGAGAGGCATCACCAGTAGAAAACAGGAAGTTGTTATCCCTCTGTACAGACAGTTGGTGAGACTACATCTGGAGTACTGCATACAGTTCTGGATACCCCATCTCCGCAAAGACATAGACAGGGTGGAGGCTGGCCGGAGGACGGCAACCAAAGTGGTGCAGGGCCTGCACCAGAAGACATATGAAGAAAGATTAAAGGAGCTTAATATGTATAGCCTCGAGGAAAGGGAGAGGGATGACATGATAGAAACTTTCAAGTATCTCAAGGGAATCAACAACGTCCAAGAGGGTAGCATCTTTCAGAAAAAAGAGATGTGCAAGAAATGAAAATTACGTACCTAGAAACATAGAATTTGACAGCAGATAAGGACTGCTTGGCCCACCCAGTCTGCCCATTTCCCTACCTACTGGATAAGCTGCAGATCCTAGTTAACCAGCAGCCTACTTCTTCCTACCCCCACCCCCTAGAATTGCCTTATGACTGTCCCATGCATGCTTGAATTCCACCACTGTTTTTGACTCCACAACCTCCTCTGGAAAGCGCTCCATGCATCCACAGCCCCTCTGTGAAAATACTTCCTTAAATTACCTCTGAGCCGCTCTATCTTCAAATTGTGACCCTTGTTCTTGCACACCCTTTTTTTGAAAGATGCTACCTCTTGGACTTTGTTGATTCCTTGAGGTACTTGAAAGTTTCTATCATGTCCCCTCTCCTCCTTTCCTCGAGGCTATACATATTAAGCTCCTTAAGTCTCTCTTCATATGTCTTCTGGTGCAGACACTGCACCATTTTAGTTCCTCCTCTGGACAGCTTCCACCCTGTCTATGTCTTTGCAGAGATTGGTCTCCAGAACTGCACGCAGTACTCCAGATGGGGTCTCACCAGCTGTCTGTACAGAGGGATAATAACTTCCTGTTTTCTACTGGTGATGCCTCCCTATGCATCCCAGTATCCCCCCAGCCCTCCTTGCTGCCCTCTCACATTGCTTGCCCACCTTTAGGTCATCTGATATGACTACCCCCAGGTCCCTTTCCATTCTTGTTGTTGTCAGTATCTCACCCCCATTGTGTACTCTTCCCCTGGGTTTTTGTTTCCCAGGTGCATTACCTTGCACTTCTTAGCACTGAATCTAAGCTGCCATACATTTGATCATTTCTCTAACCTTGCCAAGTCCCTTCTCATCCTTTCCACCCCACCTTGTGCATCGACTCTGTTGCAGATCTTTGCGTCATCTGCAGAGAGACATACTTTTCCTTCCAGTCCCTCTGCAATGTCGCTTATAAAGACATTGAAGAGGACCGGTCCTAATACTGAACCCTGCGGTACCCCACTAGTAACCCCCCTTTCTTCAGAGTGGACTCCATTTACTATTACTCTCTGTGTCCTATTCTCCAGCCAATTCTTTACCCAGGCTGTCATCTTGGGACTCACTCCCAGGCTGGCTAACTTGTATATTAATCTTAACCTACTGTAATTCTGATCTTTCTGAGTATCTTCACCATTCATCACCTTTGGGTTCTGGCCAGAGGTCACGACCCCGCGGGAGCTCTTTTTTTTTTGGATGGGCGGAGTCGACGCACCATCGGCGCAGTCCTGGAGGCTGACGCACTGCGTGGTGCTCACGGATTGGCCGTTAGGTGTTGTCGACTCTGACCTCCCGCCAGTTCTGAGTCGCCGTAGAGTAAGAAAGGGTTGGGAGGGAAGGAGGGAGGGACAAGGAAGTCCAAGGGACAGACAAAGGAAAAGATATATAAACTAAAAGGAGAAATAAACGACTCGGAGGACAGAATAAGTTTGAAAACTAAGGGGATTGGGTAGGGGCCCCAATCTCTGGAAGCAGAAAAGGAGGAGTCAGGGAGGGTTAAGGAATTTAGAGATAAGGATGTTGGGGGAGACACACCTGGAACCTTGACCTGTCTCCAGATTGTATAGGAACTGCGAAGGAGTAGCCAAAAGACTAACTGACAGAATTCAAGGCACAGAATCACTGGTAAAGCTCCAACATAAGCAGAATCTGCTATTCTGGAAGAAAAGACTGGATACAGGGATACCGCCCCCAGAAAAAAAGAATTTTGTGTAAGAAACCAAGTTTCTAAATTAAATCGAGGCTGTGTCCAAAGGACAAGGAAATTAAAGCAAGCTGATGGGGAGAAGGGGAGCGGGAACAGAAAAGAGGGCAACTACCAACCCCCACCCCACAGGCACTGAAGAAGGAGTGCCCCCCATCCTGACCACTCTACCCCTAGAGAGAATTATCCCCTTATGTGTCCCAAGTCACCCCACTCCTGACTAACAAAAAGGAGGGGGGCAAGGGAAAGGGCACAGAGAGGGAGGGGGACCCAGAGACTGAGGCCCCAAGGGGATGGAGGGTGGGACTGTGATGAATGGTGAAGATACAAAGAAAGATCAGAATTACGGTAGGTGCATAATTTTCATATCTTATCTGTGTCAATCGTCACCATTCATCACCTTGGGGTGCGTGCTGAGCCCCCCCAAAGGGGGCCCTAACCCTAAAGGACTAAGTCCCTTAGCTCGCAGTGGGTGGCACACCAAGAGAGAGACAACCTTCACGGGTCTGGAGAGGCCCGGGAGTGGGGACAGTGAGACGAGGACTCCTCGGAAGGAGTAGGAAGTTGTCCCGAAAGACACCATCTCACCATACGGGAGAAAAGATGGGTTATCTGGTAGGGGAGGAAATCACCCTACACTGGGCCAAGGGTGACAACCAGGAAAGACGCAGCCATGCCATCCGCCTAGTGCAGATCACTGTCCCTACGACCCTGGAAGCTACCTTGTTGGCGTCATAAGATGCTCTCGCTTGGTGCCTTGTTAGCTCCAGGCCACTTGCAGAGAGTGCAATGGCTTGTCTGGTTACCTCTGTGTCAGGCATAGCAGCTAGGAGTTTACCTAACCTAGACCACAGGAACCTATCATAGATAGCATAGTGGGCCTGATGTGCTGAAATAGAGAGCAGCAACCATGCCGAGTAGAACGTCCTCCTCCCCCAGAAGTCAAAATCCATAGAATCTTGATCTGGGGGCCAGTCACGGTGAGAGGCATGAAGCCCATCAGGAGTGTACAGCTGCATCAATCCTGACTGAGGATGAGGCAAGAACCTGGAGACTCCGGGGTGGGGGGGCGCACAATACTTCTGGCAGAGATCCCTAGGGGCTGGGACTCCAGAAAAGGGTCTTTGCCAGAAACGCAACAATGCATTCTGAAAGGGAGCAGGCCAGGGGGGCACTACAAGGGTGTCCGCACTGAAATCACGTAGAAAGGCACGCGTCAAGTGCTCTGGATTGTGCTGCGTGGGAGGGGTGTTGTGCAGGTCCTCCAACATCCTCACGAGGAATCGCTGATACTCTGTGAGATCAGAAGCTGGGGAGATGTGGACAGACGGTTCCTCTCCTCCAGAAGAGGGGGATGAGGAGTCAGGGGACCTCAAGAGTTCAGAAGCAGGCTGCTCAGGGGGAGGTTGAAAAACCTGTCTGTCCATAGCCCTGACATAAGCGGGAAACTGAGCAGCCACCGCCCTGAACTGCTTCCAGGAGAAGAGGACCAGTAGGACCAAGAATACCTGAGAGCGCAGGAGAATGTGGCAAAGGAGAGGGGCCAGAGCCGACAACAGGAATTGGCTGTCCTCCGCCTGGGCTAGGGAGCGCACCTGGAGCCCCAAGAGAAGAAGGAGCTCTGGAAAACTCCACAGCCGACAGCTAGTCAACCAAACTGAAATTCCCTGAAGAATCCCCTCGTGAAGGGACTGGGGCCATGAAAGTCCAAAAGGATGGTCCCCCACCTCCAAAGAACAGGGCCCTCTCAAGGAAACCGAAAGGGAAAGGCGGGGATCCGCACTACGACTTTTCCCAGAGCCCGAATGGGTTCCAGAAAAAGGTTGTCGCATCAAACCCATACCCCTCGACCCCTCGGAATCCAAAAGTGCCCTTCTCCTCAAAAGAGCCAGCCTAGGCAGCTGGCAACCCTGGTCAGCCCCTGAAGGGGCTATCCAGGGAGAAGCACCCTCCCCTCCTGTGGGTGCTCCAACTGACCCTAAAGTTGGGCGATCCAGGCACACCACCTGAGAGGGTACCACTACTTAGGGGTCAGAAAATCCACTGAGACCAGGCTGCAGAGCAATGGTGGTCTGCACCACTGTCTGCTGGTCAGCACCCCGACCCTGGTTCCGGGAGCAACTGTTCTCTCCTCAGAAAGGGACTGGTTCCGGCCTGTCGAGGACACTACCAAGGTGTCCACATGAGCGACCAACTCCAAAAAGTCAGACTGTCTGTCTGACTTAGAATCCGATTCCCCCTCCGAGGAGGTGGAGACCGAAGTTCTGTGCCAAACGGTGCATGGACGCCCGCTGCAGTCCCGACTGAAAGGGACAACAGACCGAGTGACTGCACCAGAGTCGGTGCAGAGACTCAACTGCACCATGAACGGTGCGAGAAGAAGACACAGCGCCGACAACGGCAGCAGCATCGAGCCGAGCCTGTCACGGGCGACATCCCATCCCATGGTGCTGCAAGCAGCGCCGAGGCCAGAGACTGTGTCGACGACGGCCCGGACCGACTTCGCGCCGAGGTCACACAACCCGACGGGCGCCATCCTGACCTCGGGCGCGCCGATGACTGCTCCGACCGCACACTGAACCCCGCCAGCACTGTGCCCTTGCCCAACGCCGCAAGTGGCTCCAGAGCTGGACACGGTGCTGTGCTCAACCACGGCGCCACGAGCAGCGCCAAGGCAACAAACAGCAAAGGGTGGCACCGTAGAGTTTCCCACGGCGCCATCAGCACCATCGGCGCCGAACGGTCAAGTGCAGCAACGGCACCAAGCAACGGACTGGCACCAACAACGGCACCATCAGGCTCATGGCACCGCCAACAGCGCCGAGGGCTCAAGATAGCGCCGAGAACAGCGCCGACCCAGGTTTTCTGAGGGTACAACACCGAGGGAGCATTCACCCCCGAACGGGCGATTGCCAAGGCAGTGCCTCCCGTCCGTCCCCCAAGGGGAATGGACTGGGCCTCCTGCACCACAGAATGGGCTTCTGCAATGACGAGGCTACTAGAAGCAGAAGCCCCCCTCCTTCTCGATCCATACAGAACCGGGAGGGGACCCGGAGGAAAGGCCGAGAGAACATGGCCTGGCCCGACAAGTGCGTGCCCGTCCCCCGAAAGTTGGCAGAGCTCATCCAACTTTCCACGCGCATTGTTCTATGACACAACGGTCCATGGAGAAGCAGGCATCGCACAAATCCATGTCGTGTAGTGGGCCAAGACACGCGAGGCAACAGTCATGCTGGTCGGTGACGAAATACTTACGGCCGCACGGGCACCGAACATAGGGGCCGTCCCATCTTCATAGTTTTCCTGCCTCCCAACAGAGACATGACCTACGGAAACAAAACACCAAACAAGACCCGTCACAAAATAAAAGAAGGAACAGTCTTATCAGGCGACGTTGAGTGGAGCGAAAACTGAACCGGCAGGAAAGATTTGACTTGACGGAGTCGACGTACTACGATATCGGAGCCGAGAAGGCTTCAAGAAGTTCAACAGGCTTCTCATGCAGTTTTTCAGAGCTACCCACAAGGTGCGACCTCAATGGCGGGAGAGCGGAGTTGACAACACCTAACGGCCAACCCGCAAGTGCCACGCAGTGCGTCGGCCTCGAGGGCAGCACAGAGGGTATGTCTACTCCACCCATCCAAAAAAAAAAAAAAAAAAAAAGAGCACCACAGGGTCGTGACCTGCACCTAGAACCCAAAGGTGATGAATGGTGAAGACTGACTCAGATACAATCAAGGGGGCACAATTTGAATATAGAGGGGACGGCTCAGAGGTAATGTGAGGAAGTATTTTTTCACGGAAAGGGCTGCAGATGGATGGAACAGCATTCCTGAGGAGGTCATGGAGTCAAAACAGAGGGGAATTCAAGGATGTATGGGACAGACATAAGACAATTCTAGTGGAGGTAGGAGGAAGTCGGCATTGGTTAACTAGGATCTGCAGCTAACCATTAGGTAGGGAAATGGGTAGACTAGGTGGGCCAAGCAGTCCTTATCTGCCATCAAATTCTATGTTTCTATGACTACCTTGAAGGTGCACGACCGAGGAACTTGTTCAGGTCGTGTTGATATAAGATGGGGTGCCAGCCCCCGTCCACTTTGGGACCAGGAAGTACCTAGAGACAAACCCTGAGCTTACTGTAGGGTCTGGGACTTCAGCCACTACCTCCTTCTGGAGTAGCTGGGCAATGTCTTCCCAAAGGGCTGACAGCATGTCGGCGGACACCATGTCCTCCCATGGAGCATGGGCCCGGCATGACAGGTAAGCTTTGAACTCTATAGGCAGACCCTAACCAACCACTTCGAGGACCCATCTGTTCATGGTGACAGCAGACCAGGTGAAAAGAAGGTGGCGAGTCGGCCCTCCCACAGGAGGACCCAGGGGAAACAGAATGGGTATGGGGGAGGCACCTCCCAGCTCAACACTGAGCAGGCTTGGAGGCGGAGAAGGAACCAGCTGAGGAAGCAGCGGGGCCTAGACCACATGGTTTGTGGATGACTAAAGCAACCAACTTTAACCAAGGACACCAAGCCTGGGAATGCTGCCTAGCTGGGGCTGGGGCAGATTGGCCACAGGGCAGAGAGGGCTGAAAGGGCTTCTTTCTCTGAAGCTTGGAGCCCTTGGGATCCCTCTGGGTGGAGGTGACAGAGTCTAGGTGGCAGTGGACTTCACAATCTGAGTGAGGTGTCAGTCTACCCCCAGCCTGAATAAGTTGGTGCACAAGAAGGGACATCTGCCAATTTGTGCTGGGTGTCTGCCATAAAGATACAACCACAGCCAAGGTTGCCAGGGACCGGCACAGGAATCGCCAATGTCCATGGCCATCTGGAGCTGCTGTCTGGTCACTGCTCAGCCCTGGTCCCGGACTTGCTTGACTGTGGTCTGTAAGTCAGCCTGGAGCTGAGGAATCACTTCATCGGAGTGCTGAGTAAGGTATGAGCAAAATGGGCCATCAAAGGGCTGAACTCACCTACCGAAGGCCGTGAGAAGAAGATGCACAGAACTTTTTGGCCAAGTGATCCAATTTCTTGGATATTTTTTTTTTTTTTTTTTTAAATCGGGAGCTTTGTCCACATCCCCAACATTGCCGGTATGCCAAAAGACCAAGTCAGCCACCAGACCCTCGGCCAAGGGATGTCTGGTGAAATCTGGTAGGGAACCCACAGAGATAACATACTTTTGGGCCACATGAGTCGACAGCACATGGCAGGAGGCAGGGTGCTGCCAAACCTATAGAGCAGGGTCAAGAATGGCCTTGGCAACCGGGAAGGCAATGCTTGGGGAGTCACCTTGGTCGAGAGTTTGGATCAAGGGATACTTGGCCCGTTTTTGGACAGGCTCCATCTGTATTCTGGTAGACTCCAAAATTAAATGGAGCAAGCCCCCAAAGGGAGTAGGACCGCGCTCATAGACACATCTTCCCCTGATTAGACGTCCACTGGACAGGAAAGCAGGGAGGAGCCATCAGACTCCGAGGATTCGCCAAAATGCAGTTGCCCTTCCCGAATCCCCACTGATTCTGTGGGGCCTATCGGGAGTAACAGCGACAGACAGCTGACGAGGAAGCCCAGGAGTGGTATGGGCATCTTTAATAGGGGGACCATCCTTCGGCTGCTCAGGAGGCAGCTCCACCGTGATGGGCAGAGAGGTCAGAATAAGCAGAGATGGGGCAGGCTGGGGCCTTGGTGGCGGAAACCATGGCAGAGCCTGGGTGGGAGTCGGAATCGGCTTAACCCTGGAGAGCATGAGCTGTTGCCACATTAACTCCTCATAATGATGATGCATCTTGCGTCACAGCTTCTCCTCACATGAGGAGGACGAAAAAGGGAAGGAATAACGGTGGCGCCACCTGCCTGAGTGCCAAGAGTAAGAGCGCCGACGTAGGCGAGGGCTGCTTAACTCTGGGCTATGGAATCTTAACCTCGACCCAACGGCAAGAACGGGAGAAAACTGGCAAAAGCTGAGGGACCGCTGAGGTATCAGGATCCAGAGGGTTAGGGAGCAGATCAGCAGGCTGGTCTGACCCTCCCTGAGAGGTGATAGGCAGGACCAGAGTCCTAGAGAGTGAGGTATCAACCTCATCCTGGAATAACGCGTTGACCGGTTCAAGAAAAATCTTGACAGGTTGGTCGATGTGCGTCTTGGCCGACAGGCCCAACGGGGAGACCATGGAGCCAGTGGCCTGGACCAAGTATCAACTGAAGTCAAAGCTCCAAGGAAGCACAGGAATCTGAGGCCTCAAAAGCCGCAATCCAACGATCATTAACAAGACCTTTCTTAGTCTCCTTTTGAAGACTTAAGAGGATTTGGTGCCCTTAGAGGGACCCTGACTTTGAGTGGGAAGGGACTGGTACAAATCCTGAAATGCCCCCATAAAGGTGGCGTCAAAGGAAAGCGACACAAAAGCCGAAACTGAAGAGGCATGCACTGCGGCCTGAGCCACCACCTCCTCAAAGGTCGCAAGTTGTTCAGCGGACCCCGCAGCTGCAGAGACCAGCCGGTGGGCATCTTTTGAGCAAATGGGAGGGTCCCATTCATCTGGGCATCCAAGAAGGAGTTGAGTGTGCCAGTCCTCCAAAGTAGTAGGATGCAGGGTGCGGCACAGGCCATAAGCCTGGGGAACGCGTGAGGCCTAGATAGTAGACGATGAGGTATGCAGATCCATCCAGGACATCTTCTACCAGCAGTCGATCGCTTGAAACTGGGCACTGATTTTGAGTCATCCATGCCCACAAGAGTTTTGAATGAATTCAAAAACAACTTGAAGATGGTGGTTTTTATTGTTTCTGAAAGCAAAAGGCCTACTCAACACAGAGCGATATGAGGGAATCTTCCCTTCCGCTGGAAAGGAAGATCTGACGTCACGGGTGGTGCTGAGGAAGTTACCACCCGTGGGTAGGAGAAGCCAGCTTGAAGACCCTTCCGGACCATTCTCAAAGGAAAGGAATCTCTACCAGAAGTGTGGATAAGTACACCATATCCACACCCCTAGAATGGAGGTCCCAGATGCAGGATGCCCCTGAGAAAGGTACAGGACACAGCCAATTGAGCCACGGTGCGACCGCCCACAGGCTCATGAAAGACAGAGATAGCTGAAAGGTACACCTTGAGGGAGTACTGGAGACCAGAGTCCGAGAGAGGTATCAGGTAGTCCAGAATCTGGCTCCCCGGACAAGTGAAAGAGTCCAGATGATGTCTGGCAGCCCAGATGGTAAATCCTCCACTTCATGGCATATGTGACTCTACTGAGGCTTCCAAGTCACTATGAGGACACCTGCCACTCTCTGGGACACCCCAAACTGGGCGATGGCTATGTCTTCAGGAGCCAGGCATGCAGACAAAGGGACTTGAGGTTGGGATGGACCAAGGTCCTCTGAGCCTGCGTCAGCAGATCCTTGCGGAGGGGCAGAGGGACCGGAGATTCCTCCACTAACTGCTGCAGTAATGGAAACCATATCTGCCGTGGCCAGAAGGTGCGACCAGGATCATGCTGGCCCGCTCCACCTGCAGCTTGATTAGCACCCACTGAATCAGAGGAAATGGAGGGACGGCGTAAAGGAACCTGTCTCACCAGGCAACTCCAGGCCATGGGTCTAGTGAGCAGAAACTGGGTAGTTTTGCGTTGAGTGAGGATGCAAAAAGGTCCAACTCTGGATGACCCCATCTGGTGAACAGATGTTCTATGAGGGATGAGAGAAGCTCCCATTCGTGTATGCTGGACTGCGTTCGGCTGAGGCTGTCTGCCAGGGTGTTTAGCTCGCTTGTGACATGGACTGCAGAGAGAACCAGACTGTGGTCTAGCGCCTAGTACCAAACTCACATGGCATCCCTCTATAGGGGATACGAATGTGTCCCACCCCTGCTTGTTGATACAGTAGACAACACTGAGATTGTTGGTCTGGATCAACAGCTGACCCAGGAGGAGATGGTTCTGAAAGGCATGCATGGCATATAGGACTGTCCGCATCTCCAGTACGTTGATATGCAGAGACAGTTCTATCTGGGACCATGTCCCTTGAGTCTGAAGGGGACCCAGATGCGCTCCCTAGACCAAGCTGGAAGCATCCGTGGTGAGGATTTGCTGGGGGGGGGGTGGAGACCTGGAATGGGACCCCTTGTAACGGGTTCTGTGGGTCCATCCACCACTGGAGCACCGTGCAGACTGGGGAAGAGACCAGCACTAACTGGGCATGTCTCATAAGGATAGTCAGAGTGCCAGGAGACAATGACAAGAAATTAAAGTTATATACTTACCATAACTGTAGAACTTCCTGAAATGAAAATTACATACCTACCACAATTCTTGATCTTCTTGGAGGAAGTCTCCACCACCCTTTCACACTAACGGGACTACGCCAGAGGTGCTAGGACCCAGCGGGAGCCAAAATCATCCGGAGGGCTGGCACAGAGGTAGGACCGCCTCATGTGCGGCACCATATAGGCTATCTCGGTGGCAACCCTCTAATTGCCTCAGTACTTTTTTTACTGAGGAGGTGCAACGTAAACTAATCTAGGAAACTAACCTAACCCAGACATTAGATAGTCCGTATGACCCTTGAAAGAAGGATCAACTCAACAGTGTCTTCACAGCCCAGCCAACGAGGGAGTGAAGACCAGAAACAGGATGAGTGAGCTTGGGGGATGGTGGGTTGGCGTGAGAATGAGTGGTGGAGACTTCATCCAAGAAGATCAAGAATTACGGTAGGTACATAAATTTCATATCCACCTGGACTAAAAGTCTCCACCATTCATTCACACTAATGGTAGAGTACCGAGCCAAAATCAATCCCCCGAGCAGGGTGGCAGGAAAAAGGAGCTCACTCAGGACAGAAGTCCATTAAGGATTGCCCCGCCAAAAGAAAGGTGCTGTCTGACATGGACATCCAGAGTGTGGTGTTTCACAAAAGTGTGCACAGAGCTCCAAGTGGCCGCATTGCAAATGTCTGATGGGCATTCTGAATCTCTGTCAGGGATGCTGCAACTGCTCTGGTAGAATGGGCATACGCCTGGCATTCCAGCTTGACCTGCGCCATCAAGTAGCAATGGCGAAGGCATGCTACTAACCATGCTGAAATGCATCTGATGGCTACAGGCTGACCCAGCCTGGTCACACTGAACGATTCAGAGTAGTTTGGATTTATGAATCTCTTTCATTCTGTCAATGTGGAATCACAAAACCCGCTTGACATCCAGGGTGTGAAGGGTGTGTTCCCCTTCATTCTAGAAATTGGTAAAATAGGTCAGAAGGACCAATGGCTGGTTAAGCTGAAATTCCGAGACCACCTTGGGCAAGAATTTAGGGTGAGTTCTGAGAACCACCTTGTCCTTGTGAAATAATCGTGTGTGTGTGTGTGGGGGGGTCTGTGACCAAAGCATGTATTTCAGAGACCCGCGAGCGGAGGTAATGGCCACCATGAAGGCTGCATTCCAGATCAGAAACTTCAAGTTGCAGATTGCTAGAGGCTCTAAGGGCTTATGGATGAGCATGTCTAGCACGAGATTGATATCCCATGCAGCCACCGGTCTCCTGACTGGGGGTCTAGAGTGCAGGATGCCTTTAAGGAATCGCTTGACTAGCAGCAACTGAGCCAGTGACATATTCTGCAATGGCTTGTGTAGGTAGAAATTGTGCAGAGATGTACCTTTACTGTCGAATACTACAGACCTCCATTTGACAGGTCTAGTAGGTACTCCAACACTTTACTTGGTGGGCAAACAAAGGGGTCCAGGGTGGACTTCGTGCACCAAATGGAAAATCATTTGGACTTCGCCATGCAAGTCTTCCTAGTGGATGGCTTACATGCAGCTAAGAGGATTTCTGAGATTCTTTGAGAAACGTTAAACCTACCCACTTCTATCTCCTCAGGAGCCAGGCATGGAGATGAAGGGATCGCAGGTTGAGATGGACCACTGGTCCCTGTGTTACGAGGTCCATTTGTAGGGGGAGTTGCCTTGGAAGGACTTCCAACAATCCGCTGATTAACAGAAACCATAACTGATGAGGCCAGTGTGGGGCAATGAGAATCATGCTGCCCCCCCCCCGAGCCTCTAACTTGAGCAGCACCGTCTGAATTAATAGAAGAGGAAGAAATGTGTACAGAAAGCATCTTGTCCACCACAGTCTGAATGCATCCTGATAGAAAGTGCCAGGTTCTGGATTTCTGGAGCAGAATAGAGGCAGTTTTGCATTGAGTGGGGACACAAAAAGGTCCAGGTCCGGCATGCCTCACTCTTCGAATAGTGACTGCATGACGCTTGAGTCGAGTGACCACTCGTGCAGATCCGCCTTCATTCTGTTGGGACAATCCTCCAGATCGTTCTGGATTCCTGGCAGATAGACTGCCTGGATCAGGACCTCGTGCTTGAGGCACCACTCCCACACTCTCATGGCTTCTCTGCACAGAGGGTAAGAGTGCGCCCCACCCTGCTTGTTGATATAGTACATCACAGCCTTATTGTCCGTCTGAAGGAGTATTACTTTGTGACAGAGGACATCCTTCAGGGCACAGACAGCATACAGGACAGCTCTCATCTCCAAGACATTTATGTGCAGATGGGACTCCTCCCAGTTCCACAGACCCTGGGTGTAGAGGTCCTGACAGTGAGCTCCCCAACCAGTCAGAGATGTATCCATGGTGATGGTGATCTGCATTTCCCAGGGCAAAGGGAAAAACCTTGGAGAAGGTTGTCCTACTGAGTCCACCAAGTGAGTGATCTCATTAGAGGCTCTGTCACCTTGATGTGGAAGGACTGCAGGTGCGTGGCTGGAGATCACTGAGTGCTGAGCATCCACAGTGTGGTTCTCATGTGTAGGCGGGCTAGGGGCACCATGAATATGGATGATGCCATGAGACCTAGCATCCACTGCATTGAGAGAGCTCGAACCGAGCTGTTCTCCTTAATGAAGTGAGCCACATGGAGAATGTCGTTCCTCCTGTCCTCTGGAAGAAAGGCCCTTGCTCTGGAGGTGTCCAGAAGGGCCCCTATAAAGAGAAGTTGTTGGGAGGGCTGAAGCTGCGATTTTCCAGGTTCAGTAGCACCCCCATGGATGTGAGGAACTTGGAAGCTGT
Organism: Neoceratodus forsteri; assembly: GCA_016271365.2. Classification (NCBI taxonomy): domain Eukaryota; kingdom Metazoa; phylum Chordata; order Ceratodontiformes; family Ceratodontidae; genus Neoceratodus; species Neoceratodus forsteri. The sequence continues at coordinate 1,340,564,262 of CM057449.1, read as the reverse complement.
GGAGACCATTTCCTGTCTGGATGAGCTTCGTTAGGAGCCAACCATCCAGGTAATGGGTACACTTGAATGCTGAGTTTTCTGAGACACGCAGTAATACTGCGAAGCACTTTGTAAAGACTTGTGGCGCCAAGGACAGCCCAAAAGGCAGGACTGTGAACTAGTAGCGCTGACCTACAGCCACAAATTGGAGATACTGGTGGTGTGGTGCACTGAATGTGCTGTTAGGCATCCTAAATGCCCAGAAATGCCAACCAGTCGTATTGATGAATGAGAGGTAGTAAAGTTCCCAGAGAGATCATCTTGAACTTTTTTTGACTAGATATTTGTTCAACTTCCTTAGATCAAGAATATGGTGCATGCCACATGTTTTCTTTGGACCTAGGAAGTAATGGGAGTAGAAATACAGGTTACTCACCTGTAACAGGAGTTCTAGGAATGGTAGATGTTGTTCATCCACACTCATTGGCAGGTATCCTTGCCGCTTTAAATCTTGCCGGAAGGTCTTCAAGCTTGCTCCTCCCACCCACCCGGGTGGTATAACTCTCGGCTCCGCCCCATGACGCCAGATCTGGCCCGCTGGAAGCTCAGGTTGTGCATCGAAGCCGGGGAGGTCGGGTGGGTAATGTGGATGAACAACATATACCATTCCTAGAACTCCTGTTACAGGTGAGTAACCTGTATTTCTAGGACATGGATATGTTGTTCATCCACACTCATTGGCAGACTCCTAGCAGTTCTCCGGGAGGAGGGAGGCAAGACGCACACCCCAATACTTACTTGGGAAAGAGAGACTGAGAACCGAGGCCCCAAACCAGCATCCCGGCGTGACTCAAGGTTGATGTGGTAATGGGTAATGAAGGTGTTTGCTGACTTCCAGGTAGCAGCCCTGCAGATTTCCTGGATAGGGACGTCCCTGGAAGCAGCCACTTGCAGCAGTATGGCGGGTAGAATGAGCTCTATCCTCTGGGAGGCTCCATGCCCGCCAACTTATAGCAGAGATCTATGCAGGAAGTGACCCACCTGCTTATCGTCCGCTTGGCTGCAGGTCTGCCAGGTGCGGCTTCAGCGGTGTGACAAACAGCTGGCGAACCTCCTCCCTAATTTCAGCCGTGGCGCCCTTATAATAAGCGAGCGCCTCTTCTAGGGTCCAAGTATGAGCCTGTATTCTGCCTCGAGGTGTGATTGGGGTAGAACACCGCAGAGTCAACACCTGGTTAAGGTGAACTCCGACACCACCTTCGGAAGGAATTTCGGTGGGGCGAGGGACAACCTTGTCCCTGTGGAAGACCAGGTAAGGAGACTCGATGGAAAGCGCCTGGAGCCTCCCATCCTTCTGGCTGACGGATAGCCACCAAGAAGGCGGTCTTCCACGACAGGTGAGAGAGAGCACACCTGTGCATAGGTTCAATGGTTTGCCCATGAGCTTTGCCAGTACCAGCAGTAGATCCCACGGAGGTGGGGTCCCTGACTGAGGAAATGTGATCAAGGCCTTGAAAAGCGCCAGACCACCTTCTCCTGCGCCACTGACTGCTTCCGCCCGCTCTGCAAGCAGAGATGGCTGCCAGGTGCACCCTTAGGGTCATCGACCCAAGCCCTTGACTAGAAAGGGACCATAAATAGTCCAAGATGCTTGCCAAGGAACAGGAGGAAGGGTCCAAGCCCTTGCTCTGACACCAAATGGAAAACCTTTTCCATTTGAAGGCATAGCATTTTCTGGTCGACTTTACGGGACGCCTAACTACATTGAGGACCTCGCCGGAAAGACCCAAGGCCTGGAACTCTAGCCGCAGGAACCAGGGCCAGGTGCAGGGATTGAAGGTCCGGATGGAACACCTTCCCTGATTGACTGAGAGCAGGTCCGGCGAGCTGGAAGCTGCCAGAGTCCTGAGCTGAGACTGAGGAGATCTGGTACCAGAACTGGCGAGGCCAGTCTGGGGCTATCAGAATCACCTGCGCCTTGTCCCTCCTCGCCTTGAGAAGCACCTTGTGGATCAAGGAAATGGGGGAAAGGCGAAAAGAGGCCCGGGTCCACTGCCTCGAGAAGGCATCCCCTGCAGCGAGCCCTGCTGAGGGGGCGGGCATGGAACAGTCTCAGCTCTGCTCTCCTGGCGGCGAACAGGTCCACCTGAGGTGTGCCCCAATGGGAGAACAGATGCTGTACTACCTCCGCAGGAGAGACCACTGGGATGCAGCCCTATCCGCTCAGGGCATCGGCCAGGGTGTTGGAGGCTCCTGCCACATGAATGGCTAGGAGATCCGCCCAGGCTGCGCACGAAGTGACCAAATGCGGAGAGCTTTGCATAGAAGCATAGAGCGCGCCCCGCCCCTGGCGGTTTAGATAGAACATGGTCGTGGTATTGTCTGTCTGACCTGGACCACTTGACCTCGGAGGAACGGAGCAAAGGCGGTGAGAGAGCTAGGCGGACCGCCGGAGCTCCAGCAGGTTGATGTGGCATCGACTCTCGCTGGGACCAGAGGCCATGAGCCCGGTGTTCCCCAGATGGGCACCCCAACCCATCAGAGAGGCATTGGTCGATAGAGAGACCGCCGGCCGGGCGGACGAACGGGATGCCCTCCTGCAAATGATCTGGAACGGTCCACCACTGGAGAGCTGCCCACATCCCCTGAGTCAGCGGCTACAAGCTGGTCCAAAGGATTGCAGCGCCAGACCACTGGCTGGCCAGTCCCTCACTGAAGGGGACGTTCCAGCGGGCCCAACAGACCACGCTGGTGCAGGCCGCCATGAGACCCAGGAGGCGCAGGAAGTCCCGGCAGGATGCACTGCCCAACCAGAAATGATCGGGCAAAGGAGGAAAGAACCCGGCCCTGTCCGCTGAGCCGCGCCTTGCCTCAAGAGAGTCGAGCTGCGCCCGATGAATAGAATCACCTGCTTTGGCTCGAAGTTCGAATTTGGCCTCGTTGATAAGGAGGCCCAGTTGAGAGCAGACCTGAGGGCCAGATCTCTGACCACTCCGCCTCCTTCCTGAGGGAGCTGCTATCAGCCAGTCGTCCAGGTAAGGGTACACCCGGACCCTCGGGCGCAAGAGAATGCTGTCACCACTGCCATGCATTTGGTGAAGACCCTGAGCTGGAGACAAGTCAAGGGCATGGCTTGAACTCGAAAGGGATCCTTCCGCCGAAGCGAAGGAATCTCTGGTGAGACGGACGGATAGGGACGTGAAAAAACGCCCCTGCAAGTCCAGAGAGCAGAACACACGCCAGCTCCAAGGATGTATTATCTGAGCCAGAGTGACCATCCTGGTGGTTCGAGACCTTAGGAACTTGTTTAGGTCGAGATGTGAGAATGGGGCGCCAGCCCCCGTCTGCTTCGGAACCAGGAAGTACCTGGACACAAACCCTGGGTCTGAAGGAGGGTCCCACCTTTCTTATCACCTCCTTCTGGAGGAGGAGAGCGATGTCGCCTCGGCATGCCGCCAGTGAGGCTGGGGACCCCGGCCCCGGGGCGACGGCTCTGAAGGGTGGTGCCTGCTCAATTCCAGAGGTTGGCCTCTTCCCACCACCTTCCAAGACCCACCTGTCCGTGGTAACAGCGACCAGGCGGAACGGAAGTGCCTGGAGCCGCCTCTATGGGGGACCCAGGGGTAAGGTGACAGGAATGGGGGCGACACCTCAGCCTGGCCACTGGGCAGGCTTGAGGAGGGACCGCCGAGGGACCTCCTGGGCCTTTTCCTCCTGCCTCCTGTTAGAGGAAGCCGCGGCTTGGGTTTGGGATGCCAAGGTCGAGCCTGCTGGCCCTGACGTTGCTGGGCCGGGCGCGCGGCTGAAGGCCAGAAGGACGAAAGGCTTAGGCTGTGGCTTGCGCCTTTGTCCTTCTGAGCGGAAGAGACCGAGTCCAAGGTAGCACTGGACTCTTTATCCTCTGCAGGTGACCTTCCACCCCAGGGGTCAAGAGGTCAGTCCCCAAAAGGGAACATCCGCCAACTTGTGCTGGGTATCCGGCAAAGGTGGATATCCTCAGCCAAGCCCGCCGACACGATAGCCACTGCGGTCGCCACCGATCTGGCACATGAGTCCCCTATCCAAAGCAGTCTGGAGCTGCTGTTTGGCCACTGCCCTGCCCTGGTCCCGCACCTGCTTAACCGTAGTCTGCAGATCGGGCGGAAGATGAGGATGACTCATCCAGGAGCCCAATAGGGCATGAGAAAATGTGCTATGAGGACGGGCCGAACTGGCCTGACGGGCGTCGAGAGAGGACGCAGCGTGAGACTTTTCGCCCGACATAGTCCAATTTCTTGACTCTTTGTCAGGAGGTTTGTCCACATCCTCGGCATGCTGTCGGGCGCTACCGGAAAACGCTGTCGGTAACCAACCCTCAGCAGAGGGGTGTTCCAAAAACCGACAAGGAACCGTAGGGACCGTGATACTTCCCGCCATCCTGGCCGGGCGCAGGGCAGGAAGCAGGGCGCTGCCACAGCTCCAGTGCCGGACCCACTATGGCCTCGCCACCGGAAAGGCCTCCGCCGGAGAACCCTCGGTCCAGAACTCCGTGAGGGATACCTGGCCCATTTGGAACGGGTTCGAGCTCCATCCCGTGGACTCCGAGATGAGCTGAAGCAGTCCTAGGAAGGACGACGGGCTATCGCCCATTGACTGACCTCCTGAAGACTCCAAGTCCAGTCGCTTGAGAAAAAGGAGGAATCATCTCGACTCGAAGAGTCCTCAAGAGCTGCCTCTGGCCTGAGCCACCCTTCACCTGCCGAGGTCGGCTCGGGAGTGAGGGTAACTGACAGCCGGTGGGTAGACCTCAGTCGACCGAGAATCCTTGGTCGGAGCCCCAATAGGTGGCTGTGGAGGGAGGTTCCACCGGAATCGGTGGAGCAGCTGGTTTTGGCCGAACAACCGCCGTGGCATAGGCCCTCGGATAAGTCGAGGGGTTGTCGGCTGCTCCGTGACAGCCACTTACTGGCCGGGAAGGCGACGGGTCGGCTTACCTCCCCGCCAGGAGGAGCTGTTGCAACATGAGGTCCTCGCACTGGGCGACGACTTACGCCGGAGCCTCCCTCGCCGAGGAGGAGGATGAGGACGAGCGGCGACGCTGCATCAAGGTGCCGGGATCCGCCATGACGGTGGATCGGCTGGATCATAAGAGGTCCGAGACCGAGAGTCCCGGAATTCGAGGTCGGTGCGGGGAGGTGTCGGCCGGAACCGGCACTCCCTTCGGCTCGGATGGTCCATCAGAGGGCTCCGGAACCGGAGGCACAGGCGAGCCCACGGGATCCTCAACTCCTCCCGGGGGAACCGGGGAGAGGGGAATCTCGGCTGCTAAAGGCGACAGCCCGTCCAACGGGTCGAGAAAAATCTCGACTTCGTCGGTGGGAGTCTCGGTCAACTGACCTGACGGGGACACCGTGAGGCCAGTGGCCGAAGCCGAGCGGTCGACCGAAGCCGACGGTCGACGACTTGGGGAGAGGGACCTTTCCCGCTCCCAAGAGCGTCGACGGAGGGACTTACCCCTGTCCTTCTTTTTGGACCGAGAATAAGGTCCAGCAGACGTAGGCCCTTCTCCCTTAGTGGAGAGGGACAGACAAAGCTCCTTAAAAGAAGCCGTGTAGGAAGAACCCAGAGAGCGAGGGATAAATGCAGCGAGAGAAGATACTGCCCCAATGCTCCTCGCGAGGGCGACCATCATCTGCTCGAGCTGATCCGGCCGAGCCCGCCATGGACACCGCCAACCGGCCTCCTTGACTTCACCGGGGAACGCTCGACGCCCAGTTGCAATCGGGCAGCACGGCCTTCGAGGACGAGGCCAGAAAGATAAGACAGGTCGCAAGCTCGCGGGTCGTGCTCAAGGCCTAAACAGTAGACACACGTGGAGTGTGGATCCGTCCGAGACATCTTCTGTCGCATGGGCATCTCCGAACCGAGTCGATTGTCCATCGCAGTTGCCGCGAGGGATCAAGACTGGAAGTCTTTTTCAGAAAATGATTTTTTAACCGCAAACGGAGAAATAGGAACTAATCTCAAACGCAGAGCGCTAAGGAGGAACCTGAGCTTCCAAGCGGTAAGGAAGATCTGGCGTCCATGGGGCGGAGCCGAGTTATACCACCCGGTGGGTGGAGGAGCAAGCTTGAAGACCTTCCGGCAAGATTTAAAGCGCAAGGATACCTGCCAATGAGTGTTGATGAACAACATATCCATGTCCCTAGAACCCTGTGTTCCATTCTGCCTGCGGAATCACTGCTACTGCCCTGTTTTTCAGAAGGCTCCGAATTTTGGAAGCAAGGAGGTCTGACTGAGTGGCAGACAGCTTGGGCTGCCGCTTGGGTGGAAGATCTATTTATTTATTTATGACTTTGGTAACCGGGTAGGTGCACTGATCCCAGGGACAGTTTTCAGGCATGACCCAGGCCACATACTGTGGCACAGAGTTAACGTAAACAACAAAGCATAGAACAGTAGACAGTTTAACAAGTAATAAAAAGGTTACAATAGTACAAAAGATACAGGTAGCAAGAATAAATAAATCCACAAGATACAGGGTTGCAGAATACATAAATCCGATATGCATAAACATAATTAAGAGAATACATATACATAAAGTTGATCTACAGCAAGTTGCACAGGAAATAAGCAATGTTCATCAGTAGATGTAGAACTAAAAGGATAAGGAGAGGGGAAGGGGTGGGAGAGGAAGGGGGGATTGGAGAGTTTACAAAGGGAGTTATATAGGCAAGAAACTCATGTGGTATGGGCAGTCGGGAAAAGGAAGACTACCCAGGAAAGCAGTGGTAGCAGGAAGTCATCAGGAGCCAGTCTTTGAGACAAGATCTGGGTCAGTCTCTGCAAAATTGAGAGAGGATACATCTCAAATAATCCTGAGGACCCATTTGTCTGTTGTGGCAGTTCCGCTGGTCATAAAACTGAGTGAGATGACCTCCAGCAAAAGGTGTCCATCTCAGGCAGCTGAGTGGGACGTGGAGCCAGTGCTTCAGAGAGTGGCACTGGGCGCCTTCAGGGCCTGTGCCTTCTGCTGCATTTTCTTTTGCAGCCGAGGGGTTTGATTCTTGTGAAACGTTCCTTGGCCTTTACTTTGAAAGGACTGCCTGTTGTGAAACTGTCGGCAATTTCCACCCCTCTGAGGGGTGGCAGGAGCCAGTCTGGCAGTCTTAATGACAGCCCTGATTTTCTGAGTGGCCTCCAGTGTCTGCTCCACTTGTGAGCCAAACAGATAAACATCATCAAAGGGGAAGTTCATGACTCTCTGCTGAGCATCATTCGTGAAGCCTGAAGTCCTTAGCCAAGAATGTCGCCGGGTACAAATCCTGGCCGCTGCTGCTCTAGAGGCAGTATCAAAGGCGTCCATAGCAGCTTTAAGCTGCTGATTGTTGAACTCTATGCCCCTTGTAATGGTCTGTAGGAGCTTTGCATTAGTGTCAAACTCCAGGAGGTTCTCGACCATTGCCTTGAGCGAATGCCAGAAGGTATACTCATACTGAGAGAAATGGCCCTGGTAGCTAGCTATGCACATGCCCAGGGTTGCTGCGGCAAACATTCGTTTCCCCAGAGACTATTTTATGGGACTCTCTATTCACCAGATGGGCTGTAGATTCCTGCGGGAGCACGGCTTTGTCGTTCTCCGTAGAACCACCAGGGTATCCTTAAAGGGCTGAGAAGCAAGGATTGGCCTCTATTTAGGGTGAACGTACTTCCTATCTATAGACTTAGCCAAGGAAGGAATAAGCGCCGGACAGTCCCACACCGCTTGTGAGAGTCGCAAAAGAGGATTGCACTAGCGGTGTCAAGTTTACAGGAATTTCAGGAACATGCAGGTATTGCAGGCACAAAAGCTTCGCAAGATCCACCGCTGACGTCTGGAGAGCCAGGGTGAAATTCATATCTTCAGCAGAGACTTAAAGGAAAGATCAACCACAGATTCGGCTGAAGTAGAGTGCTTACTCTCTAAGCCTGTAAAAGGAGTCTTTGTCCCCATCATGTCAGGCGTAGAATCAGGATCAGACTCATCAAAGTCCCCCTCTACCCCAGAAGGGTCAGCAAAGATAGGAAAAGAAGGAAGAAGTGCCGTAGGTGCCACCCCCGGAATCGGAGTCGAGAGCCCCAGCACCTGACTTGGCATCAGCGCCACAAGCGGCACCGCAGCTGGCGCCGGATGAGCACCTGAAGTCCCCAACCCCGACACTGAGACTCCTGAAGGCCATGACACCATCGGAGACCTGAAAATGTGAAGGGGAGTAGGGGGAGAATGCAGTACCTGTGCCAGCATTTGCGCTGCAGCCAGGTGAGGGGGAAAATGTCTAGCGCGAGTGGGGATACTCTTGTTGTCCACACACTGTGAGACCAGATTTAGCCTGGTGAGACAGGTCTGGCAACAAGTCTCCGCTCGAGAAGGCTATTACAAAGTGTACAAAGTGCTTATTTGGGGGCAAGAAGAGTTAACCATGCAGGATAGTGGGATTTGTAGTCCTGTTGGAGGTGTTATTGGACTACAGCTTCCTCGGTCTCTGGCACCACAGTGTTCATAAACTATAATATCACAGGGACCTGTTTCGTTAACCTGTGAGTGATTGCCTGCCCTTTAAGGGCTTGAAACACTTAGAATTTTAACTATATTTAGGGGTTATTGTGCTAGCGCCGCAGTAGTGGTCTTGTGACCCGGAAGACATCTCCGGTTCGTGTCACTATAAATTTGAACACCCAACTGGCGGGGCAAGTGCGGCTGGGCCATGGGTGAAATGCGTGCAAGACACACGTAGTTTGGTACATGTCAGGCGAGAAACGGCAGAACAAGGGAGGAGATTTTACTAAACAAAATATAGCGACATGACACCCCAAATTACATTATGGATAATAACACTGTGATGTTAGTAAGTGGGGAGATTGGAACTAAATGTATTGTATGTAGCCAATTTAGCATAATATCTAATATAGGATTCAAAGAGTTTACTTGTAATGGATGCTTAGAGGTAGCTGAACTGAGAAGTATGACAGGTGCAAAGGACAAAGAAATTGAAGTACTAACATCAAACTAGAGGTCTATTGGGATACGATCAACAAAACAGTTGCAAATAAAGGGGCAAGTGTAAAAAGAACTAGGGTACTCAGTGAAAGTGAAGATGAGGCACAGGATGAATGGATGCTGGTTGAAAGTAATTCAAAAGTAAAGAAACTGACGTAGAGCCTTAGGATCTATATCAGAAGATGAAAATCGCTTTGAACCCTTATTACACTTAATGGATAGTACTGAGGTACAATCAAATGAATTACTGTGAAATACTAAAGCAATTGAAGGAGCAAGTAAGGAAAATTCGGAACCCAAATCACAGACAGTAGTTCATATTGAGGATAAAGAGAATTCAAATGACCATATTATTCCAGAAGAAGTTGTTTACATCCTGGGTGATTCGATTATCAAGTACACTGATACGTATTCAACAAAGGGAAAAAAGATTGTTGCAAGTTGTTTTACACAGGGGCAAAAATCCAGGACATTACCATGATTGCCACCATTCTTAAAAACAAGGAGACAACTAAAACAGTGATACTACATGTGGGCACAAATAATCTCTGGAACAGCACGGTAGAGGATACTATGAAGGAAACTAAGAACCTGTATGAGGCTATTAGTAGCAGTAAGCATAACATCATTTTTTCTGAGGTTCTTCTGGTACCAAGAGCAGGTGTTATATGTGCAAAAAAAAAAACAAAAGCTTATAACTGGCTTCACAGGTGGTGTTTGGAGACAGGTATTAAATGTGTCACCACATACGAAGAATTTTCTGACAACTGGGGATTATATAGTTATGACGGTCTTCATTTGAACAAGAAGGGAATAAGGAAATTAGGAATGAAATTCTGCGAGGTAATAAATCACACTGAATCAGACTCAAAAAACTGAATGATAGGGGGAATAGGGATGCAGTTTCCAGAATTACACCTAGTACTAAATATTGTACAAAGAGAAATGCAAGGAATAAAGATACAAAAAAAATCTTACTTTATTACTTACAAATGCAAGGAGCCTAAATACAATAAAAAGCCGTGATTTAGAAATTCTTATGATAGAACGGGATGTTGATGTGGTGGCTATTACAGAAACATGGTGGAAGGACAATAACTTGTGCAATAACATCAAGGGTTATACATTATATAATAAAAACAGAGAGGTTAAAATGGTGGTGGTGCTGCAATTTATGTAAAAGTTGGAATAGTTTGTAGAGAAACTAAAGCAGATAGTAATAAATGGGACAGATGACAGACTGTGGATCGAACTTATGATGCATGGTAGGAAAAATTTTTAATGGGTGTAGTTTATAGACCTCCGAATATAAATATCAAGGACCATATGCTGTTATTAGACAAAATGAATACCATTATATCAAATAATTATGTTATTTTAATGGGAGACTTTAATCACCCTGGAATAAATTGGAGTCAGCAGATCACATCAAATAACCAAGAGAGTTGTTCTTGGAATTTTGTATAATGAATGGTTTGAAACAACTGGTCCAAGAACCAACTAGAAATGATAATGTGTTGGACTTGATCTTAATAAACAGGATAGAAGACCCGGAAAAAACCCAGGATACAGGAACTACTTATAGGAAGTGACCATAATGCAGTCATTTATGAATATCATTTAGAACCTACAACAAGTCATGGTCGAACAATCTCAAAATATTATGGAAGGGCAGACTTCAGTAATATACTTAGATCACTGAATGAATGGAACTGGTATGATATTAAAGACATGGTGGGGGAATTATGGTCTAAGATAAAGACTAAACTATTAGAACTAGAGACCCAATATGTACCAAACAAAATTAATTACAATAAGACGGGTAAAATACCACTTTGGTATACTAATAAAGCCAGGAAGCAAATAGCAAAAAAAAAAAAAAAATAGCATACAGGGCTATGAAAACGGATAACTCTAATTATACCATATATAAATATAGGCAACAACTAAAAAATACTAAAAGAGTGACAGTTATGGCTAAAAAAAATACGGAATTTAGATTGGTACACCTGAACGATCGGGGAAATCCTTTTATGCTCAATAATAATAAATTGGATGATGGGAATGTGGCCCAATCAAGAACAGTGGCAGGAGATTACAGACCCTATAAGCATGGCAGTAACTTTTAATGAATATTTCTGTTCTGTATATTCCGACAAAAGTGAGCCATGTTGTATTGATACAAATGATAATAGCAACCCTATAGAAAGCATACATCGGGAAGCAATAATGCAAAAACTATTACATATATATACCTCAAAATCAGGCGGCCCTGATCAGTTACATCCCAGACTGCTTTACAAGGTGAGATCCTGATTGGTTGAACCATTATATATATTATATAAACTATCGTTTGAAACTGGGGAAGTGCCACATGAATGGAAAACAGCAGTGGTTGTGCCTATATATAAAAAGGGTTGTAAGTCTGATATGGGTAATTATAGACCCATAAGTTTGACTTCCATATTGGGGAAAATACTAGAGGCCTTTATCAAAGACATTCTAGAAAAGAGTTAGCTAAGAATGTTCTAGATAACACACAGCATGGCTTTAGGAAACACAGGTCATGCCTAACGAATATGCTGACATTCTATAATAGAATTAGTAAATCCCTTGATAATAATAAACCAGTTGACATCATATTCCTTGATTACTGTAAGGCATTCGATAAGGCACCACATAACATCTTGATCCAGAAGATGGTACAGCTACAAATAAATCCATTAATTACAAGATGGGTTAATAATTGGTTAAACCTAAGAACTCAAGTTGTCAGAATTAGCGGACATCAGTCCAAGGAGGGGAGGGTCACGAATGGAGCTCCACAGGGTTCAGTGTTGGAGCCAGCACTTTTCATCATTTATTTCAGATACGAGTTCTAACAGTTGACGCCACATTGTATCAGTTTGCAGATGATTCAAAATTTAGTATAGAAGTCTTAAATTAGTATATAAGTCTTAAATGAACATCAGGGAAGGGTACTGCAGGCAGATCTACATAACATTCAGGACTGGGCAGAGAGTAACGGTACAGAATTTTACTTAAATAAATGTGCGGTTATCAATCAATCAATCAACCAATATCTTTATTTTGCCAGGCGGAACATCATTGAGACAAGATGGACCTGGGGCCAAACAATTGCCGACAGGGTTAAGACATAACAGGTTGAGTGAACGTACATAACAATTACATAGCAATAATAACAACATAATAACATATAACTATCACATGTGACAAGATACTTGCTCCAGGACACAGCAATTGGTTCAACACGAGGTAGTGCCATTTAAATACAATTGCATGGATACAGATATATGGATGTAAGGTAATGACCTAAAGTTTATACAGTAAACATCATTGGAGGAGTCATAGTGAGCAGGAGTGGCAGTTCCTCTAGCATCAAAGTGTGAAGAAGATTGAGATATAAGAGTCCTTTGATAAGTACTGCAGGCATGTCCTGACAAGTGGGGTGGGAAGGGGAAGGGGTATAGGGAGTGGGGAGGGAAGGTTGGACGAGATAGGAGAGGGTTGGACATGATGGCCCAGGGAGGAAGGACTGTTTGAAGGGAGAACATGACAGATGCCACAGGCAATGGCTGGGGTTTAAGTCCAATATTTGAAGCAAAGACAGATTGTGATGTTGGGACCTTGATTTGGACAATGACAGAAGGGAGGACTCATATGGTTGAGGTTTAAGTCCAGAATTTAAAGCAGTAACAAATCATGATGTTAAGACCTTGACTTGAAGCAATGACTGGCCTCGGAGAAGATCCTCAAGAACAAGGATTTGAAGAGGCAGAATGTGATAGGGAAGCGAGCCTTAGGTTTCTGGATCTTATTCCAGAGCATAGGAAGAATGAAGTTATCGAGGCTCTACCAAAGCGCTTTTAACTTTAGGGATAGCCAGAGATAAGATGGTAAGACTTTTCTGAGAGAACAGGCACTAGGGATGCAGGGAGTTAGGCAGCTTGTGTGGTACTGAGGTAATTTATGTGTGATTGCCTTATATGTCCATAGAATAGCATTCTTTTGCCTCCTGAAGCTAAGGGAGCTCCAGCCTATGGAAGAACAGAGGATGCAGTGGTGCATGTCATAAGGGGCATCCAAAATGAATCTAAGGGCTCTGTGGTATAGGGTATCAAGCTTGGGGAGAGTTGTGCTAGTACTATGGCCATATAGAAAGTTCGCATAGTCTAGGAGAGGCAAGAAGGTAGCTTGGACTAGGAGTTTTCTAGCCTCCTGGGTTAGTGAGTGCTTGATTCTGAAGAAAATACTGAGCCTTTGATGGAGTGTTTTAGTGTGTTCTTCAATGTGATCAGTGAAGGACAATTTGTAGTCAATCCAGACCCCAAGGTATTTGAACTGTTCCACGAATTCCAGGGCTTCTCCTAAAAGGGTGCTTATGTAAGGAAACTTATCTGTTTTTTTGTTGTTTTTTTTTTTGAGATGAGGGGCCAGTGGAGAGAAAATCATGGCCTTAGTTTTTTTTGGCACTGAGCAGGAGTTTCAAGTTGAGTAGATTTTTCTGGAGGATGTCAAAATCATTCGGAGGTCCAAAATGGCTTGATCTGGAGTTGATCTGTCAATGTATAGCACTGTATCGCCAGCAAGAGATAGATACTAGATGACTTTAGGCCAGTGTTGATTTGATTAATACAAATGGCAAAGAGAAGTGTACCAAGTATGGATCCTTGGGGGACACCTCTAAGGAGTATTTTTTTTTTTTGGCGATAGGTCTCCTTCAGCCTTGACCTGCTGCTCTCTGTCCATAAGACAGTTTGCAAACTAACTTAGGGCCAGGTTGTCCACCTCAACTTTCTTCAGCGTCACCAGGAGTACATCGTGGTCCACCGTGTTGAAAGCCTTGCTAAGGTCCAGAAAGAAGGTGCATATATACTGCTTGTTATCAAGTGTGGACTGCCAGTCATTTATAACCTTGGCAAAGGCAGTGGAGGTACTATGCACTAGACGGAAACCAGACTGAATTGGATTTAGTAGATTAAAACTTTCCAGATGAGATCTGAGCTTTTCATTTACTACCTTCTCTAATAGTTTTGACAAGGCCGGGAGCAAGGACATTGGGCGGTAATTATTTAGGTCGCAGGGTCCCCTGATTTGAACAGAGGGATGACATGGGCCATCTTCCAGACCTTGGGGAGGGAGCCCTGATTGAGAGACCAATTGAAAAGGTGGGTAATGGGGGGCCAAAATACAGTAGGCCAAATATAGGAAGAAATGCTTAATTATATCCGCACTTGCATATTTCTTGGTATCAGGTTGAAGAAGGAGATCCTCAACCTGTTTGACAGTGACTGGACAGAAGGAGAAAGAGTGGTATGGGTCAACAGATTCTGGATCATGGCAATCAGATGACTGACTAAGTAACTGTGCCCTGATGGCATTTGCTGGGGAGGTATCAAAAGCCATCCCTGCTGTGGCAAAGTGATTGTTAAGGAGGTCAAGGATCTCAAGTTTATCTGTAGCGTGGGTACCACCAGTCGAAATTTTGTGGGGGAAGTGTGCCAGCACTGTTACGGCCTTCTACCTCCCTTAAAGTTTTCCAAAACTTAGTAGCAGAGTTAGTGGACGCGTTAAACTCAGAGCAGAAATAACCAGACTTCACAGCTCTGATAGTTTTCGTGCAGAAATTCCTTGCGGTTCAGAAAGCAGACCAGTCTGTGGCCAATTTAGACTTTTTCCAAAGAGCATCCCTATGCATAAGGCAGTCTTCAGGTTATCCGTGAACCAGGGACAGGATTTTCTTTTGGTTCTGCTTTTGGTAACTGGGGCATGGAGGTCTAGGGTTCCGGTGAGTATTTCACGAAGTACCTCATGTGCCTCTTCCACAGAAGATGCAAGGTAAAGTTTCTGCCAGTTAGCATACTGGAGGTCGTAGAGAAAAGCATCTGGGCAGAAGTTCCGTTTACATCTCTTCTGGATGTATCTAGAAGAGGAGGAGGTTTGGAGTTGCACTGACCTTACGCTTGCAATGGCACAGTGGTTGCTGATGTTGTTAAAGAATACACCTGAGTGGAGGAAGAGGTGAGGCTTGCTTACAAGGATTAGGTCAAGAAGGGAGCTACGCTCTGGGTTTTTGGTGATTGGGTGGGTAGCTTCATTAATGATCTAGGTAATTGCATGGGCATCACAGAATTCTTTCAATGGTAAGGAGACTGGAGAGAGTCAGTCAAGGTTGAGGTCGCCAATTATGGATACTTCTGATGAGGTGGTAGCTAGTATGTCACTTAGGTGTTTGAGCAGAGAGAGGCTAGCTGAGGGGGGGGCCTACAGCACCCACTAATGCAGACAGAGGTAGATTTGGCTGGTTGAATGATTAGCGTGAGGAACTCAAACTCCTTGGGGACTGTAATTGTGTCCACTATAGTTGCAGTAATTTTGTCCCGGACATAGATGGCTACTCCCCCTTCCCCGGATTTCCTATCAGTACGAAACAAGTTGTATGAAGGAATGTTAACCTCATAGTTCAGGGTGGTTGGTCTTAGCCACATTTCGGAGATTACAAGAACATCAGGAGAGCAGTGGAGGGTCCAGGTTTTGATAGCATCAAGCTTTTCAGACGGCTGCAGACATTCAAATGCAAAATTATAACCTTTAGTAAAGGTAGGTCAGCTGGGGCAGGAATGGGGGGCCGGGTTTAATTCGATGTTACCAGCACAGATGAGTAGCAGCAGGAGCATCTTTTTTATAGCACTAAGAAGTAGTCGGAATGGCCAAATTTTGCCCCTGAGGCGTGGGCAGTTTCTCAAACTCTTCTCCAAGGCCAAACAGTAAGTCAAGGGGTGATAGTAAGCATACTGAATAGCTTTACATGAAAGGGCAAACCCATGAGAGAGAGGCAGTTGGTACCCGACGTGAGTACAGCAGTGTATGGTAGTATGGAGGCCAGGTGCGGTAAGTGGCAGTGGGAGAGAAACATTTAGAAATTTGTGTATAACATTTAGGTAGCCTGTGAATATGCCTGGGTGTTGAAAATTTTGTGGGTTTAGAGACCCACGGTATGTGACGGTTACACTAATAAGTAGAAATCCTATGCTGAATGGATGAAGCAGCATTTTTGCAGTTAAATTTGAGCACGAGAGAAGATCACCCCTGTAAGAAGTTGCTGTAATTGACTAGTGTGAGGTCTCAAAGGGCGGAGATCACTGAGGAAGTGTATTTAATAAAGGATGGAGGGGTGGGCAAACTGTCAAGAGAGCAAGGCAGTGGCTGAGCTGTGATTTAAAAAGGTGCCTTTGGTGTTTGCTTTCTCAATGGGGATCTGCAACATCCAATCGGAAGTGGCCACAGTCCCCAGGAGCCAGTCCAATTATGGCTGACCAATCATACCTGCTTTTCTTGGTCAGGGGGTGGCGGGCTGGTTGCAGAGGTCCGGCCACCAGCAGGTAGCAACGCCGGGGCCGCTCAGCTGAAGTGGAGAGCCTGGTTTGGGCTTGTGGCTAAAAAAGAGCAGAAAGAAAGGCAGGTCATTAGTTAAAAAGTCAAAGACAAAGCTCAAGTAAATTGGTGGGAGGGCCCTAGGCAATTTAGTGTTCAGGGCAGAAGTAGGTGCAAATAGTGGGAGAGAAACGGGTTCCTGCAGCGAGGTCTGGTCAAAGGTGCCAGGTGGGAATTTAGCAAAACAAAAGGCTGGTTCAGTATGGTGGGGGGGCCTGAATGAGACCAGGGAGAGCTGGAGGAGGTGTGTGGTGGTGAGGACTCAGGGTAGTCTGGAATGGGTAGAGAACATGGCCAAAAATGCCATGCAATATTTTACAGAATGTGCTGGTTCAGGGGGGGTGTCAGGAAAGGGAATCAGGGGTCCAGTAGATGGCAGAGAAACAGTGTCAGGAACAGCGAAAAAGAAATGCAAAAGGGAAAAAGCAAGTGAAAGAGGGGAGCAAAGAAGGCAGTCCGAGGAGGCATGAGAGCAAACGTGATGGGAAAAGAGTGTGGCAGAAAAACTGCAGGCAGTAGTCAGTTGTTCTGACTATCCTACAGTATTGGGCAATGAGCTCAGCAGAAAAAATTTAGTACAAGCAGTAAGCTATATAGACGTCCGGCAGTCAGTTAAGGCTTGCTACAACTCTGCTATACTCTGTAAGGCAATTCCTACATATACAGTGCAGTAGTTTAAAAGTAAAATGTTTAAGCAGTAAAAATATTCAGCAGTACAAGCCATAAGCTATACAGAAGTCAGGCCTAGCTAGTACAGCAGGTTATACAGCAGAAAATTCCAGGAAGAAAAACAAATAATTTCCACGTGAGCAGTAAAGTCAGCAAAAAAACTGTCAAGAGAGCAGTACAGCAAGGCAGTGGCCGAGCTGTGATTTGAAAAAGGTGCCTTGGGTGCTTGCTTTCTCAATGGGGATCTGCAGCATCCAATCGGAAGCGCCACAGTTCCCCAAGAGCCAGTCCATTATGGGGATTGAAGCCTGACAGCTCCGAGCTAGCAGCTGACCAATCGTACTCTGCCTCCATGATCAGGGGTGGCAGGCTGGATGCAGAGGTCCGCAGGTAGCAGCGCAGCCACTCAGCCAAAGGGGAGAGCCTGGTTTGGGCTTGTAGCTGATTTCCTGGTCAGGGGTGGCAGGCTAGATGCAGAGGTCCGACGCCGCAGGTAGCAGCGCCGGGGCCACTCGGATGAAGTGGAGAGCCTGGTTTGGGCTTGTGGCTGCTTTCCTTGGTCAGGGGTGGCGGCTGGATGCAGAGGTCCGGACGCCGCAGGTAGCAGCCGGGGCCACTGGATGAAGTGGAGAGCCTGGTTTGGGTTTGTGGCTGCTTTCCTTGGTCAGGGGGTGGTGGGCTGGATGCAGAGGTCCGGACGCCGGCAGGTAGCAGCACTGGGGCCACTCGGATGAAGTGGAGAGCCTGGTTTGGGTTTGTGGCTGCTTTTCTTGGTCAGGGGGTGGCGGGCTGGATGCAGAGATCCAGCCGCCGGCAGGTAGCAGTGCCGGGGCTGATCAGCTGAAGTGGAGAGCCTGGTTTGGGCTTGTGGCTGCTTTCCTTGGTCAGGGGATGGTGGGCTGGATGCAGAGGTCCAGCTGCCGGCAGGTAGCAGCGCCGGGGCTGCTCGGCTGAAGTGGAGAGCCTGGTTATGCACCTGGTGAAAATAAATTCAGAATTTGAGTATACATTATACGGAGAAAGCTGAAAACAGTGACTAGTGAGAAGGATTTGGGTGTTATGATAAGTAATGATTTACCATTTAGTAGCCAATGTAAAGAAACAGTAAAGAAAGCAAATGGTATCCTGGCAGCAATTAGAAGATCTTTTTCATCAAGGCACAAAGCCTGTATACTTCCCCTCTACATAGCATTCATGAGATCACATCTGGATTACTGTAGCCCACTGTGGAGTCCATTCCTTAGGAGGGATGTGGATCTCTTGGAAAGGGTGCAGAGGAGATACACCAAAAGATGATTTCAGGGCTAGAAAATATGAGCTTTGAGGAAAGACTTTCAAGACTAGGTTTGTATAAACTAGAGCAGAGGAGAAATAGGGGAGATTTACTGTTAATGTATAAGATATCTGAGGATGATGACTTAAGAGACAGTTTGGATTTGAACATGGCAGACAGAGATTTAAATCTTAGCTCTCATAGCAAGCAGTTGAAGCCGACTTATCCTAAGAAAAATAATAGAAGATATTTTTTTAAGAAAGGATTATTACATTATGGAATATGCTTCCATCTGATATTGTGAACTCAAGCAGTTTTCAAATGTTTAAAACTAAATTAGATGAATACCTTTTACATGCTTAAAAGTTACAATATACCCCTTGGGGCAACAGGTTTATATGGGCATATGCCATCTACCTGTCTGAGATACAGAGTAAAGGCACGAGGGAGTGACGTTGATGGCACCAAAGAAGGTGCCGCATGATAAAGCTGACCCAACCGCTCTGACCGCGGACCGACAGCCCCTAGGCCTGAAGGCTCCAGAATCAAGTCTGCTGGCAAGGGCAGTCTGGACAACCGCCGAAACCACTGCTCCATAACAGTTGCCCAATGATGAAACTGCTCATCGGAGGACCTCCTGGGGGTGGAGAGAGGCTCCAGAGTAGAGGATCATAGCCACCGGGGACTGAGGCCAGAGGGGAGACCCCCAGAGGAGTCTGAGTTTGCATACCATCCCCTGCTACCAACGACCTCCGCTAAACACAGAAAATTATGGGCCACCTCGAAATGCACTGCTCTCGACCAGTGGGAGGAAGAAGCTTGAGGGCACTGGAGGATCAGGATAGGGAAAGGGCCCACTTTGTGCCTTTCAGAAGGACCACCCTTCCTCCTGAGCACCGGACTGCCCATGATCAGACCCCCGAAGAGGGTGGGCGGACCGACCCAGCCCTGTTGCCAAAACAGCTTAGCAAAGTTCTTACTGTCACCAGCACCGTTTCATCGCCGACTGGCCGATGCACGGGTTGAAGAAGTCTTCTTTCATTTTCTTAAACTTTTTTTTTTTATAGACATGAAGATTTGACTCCCAGCAGGCGCAGCGACGTCATCATTGAAACGCACTCAATGGCGGGGAAAAAGTAACTGAGTCGGTTGGAGTGTCGACGCTGAGATAGCCTGCATGACGTGAGCCAGCTGCACATGCGCGGTCCTACCTCGGCGCCAGCCATCCTGAAGATTTTTAGCTCCTGCTGGGTCCTAGCACTTCCGACGTAGTCCCATTAGTGTGAATGAGTGGTGGAAACTTTTAGTCCAGGAAGATTATCTTTTCCATAGGTTACCACTTGTGAGTCTAAGTCAGAGGTGCTAGGACCCCACAGGAACCAGAACTTTTCAGAGAGCTGGAGCCACTGAAGACACTGCATGCATGACATCAGCGTGATGCCACTTGCTAGTCTACAGCAACGGCAGTCCCCAACCATCTCAGTACCTTTTTTCCCAAGGCAGCAAGCAGCATAAATACAGGTTACTCACCTGTAACAGGAGTTCTAGGAATGGTATATGTTGTTCATCCACACTCATTGGCAGTATCCTTGCCGCTTTAAATCTTGCCGGAAGGTCTTCAAGCTTGCTCCTCCCACCCACCCGGGTGGTATAACTCTCGGCTCCGCCCCATGACGCCAGATCTGGCCCGCTGGAAGCTCAGGTTGTGCGTCGAAGCCGGGGAGGTCGGGTGGGTCAGGATGAACAACATATACCATTCCTAGAACTCCTGTTACAGGTGAGTAACCTGTATTTTAGGGACATGGATATGTTGTTCATCCACACTCATTGGCAGACTCCTAGCAGTTCTCCGGGAGGAGGGAGGCAAGACGACACCCCCATATACTTCTCTTGGAAAGAGAGACTGAGAACTGAGGCCCCAAACCAGCATCCCGGCGTGACTCAAGGTCGATGTGGTAGTGGGTAATGAAGGTGTTTGCTGACTTCCAGGTAGCAGCCCTGCAGATTTCCTGGATAGGACGCCCCTGGAAGCAGCCACTGCTGTGCAGTATACGGGTAGAATGAGCTCTTATCCCTCTGGGAGGCTCCATGCCCGCTAACTTATAGTAGAGATCTATGCAGGAGGTTACCCCACCTGCTTATCGTCCGCTTGGCTGCAGGTCTGCCAGATGCGGCTTATCGTAGGTGACAAACAGCTGGCGAACCTCTCCCAGACTTCTCCGCCGCGCCCTTATAATAGAGCGCCTTCTAGGATCCAGAGTATGGAGCCTATATTCGCCTCCGAGTGTGATTGGGGTAGAACACCGCAGAGTCAACACCTGGTTAAGGTGAAACTCCGCCACCACCTTCGGAAGGAATTTCGGTGTGAGGCGCAGGACAACCTTGTCCCTGTGGAAGACCAGGTAAGGAGACTCGATGGAAAGCCTGGAGCTCTCCATCCTTCTGGCTGACGGATAGCCACCAAGAAGGCGGTCTTCACGACAGGTGAGAGAGAGCACACCGTGCATAGGTTCAATGGCTTGCCCATGAGCTTTGCCAGTACCAGCAGTAGATCCCACGGAGGTGGGGTTCCCGACTGGAGGGGAATGTGATCAAGGCCTTGAAAAGGCCAGACCACCTTCTCCTGCGCCACCGACTGCTTCCCGGCCCGCGCCCGGTAAGCAGAGATGGCTGCCAGGTGCACCCTTAGGGTCGTCGACCTAAGCCCTTGACTAGAAAGGGACCATAAATAGTCCAAGATGCTTGCCAAGGAACAGGAGGAAGGGTCCAAGCCCTTGTTCTGACACCAAATGGAAAACCTTTCCATTTGAAGGCATAGCATTTTCTGGTCGACTTACGGGACGCCTCAACTACATTGAGGACCTCGTCGGAAAGACCCAAAGCCTGGAACTCTAGCCGCTCAGGAACCAGGCCGTCAGGGAGGGATTGAAGGTCCGGATGGAACACCTTCCCCTGATTGACAGAGCAGGTCCGGGCGAGCTGGAAGCTGCCGCGGAGTCCTGGAGCTGAGACTGAGGAGATCTGGGTACCAGAACTGGCGAGGCCAGTCTGGGGCTATCAGAATCACCTGCGCCTTGTCCCTCCTCGCCTTGAGAAGCACCTTGTGGATCAAGGGAAATGGGGGAAAGGCGTAAAAGAGGCCCGGGGTCCATTGCCTCGAGAAGGCATCCCCCTGCAGCGAGCCCTGCTGAGGGGGGCGGGCATGGAACAGACTCAGCTTGCTCTCCGTGGAGGCAAACAGGTCCACCTGAGGTGTGCCCAAAGGGAGAACAGATGCTGTACTACTCCGCAGGAGAGACCACTGTGGATGCAGCCCCTATCCGGCCCAGGGCATCGGCCAGGGTGTTGGAGGCCCTGCCACGTGAATGGCTAGGAGATCCGCCCAGGCTGCGCAACGAGTGGACTAAATGCGGAGAGCCTTGCATAGAAGCATGGAGCGTCTCCCGCCCTGGCGGTTTAGATAGTACATGGTCGTGGTATTGTCCGTCTGACTCGACCACTTGACCCCGGAGGAACGGAGCAAAGGCGGTGAGAGCTAGGCGGACCGCCGAGCTCCAGCAGGTTGATGTGGCATCGGGACTCCCGCTGGGACCAGAGGCCATGAGCCCGGTGTTCCCCAGATGGGCACCCCAACCCATCAGGAGAGGCATCGGTCGACAGAGAGACCGCCGGCTCGGGCGGACGAACGGGATGCCCTCCTGCAATTGATCTGGAACGGTCCACCACTGGAGAGCATTCCACATCCCTGTGTCACCGGACACAAGCTGGTCCAAGGGATCGCAGCTGCAGACCACTGGCTGGCCAGTCCCCACTGAAGGGACGATGTTCCAGCGGGCCCAATGGACCACGCTGGTACAGGCCGCCATGAGACCCAGGAGGCGAGGAAGTCCCGGCAGGGGCGCAATTGCCCAACCAGAAATGATCGGGCAAAGGAGGAAAGAACCTCGGCCCTGTCCGCCGGGAGCCGCGCCTTGGCTCGGAGAGAGCCGAGCTGCTCGGATGAATAAAATCACCTGCTTCGCTCGAGTTCGACTTGGCCTCGCTGGACAAGGAGGCCCAGTTGAGAGCAGACCTGGAGGGCCAGATCTCGACCACTCCTCCTTCCTGAGGGAGCTGCTATCAGCCAGTCGTCCAGGTAAGGGTACACCGACCTCGGCGCCAAGAGGAATGCTGTCACCACTGCCATGCATTTGGTGAAGACCCTGGAGCTGGAGACAAGCCAAGGGCATGGCTTGAATCAAGAGAGATCCTTCCGCCGGAAGCGGAAGGAATCTCTGGTGAGACGGACGGATAGGGACGTGAAAACGCGGCCCTGCAAGTCCAGAGAGCAGAACCACACGCCGCGTTCCAAGGATGGTATTATCTGAGCCAGAGTGACCATCCTGAAGGTTCGAGACCTTAGGAACTTGTTTAGGTCGTGTAGGTCGAGAATGGGGCGCCAGCCCCCCGTCCTCTTCGGAACCAGGAAGTACCTGGACACAAACCCTGGGTCTGAAGGAGGGTCCACCACCTCTCTTATCACCTCCTTCTGGAGGAGGAGAGCGATGTCGGCTCGACGAGCCGCCAGTGAGGCTGGGATCCGGCCTCGAGGGCGACGGCCTGAAGGGTGGTGCCTGCTCGACTTCCAGAGGCAGGCCTCTTCCCACCACCTCCAAGACCCACCTGTCCGTGGTAACAGCGACCAGGCGGAACGAAGGCCGGAGCTGCCTCCACGGGGACCTAGGGTAAGGTGACGGGGATGGGGGCGACACCCCTCAGCCCGTCACTGGGCAGGCTTGGAGGAGGGACCGGCCGAGGGACCTCCTGGGCCCTTTCCTCCCTGCCTCCTGTTAGAGGAAGCCGGCGGCTTGGGTTTGGGATGCCAAGGCCGAGCCTGCTGGCCCTGACGTTGCTGGGCCGGGCGCGCCGGGGGCACAGAAGGACGAAAGGGCTTAGGCTGTGGTTTGCGGCCTTTGTCCTTCTGAGCGGAAGAGACCGAGTCCAAGGTGGCATTGGACTTCTCGATCCTCTGCAGGTGACCTTCCACCCCAGGGTCAAGAGGTCAGTCCCAAAAGGGAACATCCGCCAACTTGTGCTGGGTATCCGGCAAAGGTGGATATCCTCAGCCAAGCCCGCCGACGATAGCCACCGCGGCCGCCACCGATCTGGCACATGAGTCCCTACATCCAAAGCAGTCTGAGCTGCTGTTTGGCCACTGCCTGCTCCCTGGTCCCGCACCTGCTTAACCGTAGTCTGCAGATCGGGCGGAAGATGAGGGATGACCTCATCCAGGGAGCCCAACAGGGCATGAGAAAATGTGCCATGAGGACGGCCGAACTGGCCTGACGAAGGCCGAGAGGACGCAGCGAGACTTTTCGCCCGGATAGTCCAATTTCTTGACTCCTTGTCAGGAGGTTTGTCCACATCCCTGGCGCTAGCCGGCGCTACCGGAAAACGCTTGTCGGTAACCAACCCTCAGCAGAGGGGTGTTCCGAAAAACCGGACAAGGAACCGGTAGGGACCGCATACTTCCTGGCCATCCTGGCCGAAGGCGCAGGGCAGGAAGCAGGGCGCTGCCAAAGTTCCAGTGCTGGACCCACTATGGCCTCGGCCACCGGAAAGGCCTCCGTCGGAGAATCCCCTCGGTCCAGAATCTCCGTGAGGGGATACCTGGCCCGTTTGGAAACGGGTTCGAGCTCCATCCCGCAGACTCCAGATGAGCCGAAGCAGTCCTAGGAAGGACGACGGCTATCGCCCATTGGCTGACTCTCCTGAAGACCCAAGTCCAGTCGCTGAGAAGAAGGAGGAATCATCTTCGGACTCGGAAGAGTCCTCAAGAGCTGCTCTGGCCTGAGCCACCCTTCACCTGCCGAGGTCGGTCGGGAGTGAGGGTAACTGACAGCCGGTGGAAACCCTTAGCCGACCGAGAATCTCTTGGTCGGAGCCCCAATTGGTGGCTGTGGAGGCGGAGGTTCCACCGCAATCGGTGGAGCAGCTGGTTTTGGCCGAACAACTGGCCTGCATAGGCCTCGGCAAGTCGAGGGGTTGTGTCGGCTGCCCGGTGACAGTTACTTAATGGCCGGGAAGGCGCCGGAGTCGGCTTATTCCCGCCAGGAGGAGCTGTTGAACATAAGGTCTCGCATCGCCGACGAATTTACGCCGAAGCTTCCTCATCCGGTGAGGAGACGAGGACGAGCGGCGACGCTGCCATCAAGGGGTGCCGAGACCGAGACCGCTTATGACGGTGGGAACGGCTGACTGCCAAGAGGTCCGGAGACCGAGACCGAGAGTCCCGGAATTTCCGGGTCGGTGCAGGGAGGTGTCGGCCGGAACCGACACTCCCTTCGGCTCGGAAGGTCCATCCGAGGGCTCCGGAACCGGAGGCACAGGCGAGCCCACGGGATCCTCAACTCCTCCCGGGGGAACCGGGGAGAGGGGAATCTCGGCTGCTAAAGGCGACAGCCCGTCCAATGGGTCGAGAAAAATCTCGACTTCATCAGTGGGAGTCTCGGTCAACTGACCTGACGGGGACACCGTGAGGCCAGTGGCCGAAGCCGAGCGGTCGACCGAAGCCGACGGTCGATGGCCCGGGGAGAGGGACCTTTCCCGCTCCCAAGAGCGTCGACGGAGGGACTTACCCTTGTCCCTCTTTTTGGACCGAGAAAAGGTCCAGCAGACGCAGGCCCTTCTCCTTTAGTGGAGAGGGACAGACAAAGCTCCTTAAAGGAAGCCGTGTAGGAAGAACCCAGAGAGAGCGGGATAAATGCCGCGGCCGAGGAAGATACGGCCCGCGCCGCCTCCTCTTCGAGGGCTTACCATCCGCCGAAGCTGATCCGCCGAAACGCCCGCCGCTGACACCGCCAACCGGGCCTCCTTGACTTCACCGAGGGAACGCTTCGGGACGCCCAGTTGCACCGGGCAGCACGGTCTTCGAGGACGAGGCCGAGAAAGATGAGCACAGGTCGCAAGCCCGCGGGTCGGCTCAAGGCCTAAGCAGTAGACACACGTGGAGTGTGGATCCGTCGCGACATCTTCTGACCGCATGGGCATCTCCAACCGGAGTCGATTTATCCATCGCAGTCAGCAGGGATCAAGACTCGAAGTCTTTTGCAAAATATTATTTTAAACTGCAAACGGAGAAATAGGAACTAGTCACAAACGCAGAGCGTTAAGGAGGAACCTGAGCTTCCAAGCGTAAGGAAGATCATGGCCATGGGCGGAGCCGAGTTATACCACCCGGTGGGTGGGAGGAGCAAGCTTGAAGACCTTCCGCAAGATTTAAAGCGGCAAGGATACTGCCAATGAGTGTGGATGAACAACATATCCATGTCCCTAGAACCTCAGATTTCCTATGCACTTTACCTAATGGCAAAAGACAGACCTGGTGGCACATGTAAGAAGGGCCACCAACTAGTAAACAGTGTCTTCACAGCCCAAAACAACCAGAGGGGTGAAGACCAAAGAATATTGGAATGAGTCTGGGGATGGTGGTGGTGTAGTAATCTATGGAGAAGATATTCAGAAGACAGTAGAGTTAGGTAAGAACTTACCATAACAGAAGATCTTCGAGAAGAGCTCATGCAGCAGGTTACGCCATTAGGACTGAAGCTGGCAGGCGCCAGGACCCCACAAAAAACTTCTAGCTAGCAGTATCCAGCAGGGGACTGCCCCCCAACGTTGGTCCACCCCCGACATCACATATGGTATAAAAGGGCAGTCCCCAGCACCACCTCAGTTCTCCTGCTGGAGACCCCAACACTGATAGAAAAATGATGAAGCACCGAGGA
The DNA here is from genome assembly GCA_016271365.2 of Neoceratodus forsteri. Taxonomy (NCBI): domain Eukaryota; kingdom Metazoa; phylum Chordata; order Ceratodontiformes; family Ceratodontidae; genus Neoceratodus; species Neoceratodus forsteri. The sequence goes on along the minus strand of CM057449.1, from coordinate 1,340,538,104 downwards.
GGCTCCTCAAGGAATCACCAGGGGATGGAGGGAGGAAAGTAGCACTTGCTGCAAGAGCTCTTATTGAAGATCTATTGTTAGGTAAAGTTCTTATCTAACTGTAACTGTATTATCTGGTTCAAGGTGGGCTTTTTAGCAGGTTACACCATTAGACTGAGCCCCAAGCAGCAAAAGGTCACCTAAGCTCAAGGCAGAGGATAAGATCATGAAAACAGAATTTTATGAAAGGAGGCCCTGCAGGACAGCAAGGCCAAAACCTGTCCCTGTGCCTGGAAGCATTATCCAAACTCTACTGCTTAATGAATGTGTGGACTGAATTCCAGGTGGCAGCTGTGCAGATATCCGCAGGGGACACATTCCTCAGAGAGGCGAGGGAAGTAGCAACTCCCCTGGTAGAGTGGCCTTTTACCGGGCCCAGTAAAGGCTTTTTGTATTGCTGGTAACAGAAAATGATGCAATTAACCAACCATTTTGTATAGGGTTTGTTTAGAAACAGGCACCCTTAACATTCTGGGAGCGAATGAAACAAACAGTTGGTCAGATTGTCTGGAGACCCGTAATTCAAATAGTATTTCAGAGACCGTGGATATCCAGAGTAATGGAGGACAGCCTCCTCGATTTGAATGCTCTGGATTGGTATACACCTCCCGTCAAAACCCCTACAGCGACATATGTCGCTGCCGGCAGACAGTGCCATGTTGCTGTAGGGGTTGCACCTGGGACACAGCAACACTTTACTCCTGTCTTGCACCCCTGTCTGAACCAATTCCAATTGGAGTTGGCATCCATAGTGATGGGGGTGTGGAGTCCTCCAAAGGAAAACACAGACCCTACAAAGCGTGGCATCCTCTGCCGACTGCAACTCACAGTGAACAAGGAGCCTGGTGTCATGCCAGTTCCATTTGTGTTCACTGTCAACTTGGCATCATAGAGCCCTCTGGATTGTATACAGGAAGATAAATGCCCTGGTTAAGAGTGAATTCTGACATTACCTTGGGTAAAAACTTAGTATTTGTCTGCAAGGACACCCAGTCCTTGTGGAAAACTGAATATGGCTCTTTACACATCAGAGCCTGAAGCTCGGAAATCCTCCATGTGGACCATGATAGGAAGTGTAGCTTACAATCTGCAACTAGCTTGAAGGAAGGAAAAGTAAGCTTCTCCAAAACAAACAAAAGGTCCCATGGGGGACAGGGTCCCAAACAGGAGGTCTGAGGTGTAAGATGCCATGCAGGAAGGTGAGTGACAAGTCCAGCTGTGCCAGGGTCTTGCCCTGTATTGGTGCATGGTAGGCTGACACAGCAAAGAGGTGCACTTTTATGGACGAGTAGATCAGGCCCAAGTCTGAGAGCAAAAGGAGATACTTGAGAACCGAGTTCACTGGACAGGTAAATGGGTCGAGCTGGCGAGCAGTAGCCCAGAGGCAGAACCGCTTCCACTTCATGGCATAGGTGGCCCTGGCTGAGGGTTGCCTAGTGGCCACCAAGATATCAGCCACCCTAGCAGAGACCCCAAAACAGGAGACAGCTAGGTCTGCAGGAGAGACACGTGCAGGTGCAAAGACCTCAGGTCTGGATGGACCAGCATCCCGTTCTCTTGACAGAGCAAGCGTGAGCTCAAGGGCAGGGGCAACGGCGGTTCTGTTGCCAGCTGCTAAAGTAGAGGGAACCAGATCTGATAAGGCCAGAAGGGAGCCACCAGGATCATCTCTGCTCCTTCTGACTGCAGCTTGAGGAGAACCCTCTGAAGGAGTGGAGGAGGGGCATAAAGAAACCTCCATGTAAAATAGAGGGACAACGCATCTCACCAGAAAACACCAGGCCCTGGATCTAGTGAGCAAAAATTGGTCAGTTTTGCATTGTGTGAGGATGCAAAGAGGTCCAGCTCTGGTCGGCCCCATCAGGAGAAGAGGTTGTCTGTGACTGACTGCAAGCGCCCCACTAGTGTGCTTTTGGTCCCTAATTGACTGAGCATGTCAGCCAAAGTGTTCTGAACACCTGGGACGTGGACTGCCAAGAGATCCAAATGATGATCTATCGCCTAGTACTATAGCCTCATGGCCGAGCGGATATGAGTGGATTCCTCCCTGTTTGTTGACACAGAACACCACTGACATGTTGTCCATCTGGACAAGGAGGTGACCTGGGATCAGGTCGGTCTGCAGAGCCTGCATGGTGTGGAGGTTTGCCGTCATCTCCAACACATTGACGTGTAGGGACTCCTCCATCGACGACCACATCCCCAGAGTCCTGCAGTCGGCAAGATGGGCTCCCCAGCCCATGCCTGAAGCATCTGTGGTCAGGATCTGAGCGGGGGGTGACCTCTGGAATGGTATACTTGCCGAGAGGCTGGATGGCATAAGCCACCACCGAAGGGTCTGATGGACTGGGTCCAAAACAGAGATGAGTTGATCCAGGTCATCCCAACACTGTCCCACTGGACTCTCAAGTTTCACTGAATGACCCTCATGTGGAGATAAGCCAATGGCACTGTAGCGATGGTGGCTGCCATGTGGCCCAAGAGTCTGAGGATCGATCTGGCTGTGACCAGACGGGTGGAGAAGAGTTTTCAAATGAGATCTTTAAGTGGATCTGCCCTGTCTTCCAGAAGAAAGGCTCTGCCTTGGACGGTGTCCAGAAGGGTTCCTATGAACTGAAGTCTCTGGCTGGGCCAAGGGAGGATTTCTGAAGATTTAGCATGATCCCTAGTTCTTGGAAGACAGAAAAGGTGTCTTCCATGGGAGGGATGATAACAATGGGTGATGGAAATTTTGAAGGCTTTCCACCCTGAAATGAATCGGCTGCCTGCCCCTGGGAGAGGGAGAAGTAATAGAAAGGGCAGAAAAGTAAGAGAGAAAATTAATACATGAAGACTGTGTGGAATTACTTGTAGTGATGTTAACTGCCGTGTAACCAAATCTGCTAAAGTAATTATTAGCTACAGAAGTATGATAATGGCAAATACCAGTATGTAACACCATGTCTCTATTCTCAATAAAAATGAAAGAAACAAAAAAAAAAAAAGAAAAGGTGTCTTCCAGGGTCTGGAGCAATCTTTCCCTGGACAGAGCTGTAAGAAGCCAGTCATCCAGGTATGTAGGGCCGCCGCCAGTACTGCCAGGCACTTGGTAAAGACCCAAGGTGCCAAGGAAAGGACAAAGAGCAGAGCTCTGAATTGGAAGTGTTGCCCTGGAAGTCAAATCTCAGGAACCTTCAGTGGGGCTTGGCTATGAGGATGTGTAGGTATGTATCCTGCATGTCCAGGAATGACAGCCAGTCTCCCAGATGGAGAAGGGGTATTAAACCCAGAAGTGCTTGTACTCCACAAACCTGATCAGGTCACTGAGGTCCAAGATAAGTCACAGATCCCCTGTCTTCTTGGACACCAAGAAGAAGTGGGAATAGTACCCCTTTCCCTTCTGAGAGGAAGGGACCGGTTCTATGGCAGGCTTGTCTAGCAGGGCCTGGATCTCTTCTTGAATCAGAGCTGCGTGAGACAGGGAATTGTGAGTGTGTAGTGGAGGGCTGTCGGTGCTACCTCCAAGAATTCTAAAGTGCCCCCTCTCGATCAACTGTAGAACCCATTGGTCAGAGGTGACTTTTCTCCAGCCCTCTCTATATAAAGAGAAAAGTGACCCCTACCACTTCCCTGACAGCTTGCAGGAGCAGGAGGGTTTGGCAAGAAGTCAGGCATTGGTGGGAGGGCAGGTTAGCCTGAGAGGACTTAGCGACTCTGAGGCCTGAGCCTCCTGAGTTCTGGGAGGGACCCTGCGCTTATAACCCCCTCTGCTACTGCTGTTGGTTAACGGGCTGTTGACTAACGGTGAACTGAAAACACTGCCTTCAAAATGGCTTTTGTTCAGTTTATACATGGTCTGGACTGACTGAACTTTTTCTGTCGAAGTCTTGCAGCTTTGTGATTATTCTCTCCAACTCTTCACTGAAGAGTACAGAGCCCTTCAATGGGGCATCCATTATGCCCACTTGGACATCCTGGGCAAAACCTGAGACTCTGAGCCAGGAATGTCATCTGAGGCACACTCCAGTGACAGCAGCCCTGGCTGCCATGTTCGCAGAGTTGAAGGCCGATCTGAGAATGTGCGTGCTTACGTCTGAGCCTGTCTTTAGGAGGGTCTGCAGCTCAGACTTCTGGGGACAGTCCAGAAGGTCTTGAGCCAGCTCCATGGCCTGTCCCAAAGGGCATTTTGAAACTGCACCATGTGTGTCAGGAAGTTGAGGGAACGTATGGCGCAGGTGGCAGAGGAGTAGACTTTCCTGCCCAAGTTGTCCAATTGCTTGGACTCCTTATCAAGGAGTTGTGAGCTCAAATGCCTTGGTCGTTGAGACCTGTCATGTGCAGCCATGATCACCATGATGTCCGCTGCAGGTTGTTCGTCTAGGAAGAGTTCATCCCTGGGTTCCCTGGATAGGTGATCCGATTTTTGGGGTACCACCGAGGATGTAGATGGGTGCTTCCAAGCTGCCTTAGTCACGTCCTGGAATGTATCCAACAGTGGAGGTACTACCATTGGTTTAGGGTCTTTCTGGCACAGGTATTTTGCCAGGTGACGCCTCTCCAGGTCAAGGTCCTCTGTGCCCCATCCCATGTTTGCTTGGATATGGTGCAACACCACCATAAATGACGGGTCATCAGGTGGGGACCTGGGGATTTCTCTCGGGTCAGGAGAGGGAAGACCTTCAGGCGAAGAGGTCCTCGAGGAGGAGGAAGAGGTATGGACCAGCTCCTCTAATGAAGATGACTTGACCACGAATGACGGTGCCGGCGTCAGCGTCATTCGTGGACCTGGAGGAGCTTTGACCTCTGCTTCTGTGACCTAAGCAGCCCAAGTTCACCATTTCCGGAGGAGGGGTAGCCACTATCGGAAGAGGAGTGCGCTCCCTGGGGGTTAGACTCCTCTACTGGGGTAGCAGGTTTTGGTGCGAGGAGGTCACCCTTGATGGTGTTCCACCAAGAGGAGAAGAGGTCCTTGACGTCCGACAGTGGGATCCAGGGTTCCTGAGGAATGTTTGGTGTTGGGACATTCAATGGACCTGGTGTCTGGTCCAGAGGTGGCATTGGTGCCTTGGGCAGTAGCCCGGTGTCATCGCCAGCACTGACGGTCTGGCCTGACGACAGGGTACCTGATGTCAGGCGGGCGCAAGGTCGGTGGCGCTTGGGTGGAGGTCGCGGGAAGCGATGCCTGGGATGCTGGGTTTCAAGGTGACCTGGGTGAGTGAACGCTGGTCCAAGGCATCGCCAGCATTTGCTGGAGCTGACGTCCACTTGGGGATAAACAACACCAAGGGGGCTGAGAAGCGCCTCCCAGAGGAGGCGCCCAAGCCCGATAACGTCCAGGGAGTCAGCGCTGGTGGTAGTGGCTGGACTTGAACAACTTTGCCGGTAAAACAACAGCAGAAGAACTATCGCCAGAGGATGAGCTGGTGGCGCCACCTGACTGCCAGCCTGGGGTCTGTGAAGATAGCCGGAGTTTCAGGGCTGAAGGGCCGGGCCCAAGGTGCTGGACCCAGAGTCTTTGCCACCCAATGCCTGGATCAGGAGGGTGGGCTCACTACCATGAGCCCAATAGGAGAATGAGCTGCCTGGGATGCTGAGTCCGAGCTCCCACGGGAGGCAGACCAGGAATTGAGACTGATCTCATGGGACCGAGATCTGAGTCCAAGGAGGACTGTTCCTTGAGTTCATCCTTGTGGTGATGCTCTCCGAGGATTTCCTGTGAGAAGAGCCCTCCTTTTGCAAGTCCTTCTGCTTGACAGCAATCTTTTGTTCTAGCAAGAAGGCCTGAAAGGCTTTTTGGCAGTGAATCCTGGTCCTGCTATTAAATTTCTAGCAGTATGGGCAGACCTCTGTGTTATGGTTTGGGCCTAGGAAAAGAAGGCAGGCTGAATGACCATCTTTCGATGGTATTTGTTTGCCACAGACACACTTTGATTGGTGCTGGTCGATAGAGGACAGCGGGAAGTCGATATGCAGATGAAACACCAAGGAAACTGGAAAATGAAAAAAAAGCATTGAAAAACACGCTCAATATGGTGGTTGAACTAGGCAGAAGGCATCTGTGGAGCCGATGTACATGGTTCGACGGCGGAAAGAAACTGAGGGGGTGCTGGAGGACCGCACCTTATACCATACATGACATTGGGGCGGGTCAAGTTGGGGTGGTCCCCTGCTGGATACTGCTAGCTAGAAGTTTTCTGTGGGGTCCTGATGCCTGCCGGCTTCAGTCCTAATGGTGTAACCTGCTGCAAGAGCTCACCTCAAAGACAGATCCTTTGTTCCTGGCACCAGTCACACACTCCCATAGTTTCTGCAGAGAGGATAATGGTGTTTCTCCTGTTGAACTAATACATGACAGACTTGTTGTCTGTTTGGAGGAGTACTTTTGTGGCTGACTAGGTCAACTAGGGCCTATAGCTCATATAGAACACCTACCATCTCCAACACATTGATGTGGAGATGGGGTGTCTGACAGGCCACACACCTGCCCTGGAGGTCCTGGCAGGGCCTCCAACCCAACAAGGAAGCATCTGTGGTCAGAACCATCTCTGGCTCTGAGGGACAAGAGGAGGCCCTGGAGGAAGTTATCCTCCAATGATCACCTATGTCAGGGATCTCAGCTGAAGTCTGATTACAGTAAGGGTAAAATCTGATGGTGCGATGCCTGTGACCACAGGGTACTGAACATCCACTGCCTTGTCTTCATGTGAAGTCGTGCCAGGGGCACAGTGAACACTGAGGAGACTAAAAGTCCCAGCATGCATGGCATGGAGTGGGCTGGCACAGGCTTGTGTTCCATGATGTGGCATGCTCTCTGAAGGACAGACAAAGCTTGGGTTCTCGTGGAAAGGCCTGAGCCTGGGAGTCCAAAACAGCTCCTAAAAACAGCAGCGCCTGGGAGGGATTCAGCTGACTTGGAAAGTTCAAAGAACCCCATGGAGGCAAGAAGTTGAGAGGCAGTGGTGACTGCTTGCAGTGAAACCATGGTACCAAGGACTCCTAATTCTACCTGCTGCCAAAACAGGCAGCTCCAACAAGGCACATTCATGCATGTAGCTCAATATCCAGCTGAAGCAAAGCATCCATAGAGACTGTAAGATGACCACTGTTAGATTCTATACTATGCTTAAGAGCAAGTAGCATTACAGTTAGCCTCAGACTCTGGCAGGAACTCTGCCAGAGTCTTAAGCTGCTCGGAGGATATGTGCAATGCTGTCCTATGGCTTGGGACAGCTGTCACAGTAACATGCCTCTTCCAAACCATATCTGACAGGAGGAATAAAACTGACCAGAAAAATTGGACACGTTGAAGAACTCCAACTGGAGGCACCTAGCCTGGTCAATGGCTGCTAGCTCGAAAACCAATGTTTTGTCGCTTTATTCCGAGCAGGGCCTGAAAAGAAAAATCTTCCTAAGGGACTGATGCAGGAACTGGTTCTGGAGCCTTAGGACAATAACAGCCCCATCCTCACCCTCTGAGAAGACAGGTCAGAATCAGACTCACCCCCAGCACCCCTCGTAAGGGAGATAAGAGGGAGGAGTGGGCCTAGGAGCTGACAGCACAATGTGGGGTCGCAACAATCCTGGCAACACTGAACACAGCCCAGAGGGCCTAGGAATAGTGCTGCTGCAGACATCATAGCCGTTGACCTATCCAGTGCTCAGCCACCAGGCATCGCACCACACAGCACTGCAAATGGCACTGGGCCACTGGACATGTCAACCCCACTGTCACCACATGCAACATCACACACGGCACCAGTTCTGGCCCCAAGGGGCCCAAACCTGGCACCATGTACAGCACTACACATGGTGTTGATGACTCCACTGGCACCAAAGTGACCAGCACTGGTACCATGGCTGTCTCCGTCCCCTGACAGGATGGAGATGACACCACAAGTGGGACAGATGTCAGATGTAGGCAGCCCTGCAAGCAGCCGGGAGACCAGTCTCGCCAAAGGGACATACTGTATACTGGGCCCAGCGATGCCGCAAATGGCGCCAGCTCCATCAACCCCAATTGGCTAGGGGCCAGTGCCACCAGTAACACACTTGAACCAGATGCTGCACCCACTGTTTCAAAGAGCTTCCCATTTGCTGAACTGTCCAATGGACCCTCCCTAGACAGTGAGAACCTCAGGGGCAGACACACCAATGCCCTAGTCCCCAAAATCTTGTGTCATTGGAGATGGCAGTGGGGACCCCCAGCCCAGTGACATAAACTACCTCACAGCAAAACTGCCACAGGACAACCTTGACTGGTGCCAATTCTTCTTTCTCCAAGAGAGGGAAGAAGAGGCCAAGGTCGAGCGGTGCAGGAACATGATGCTAGGCATATGTGCAATCTAGACAGCGCATTATGCTTCCGTGAGGATTGTCTCCCCTCCTGCACACTGGAATGCCATTTCTTCTTTCTCCAAGAGAAGGAAGAGGAGGCCAAGGCTGAGTGGTGCAGGAACCCAACGCCGAGTGTGTGGGATCTAGACAGCTTATTTGTACTTCCAGGAGGACTGTCTCCCCTCCTGCACACTGGACTGCCTGTAGTAAGAGCACCCGCCCTAGGGAGGTGTTGACCAGACACAGCCCTGTTGCCACAGCAAAAAGAAACACTAAAGGCTCCCTATCGTCCAAGGCCATTGACCACTGCAATACGGCTGAGAGGAATTCTAACAATTAAGTGCAAAAATGTAATAAACTACCAGAAAAATAAATTCTAACGTTCAATACTAAAACTTGAAAGAACTGAATGCTACTGTCATATGAACATTACGTTCTGACCCCCAGCAGGTCAGCAACGAAGTCACTGAAGTGCACTCAACAGCAGGAAATAAGGTACTGAGGCAGCTGGGGCTGACGCCGTTGCAGGCTAGCGTGCGTGTGCAGTGTCACATCAGCATCATGCACACGGTGTCTGCAGTGACTCCAACCCTCTAAAAAGTCCTGGCTCCCACAGGGCCCTAGTGCCTCTGGCTTAGATCCACAAGAGGGAAAGAATGATTCTGGGAAGATCAGTGATCATAAAGAAGGCAACAGTCTCTAGACAAAACAAAACCAAAAAGCACAGTAGGAGCACTGGCAAGGCAGAGCCAGACAATGAACAGCAAGAGAGCCAAGGGCTTATCACAAGGCTCTGAGCACAGAGCTAGCAACTGACAGTAGTGTCACAATGACATGTAAACAGCTGGAGCGACATCGGCAGCAAAGAAGGCAACAGTCTCTGAAGTAAAACAGAGCACAAAGCCAAACACTGCAGGAGCAATGTCAGGCAGGCAGAGACAGGTGATGAGTGGCAAGCAGAGCTACAAGGCCAGAACCAAGGACTGAGCACACAGCCAGCAACTGACCATGGCATCATAAAGATGTCTGAGGGCAACGGAGGCCAAGGACATGGCCAGAACTTACTCACATGAGGAGCTCAACAATACATCACCAGGACCCGGAGCGAGATGAGCACCAATGGCAGACAGCCGGCTGGATGACAGCACAGCTGGAGAAGCATGGCAAAACCATGTGGCAGCAGCAATACTCACAAAGAAGGAGACTAACAAGGGGAGAAGCTGACCCGAAGAGCTGCACAGCAGCCTGGCATATAAGTGGTCCCAGGAGAAGTCCTCATGGTTTTTACAAAAGAGAACGGCTTAGAAAAGCAGAAAGCAGTGCTGCAGCAGAGACGCAAATGTAACAGCTTCACTGACTAGAGCAGGGAAAGCAAGTTTTACATTATTGCAAAAAGTACTGAGAAAAACAGGTAACTTCAGGGATGGAAGTTGACAAAGACGTATTTCTCAATCTGACGAGCGCTGAAGGCGAGAAACCTGAGTAGTATGAGGCTGTCCATATTACATAAGCAGTGCCCAACACACATCAGTGATGGCAGCCCCTGCTACACAAAAGCTTCTAGTGGGTCATGACGCTGATGGCTTAGTTCCAAATCAGTGACTTTACAAAGGAGATGTAGTTATCATTATAATTATTATTAACTTACCTCATCACTATGACAAAACAGTGGAGTAAAACATTCTCTAACAGAGAAAGAACATGTTCGTAAGCTTCAAACAAGCAGCGCATGGTCTGGAGTTTTACAACATCTTTATATGGGCCTTCTGCAACTGCAAGAAGAAGTGAAAATATATGTAGAACCTGTTTGAAGTGACACTGTTCATTTCAGACAAAATATTTTAAGACATTTAACCTCACTGTACTTAATTCTACCCCCTCCCCCCCTTAGCCCCATAAATACAGGTTACTCACCTGTAACAGGAGTTCTAGGAATGGTATATGTTGTTCATCCACACTCATTGGCAGTATCCTTGCCGCTTTAAATCTTGCCGGAAGGTCTTCAAGCTTGTTCCTCCCACCCACCCGGGTGGTATAACCTCGCTCCGCCCATGACGCCATGAGATCTGGCCCGCTGGAAGCTCAGGTTGCGTCAAGCCGAGAGTCGGTGGACGTAGGATGAACAACATATACCATTCCTAGAACTCCTGTTACAGGTGAGTAACCTGTATTTCTAGGGACATGGATATGTTGTTCATCCACACTCATTGGCAGACTCCTAGCAGTTCTCCGGGAGGAGGGAGGCAAGACGCACACCCCCAATACTTACTTGGGAAAGAGAGACTGGAGAACCCAGGCCCCAAAACCAGCATCCCGGCGTGACTCAAGGTCGATGTGGTAATGGGTAATGAAGGTGTTTGCTGACTTCCAGGTAGCAGCCCTGCAGATTTCCTGGATAGGGACGCCCTGGAAGCAGCCAACTGCCAGGCAGTATGGCGGTAGAATGAGCTCTCTATCCTCTGGGAGGCTCCATGCCCGCCAACTTATAGCAGAGATCTATGCAGTAGGTTACCCACCTGCTTATCGTCCGCTTGGCTGCAGGTCTGCCAGATGCGGCTTCAGCGTAGGGTGACAAACAGCTGGCTAACCTCTCCTTTATTTCAGCGCAGGCGCTCTTCTTATAAGCTTAGCGCCTTCTAGGGTCCAGAGTATGGGAGGTTTGTATTCGGCCTCCGAGGTGATTGGGGTAGAACACCGGGCAGAGTCAACACCTGGTTAAGGTGAAACTCCGACACCACCTTCGGAAGGAATTTCGGTGGGGGCGCAGGACAACCTTGTCCCTGTGGAAGACCAGGTAATGAGACTCGATGGAGCGCCTGAGCTCTCCCATCCTTCTGGCTGACGTGATAGCCACCAAGAAGGCGGTCTTCCACGACAGGTGAGAGAGAGCACACCTGTGCATAGGTTCGAATGGCTTGCCCATGAGCTTTGCCAGTACCAGCAGTAGATCCCACGGAGGTGGGGGTTCCGCGACTGGAGGAAAATGTGATCAAGGCCTTTGAAAAAAGCGCCAGACCATCTTCCCTCCTGCGCCACCGACTGCTTCCCCGGCCCGCTCGTAAGCAGAGATGGCTGCCAGGTGCACCCTTAGGGTCGCCGACCTAAGCTCTTGACTAGAAAGGGACCATAAATAGTCCAAGATGCTTGCGCTAGGAACAGGAGGAAGGGTCCAAGCCTCTTCTGACACCAAATGGAAAACCTTTTCCATTTGAAGGCATAGCATTTTCTGGTCGACTTCTTACGGGACGCCCAACTACATTGGAGGACCACGAAAGACCCAAGGCCTGGAACCCAGCGTCATTAGGAACCAGGCCGTCAGGTGCAGGGATTGAAGGTCCGATGGAACACTCTCCCTGATTGACGGAGAGCAGGTCCGGGCGAGCTGAAGCTGTCCAGGAGTCCTGGAGCTGAGACTGAGGAGATCTGGTACCAGAACTGGCGAGGCCAGTCTGGGGGCCTTTTCAGAATCACCCGCGCCTTGTCCTCCTCGCCTTGAGAAGCACCTGTGGATCAAGGGAAATGGGGAAAGGCGAAAGAGGCCCGGGGTCCATTGCCTCGAGAAGGCATCCCTGCAGCGAGCCCCTGCTGAGGGGGCGGGGCATGGAACAGACTCAGCTTCTCGCTCTCCATGGAGGCAAACAGGTCCACCTGAGGTGTGCCCCAAAGGGAGAACAGATGCTGTACTACCTCCGGGAGGGAGAGACCACTGTGGGATGCAGCCCCTATCCGCCCAGGCATCGGGCCAGGGTGTTGGAGGCTCCCGCCACGCGAATGGCTAGGAGATCCGCCTGTGGCTGCGCGACGAGTGACCAATGCGAGAGCTTCCTGCATAGAAGCATGGAGCGGCCCCGACTCTTGGCGGTTTAGATAGTACATGGTCGTGGTATTGTCCGCCTGCACTCGGACCACTCTGACCCCGAGGAACGGAGCAAAGGCGGTGAGAGCTAGGGCGGACCGCCGAGCTCCAGCAGGTTGATGTGGCATCGGGATCCTGTGGACCAGAGGCCATGAGCCCGGTAGTTCCCCAGATGGCACCCCAACCCATCAGAGAGGCATCGGTCGCACAGGAGAGACCGCTGCCTGGGGCGACTTAACGGGATGCCCTCCTGCAAATGATCTGGAACGGTCCACTACTGGAGAGCGTTCACATCCCCTGTGTCACCGGCACAAGCTGGTCCAAGGGATCGCAGTTGCCAGACCACTGGCTGGCCAGTCCTCACTGAAGGGGGACGATGTTCCAGCTGGGTCCAACCGACCACGCTGGTACAGGCCGCCATGAGACCCAGGGAGGCGAGGGAAGTCCCGGTAGGGATGCAATTGCCCAACCAGAAATGATCGGGCAAAGGAGGAAAGAACCCGCCCTGTCCGCCGGGAGCCAAGCCTGGCTCAAGAGAGTCGAGCTGCGCCTGATGAATAGAATCACCTGCTTCGCTCGAGTTCGACTCTGGCCTCGCTGATAAGGAGGCCCAGTTGAGAGCAGACCTGGAGGGCCAGATCTCTGACCACTCCGCCCTTCCTGAGAGGTGAGCTGCTATCAGCCAGTCGCCCAGGTAAGGGTACACCGGACCCTCAGGGCCAGAGGGAATGCTGTCACCACTGCCATGCATTTGGTGAAGACCCTGAGCTGGAGACAAGCCAAGGGCATGGCTTGAACTCGACGAGAGATCCTTCCGCTGGAAGGGAATCTCTGGTGAGACGGACGGATAGGGACGGGAAAACGCTGCCCTGCAAGTCCAGAGAGCAGAACCACACGCCGCTTCCAAGGATGGTATTATCTTGAGCCAGAGTGACCATCCTGAAGGTTCGAGACCTTAGGAACTTTGTTTAGTCGTGTAGGTCGAGAATGGGGCGCTAGCCCCCTCGTCTGCTTCGGAACTGTAAAGTACCTGGACACAAACCCTGGGTCTGAAGGAGGGTCCACCACCTTCTTACCACCTCCTTCTGGAGAGGAGGAGAGTGATGTCGGCTCGACGAGCCAGTGAGGCTGGGATCCTCAAGCCCCGAGGGGCGACGGCTCTGAAGGGTGGTGCTGCTCTCTAATTCCAGAGGCAGGCTCTTCCCACCTACCTCTAAGACCCACCTGTCCGGGTAACAGCGACCAGGTGGAACGGAAGTGCTGGAGCCGCTCTCACACGGGGGACCCAGGGTAAGGTGACGGGATGGGGGAGACACCCTCAGCCCGGCTACTGGGCAGGCTTGGAGGAGGGACCGCTGGGAACCTCCTGGGCCCTTTCCTCCCTGCCTCCTGTTAGAGGAAGTCAGGGGCTTGGGTTTGGGATGCCAAGGTCGAGCCTGCTGGCCCTGACGCTGCTGGGCACGGCTGCCGGGGCACAGAAGGACGAAAAGGGCTTAGGCTGTGGTTTGGCGGCCTTTGTCCTCTGAGCGGAAGAGACCGAGTCCAAGGTGGCATTGGACTCTCGATCCTCTGCAGGTGACCTTCCACCCCTAGGGTCAAGAGGTCAGTCCCCAAAAGGGAACATCCGCCAACTTGTGCTGGGTATCCGGCAAAAGGTGGATATCCTCCAAGCCCGCCGACGATAGCCACCGTGCCGCCACCGATCTGGCACATGAGTCCCCTATATCCAAAGCAGTCTGGAGCTGTTGTTTGGCCACTGCCCTGCTCCCTGGTCCCGCACCTGCTTAACCGTAGTCTGCAGATCGCGGGCACAGGATGACCTCATCCAGGAGCCCAACAGGGCATGAGAAAAATGTGCGTGAGGACGGGCCGAACTGGCCCCTTGACGAAGGCCGAGAGAGGACGCAGCGGAGACTTTCGCCTCGACGAACTAATTTCTTGACTCCGTGTCGGTGGAGGTTTGTCCACATCCCTGTGGCGTTGCCGGCGCTACTGAAAACGCTGTCGGTAACTCAACCCCTCAGCAGAGGGTGTTCCAAAACCGACAAGGAACCGGGACCGTGATACTTCTGGCCATCCTGGTCAAGGCTTGCGGGCAGGAAGCAGGGCGCTGCCAAAGTTCCAGTGCCGACCCACTATGGCCTCGCCACCGGAAAGGCTCCGCCGGAGAAACCTCGGTCCAGAATCTCCGTGGAGGGGATACCTGGCCCGCTTGAACGGGTTCCAGCTCCATCCCGCAGACTCCGAGATGAGCCAAGCAGTCCTAGGAAGGACGACGGCTATCGCCCATTGACTGACCTCCTGAAGACTCCAAGTCCAGTCGCTGGGAGGTTGGGGCGAGGAATCATTCGACTCGAAGAGTCCCTCAAGAGTCGCTCTGGCTCCGGAGCCACCTTCACCCGCCGAGGTCGGGTCGGGAGTGAGGGTAACTGACAGCCGATGGGTAAACTCCCTTAGCCGACCGAGAATCCTGGTCGGAGCCCCACCTGGTGGCTGTGGAGGCGGAGGTTCCACCGCACCGGTGGAGAAAGGGTTTTGCCGGAACAACCGCCTGGTATAGGCCTCTGGACAAGTCGAGGGGTTGTGTCGTCTGTCGTGACAGTTAATCTAATGGCCGGGAAGCGCTCGAGTCGGGCTTATTCCCCGCCAGGAGGAGTTGTTGCAAATACAAGTGTCCTCGCACTGCCGACGTGAATTTACGGCCAAGCCTCCTCATCCCGAGGAGGACGGACGATCTAGCGGGCGACGCCACTGCCAAAGCTGACCGAGACCGCCATGATCGTGGGAACGGCTGGACTGCCAAGAGGTCCGAGACCGAGATCGAGTCCCGGAATTTCCGGTCGGTGCGGGAGGTGTCGGCCGAACTGCACTCCCTTCGCCCGGAAGGTCCATCCGAGGGCTCCGGAACCGGAGGCACAGACGAGCCCACGGATCTCAACCTCCTCCGGGGAACCGGGAGAGGGGAATCTAAGCGTTAAAGGACAGCCTCGTCTAATGGGTCGAGAAAAATCTCGACTTCATCAGTGGGGAGTCTCGGTCAACTGACCTGACGGGACACCGTGAGGCCAGTCCGGGTCAGATTAGTCGGATCGAGCGTTTGGACGACGGCCCGGGAGAGGGACCTTTCTCGGCCCCAAGAGCCGCCGACGGAGGGACTTTACCCTTGTCCCTCTTGGACCGGTAGAATAAGGTCCAGCAGACGCAGGCCCTTCTCCTTAGTGGAGAGGGACAGACAAAGCCCTTAAAAGAAGCCGTAGGGAAGAACCCAGAGAGCGGGATAAAATGCCAGCGTCGAGGAAGATACGTCTGCTACCGCTTCCTTCTCGAGGACGCACGCTCATCCGCTTCGAGCTGATCCGCCGAAAGCCAGCCACGCGATGTCACGCAACCGGGCCTCTTTGGACTTCACCGGAGGGAAACGCTTCGGACGGCCCAGCGTAATCGGGCAGCACGGTTCGAGGGCGAGAAAGATGAGCACAGGTCGCAAGCCCGCGGTCGTGCTCAAGGCCTAAGCAGTAGACACACGTGCAGTGTGGATCCGTCTCGAGACATCTTCGACACCCGCATGGGCATCTCCTCAAACTGGGAGTCGATTGGTCCATCGCAGCCGCCGGTGGGATCAAGACTGAAGTCTTTTGCAAATTTTTATTTTTAAACCGCAAACGGAGAAATAGGAATCTAGTCGCGAAACGTAGAGTGCTAAGGAGGGAACCCTGAGCTCTGCCGTAAGGAAGATCTACGCCATGGGGCGGAGCCGAGTTATACCACCCGGTGGGTGGGAGGAGCAAGCTTGAAGACCTTCCGGCAAGATTTAAAGCGGCAAAGGATACTGCACAATGAGTGTGGATGAACAACATATCCATGTCCCTAGAAACTTTCAGCTTTCTCTCAATCTCACACTTACAGAGCAGGTATTCACTTGTTTGTTGGTAATGTGTACTGTTATTTCCCTCGTGCTTTATTAAACATTTAACTATCTCTTGATTTGAGTGTGATGCCTTTTTTTAATCTACTGTATTTTACTCCCTATATCATTTCTGTTTACAGATGCAGCACCATTTGGGGCTGGCAGTATAGGTTAGGAGCACAAGCTCGTGAATGAGCTTGGTACATGTAGCAGACCTAGTTTGATTCTCACAACCTACACTTCAGATACTGTGTGACTGAGTAAGTCACATAACTCTCCTGAGTGCTCCCGGTCATCCCTGAAAACAGGCACCTATGCCAGTAGGCCTACCCCATTACCAAAGAATTAAAATAAAAAACAAAAAAGGTTCACTTCAGCTGCACTACTGAAAACTCACAACGCTGTGAAGCCTGAGTCAGACTTGATGTCACTTACAGAAAACTGACTCAGGCTTCATGAGAGGACATTTTATTGCATCAGTAAGAATGCACTGACATGCTTGGATGTGCGTCTGTGCACGCTTAGCAGTTTGCTCCCAGACTGAAGCTCTCGAGTGTTAGCAGGAAGGCTATTCCTCAGTACAACTGATTGATAGTCATCTTTTTATTTATTGTGTTGTTGAAAAAAAAAAAAAAAAAGACAGCTGATTTCACTAAGCGCCACCATGGTCATCCTGACTAGCCACATTGGGGAAATAATCATTTGTTTATAACCACTTAAAAAAATAGTAAAAAGGGGAAAAAAAAAAGCATTTAATCTAGCTGAAATTGTTTAATTTGAGATGTAGGCTGCTTCTACAAATGCTGGCAATCGTGAGACTGAATCATGAAACACAAGGATGTAATTCCTCTCTATGCACAGTGAAATGGACTGAAATGTGATGTAACTTGACTTGATAAGATCACCTCTTTCATACAACCGAAACTTAAAAAAAAAAAAAAAAAAGAGAGGGGAAAAACAAACTTGCCTTTACACAGAGCTCACACGTCCTCTAATTTAGCGTGCGTAGTAATACGACTATCGATGCAGGTGAAATGATCACACATAAAAAATCTGCTTTCATAAGCATACACATTCATTCATTGTACAGGCAGTGCAAACAGGAGCTCCACACTAACGTGACTACCACCATTTATAGAGGGGGGGCTGCCTACATCACAAATTAAACAATACAGTACCAGCTAGATTACATGCTTTTTTCCTTTTCATTATACTTTTTAAATTTTAAGTGGTAATGAACAAATGATTATTTCTGAATGTGGCCAGTCAGGAAGACAACAGTGGCGCATAATGAAATCAGCCACCCTTTTTTGGGCAACAACACAAAAAAAAAAAAAATAGACAACACTCAGGCTGGTCTGGTGGCCCTGAGGGTTGAGGCGCTGGATGCCACACCTCACGCCACGCCAGCAACCAATGTTCGGGAGGGAGTGCGGGCTGCTGGGGGTCAGCAGGGGGGGAGGAGAAGGACTGGCATCCCAGGGACAGATCTCCTTCTCTGGGAGGAGGGGGGGCGCGACCAGTTGTCGGTGCATGCCTGGCCCATAGCGGCGGCTTGGGACTGGCACACCAGCGCTGCTGACATCAGGCCAGAGGCGGGACAGACGCCTGATGAGTGCGCACGGCCGCCGATGATGTCCTGCACGCCTGCCCCTGAAGGAGAAAACCAAGAGGAAAAAGCTCACAGCGGATGATGGGGGAGTTCGCAGGTCCCACTCCTGAACAGCCATGATGCCAGCCCTTATACTGGATCCTGTGTCGGTGGTTGCCCCCAACAGGGGTAAGCCATGGGGGTAGCTGGTCGGCGTCGGCTGGTGGACGTCCAAGGGATGGGGCTGGGGCTCCTCCAGATAGAAAGGGCCATGGAGCAGGAGTATAAATAATAAAATAAAAAGACAACACTCAGTAAGCTGTCCTGATGGCTAGCCTTCCGCTAATGCTCGTGAGCTTCGGCCTGGGAGTGAGCTGCTAAGCACATGTGATGCACATCTGAACGTGTCATCGTTCTTACTGATTAGACACAGTGAAAAATATAGTGTCTCTCCCAATATATTAGGGTATCAAGTATGAAAGATAGGCGGGTGCACCTTACCAGGGTAATAGACAAGTCCACAGCAGCAATGCGCTGTGAACATGTTCTTACTGATACAATAAAGTGATTCTCATGAAGCCCAGGTCAAGTGGCGTCGATTCGACTCTGGCTTCACAGTGGTAATGTTTTATCAATGATGCAGCTGGGCGAACCTAGTGCTGCTGCATCAACGATATAGGGAGCAAAAATAAAGACACATCACACTCAGTCAAGAGACAAATAAATGTTTAATAAAGCACAAAAAATGACAATTCAAACTACCAACAAACAAGTGAATACCTGCTCTTTAAAGGTTAGGTCAACCCTTATGCCTCAAACTGTCCCTTGTTTAAAAAATGCATTTTATGATTGCTCACAATTCAGTAGAATTTGCTCATGTTACTGGTAGTTTGATTCAGATTCCTTTTTCAAAGTGAAAATAGCCTGCCCACCATACTGGTGTTACCACACAAAACATGTTTGTTTACATTCCTTGATCAACTCCCACTGCATCTTTCCTGGACTTGAGAATACTCCAACTCAATCTACACACTCAAGATACAGTGGGAGGAGAACATTGGCATCACGAGTGGCTACACTGTTTGGGGCTGCTGAAAGGTGCAGATGGGGATGTAAGGAGGGCAGCAGTGGGGTTCCTGGGGAGTGGACAGGTATCACAGTGAAGTGGGGTCAGGATCAGAATGATTGGGGGTGTTGGTGCTGGAGGACTCCATACTGAAGTGGATCAGATGGGAAGGAAGGGGGAAAGCACAGTCATATCTGGTCGAGCACTCGGGTTGACTGCAGACAGGGCAGGGCACCTCTCAAGTGTGAAAGCAGAGGGAGAATGAAACCACACGTGGTGGTGTACATGGGAACAAACTACTTGGCCAGGGAAACAGTGGCGTTGGTAAAGCGGAGGTTCGAGGAACTGGATAAGCAGTGTGAGGAGGTGGGTGTGTTGGTGGCATTCTCTGAGGTGCTACTGGTACCATGTGCAAGTACAAGGAGGAAAAAAAAAGGATAGAGGAGTTCAGTGGGTGGCTGAGGGATTGGTGCCAAACCAGGAAATATGGACTGGTGTCAGACTGGGGCAGGACCTGGGACAACAGCGACCTATATGGAGGGGACAGGTTACATTTGAGCAAGGAGGGGAAGGGCATACTCCAACAGGGAACGGAGGGGTATATTTCAACAAGGGTGGATTTAAACCAGGAAAGGGGGTGGCGAGGGGACTGTTAGAAACAATGTCCTCAAAGGGAAGCATAAGGGGCTCACCCTCCTAGTTAGAGGTGAAGGCAGTGAGGAGGGGGCACGGAGAGGACCAAAGAAGGGAAAGAGGAATGGTAAGGTTGGGGAGGCAACAGGCTGGAAGGTGGTCTCACTGAATACAAGAAAACTAAGGTACAGAACTGCGGAGTTACAGGCTCTCTTGGCGGTGAAATTGGTGAAGATAGTGGCCATCGGGGAAACATGGGCCACCCAGTACCAGGACTGGGATATGATGATCCCAGGGTACAGGCTATTCAGAAAGGATATGGCCAAGGGAAATGGGAGGGGGGGTTGATCTATGTGAGGGAAGGGATTAAGTGCATAAGGGAGGAAGGGGAGGAGGGGAGGACAGAAGCTCTGTGGATGTAGTGCCAGGATGCGAGGAATAGGAAACTGAGGATGGGGGTAGTGTACAGGCCACCATCACAGGGTTGTGACCTGGATTGGGAACCGGCAGATCAAATTTGAAGGGTAAACAGGAAGGGAAACATGGTGATGGTGGGGGATTTCAACCTACCGGGGGTGGACTGGAGCACACCTGCCACCATGAATGCAAGAGAGGTGGTCCTGCTGGAAGATTTTCAGGACAGCTTCTTGACATGGCTGGAAAGGACTTTGGACCTTCTACTGGATAATGGGGAAGCTGTAAGGAACCTAGAAGTGAAGGAACCGTTTATTTGGAGTGACCACTACTCGGTGTGGTTTACGCTAAGTATAGGAGAGGACGGGTACAAGGGCAGTTGAGTTTAGTGGGGCAGACTTTAGAATGATGGGAAATTCTGAGTAAGCACCTGGCAGACATCCAACAACACATGGATGCAGATCAGAAATGGAATATAACAAGGGCGTCTGGCAGAGGCATTGAGATATTGAGCAGCTTTAAATACCTTGGAATACATCTTGACCAGGAGATGACCTACAAGTCCCACACTGACTCCGTAACCCAGGCCATCCACCAAACACTTGGTCTCCTCTACTGGATGGGGACTCCTTATCCTCGGCTGCACGATGGGCAGTGCCAGCTGCAATCTTCTCCCACCATTCTATATGGTGCTCCACTACTGCAGTTCCTCTGAGAGTCGGAATTCAACAAACTATCCGTACTCTATAATCGAGTGTGCAAGGTTCGCCACAAGCTCCTCTCCTAGAAGGCATCATCACAGGCACTTAGGGAACTTAATTGGCCTACTCTACACACAAACTCGCTGCACTCCCATCGCTGCCTTACCTTCAAGTTTTCTACCCTGTCCCCCGGCCCTCCCCATCTTAGAGGACTACTCTCCCCTAAAGAACAAACCAGAACCTTGCGATCATCCGCGAAACACCTACTGGACATCCCTCGGATGCGCTCCAACCAAGGCAAGCGCTCTTTCAAATTTGCTGCCTCCCACCTATGGAACTCCCTTCCCGCTAGTTTGACTGACTCTCCCACCCTCAACCAGTTCAAGTCTGGACTCAAACTTTATCTACTCAATCTCAGTCTCTGTGGCTGCAACCGTTAGCCCCCAAGCCTTGGTCTCATGCCTGCTGAACTGCTCTGAACCTCCCTACATCCTGTCTTTCTACCTAGCCTCATCTGTGCTGGCTAACACACTCTAACTGATGGGTGCCAGGTGTCTGAACATGAAACAGATGTCTACTACTGTATGCTGTTTACTAATGTTTATCTACGAAATTAATGTTATAGCTATAATTCATGACTGAAGTCTAATTGGGAGCCTGACTGTCCGATCCCTGTATGCTGTCGTAATGTTTATTTGTGTACAATATGTAATTACTGTAAATATTGCCTATAAATGTCTCTTTATGTAACTAATTCCGAGTCGCCCCTGAAAAAGGGACCTCTGGTCTCAGTGGACTTAACCCAGTTACCAAAATCCAAATAAATAAATAAAATAAATCGAGACCTGTACTAGGAAAAAAAAACAAGAAGTGCAGGGCAAAGAAACCCAGTTGGCTGTCACCAGAAGTCAGGGAAGGGGTGACAGCCAAGAAGGCAGCATTTTGGAAGTATATGAAAACGGGAAGGGGAGAAGATAAAGATGTATATAGGGAAAAGTCTATGGAGGTCATTAGACTGGTTGGGGGCCAAAGCATCTAGAGAGCTGAGACGGGCAGGGATCAAAGAGGAGAAAAAAACTTCTTCCACTGCGCAGGCGAGAAAAGGAGAAGCAAAGACCAGTTTGTGAGGATCAAGAAAGATGGGGAGTGGGTGGAGCAGGCAGAGGCACTGAACAAGTACTTCTGCTCTGTGTTCATGCAAGGCAAGTGGGGGGTGGGCAAGGGAGGGACGACAGATGTAGGCATTACAGAGGGCAGGGTGCTAGAGGGGTTGAAGGCATTACAAGTCGACAAAGCACCTGGGCCGAATGGCATTCATCCTAGAGTACTGAGGGAGCTGCCAGAGGTCCTTGTGGGGCTGCTGGCAGACCTGTTCAATACCTCCCTGAACACAGGATGTGTACCACAGGACTGGAGGATAGCCCATGTGGTGCTCATCCATAAAAGTGGGCCAAAGAATAAACCAGGGTACTACAATCCAGTGATCCTCACCTCGATCGCGGGCAAACTCATGGAGACCATCCTAAAGGAGAGGCTTGTGAGCTTCTTGGAGGCAAATGGTATACAGGACGACCAGCAACACGAGTCTGTCGCATGCAGATCGTGACAGACAAACCTGGCAGAGTTCTATGACTGGGTGACATGGGAACTGGACAAGGGCCATGCTGTGGACACCCTATACTTGGACTTTAATAAGGCCTTTGATTCAGTGCCCAAGGGAGACTGGGAGGAAGCTGGAGTATATGGGGCAGGACCAAAATGGTGACCTTGATCACTAACAAGGGGAGACAGTAAAGGGTGGTGGTGTGGGACTCTCATCACCGAGAGGGCTGAGGAGCAGGGTACCACAGGGATCAGTACTGGACCAGCACTGTTCGGGATATTCATTGCAGATATCTCGAATGGGATCCAGAGCAAATCACGTCTGTTCAAGACAATACCAAGATAGAGCTGTGATAGATGATATGGGGAAGGGTTGCAGGAGGACCTGAATAAGCTGCAGGAGAAGTCAAAACTTGATTTGGCAAATTTTCCATTGGCTACTCCTCCCTACCCTATGGAACAAGCTCCAAAGTACTACGAATTGCCACCTCACTTCCCCTGGCTACTTTCAAAACCCTACTGGCCAGGACAGCTACAGAAAATTGTAAGTGTGCTTCATAAACCCCCTATGCAAACACCTTTTCATCTATTCCCTACCTTAGGTCCACACCATTGAGATTTCTTACTGCCTTTTATTTTCTCTAAGAGTGATCCTGCCTACCTACAGTTTCTGGCCCGCATTTCTGGCAGTGCCTCAGCTAGCTATTGCCCTGGGCTCTTACTCTATATTTGTTTTTCAGCTCTCAGAGGTGATATTCCTCCCTGCAGACCTTTGCCCTCCTGGCCACTGGCTTGACATCCTGCCAGTCAGATTATACACTATCAGTATAGACCGGTACAGCTAGCTAATAGAATTGCTAGTGTATTTTTGTATTGTATTTGCTTTAAACCAATCTGTATATATCATAACTAATCTAGCTAACAGAATTTCTATTGTATTTTGTTTCAACAAATCTGTATATATCCTAACCAATCTGTATAAACAGCCAATTGTATGTTGTATTTGCTTGGAATATCTACTCTTACAAGGATGTGCTGTTGTGTACTCCAATGTTATTCTGTCTCATGTGTAATTATTACCAGGTCCATCTTGTAAATGAGTTCTTCTCAACAATGTTTTGCCTGGCTAAATAAAGATTGATTGATTGATAGGAGTGGGCAGATAAATGGCAGCTGGAGTTCAACGCCAAGAAGTGCAAGGTTCTGCACTTCAGTGCCTGGAACCAGGGGAAGGATTATCACTAAAATGGGGGGTTCAGTTGGGTTGCTCTACAGAAGCGAAGGACCTAGGAATTATCATAACAGGGAGCATGAACAACTAACTCTGTTCAATGCAGAAAGGCGGTGGCAAAAGCAAACAAACTGCTGGAGTGTACAGCTAGAGAGATGTCCTCCAGAAGTAGGGAGGTTATCCTGCCCCTGTATAGGTCACAGGTCAGGTCCCACCGAGAGTACTGCGTGGAATACTAGCACCCGTTCCTGAAGAAGGACATCAGATTGTTGGAGGGGGTACAGCGTAGAGCTACAAAGATGATCCAAGGATTGGAGGACAAGCCATACGAGGAAAGGTTGAGGAAGTTGAATATGTACTCTCTGGAAGACAGGAGGGACAGGGAGATATGACTGAGGCCTTTAAGTACCTGAAGGATAAACAAGACTAATACAGAGAGGATTTTCCAGAGGAGAAAGGGAGGGACACAAGAGGGCACCAACTGAGACTGGAGGTGGGGTAGATTCAGGAGAGAGATGAGGGACATTTTTTCATGGAAAGAGTGATGGACAAGTGGAACTCCTTGCCAGGTGAGGTAGTGGTCTGCAAGACAGTAGACAGCTTCAAGAGGGGTTGGGATAGGGTAAGGGGTAATAGGATGGGGGGAAGGGCAGCAGCATTATAAGGTGCCAGCTGCGCACTCGAGCAGACTCGATAGACCGGGAGGCCTGTTTCTGCTGGCATTTTCGTATGTTCCTAAAGTTCTGAAAGTATGCAGTAAGAGTAGACAAAGGATTTGAAACAAAACAAAGCTGGGTGTAATTACACCATTGCCATGCATTCCAGTTCTTCTAAGAAGGGAAGTAGATAAAACAACCAGTAACATTAAAGAATTTTTGAGAAGGTAAGTAATCATAAAATGTGAGTTTTCAGCTATAAATATTATGCAAAAAGGTTTCACAGTATCCCTTTATTTATTTATGCATGTAGTTTTATTGACCAGATAAGCACACTAGACAAATAAATGCCTATTTTCAGGTACAACTCAAGAAGTTACAAGGTATGCAGGCATACAATTTTAACAGTGAAAAGAAAACAGCATATGGGTAAAGTAACAGTAAAGATCACAGGAATTATAATAGTATGTACACATGACACAAATGTATACATTTATAACTAGACCAGGCCAAGGACTACAGCCCACTAACCATAGGAGGAAGGATACCAAAGCCAGGTGCAATGACAAGCTGTATTAGGTTTCATGAGATCCCACAGGGACTTTCTAAAAGGCAATGGGAGGTGGCTGTGAACAGGCAGTGGCAGGAGTTCCATTGCCTGGGTGCATAGACAGCAAAGGCCTGATCTCCCATGGCCATTTTTTATCTTTTTAACAGACGACAGAGACAAGTCACTAGACCTGATTGGGTTAACTTGAGTTAGTAGCTCTTAGTTACCCCACCAGGATGGGAGAAGTGGCAGTTCTAATCACTTATCAAAAAGGCAACCCAAGGTAAAGGTGCACTAGTTCCCAGGAGATAACTATTCCAGCTTCTCACAGAGCTCACAGTGATGAGGCGAGCGGCTGAGACAGCAAAACAACACACACTGTTGTAGGCAACATCCCACTTAGATAAGGTAGACTAAGCAGTATGATAACCTTTCTGTGTGCACCAAATGGCTACAAGTAACTGTTTACAGCGTGATGAAGCAATTTTTGGTATACAGGAGTATAAGAAACTGTGACAAGGTGGAATAGGACCCTGTCCCAGTTATTATGGAAAGAGTTTGAATGCAGGGATATGTTTTATTCTTTCCTTTCCTGTCTCTTGTCTTTCTGGTTGCGCAACCAAATTTTCCAGTGAGGCCTAGGATTTGATCTCCCAAACAGTCTCGCAATTCTCTGCCTTTCACTATCTCTCAGTTTTCCCTTACTGTTTGTCTTTTCCTCCCTTGCATATCTGCTGATATAAAAAAATATATGCAAATCATTATGTGGAAATGTAACTGATATTGGGATCCCTTTGTTTAGAAATTATACAGTGTTAATTTTTAAATGTATATAATTATAGTTTGAGATGACTGCAAAAGCTATTGGAAACTCAAGAAGTTACCTTAGTGCAATTTTTAAGCCTTTTGCAAGAGCTGTGAAATGGCCTGAGCTCAGGGACACTGTGTTCCTGCCAGCAACTGCCTGAAACGCATACAAGAACACTTTGGAAGAAACAGGATGCTCTTTAAGAATGGAGGTTGGAAGGACATATAAGAGCTGAGCTGCAATTGCATGTTAGATGGACACAGAGATAGAAGAAAACTCAGATGGACTTTTTCTGTTTATTTGGCCATTGTAAATAGTTATACTGAACAATATTTTTATGTAACTGTTAGTACAAATAAAACTCTTGCTGTGAATTTTACAACTGCTCCTTGTTTATCCTATGCTTCTGACCTGTGCCTCGACAACAGATGGTGTCAGTCTAAGTGGGATTACACCATGCATACTCTAAGCCAGGAGTTTTGCGTGGGTACTGGACCTAGTACCAGGAAGCACAGAGAAAGGTATGGATTCTGCAGCAGCAAGTCCAGGAGTGGTTACCAGGAGAATGGCAGCCAAACTAGCAGAGACAGAAGTCAAGCTGAGATTGTACAGCTACCACAAGTTATGGAAAAGAACAGGCAGTAACAGAACCTGAAAGCCTGATGGACTTTTTCAAATGGTGGGCTATACAACAAAAAGAGGCGGAAAACCAGAGAGAAAAAAAGCTTCAACGTTTAGAAGCACAGTGAAAAGAAGAGATGCAGCGACAGGAGCAGCGATGGCTGGATGCCTTGCAAGCTATCAAAGGCAGAGGATCTGGCACAGATCCAGACGAACAACAAAACACAAGCAACTTAAAACCCATTAATCCTACAAAGTTGTGTCCATCGGATGATATCCAGGCATACCTGACAACTTCTAACAGAGTTGCCAAAGCCTGCCAATGGCCAAAGCAGCAATAGCCAATCAGACTGGTACCCTACCTGACAGGTAAAGCCCAACTTGCCTACAGCAATATGGACACTGCACAGTCAGAAAACTACGACCTGGTGAAAAGCGAAATCCTAAAAAGGTATGACATCTCAGGAGAGACCTACAGGCAGAGATTTCGATCTCTGAAGTACAACTCGGTCGACAATCCTTGAAAAAAGCCTTCACCTGACTCAGAGAACTCCTGATAAAATGGCTCCAACCAGAGGGCAAAACAGCCCCACAGATCACCGACACATTTTCAATGGAGCAATTCATCAACATCCTGCCTACAGATGTGCAGCTTTGGGTAAAGGAACACCGACCATTAAATGGGGAAAAGGCTGTTTCTTTGGCCGAGGACTACCAAATGGTCAGACAGATGCCACAGCAGTGAGGTAACAGCCAGGCACTGGTAAGATGCTCTTTTTCCCATTTAAACTCCAGTCCGATAAGAACTCTGGTGGGGGTAACAAATTTGTGCCCAAAGACGTTATTTGCTATAACTGTAATAAGTCAGGCCATATTGCAAGAAACTGCCGTAGGAAGAGTGACACTGGAGCAGATCTGTCCTTGGCAAATTGGAGCAAGTACTTAACAGATGTGAAGGTGGGGAGTACAACTGTAAAGGGACTCATTGATTGGGAAGCAGACAGACCCTAGTGCATGTTGAAATGCTGGGAAAACACTGCAAAGGACTAGGCACTGGTGTCATCTGCATCCATGGGGACACTCAATACTGTCTCACCACCAAGTGACTCTGACCATTAAGGGTGTGTTGCACCAAGGTAAAGTGGGGTAGTTCCCAAGTTACCTGTACCTATGATTACTGGAAATGACTTTCCAGGATTTACTGAGTTAATCAAATAGGGAGTAATCCTGATGTTTCAGCAGCTGTGGTGACAAGAGCTCAGGCAAAGAAAATTTCAGATGGTGGGGTCTCTTTCCTTTTGCAATTTTATTCAGACTTGTTTGAGCACAGCTCCAAGATCTGGAAATCCAGGAAAGAAAGACAATGCCTGAAGAAACTGCAACAACAAATGACTGATGGACATAAGGGCTTAACATATGAAAATGCTGAAACTAAACTGATCACTGATTGTGATTTTCTTTCAAAGCAAGCTAATGATGTTTCTCTCCAGGGTTATTTTAAGCAGCAGAGGGTGAAACCAAAACAAGGTGAACCTATGTTTAAAAAATGTAATGGTTACTGTACAGAGTTTGGGTTAAACTTCAGACACAGGAACAGACATAAAAATTGGTTATATCACAGAAGTATAGAGCAGAGTTGTTACAGATAGCACACAATAGTTTTGTGGCTGGTCACTCAGGGAGGGATTGCACCCTTGTCAGATTGCTGTATAGATGTAACTAGCCTGGAATTCATGAAGATGTTGCTACCTATTGTAATTCCTGTGCTGAGTGTCAGAAAGTAGCCCCAGTCACTAGAAAAGATAAGGTGCCTCTGCTGCCCCTACCCTTGATAGATGTGCCTTTTGAGAGAATTGCAATGGATGTGATTGGTCCTTTAGACAAAAGTAAAAAGAGTAATAGATTTATCCTGGTAGTGTGCGACTATGCTACTCGATACCAGAAGCAGTTCAATGTGTACTGTCACAGCTTCAAAGTGTAGCAGAGCTTACAAATATTTTCAGCAGACTGGGCATACCTAAAGAACTTATTACTGATCAGGGTAGTAATTTTGGTGCTGCATTACTCAAGGAGCTGTGCAGACTACTAGGTATCACTGCCGTAAGAACCTCCCCTATCATCCTCAGACAGACTATCTGGTTGAGCATTTTAACCAAACCCTAAAACGCATGTTAAAAAAGTTTGTAGAAGGGGAAGGGAAAGATTGGGCGCAGTACTTGCCTTACCTACTTTTTGCTTACAGAAAAGTGCCACAGGCATCAACAGGGTTTTCACCATTTGAAATGCTGTATGGTAGGCAGTCAAGAGGGCCACTGGATGTGATAAAAGAAATGTGGGAAGATAACCCCACTCAGAAACAATCTATAACATCTTATATGTAAGCCCTAAGAAAGAAGCTGGCAAAATATGTTGAAATTGCACATAGTAATCAGGAAGAGGCCCCAAACCAGCAGAAGGCATATTATGACCATGGGGTAAAAGAAAAGGTTTTTGAGCCAGGTGAAAAGGTTTTGCTACTGCCACCCACAACAGAAAATAAACTGTTAATGAAGTGGCAAGGGCCTTATAGAGTGCTTAGATGTACTGGCACCATTACCTACGAGATTGAGACCTCGGACAGGAAAAATCCTACTAAGATATACCATGCTAACCTCCACGAGAAATGGGTTGAAAAAATGATAAAAGCTGCTTTGCTAGTTTTACCAGAAACTGATAAAGAAGATATTGATATAGCTTATGATAGGCTGGAACAAACTGTAATTACTGATGCTGTAAAGGTGAATGTTTCCTTAGCCTCAGAACAAACTGCAGACATTCGTAATGTGCTGGAGACATTTAACAGTACTTTTGCCACAGTAACAGGCTGAGCAAAGAGGCTGAGACATAAGAGGACAAGGACTACTCGGCCCTATTAGGCAAAAGACATACAGGTTACAAAAAGCAGTTAGAGCTGACGTGGTTAAGGAAATATAAAAAAAAATGAAAGAATTGGGTATCATAGAGGAGTTGATGAGTGCTTGGTCAGTGAAGGACATCAGGATAGGAGGTTTGGACTGGTCCCCATCGGGACTCCCTCCTGCCCACATCCAGCAGTGGAATTTTCGCCACAAAAATCTAATTTTTTTCTGTTGAGCTTGCCATCTACTGAACGGCTCACTCCTGCACCAGAGCAGGACTTGTGGTGCAATTTTGCCACCGGGACTGAGCTCCTATACTGGAGTGCACAGCAAGCAGCACAGATTGTCTGAAAAGGGCGCCAATTTTAAACTGCCGGAGCAGTTTTAAATTGGCCCATGGGACAAACTTGCCAGCTAGTTCAGCGGAGGACATCAGGGTAAGAGGTTTGGACTGGTCCGCATTGGGACTCCCTCCTGCCCGCATCCAGCAGTGGAATTTTCACTGCAAAAATCTTTAATTTTTCTGTTGTGCTTGCCATCTACTGAACGCTCCACTCCTGCATCGGAGCAGGACTTGTGGTGCCCGTCTGCCCTTCCTGTGGCATAGGATTCTGTTATATAGCAAGCCTGTTGATACTCTAGGTAGGGGAGGTCCTGGAATTTGGTCCCCTGAAGGGAGGTGGGGTTTCAGATGTGTGCTGTTCTTGAGGTACGTTTACAGTGTACTGTGACTCTCCAAATCATTAGGCAGTATAGCATACCATTCTTTTGACTGCTCATTTTGAGACTCAATAGAATTGCTGTCTCACTCTGTAGTGTTGAAATGTTATGTGTTAGTAGCACTTACAAATTGAGCAGCTGTGTGGGATCCCTCAGAATTAAGTTATTAATCCTACTGTGTACATTACTTTGGATACGCTAGTAGTAATGAGGCTAGCAGGGTGACCTACTGGGCATACCTTCTGCTGCCTATTAGCCTTGTTGTGGGTCTCTGATGAAAAGTACTGTTTTGCATTTTCCCCTGGGCTTACTTAATGAAGCTGATTTTCAAGCTGCCCTGGTTAACTTATTCTCCTGTCTGCCTTAGTTCTGATTAACCCTATCTACCTATGACCTTGCACCTTGTACCAGCAAAACTGCTAAGGTATACTCAATTATGTCTACTCCAAATCAAGGCGTGGTAGCCACGAAGCCTCCCTTAATTGGCGTGTCATTTTAACTTTATAATTACCTCCCTGTGCTTGATGTTATTCCCTGCAGACTGTTTCTCTCCTCAGTGGGTCTCAGGAAAACCAGGACTCCCTCTGAGTTGGACTTTACCTTCTCAAACTTGATAGCCTGAATCTCTGGCCTATCTGCTGCATAAATTTCAAGCATGTAATGTTTCCCACCATAGTGATCAAACGCTTCTTACAAACTGCTGACTCCAAGAGCTCCTCCTTGGTGTACCTTCTATGGCTCCCACTGGGTGCTTTCTAGTCCTAGCAGGAGATATAGAGTTAAACCCTGGCCCTTCTTCTCGCCTATCAAGTCTCCTCCACTCCTCTAGTTGGCTATTTGATAGGGGCTAAAAGTGGCAACCTGAATATTCGCAGCTTCCTGCCCAATCTGGCTGAACTTACTGCTTGGGTTAATCACTATATGCCTGACATCCTTGGCATTACTGAAACGTGGCTGAAGCCTTGACCCCGGACTCCTCCTGTGCACTCCTGGCTTCAACCTCATTAGGCATGACCACCCAGGGAAGAAACATGGTGTAGGGATCTTGATTTACTACAAAAACCACTTAAGCCTGTCCATCATATCTCACCAGCAACCTCTACTGCCCCAAATGAGTTTCTTCACATAGTATTATTGTTGGATAACTCAAAAAACTACATATAGTCTGCACCTATAATCCTCCTAAGAGCGGTGTGCAAGGGCTATCCTACCTCCGTGATGCCGTCAGCCCTAAGGTTCCTGGTAATGAGTTGATGATCTAAGGCGACCATAATCTAAACTGGCTAGGAAGAAATGCTAAGCAGTATAAGCCTCTGCTGGCTGGTCTCACCCTCTCTTAGCTTATTCAGGAGCCCACTAGGCTGTCAATCACTGGTGGCAAAAGTACACTTCTCGACTGGGTGATGTCAAACAGACCCGAGAGAATTGTCTGCTCTGGAACCCTCCCTGACTATCTCGGATCACACCTCCATACACTGTGTCTGGAAAAGCTCTCCTCCCAAAACCCCTTGTAAAATCCTCCTGATGAGGGATTTCTCTAATTTTAATCTGGGGTCCTTCCATGCTGACCTGGGGCTCACTGACTGGTTGACTGTGTTAAAAGCGCCTGACACTTCCACTGCCCTAAATAACTTTCTTGCCATCTTTTTGGTCCTACAGGACAAACATGCCCCCTCCCCCATCAGAAGGAGGGTAAGGGGCACCATCACTAAGTGGCTCCATAGTAGCCTACTTGCCCTCATGAAGTCTAGGGACAACTCCTGGGCCAGTTTCAAGGCCTCAAAGGACATGGTTATCTTCCAGCAGTATAGGTGGCTCAGAAATGAGTGCAAAAAGCCATTAGATCTGCCAAGAGTGAATTGGTAAATCTTCTCTGCTAAACTCAGCTAGAGACCTAGAAATTTCTGGAGTAATATCAAAAATATTGTAAGTGGCTCCTCAAAGGTGGTGTCTCTGATATGATTATAGGTGGTTCAAACTGCAACAATACCCTAACTATTGCTAATGCGTTCAATTCCCATTTTTCTGATTTGTCTGCCTATACCTCTTTATTCCCTGCCCATGCACATGATAATCAAGCTGTACCTCTTAGCCCCCAGCCCAAGCCTGCTTCTCGTCCATTATTCTATTTCAAGCCGGTGACTGTCAAGGAGATGCTGAGACTTCTCTCTGGTCTCTCCCTGCTCTCTAGTGCTGGTCACGATAATATGGAGCCTAAACTCCTACATCTTGGTGCCTCTTTCATTGTCCTAATTGGTGTCACACATCTTCAACCCGTCACTCATCTTGGGACTTACCCATGACCTCGGAAGGTGGCTAGGGTTGTCCCAGCTTTTAAAGGTAACCTTAAAAGTCTGGACAATGTCAACCTATAGCCATCTTATCAGCCATTAGCAAACTTCTGGAAAAGTCGTAGCAGCGCAACTTATGGAATACATCCAGGCTCATGAGCTGTTGTCACCAGCACAGCATGGCTTCCGCAAGGGCTACAGTACCTCCTCTGCCCTAGTTAAAGTTACCTCTGAGATCAGGGCTGCCATGGATCTACGTAAGCTCTCTGGTGCTATCTTCTTAGACTTTTCCAAGGCCTTCAACCTAGTTGTTCATGCACTCCTATGCTCTCAACTTCGGTCACTTGGTCTGTTTGCCCCTGTCCTTGGGTGGTTTTCCAATTACCTACAAGGAAGACAGCAACTCACGAAACTCAATAAGGCCCTCTCGGAGCCCACCCCGGCAACCTCTGAAGTCCCTCAGGGGTCTGCCCTAGGGCCCCTCCTTTTCTCTGTATTTGTTAATAATCTCCTATCTGTGCCATTTCATAGTAGCACCACATTATATGCAAACGACCTGGTAATCCTTACCCACTCCCGTGACATCAGTGTCATTAACCACCAACTTTAATGCTGATTTTAGTAACATTCAATCTTGGCTTAGAGCTAACAAACTCATCCTCAACCTCAGAAAAAACCCAGGCCATGCTCTTTGGATCCCAGGCAAAAATGAAAGCTTCCCCTGAGCATAAATGGGACCGATGGATCCTTTGTGAAGGTTGCTGACTCCATCAAGTACCTGGGGTTACCCTTGACCCCCAGCTTGACCTTGCCCAGCATATCCAAAATGTATGTAGGACAGTAAATAGCAAACTAGGCCTGACCTACAGAGCAAAGAACAACCTCACATCTGCTGCTCGCCTTACCCTGGCTAGAGTGTATTCCTCCCTACTCTCTGTTACGGGCTCATCACATTTGCACAAATTGCTAAGTCGCACCTCTTAAAATGGGACGAGCTCTAGAACAACATTTGCCACTTGCACTTTCTGCCCCTTTGTCTTACCCACCATTGTGACCTGTACAACAGACTTACCTGGCTCTTCCCACACAACCATCAGAGCTTTATCCTGGGATGTTTCACTGGACAAGATCCTTAGAAATGCCACCCCTCCAGTACTGGCAAAGCTCCTCAAACCTGCTTCCTCCTCATATTCCCTTAGGTCCCATAGCTCTGCAGTTCTTATGGTTCCTGCTACCCATATGCAAATGGGCAACAGGGGATTTGCCGTGTGTGCACCCAGAGTATGGCACTCCCTTCCTATCCAGATCTGCTCCTCCCACTCCCACGCCTGCTTCCAAAACTCCCTCTGGGATTACTTGAAGCTCTCCTCGGTATGCAGCTGCTCCAGGTCACACAAATGACCTCTCATGCAGCAGGACACTTGTCTCTGGACATCCACATTTGGCACTTTCCAGAGTTCCTGTGTTGGTTCCTCTGGCTAGCTTCACCTGCCCGTGTCTCTGTTTTGCCTGTACATTTTTTGTTACTGTATGGATTCAAATTGTTTGTCCTGTCAATATCCTTTCAAATGTCTGTATATTGTTTCCTGAATTTATGTACAATCCTACTACCTAAATTGTATGCTTTAGCTGATGCTATGTGTCACGCTGTCTAAACATGTCTATTTTTTTCCTTGTAATCTCCCGGGTCGCACCATAAAGTAGGCATCTGTTTTGTTTAGTGTGCTTACCTGGTTAACAAAAACTAAATAAATAAATAAATCTCCGATGGTAATTGTAAACAAAAAAGAAGGGGGTGTTAGAATCTGCCTTGATTTTAGGAAACTTAATCAGGTGTCAGAATTTGACAGTTATCCTATGCCCAGAATAGATTATTTGGTGGACAGACTGCGGAGTGCAAAGTACATCAGTACCCTCAATCTCACTAAGGGTTACTGGCAAATACCTTTAGCTAAAGAATCCAGAGACAAAACTACATTTGCTACTCCTGTTGGATTCTATCAGTTCACCACCATGCCATTTGGTTTACATGGTGTGCCAGCTACATTCCAGCATTACATGGATGTAATTTTATCCCCTCACACTGGTTATTGTGCTGCATACCTGGATGATGTCGTGGTGTAAAGTCCAGACTGGAAAAGCCACCTGAAACATCTACGAGCAGTTATTCAAGCTATCAAAATTGCAGGTCTGACTATTAATCCTACCAAATGTGCACTGGGCATGCAGATATTTGGGCTGTGTTGGGAAATGGAGAAGTTAAGCCAGACATTTCTAAAATAGAAGCTGTACCTCAACAGCCCTGTACCTAAAATAAAGTAACATGTCAGGTCATTTTTAGGGCTAGCTGGTTATTATCGGAGATTTGTTCCCAACTTTGCTGAGTTAGCTACTCCCCTCACTGAACTCACGAAAAAAACGGTACCCAAATACTGTGAAATGGACCCCAGAGTGTGATGAAACTTTTCAAGCCATTAAGGTTGCATTATGTTCAGCCCTGTTTTAAGGAGCCCACACTTTTGAGAAACCATTTTTGTTACAAACAGATGCATCAGAGGTAGGCCTAAGCGCAGTACTGAGTCAAAATATAGATGGGACAGAACATCCTATTCTGCACATAAGTAAGACGCTGCATGACAGAGCGAAAAGGTACTCCACCACTGAAAAGGAATGTTTAGCAGCAAAGTGGGCCATGGAGTCTCTTAAGTTTTATTTACTAGGAACTGACTTTATGCTTATATCAGATCACAATCCTCTCAGTTGGCTTAAACAAATTAAAGATAAAAATGCCAGAATCACATAATGGTACTTGGCACTACAGCCATTTAAATTCAATGTGATACACAAATATGGTTAAGAGAATAGCAATGCTGATTTTCTGTCAAGATATGGATCAGGAATTGAGGGTTCTGAAGGTTGAAAAACAAATGTCAGAGTTTAAACTTTACTGTTTGCTGTACTGTTATAGAGAAAGGATATTGCATATGTGCTTAATTTCAGAAACTTAGAAGCTATTATTAGAGAATTAACAGAAAGTTTTAGAAACCTGTTTGATAAAACAGGTTCCCAGGGGGGGGGTGTATGTGGTAGGGTGGAATAGGACCCTGTCCCAGTTATTATGGAAAGAGTTTGAATGCAGGGATATGTTTTATTCTTTCCTTTCCTGTCTCTTGTCTGTCTGGTTGTGCAACCAAATTTTCCTGTGAGACCTAGATTTGATCACCCAGGCAGTCTCAGCATTCTCTGCCTTTCACTATCTCTCAGTTTTCCTTGCCGCTTGTCTTTTCCTCCATTGCATATCTGCTGATATAAAAATGTATGCAAATCAATATGTGGAAATGTAAATAATATTGGGATCCCTTTGTTTAGAAATGATAAGTGTTAATTTTTGAAATGTATATAATCATAGTTTGAGATGACTGCAAAAGCTATTGGAAATTCAAGAGGTTACCTTAGTGCAGTTTTAAGCCTTTTGCAAGAGCTGTGGAAAGGGGCCTCAGCTCAGGGACACTGTGTTCTGCCAGCACCTGCCTGAAACATACAAGAACACTTTGGAAGAAACAGGATGCTTGTTATGAATGGGGATGGAAGGACATATAAGAGAGCTGAGCTGCAATTGCATGTTAGATGGACACAGAGATTGAAGAAAAACTCAGATGGACTTTTCTGTTTATGTGGCTTTTGTAAATAGTTATACTGAACAATATTTGTTTTATGTAACTGCTAGTACAAATAAAACTCTTGTTATGAAATTACAACTGCTCCGATTTTTCCAATGTTTCCTGACCTATGCCTCGACGACAGAAACTCACTCTAAAAAAAAAAAAAAAGATTTTCCTTTCTTTAATAAAGATAAACTGTGTCTGAAGGAAGACTTTAACTCAGTATCTGAACTTCAAAAACAAGGTTGAACTCTATATACATTTAAAGAAAGTATAAATATGGCTGGTCCATGAAACTAGCAGTAGTGCATCACTCAAACCTGGGTTTGCATTCCAGACTCATGACTTCAGCAGCATAGGGGATATGCAATGGAGCACAAACTACACCCTGGTGGTCCAGCTGGGACTGTTTTACGTAAATTACATGTCAAGGCCACATTGGGAGGCAGTATAGCGCAGTGGTTTAAGGGTCTGAGCTGCAAATCTGGTGACATCCAGCAGACCAGACCTGGGTTTGAATCCCACAGCTTCCACTTGCATACTGTGTGACCCTGAGCAAGTCACTTAACTTCCCTGTGCTCCCAGGTTGTGCCTATAAAAAATCTTTCAGCTTAGTGTGTCTCACCTGGTTAAGTAACAAACAAAAAAAAAATATATATATATATATGCCAGTACTCACTATTGCCATCTCTTGGGCAGTTACTGAATAACACGCAATACATTTCAAATTAGAAACTTACTACTGGCTATATTCGATCCCTGCCCGCAGGGCTCAGAAGTATGAAAGACCAGAAAGTACAGTTGCGTAAGAACTCACCATAACAGTAGATCCTCAAGAGAATCTCTTTTATCAGGCCACATGTACAGAACTATAGCCATCAGGCACCAGGACCACACGGAAACCTTTTAGCTAGCAGTCTACTAGGAGCCAGCCATGCCGACGTCATACATAAATGTCCTACAATATATAAACGTGGGCGGCCCCGCACTCTCCTCAGTTTCCTGATGGCAGTCATACTCAGAGGACCTCCTCCTGGGGGAACCAAGGAAGCTAAAAGTTCCCACTGCCAGACAAGCAAGGAAGCAGAAAGTACACCATCCTGAAAAGAGAAACAGGAGCAAGAAGCTCCAAGTCCAAGGGGGACGGAGGTGGGACAGCGTGGCCTGGTGAAAGAATTCTTTGAAATTCTACTGTTATGGAAAGTTCTTATGTAACTACTATCTTCTTGGAGGTTATCTCTTTCATCAGGCATTACCTATGGAACGAGTCCCAAGCAATTCTGACAGAGAACTGGTCTAGGTGACTGGAGGCTATAGGCCTATGAAAGGAGACCTTGACGCATAGTCAAGCCAAAGCTTACCCTTCCTCTAGAGGCAATGTCCAGACTGTAGTCTCTAGTGAAAGTGTGGACAGTACTCCAGGTTGCAACAGCACACATTTCTGCAGCTGACATTCCTGAAACAGGCAACAGAAGTGGCCAGGCGTCTGGTGGCATGGCCATGCACAGTCCCAGAAGTTCTTTACCATACTTCATGTAACAAAACATAATACACTTGGCCAACCATTTGAACAGGCACTGTTTAGAAACCAGGATGCCCTCTTTCCTAGGGGTGAAGGAAACAAAAAGCTGCGAGAACTTCCTGCAGTCCTTCATACAATTAACGTAATATCTAAGTATTCTATGTACATCTAAGGTATGGAGCAATGCTTCCCTGACTGGCATGCTCGGGAAAATAAAATGGCAGGTGTATGGTTTGATTTAAAGTAAACTCAGACATCGCCTTCAGAAGAAACTTAGGGTTGGTGCGCAAAGACTTGTGGAAAATCAAATAAGGAGGCTCATCCATAAGTGCCTGAAGCTCAGAAATCCTCCAAGCAGATGGAATGTCAACCAAAATAACGCTTTCATGACAGAAGCGTGGCTCTGAAGTCGTCCGCCAGCTCAAAAGGAGTCAAATTAAGTTTCTCTAAAACAAAATTGAAGTCCCAAGCTGAGACTGGGTTGAGGATGCGAGGCTTCAAGTGAAGGATGCCTCTCGGTACATACTGGGACACTCCAGTAGAGCCACCGTGAGCCATCAATAAGCACAAGGAAGGCCGAAATGGCAGCCAGGAAGTTAATGAAAGAATTGTAGGTCAGTGTCTGACAAAGAAAGCAAGTACCAAATTACGGACGTCACCACAGAGCAAACAGCTTCCACTACATAGAATAAGTGGCCCTGATGGAAGGATTTCTAGCGCCACCAGAACATTAGCCACCTAAGGCAACATGCTGGATCTCACAATAGCTATGTCTTCAGGAGCCACGCATAGAGATGGAGTGATTTGCAGTCTGGATGGACCAGGGTTCCCAGCTCCTGTGAGAGTAAACCTTGTACAGGGCAGAGGTACTGGATGTTCCACTGCCAGCTGCTGCAGCAGGGGAAACTAGATCTGATGAGGCTGGGGGGGGGGCACCAGAATGAGGGTGGCACCTTCCATCTCGAGTTTAATACCCTCTGAATCAGAGGAAAGGCATAAAGGAATCTCCCTTTCCAAGAGAGGGATAGAGCCTCTCGCCAGAAAACTTCAGGTCCTGAAGTGAGAGAGCAGAAACATGGCAGTTCTGCGTTGAGTGGGGATGCAAAATGTCCAACTCTGGATGACCCCACCTGTCAAACAGGTCTTCTACTATCGAGGCCAGCAGCTCAACATCATGCATTCGAGCCTGCGACCACCGTAGCCTATCCGTCAGGAAATTTTGGATGCCTAAAACATGGACGGCTGACAGTTACAGACAGTGTTCAAGAGCCCAGTACCAGACCCTCATCGTTTCCTGGCACAGAAGGTATGAGTGGGTCCCCCCTGCTTGTTTATGTAGTGTACTACACTGATGCTGCCCATCTGCACCAGCAGGTGGCCCAGGGACAGATGATTCTGGAAGGCTTGCAGGGCATACAGAATGGCCCACATTTCTCGGATGTTTATGTTGGGGAAGCCTCCAATCTGGCCCACGTTCCTTGAGTCTGATGAGGTTCCAGATGAGCCCCCCAGCCCACCCCCAAAGCATCTGTGGTGAGAATTTGCTGAGGGGAGGCAATGAGGAAGGGAACCCCTTTCAACAAGTTACTGGATTCATCCACCAATGAAGCATCTTCTTCACAGGAAGTAACTAGAACCTGCTGTTACCAGATCGTTGGTGTGTTGATCCCACTGGTCCCATAACATCCACTGGGGGATCCTCATGTGCAGCCTGGCTGGGAGTACACGTGAGCGGTGGCAGCCATCAGACCCAACAGCCTCAGGAACATTCTCGCTGTAACATACCTGCTGTTGTAGAGCAGCTGGCCTGCGCCATCTGGGCGTTCCGCCTGTCCTGAGGCAGAAAGGCAAAGCCCTGAGCTGTGTTCAGTACTGTTGCTATATACTGCAGATGCTGACAGGGGTCAAGACTGACTTGAGCAGAATGACTGTGATCCCTTGGGCATTAAATGGCTGTCTGGTACATCCTAGGATGTGGGATCGGTGCTCCCAGGACAGGCTTTGAGTCAACAGTCATCCAGGTAAGGGAAGACATATAATAATATATATATAGCCCCTTTCTCCTAACAGCTGCTGCCACAACTGCCATGCATTTAGTAAATACCCATGACGCAGATGACAAGCCAAAGGGTAATACCCTGAACTGGTCATATTCTCCCTGGAACAGGAATCTAAGTACCTCTTGTGTGGTACACAAATCTTGATATGCAGCTAAGCACCCTGAATGTCCAGGGAGCATACCCAGTCCACTTGCTGCAGAAGAGGCAGCAGGCCTTGCAGAGTGACCATACTGAACTTCTTGTACTGAATGTAGAAGTTCAGCTCCCTCAGATCCAGAATGGGCTTTAAGTCCCCTGTGAACTTGGGGATGAGGAAGAAATGAGAAAAGAACCTCGTATTCCTTTGATCCCCAGGAAGTGGTTCTATGGCCCTCTTGCGCTGCACTTCCTCTAGGAGCACTGGTATGTGGTTCTGAAGGATAAGTGAGGGAATCGGTGGAAGTTCTGGAGGTAACTCCAGAATTTCTAGAGTATGTTTTTTTTTTTTTTTTTACCAGGAGAGACACATTAAGTTGAAGCTAGTTAACAGGTGTGACCTGGGAGCACAAGAAAGTTAAGTAACTTGCTCAGGGTCACACAGTATGCAAGCGAGGGCTGTGGGATTCAAACCCAGGTCTAGAGTATGTCCTTGTTCTATTAACAGCAGGGCCCAAGTATCTGTAGTAAAAACAGGTTACTCACCTGTAACAGTAGTTCTAGGAGTGGTACTTGTTGTTCATCCACACTTATTGGCATGTCCCTTTCCCCTTTAAGAATCACCAGAAGCCTTCAAGCTGGCTCCTCCCACCCACCAGGGTGGTATAACCCTCAGCTCTGCCCCATGATGTCAGATCTTAGCCCGCTGGAAGCCAGATTTGTGCGTCCGCAGCCGGGTCCATGTGGATGAACAACATATACCACTCCTAGAACTGTTACAGGTGAATAACCTGTTTTCTAGGATCGTGGATATGTTGTTCATCCACACTTACTGGCAGACTCCTAGCAGTTCTCCAGGAGGAGGGAGGCAAGGTGCACACCCCAACTGATACTCACTTGGGAAACAGAGATTGAGAACTGGGGCCCCAAACCAGCATCCGGCATGATTCAAGGCCAATGTGGTGATGGGTAATGAAGGTGTTTGCTGACTTCCAGGTAGCAGCCCGACAGATTTCCTGGATAGGTATGTCCCTGGAAGCAGCCACCGATGCAGCGGTATGGTGGGTAGAATAAGCTCTTATTCCTCTGGGAGGCTCCATGCCAGCCAACTCCTGCCTGAGACTTATGCAAGATGTAATCCACCTTGCAATAGTCCATTTTGCTGCAGGTCTGCCAGAAGCAGCTTCAGCTTAGGTGACAGACAGCTGGCGAACCTCTCAT
The DNA here is from genome assembly GCA_016271365.2 of Neoceratodus forsteri. Taxonomy (NCBI): domain Eukaryota; kingdom Metazoa; phylum Chordata; order Ceratodontiformes; family Ceratodontidae; genus Neoceratodus; species Neoceratodus forsteri. The sequence continues at coordinate 1,340,497,608 of CM057449.1, read as the reverse complement.
CAACTTTCCGCCGTCCTCTCCTTATAACAGGAGAGAGCTCATCTTAGGTCCAAAATATGGAGCCTGTACTCGGCCTCCAAGGTGTAATTAGGGTAGTATACCGGCAGAGTTAACACCTGGTTAAGGTGAAACTCTGACACCACCTTTGGAAGGGATTTTGGGTGGGGGCATAGGACAACCTTGTCCCTGTGGAAGACCAGATAAGAGGAGTCCACCGAACGCGCCTGTAGCTCCCCTGTCCTTCTGGCAGACATGATAGCCACCAGGAAGACCGTCTTCCTTGACAAGTGTGGCAAGGAACACTTGTGCATTTGTGTGAATGGCTTGCCCATGAGCATTGCCAGTACCAGCATTAGATCCCATGGAGGTGGAGGTTCACGCACCAGAGGGGATATGCGATCCAGGCCTTTGAAAAAGCGCTCAACCACTGTCTCCTGCAGCCGGCTGTCCAGCCCGTGTCCGTAAGGAGAGATGGCCGCAGGTGCACCCTAAGGGTCAATGACAAAACCCGCTTTGGACAGAGACCAAAGATAGTAGAGAATGTTAGCCACTGGACAGGACAGAGGGTCGAGGCCCTTGCTGACACCAAATGGAAATCTTTTCCATTTGAAGGCATAACACTTCCTGGTCGATTCTTTCTGGATGCCTCCACCACGGTGAAGACATCCTCGAGAGACCCAAGACCTGGAGCCTAGCCGCTCAGGTACCAGGCTGGGAGGTGCAGGGATTGAAGGTCTGGATGGTATACCTTCCCTGATTGAGCGACATCAGGTCCAGGCGTGCTAGAAGATGCTCCGGGGCCTGCAGCTGAAGCTGAGGGATGTGGATACCAGAAATGGCGTGGACAGTCTGGGGCTATCAGAATGACCTTTGCCTTGTCCTCCTCACCTGGAGGAGCACCCTGTGGATCAAGGGAAATGGAGGAAAGGCGTGGAAGAGGCCTGGGGTCCATGGCCTCGGAAGACATCCCCGACAGCGAGCCCTGCTGAGGTGGGCATGAAACAGCCTCAGCATGGTTTTTCCTGAGGCAAACAGGTCCACCATCGGTTTGCCCCAGTGGGAGAACAGGCTGTAAGCTACCTATGGATGGAGAGACCACTGGGATGTCTGACCTAAGCGGCTGAAAGTATCCGCCTAGATGGTTTAAGGCTCCTGTCACATGAATGCCTAGGAGATCCACTTCCAGACGGCTGACGAGGGTCCCGATGCAGAGCGCCTCCCTGCAAAGCAGACGGGAGTGCGTGCCGCCCTGTTTGTTGAGGTAGTACATGGTCATGGTATTGTCCGTCTAGACTTGAACTACTTGACCCCGCAGCTGAGGAATGAAAGCGGACAGTGCCAGTCTGATTGCTCTGAGCTCAACAGGTTGATGTGGTATCGGGACTCCTCAGGGGTCCAGAACTGGTGGGCCCTTTTGTTCCCCATTTGGGCTCCCTAGCCCATGAGAGAGGCATCAGTCGTGAGGAGAGTTGTCAACTCTGGGCGGACAAATGGGATCCCTTCCTGCAACCGGTCTAGGACGGTCCACCATTGGAGAGCGTCCCACATCTTCTGGGTTACAGTGATCAGCTGGTCAAAATAACCATGGCACTGAGTCCACTAGGCAGCCAGCTCCCAATGGAGGGGCGCATGTGCAACCGGGCACAACGGACCACGGAGGTGCACACCGCCATGTAACCCAGAAGGAGCAGAATGTCCCATGCAGGGTGCAGTTGCCCAACCAGAAATGACTGGGCAAAGGAGGAGAGAATCTCCGCCCTGTCCACCGGGAGCCGGCCTCTGACTTGACGAGAGTCAAGCTCTGCCCCAATGAAGCACATCACCTGAGAAGGCATGAGTTCCAATTTGGCCTTGTTGATCAAGAGGCCGAGCTGGGAGCAGGTCTGGAGGGCCAGGTCCCTGGACCTCTCCACCTCCTGCTGGGTGGGACCTGCTAAGAGCCAATTGTCGAGGTAGGGGTAAATTCTGACCCCTCCCCCCCAACGCCTGAGATGGGCTGCCACCACTGCAATGCATTTGTTGAAGACCCATGGGGCCGATGACAGGCCGAGTGGCATGGCTCAGAACTTGTATAGGGTCCCTTCGGCTCAGAAGCGGAGGAACCGCCAATAAGAGAGGCGGATTGAGACGTGAAAGAATGTGTCCTGCAGATTCAGTGAACATAACCACATGTTTTGCTCCAAGGATGGTATGATCTGGGACAGAGTGACCATCTGAAAGATGTGTGACCTGACACACTGATTCAGGTCCAGCAGATCTAGAATGGGGCACCAGCCCCGGCCTGCTTGGGCACCAAGAAATATCTGGAGACAAAGCCTGGGTCTGCTGGAGAATCCGCCACTGGAGCTACCTTCTTGAGGAGGAGCTGGCGATGTCATCTCGGAGAGCCGACTGAGTATGGATGGATACTCTTTCCTCCCGAGGGGCAGGCTCGTCTTGGAGGTACTGCTCGAATTCCAGAGGCAGTCCCGACCGCCACTTTCAAAACCCACCTGTCCATGGTAATAACGGACCAGGCGGAAAGAAAGTGGCAGAGCCGGCCCCCTCACGGGAGAACCCAAAGCTGGCATGACGGGAGAGGGGGTGGCAGCCCCATTCCGTTACTGAGCAGGCTTGGAGGAGGAGGATCCGTCACTGAGCAGGCTTGGAGGAGGAGGAGGATCCAGGACTTGAACCTCAGCCTCCTTTACGGGCCTGGGAGGGCCCAGGCTTGGGCCAGGGGCACCAAGCTTGAGCCATCTGCTGTTGTTGCTACTGCCCTCCTTGAAAGAAGGGTTGCTGTGCCGCAGGGGAAGAGTGCTGAAAAGGCTTCTTCTTCTTCTTCTGCTGCTGTTTCTTGCCCGAAGAACCTTTAGCAGAAGTAGCGTCCAAGGTTGCACTGCACTGCTCAATACACTGAAGGTGACCAGCCACACCTGGGCCGAAAAGGTCGGTGCCCAGGAAAGGCACTTCAACTAGTTTGTGCTGAGTATCTGCCGGAAAAGAGGAGAGTCTCAGCCAAGCCCTGCGACAGAGGCAACCGCGGCTGCCATCGAGCGGCATAAGAATCCCCAATGTCTAGGGCTGTCTGAAGCTGCTGTTTGGCAACAGACCAGCCCTGATCCCGGACCTGCTTGGCCATGGTCTGCATGTCTGTGGGGAGGTGTGGGAGGACTTCATCTAAAGACCCCAAGAGGGCATGGGAGAAGTGTGCCATGATGACGGGCAGACTTGCCTGATGAAGGCCTAAAGATGAGGCCGCATATTCCTTTCGAGCCGAATGATCTAAGAGTTTGGATTTTTATTTGGTGGGTCAGTTAGTGTTGACAGAACTGCCAGTATGCCTGAACACAGAGGCGGTCAGCAGGCTCTCGCCAAAGGGTGCTCTGTGAACCCTTAAGGAACCCAATGGGCACAGCGTACCTGCGGGTAATGCAGGCAGATGGAGCTGGACAGGAGGCAGGGGTGCTGCCAAAGTTCTAAGGTCAGGCCAATTATGGCCTCAACCACAGGAAGGGCCTCCATCGGGTATGCCTCTCTCTTGAGGATGTCCGTGAGAGGTACTCTGCCTTTTCTGGATAGGTTTGAGGGCATCCCTGTAGACTCAGATGAGGTGAAGAATGCCCTGAAAGGACGAAGGACCTTCATCCGTCTCTAACCCACTGGCTGATTCGTCATCCCGGGATGAGAATGTAGGCGGTCTCATACGAATCTGGCTGACTGCCAAGGTCACCTTCGACTCGCCGAGGGCAGTCTGGGGTGACAGTGACCGAAAGATGCTGAGTTAGCTCGGTGTCTGGTCTATCTTTCTTAGAAGGAGCTCTTCCCACAGGCTGCTTGGGTGGTGGTTCCACCACGATCTGTGGAGAGACCGGTTTAGACCGAACCGGAGGTTTCTCCAGCTCCTCAGGCAGGGGAGCGGACTTAATCGGCTCAGAAAGAGTCAGCTTCAGCCTGGGAGGCGAAAGCCAAGTAATGGCTGGTGTGAAAGCCGGGGTCGGCCTGTGCCTGGACAAAATCAGTTGTTGCCACATAAGGTCCTCGTAGCACTGGAGTTTCCGCCGGAGCCTCTCCTCATCCGAGGAGGACGAGGCTCTTGTGGCTCTTCCTCGGCTTGTCGGTTGAGGGGGTCCTAGACCTTGATTGGGACTGGGATTGGACGGGCCAATTCGGTCGCTCGGGAGACACCGGTGGGACAGGTGATTTCCCAGGGTCAGAGACTACTTCCTTGACGGGATTCCCAGCGGGCTGGGTCTCCTCATCAGGGAAAGAAAGGACCAGAGTCCGACTGAGAGAATTGGCGACCAGAGTCGGCGACAGTGGGTCAATGATTATTTCAACCTCGTCGATCAACACTTCAGTCAACTGGCCAGATGGCAAAGCCAAGAGAAGCCAGTGGTCAAGAGCCAATTTCGACCGGGTCGAGACTGCCGGTTCCTGGGACCAAGATCTCTCTCCCGATCCCAAGAACGTCTTCGCCGAGATGTAGATGATCCCGGGTCCTTTTACCACTTATGGGACCGAAAGAAGTGCATGCCCGCAGGACCCTCTCCCTTAGTCGGGAGAGACTGGCACAACTCTCGGAAGGCACCCAAGAAGGTGGAGCCTAGGCTGAGCAGAACAAAGAAGCTGTGAGAGGAAAATTCCCCAGCATGAGTCACTTCCTCCTAGAAGGGTTTGCATGCATTCCAATTGCTTGGCAGATCCCATGGCTGCAAAAACTGCCCACCGAGCCTCCTTTGATTTCACTGGAGAGTTCCATTTTTCCGGCCTCCCCAACTTCACTCATGCGAGACAGCCATCGAGGACGTTAGGGTGAAATGCAAAACAAAAAATCGCACTTCGAGGTGTCATGGTCGACACCCAGGCAATAGATGCACACAGTGTGGGGATCGGTGCGTGACATTTTCTGGCCTCATGAACACCGGCGAAATCCGGGAAGACTTGTCTTCCATAATCGAAGATAGAAATCACGATCGCTAATGCGAACTAGACGAATTTCGAATAACTAAAAGTTTTGAAGCCAGGGCCTACAAAATGTGGGAGCATGGAAGGAGGCAACCTGAATCTTCCAGCGAAAGGAAGATCTGGAGTCATGGGGTGGAGTCGAGGGTTATAGCACCCGGGTGGGTGGGAAGAGCCAGCTTGAAGACTTCAGGTGATTATTAAAGGGGAAAGGGACATGCGAATAAATAAGTGTGGATGAACAACATATCCACGATCCTAGAACCTCCCTCTGCTGGTCCAGGTGAAGGGAGAAGTGACTCCTACCTCCTCCCTTGGACTGTCTACCAGAGGGTGGGCATCTAGCAAGGAGTCATGCTGAGGCAGGTCCGGTGTCTGCGCCTCTTCCAGAGGCCTCAGAACAGGCATCTGTGGAGAAGGGTGGGGGCAAGCAAAGTTGTTCTACTTTTGCTCTTCTGTCTGATCCCTGATCTAGGCCTATTGGTAGCCCTGTGAAAAAGCACCTTCTGCCTACCCTTTGGCTGTGTATGGTAGAGGTGTCAGTCCTGAGGCTTGCAGGTCAGAGAGAATGTCCTGCACATCAGCCCCGAAGAGCCTGTACCCTTTGAAAGGAGTGTTCTGGATGGACTGGTGGACATCCATAGTGAATCCTGAGACCCTCAAACCAGGAGTGCCTCCTCATGCAGATACCAACTGCAGCTGCTCTGACTGAAGCATCCAAGGCATTGTAGGTGGACCTTAAAAGTTGTATACCCATGTCAGTCCTGATCTGGAGAACCTTTAGTACCCTGCTTCTGGGACCCTCTGTGAGGGGCCGGCTGCTTTTTAGCTTTCCACCAGAGGGTGTCCTGGTATTTGACCATATGGGCCAGATAATTTGCAATTCTGAGGCCCAGTGTGGCAGAGGCAAAGGTTCTCTTCCATGAGGTCCAGCCTTCACCACTCTTTATCTGGGGAGAGAACTAAGATGCTTAGGTCTCTTAGACCTATCATGGACTGCATTTATCACAACTGAGTCAGCCCGAGATTGGTTGGTGAAAAGGACTTCCCTGAGGGAACCAGGTACAGCTTTCTCTGCCTTTCTGGGCATGGCAGGGATCAGCATGATCTATGCCACACAACCATGGTGGCATCCTCTAAAGCAAGCCAAAGGGGGGAAAACTGGTAGTTCTAGGAATTCTACCAGGTTTCTCTTAGTGATGTCTTGCTCCTCAGCATCAAACCCCATTGCTGTTTGGAGCTGCTTCATCATGGAGATGAAGTCTTTAGGAGGAGACCTAGGAGTATACAGAGTCAAGTCCTCACTCCTGGAGAAAATGGAGGAGTCAGACCTGTCAGGACTCCCTTCTATATCTTCCTCCTCCTCCTTCTGAAAGATGAGGTCAGGGTGGTATTCCTGTTCCTCATTGATGGACTCAGAAGGGGGCAAGGAAGAAGAGAGGGCATCGATGCCCTGGGGCAAAGAGGGTGCATTGATGGACCAGGCACCAACGTGGGGGCTGGTCTGGTAGGCCCCGTTGTCATCGTACCTGGAGGAGGCACAAGGCGCTGCAATATCTCTACAAAGGAGGAGAGCACCGTCTGCACATCAATGGTGGGCTGCATTGCAGAAGTGCATCAGAACATTGACAGGGAAGACTGGAACACTGATATCGACGGAGCAGCCTGCAACATCAAAGTGGGCGTCTGGAGCCTGGACATCAATGGGCCAATGCCAGCTGTAAGCAGTCCGATGGGAGCAGCTTCCAGCTGACCATAAGGAAGAGGTCAGAGTGGCAGGACTTGCAGCGTTGATAGGGAAGGTGGAACCCAGTCATCAACAGAGTGCCTTGCAGCATCGACAGGGGAGGTTGGAACCCTGACATTGATGGAGTGGCTTGCAGAATTGACAGGGAAGTCAGCAGCCCCAGCATCGACAGGCCACCGCTGACCTTGGACAGTTCACTGGAACTTGCTACCAAAGCCGACCCTGAGAGAGCTAGGGTTTGTACATCAGAAGGCATCACCACTGAGGTGGATGATGACGCTGCAGCGGTTGGCGTCAAGTGGAGTGGCGACTGAGAGCATACTGGGGGGATTTATCCTTGTTCCCTTCCCCCTCCCAGTGTTTGTGCTGCCCTGAAGATTTAACACGGGCCTTGAAGGAGTTGAGGCTCGAGGACAGGGCTGGCGACACAGAGCAGCTTCTTCCCTAGAGCTCCCTTTCCATTCTAGCTACCTTCTGCTCTAGAAGGAAAGCTAGCAGGGCTTTCTGATGGCATCGCCAGGTAAACCTGATTGAAGCTCAGGCAGATCTCACAGGTCTTAACACTGTGGGCCTCTCCGAAACAGCAGACACAGGCATCGTGGTCATCTTGGCTGTAGATTTTTCCACCGCACTCGCAGTATCGAAAGAGTCTGGCAGAAATGGTCATTCTCATCATACATAATAAGAGAATCACTTTAAACATAAAGTGATAACTACTAGGTGAGAAAATAAAACTACAAAAGCGTAAAGATTTTGCGGTCCAACTGTAGCAACGGCGCCTCCGTGGAGTCTGGCAAGTATGGTCAACGTGGAAAAGAACCAAGGAGAGCGCGGGGCTGTACTGTAGTATGTCGACATCTGAAGTCATCATGGGCGGCCCTTAGTAGACTGCTAGCTAACAAGTTTCCATGTGAGCCTGGTGCCTAACGGCTATGGTTCCAAAGGTGTTGCCTGAGGAAAGAGATATCCTTAAAGAAGATCTTTACAAGTATGCTCAAGTACCAGTTCTACTAGCACAATTATTAAGAATCTAGGCTGATGATGACCAAGTTTTTACATCACTCTTTCACTACAGAGACGCTTGTCCTCAAGCTCAGTCCCATTAAATAAAAACATAGATTTTGTCAGCAGAAAGGGACTGCTTGGCCCACCCAATCTGCCCAGAGTGGCTGAGACATAGATACTGTGACATAAATAGCAGAGGGCAGAAAAGACTTGCAGTCCATTTGGTCTGTACTTGGGAATTGCTAATGTTATTTAGTGTCCTGTAGGCCTGATGCCATATGGGTCTAGCTTTGTTCCCCCCACTATGCTCTCTGTCCTTACAAACCCCCCCATGTGTGTCACACGCAACCCTGAACCCATTTACGGCCACTACCTCCACCACCCCCTTAGGCAGCTTATTCCACTGCTCCATGACTCTCTCAGTCAAGAAAAACTTCCCGACATCCCTCTTAAACCACCCTTCCCTAGTTTTCAATCCTACTCTCTCGTTACAGGACCCTATCTGCTTTATTTATACCTCTCAAACACTGAACACCTCTAGCATCTTTTCCCATCTCCCTTTTGGCCTCCAGCGTGTACATATTGAGGTTCGTTGGCTGTTCCTCATTTGTCATGGCTTGTTGTCCTTGGATTATCCTGGTGGTCCTCCACTGGGGCCGCTTCGCTGAGGACGCTCCGACAGGAGACACCTCTTGTAGTAGGTTAAGCCCAGGAGTTTGAACACTTTCAGGTGTTACTGAAAAGTACATACTATGCTGCGGTGGATGGGGGAAGAGTAAAAGGACAGGATACAAGACCAGTATTAGAGAACAGGATGTCCAAGGGTCTTAAAACCCTGAAGGTAGACAAGGTGCCTGGTCTCAATGGGATGCATCCTAGAGTGCTAAAGGAGGTTAGGCAGGCACTGGCAAATCCGTTAAAATGCTCTCTGGAGACAGGGGTGGTACCAGTACATTAGGAGGTAGCTAATGTGGTGCCACACCACAAGAGTCAGTGGGGTACAGGGATGACCCAAATAATTATAGGCCAGTTAGTCTCACCTTCTTCAGAAGCCAACAGTGGAATTCTGAGAGGTAAACAGGTTGCAGGACAGAAGCCAGCAAAGGGGTCTGTAAAGGGAGCTCGTGCCAGACCAACCTGACAGACTTTTGACTGAGTAACAAAGTGGTGGACAGAGACCAGTCAGTGGATGTGCTGTACCTTGACTTTAGAAAGGCCTTCGATTCTATAACCCGCAGAAGGTTAATGACACAGCTGGGGGATCTGGGGATAGGGGACAAGCTGACCCGATGGACAGGGGCAGGATGCAGAGTGTGGTCATCAATGGGGCACACTCAGAAGTCAGAGAAGCCAAAAGTGGGGTATGGCATGGTTTTGTTCTGGGACCTATGTTCTTTATAGAATTTGACAGCAGATAAGGACCGCTTGGCCCACCTAGTCTGCCCATTTTCCTACCTAACAGATAAGCTGCAGATCCTAGTTAACCAACAGCTTACTTCCTCCTACCCCCCACTAGGACTGCCTTATGCCTGTCCCATGCATTCTTGAAGTCCCTCACTGTTCTTGACTCCACAACCTCCTCAGGGAGGCTGTTCCATGCATCCACAACCCTCTCAGTGAAAAAATACTTCCTCACATTACCTCTGACCCGTCTAGAAACATAGAAACATAGAATTTGACGGCAGATAAGGACCGCTTGGCCCACCCAGTCTGCCCATTTCCCTACCTACTGGATAAGCTGCAGATCCTAGTTAACCAGCAGCCTACTTCTTCCTACCCCCAACCCCTAGAATGGCCTTATGACTGTCCCATGCATGCTTGAATTCCACCACTGATTTTGACTCCAGAAGGCCGTTCCATGAATCCACAACCCTCTCTGTGAAAAAATACTTCCTTAATATTACCTCTGAGCCGCCCCCCCCCATCTTCAAATTGTGCCCTCTTGTTCTTGCACACCTCTTTTTTTGAAAGATGCTACACTCTTGGACTTTGTTGATTCCCTTGAGGTACTTGAACGTTTCTATCATGTCCCCCCTCTCCCTCCTTTCCTCGAGGCTATACATATTAAGCCCCTTCGTCTCTCTTCATGTGTCTTCGGTGCAGACCCTGCACCATTTTAGATTCCCCTCCTCTGGACAGCTTCCATCCTGTCTATGTCTTTCATGGAGATTGGGTCTCCAGAACTGCACACAGTACTCCAGATGGGGTCTCGCCAGCTGTCTGTACAGAGGGATAATAACTTCCTGTTTTCTACTGGTGATGCCTCTCCCTATGCATCCCAGTATCCCCCAACCCTCCTTGCTGCCCTCTCACATTGCTTGCCCACCTTTAGGTCATCTGATATGACTACCCCCAGGTCCCTTTCCATTTTTGTTGTTGTTAGTATCTCACCCCCATCGTGTACTCTTCCCCTGGGTTTTTGTTTCCCAGGTGCATTACTTTGCACTTCTTAGCATTGAATCTAAGCTGCCATACATTTGACCATTCCTCTAACCTTGCCAAGTCCCTTCTCATCCTTTCCACCCCACCCCTGTGCATCAACTCTGTTGCAGATCTTTGGGTCATCTGCAAAGAGACATACTTTCCTTCCAGTCCCTCTGCAATGTAACATAAAGACATGAGAGAGGACCGGTCCTAATACTGAACCCTCTTGGGTACCCACTAGTAACCCTCCTTTCTTCTGAGTGGACTCAATTTACTATTACTCTCTGTGTCCTATTTTCCAGCCACTCTTTACCCAGGATGTCATCTTGGGACTCACTCCCAGGCTGGCTAACTTGTATATTAATCTTTGTGTGGGACTGTGTCAAATGCCTTGCTAAAGTCTAGGTAGGCCATGTCCACAGCCCCTCTCTGATCTACTACTTTGGTCACCCAGTCAAAGAAATCTATCAGATTCGTCTGGCATGACCTTCCCGCTGTGAATCCATGCTGCCTAGGGTCCTGTGCCCCTCTGGCCTCTAGATACTCGACAATTCTTTCCTTCAGAAGTGATTCCATCATTTTCCCTATCACTGAGGTTAAACTAACAGGTCTGTAGTTTCCTGCTTCTGCCTTGCTCCCACTTTTGTGAAGGGGAATCACATCTGCCCTCTTCCAATCCTCTGGTACCACCCCATCCTCCCATGATTTGTTAAAAAGGGTAGTCAGTGGTGTCACTAGTTCTACCCTTAGTTCTTTTAGAATTCTGGGATGAATCCCATCAGGCCCCATTGCTTTGTCCACCTTCAGTTTTAAGAGTTCTTTCAGAACCCTTTCTTCTGTAAATGGGCTGGTATCAACTTCTGTATCCAGTGTGTTTCTACTGTTTGTTTTAGGTACCTCCCCCACTTCATTTGTAAATACTGAGCAAAATATTTGTTTAGTATCTCTGCCTTTTCACAGTCTCCCTCTGCCCACCCTCCTCCCCTTTATTAAGCCTCACTATCCCTCCCTTGGTCTTCCTTCGCCTCCTGATGTACCTATAAGGTTTTATCCCCCTTCTTAACTGAGTTGGCTATCTTTCCTCGGTTTGGGCCTTTGCTGTTCTGACTGCCTTCCAGCCTCCTTTTGCTTTAACTGATACAATTCTCTGTCCTGCTCCTTCTACGATTCCTTGTACTTCCTGAATGCTTTCTTTTTCTCTTGAACCTTCACTGCCACTTCTGAGAACCATAGTGGTTTCTTACATCGCTTTGTTTTGTTTATTTGCTTCACACAAAGGCTCGTTACCTCTGTGATGGCAGTTTTTATTATTCCCCATTGTTCTTCCACCCCTCCTTCCTGCCCATTTGCTAGTGCATTCCTTAGGCACTCACCCATTTTGGCAAAGTCAGCCCTCCTAAAGTCCAGTACTTTTGCCTTTGTATGGCTTGACTCTATTGCTGTGTTTATTGTGAACCATACTGTTCGATGGTCGCTAACCCTCTTGGACTTTGTTAATTCCCTTGAGGTACTTGAAAGTTTCTATCATGTCCCCTCTCTCCCTTCTTTCCTCAAGGTATATATATTAAGCTCCTTTAGTCTTTCTTCGTATGTCTTCTGGTGCAGACCCTTGTCATTTTGGTTGCCCTCCTCTGGACAGCCTCCACTCTGTCTATGTCTTTTTGGAAAGTGGTCTCCAGAACTGCACACAGTACTCCAGATGGGGTCTCACCAACTGTCTGTACAGAGGGATAACAACTGTGTTTTCTACTATTGATGCCTCTTCCTATGCATCCCAGTATCCTCCAGCCTTCCTTACTGCCTTCTCACATTGCTTGCCCACCTTTAGGTCATCTGATATAATTACCCCAGGTCCCTTTCTATTTTACTGTTGTCAGTATCTCACCCCCCATTGTGTACGCTTCCCCTGGGTTTTTGTTTCTCAGGTGAATTACCTTGCACTTCTTTGCACTGATTCTGAGCTGCCATACATTTGACCATTCCTCCAACCTTGCCAAGTCCCTTCTCATCCTTTCCACTCTATCTTGTGTATCAACCCTGTTGCAGAACTTTGTGTCATCTGCAAAGCGACATACTTTTCCTTCCAGTTCCTCTGCAATGTCACTTATAAAGACATTAAAAAGGACCGGTCCCAGTACTGAACCCTGCGGTACCCCGCTAGTAACCCTCCTTTCTTCACTGTGTACTCCATTTACTACTACCCTTTGCGTCCTTTAATATCTTCATTTGCGATACAGGACAGGGAATCCAGAATAAGGTACATCTCCTTGTAGACAACACTAAGATATGTGGCAGAGCAGATACTGAAGAGGGAATTTGGGACATGAAGAAAGCTCTAGAAAACTGGAAAAGTGGTCCCTAGTACAGCCACTAAAGTTTAACACAGAGAAGTGCAAAGTGATGCATGCTGGCAAAAAAAGACCCCCAAATGGTCTACTGGATTGGGGGGGCAAGGATGGTGCAGACAACAGAAAGAAGGACCTCAGGCTGATCATAACTGACAGTCTCAACTCCACTGCTCAATGTAACAAAGCATTTGAGAATGCAAACAGGACGCTGGGCTGAACAGAGAAAAGGGTTTTGATAGTAGAAGGGAGGTGATACTACCCTGATACAGGACCCCAGTGAGGCTGTGTACAGTTCTGGATTTCTCACCTAAAGAAAGATAAAACTGCATAAAGAGCATACAAAGGAAAGCCTTTAGGATGATCCAGGGGCAGCAGTAGAAGATGTACAGTAAAGTCTGGCAAGTCTCAACACATGCAACTGGGAACAACTCACTTCTTGACCTTATCCTCACCTCCCACCCTGACAGGATAACCCACACAGAGGTACTATCAGACTCACTGAGTCACTATGCCCCAGTCATCTGCCACTGGTCAAACAAAGCCCCTAAGGCTCCTGCCAAGGTATACATGCAGCGCGTGCTTAAGAAAGGGTACCTTCAACATGCCCAGCACTACCTTGAGCACACCGACTGGTCCCCTTTAGACTCTGCCCATAGTGTGGACGCTGCTCTTGATTATTTTATCCACCACTTTAACAAAAGCTACGATTTATTCGCTCCACACCGCAAGCATAAGGCAAAGGGAGTAACTAACCTCTGGATCACCACTTAGTTAATCCAAATGATGTGCGACAGGGACAATCTCTGGCACCTAGCTCATGACACTGAGAGGCCCTCTGACATGCAACGTTATAAGGCAGCATGCAACTCCTGTACTTGGGAGATACGTCGCACCAAAAGGGAATACTTTAAGTGCAAACTCACAGACTCCTGGATTAATGGGAAGTGTTTCTGGGAAAGCATTAAAGACCTCACTGGTAAGCCCTCAAAAACGCCCCCTAACGTGATTTATGCTAACAGAGCTCTCTCACAGGACCCACTAATAAGTGCAGATACCCTTAATGATGCTTTCACTAATCTCTCTGGTATACGCTGCTCTGACTTCCTAAGGCAGCCTGCTAGTCAACCTAGTGCCATGGGCACCCCTTCCCTTAAGCCCCCTCTACTTCAAGAGAGTCTCCATGCCAAGAGCAAAAAAATACAGAGTGTCTTGAGGAAAACTATGTTCAGCAACACCACCATAGACCTTAAACACCTGCACCAGACCCTTGACGCAGTCCTTAAGTCCCTTACTATTCTTCTCAACCTCTCCCTCGCCCAAGAACAATTCCCACAACTCTGGAAGACCGCTCTAGTTGTGTCTGTCTATAAAAGGGGCGATACAGCTCAGCCCTCTAACTACCGCCCTATCTCCACCCCACCCCCCAAGGCACTCAAGTGTAACGTCGCTGACCAGAAGACCAAATATAATATTCAATGCAGAGAGCAGCATGGCTTTAGGAAGGGATACAGCACAACCACCGCCTTGCTGAAATACACAGACTTACTGCACTGTGCACTTGACCGAGGCCAACTGGTGGGGTCGATCTACACTGACCTCACCAGGGTAATACCGTGAACCATTCCCTCCTATTCCACTCACTCCAGACTACAGGCCTCTCCTCAGAGGTCACCAAGTGGTTCTCCAGCTATCTTAGTGGCAGAACACAGCAAGTCAAAATTAACAACACCCTATCCTGCTCACACCCTGTTAACTCAGGCGTCCCCCAAGGTTCCATCCTTGGACCTTTACCATTCAGCCTCTTCCTCACTTCACTCCCTAAAGCCTACCCTAGCAACACCATCCTGTACCCTGATGATGCGGTCCTTTTTTCCCACCCCACTCACCAAAGATCTCCAGACAAGTTTTGCAGCAACTGAACGTTGGTTTGAGATCATAAGCTACTAATGAGCTACAAAACAAAATCTATGCTTTTTCAAGTCCACATAACCAATACAAATCCTACACCCAAACCATCCTAAACAACCAAAACCTCCCCCTTGAGCAAGTCTGGGAATTTAAGTATCTAGGCATAACCTTAGATAGCTCCCTGTCCTACTCCTCACATATCAATCTTATATCTAAAACTATTAATGCTAGGATCGACACCTTATATACACATTGGTACTGCCTCACCCCTGAAGCCCTCAGAACCGCCATCTCAAGCTCTCTTGTTTCTATCGTTGATTATGGCTTGATTATCTATGGGGCTGACACCAACTCTGCTATGAAAAGAATCAATGTGGCTCTCAATAAGGCTTGCAGACTCGTCTCTGGTGCCCCAAGGTTCACCTATACCTGTGATCTTTACGTGCAAACTCTTTGGTTAAATCTCAAAGGCAGGGTCACCTACTAGACTTGCCTTTTTGCTAAAAAAAAAAAAAAATTAGCCCCGGCCAAACCCTGCCAACCACCCTGCCCCTTCTGCTACCAGCATCAACCCCCACTACACGCATAAATCCACCCTGACAAAATAACAGGTCCCTTTTCTGCTGGGCCACTCAGGGGCATCAGTCCTTTAGGTTTAGAGCTCCTTCTTGGCTCAATCTCCCCCCTGAGATCAACAGGCACCCTACTCTTGGTCCCTTTAAAAGCAGCCTTTGTCAACACCGAATTCTCTCAATAGTTGGACAGCCCCTGTAATAAATCAACCCTCTGTGCCCTCTTGTAACCCCAAGCTTAAACTCCTATTGTCCTAGACCGGAGCCTCTGTCCTGAGCACTCTCTCCCTCGTCTCCCTGACCTCAGCACACCCTCCCACAACCCCTGCTCTATACTGACTACGTCACCTTGGACTGCATCAGCCCTCCTCTCACGCTTCTTCCCCATCTTTCCCTCCATTCCAACCCTTCCCTTTTCCTGCACATCTCCCTCTTCGCTCCTACCAATCCTTTCTTTTTTCTTGTCTCCCCCCCTTCATCCCTAGCTTACACCATAACCCTGCTGCCCACCCCACCTTTCTACTTCTTGCTGCACCTCCCTCATATCCTTCAGTGTTCCACATTGCGTGAAAATATAGAGCGGTGGTAAGGGGAGGAGCCACAGGGGGTGGGGTCACCAGGGGCGGAGCTACCGGTGGGCGGAGTCAGTCGGGATGCAATAAATGCATAAGAAACAAGAAATAAGAGTAATATGATGATCTGGATGCCTCTGTAGTGTGCAGTAGCAAAAGAAAAGTATGATAAAACATACTGGAGAACCTCTGCATTCTAGCTGCAGGCCAGGCAACAGTTTGTGAGAGTCTTAACATTTTGGTGAGGCCATACTACAACTCTTTACTAGTGCCTGCAAGGCCAAGATCTAATCTTCGGTTTTGCAGTCCTGCCCAATGAGCTGCAGCTTCCAAATAAGGGAAACTGTCAACATCAGGGCCCTCAACTGAGATAAGCATAAGTGCATTTAGCACACTGGCACTTAATCTATTTCGTTCCTGAGTTTTTATTCGATTCAGTGCAGAAAACCCCCTCTCACAATCTGCAGTTGACATGGGTATTATCATTGCCAGTTCTGCCAAAGTAGATATGTTTGGATACAGGTCTACATACTTAGTAGTTAGAGCGTGCAGCACATCAGAAATAGTCTTAGAGGCCATCTTTTCTGTGAACATGAGACTACGCAGAGAAGCCCATTCCAGTGCAGAAACATCTACATCCAGTAGCATACTGACCAAGAATAATCTCAAGGCTATCACTACCATACCCTTCCTACTCTTCAATATCACCTTCCTGTATCATGCTGGGGTCAAAGATACTGAACGCATCCAAAAGTTCTGTGCTTGGAAACCTTTGCTCAATTTGAGCAATTAGGGCCCTAATAAACTTGTCATGCACAGAGGTTCTGAAATGATTTAACTGTGGTTCGCTAAATGGCAAGTTCAGGCCATTATCGTTCAGGCGAAACGGAGGAGAAGTACTGACCGGGTACCAGTAGGCGTGCCCTAGGAATCTCTAAAGTGGAATGTAAATGTCTCTTTATATCAGTAAAATTCAGAGCTGATGTTTGAAAGCATTTAGATAAGATGCTAAGGTTTGGAAGTAAGTCACACATCATGCATAAAATAGAGAAAAATTCCCAGTTTTCCACCATTTTTACTAGGCCCACAGCTTGGGGATCATGCCTTTCAGAGGCCTCTCTATGCAAGGATGTAACAACGGATGGGAAAATCTTCCTTAGTGTGTCACATGCTGCATCATGGGACAACCACCAAACTGCTTTTGCCCGTTTAGGCTTTAAAACTGGGTTTTCCATTGCCTGCTGAATTTCTTTCAGGGCAGCCATGAGAACAGCAGAGTTTTCATAATATCTGTATAAGTGATCTAGTGTTTGATTAAACTTTTTAATGGCATTCACTTCATTTGCTGGTGCCTTTAAAGCCAAGGCCTCCCAGTGAGCCACACAGTGATTTTCAACAAGAATTGGGCTGACTTCTTTCAGCTTTTTAGCCGCACCGTTTTGCCTGCCCAGCATAACGGCTGCTCCATCACTGCCTAACCCTGCAAGGTGATCAACCAAGATTTGATTGTTATCAGAGAACTCCAGCATTTTCTTTAACAATTGTGTCTGCCTTTCCATCAATTAGTTCCTCAAGTCCCAGGAAAGAAACTCTGGGTTTCCCTTCTTTGCAGTACATACCATACAAAATGAGCTGCTTCATAACAGCAATATCAGTTGTTTCGTCCACCAAATACGAAAAAAATTTGGCAGCCTTCAAATCTGTAAGAACTGATCTCCTGACCACCTCACCCAGAGGGAGAACCATTTCTCTTGACAGTTCGATCAGAACAATATTTAACAGCATCAGCAATATGTATATTGTCTAGGTATTTGTATCCCAATGATTTGGTGAGATCCAGCAGTGAGCCATATTTCGTTGTGTGAGGCAGCTCATTTTTTATTAGCCAGTACCTGCAACGAAGGGATGCCACAAAAGCTTCTTGTTCCAGGGTCAGGGCCTGCTGCATTGCCTGCTCTATTCCACCTTTTGAAGCTGAAATTCTGCAGTTAGCTTCCAGTTCAGAAGCAATGACGTGAACTGAACTGTTCTGATGCCTTTTTATAGCATCTTCTCTGAATGTCTTACACCCACTGAGTACCCAAACTGTTCCTGATTAGGGCATCTGTTTATGTTTTATGCAAAATGCACAAAACATGGCATCATTTTCTTTGTACTGTAACCAACAGTATTTGTTAAGCCAGCCAGTATAAAGCCTGTTGCTCTATGCTTAGAGGTTTTTTTTTCTGTATTACAGGAGTAGGTGCAGGGAGTCTCTTGGACATCAACGGCGATATCAACTGGACCAACTGGCATTGTCCCGATTATCGACTCACGACTGTCATCTTGATCAGGATGTTTCCGTTTTTGAGTTAATTTGAAACCAAAGTTAGTTAGTTTCTGCATTGTGTACAATAAAGCTTTTTTCCCCCCTAAGTGTTGTCGTGTGTTTATTTGTCAATACAGAACAAGAGTTTGGTAATGCTGGTTGAGCCCCAAATGTTTTCTCACACAAATATTTTTCTGCTCCCTGAATCAGGGTTTAGAACAAGTGACCACTGACGAAGCAAGACTGCACAACTTGACTGGTGGGACAGAGACTGTAGACCCCCTGGTGGCACAGTTAAGGAGCCCCAAATTTTTTTTCCCCCTCATACAAATTTTTTTTGCTCACTAGTGAATCAGGGTTTAGAACAAGTGACCACTGATGAAGCAAGGCTGCACAACCTGACTGGTGGGACAGAGACTGTAGACCCCTGGTGGCACAGTTAAGGAGCCCCCAATTTTTTTTTTCTCTCACACAAATATTTTTTTGCTCCCTGAATCAATGTTTAGAACAAGTGACCACTGACAAAGCAAGGCTGCACAACCTGACCCGTGGGAGAGAGTGTAGACCCCTTGCTTCCCAGAATCAGGGTTTGGGACAGAGACTAGACCCCTGGTGGCACAGTTAAGGCAGGAGCCCTGAATTTTTTTTCTCACAAATATTTTTTTGTTCCCTCAGGGTTTAGAAACAAGTGACCACACACTGACAAAGCAACTGACTGCACAAGACTGGCAGGACAGGACTGGCAGACCCCCTTGGAGGCACTGTTTGGAGCACCAATTTTTTTTTTTTTGGTGGGGGAGGGTCAAGTCAGGCTAATGTCTGTCCCCAGTATCTCCTCACAAACACAACTGGCTGTGCTGTACACCAGGTAGTAATAATCTGACTGCTGTGCAGAGCACTGATGAATTATTTTGTTTCTTTACTGCCAGTATCTACTTTTTCTTTTTTATGCACTGCAGCTCATCAAACACCCACTGTGGGAGACCACACAATGAGCTCTCTCCCCCTTCCCCTTCTCTCAACAACCCACTTCAATTTAATATTTTTTTTTTTCAGGACAGATATTCTAGCCCCTTGCACTGCTTACAGTGTGCTTACTGGTCTAATGTTGTAGTTTACAGTCCAGAACCACCTAATGCACCACCTACAAGCAGTTACCTAAGCTATCAAAATGCAGGTCTGACCATTAATCCTAATCGAGTGTGCATCAGGCACGCAAGAAACCAGATACTTGCAACATCAGCAGCTAAATTCAGTTCAGTGAATCGGACGACTTCTGACTCTCCACAAAAAATAAATCAGTGATAGTGCAGACTGGTGTTTTTTTTTTTGTTTTTTTTTTATTGCCAGTATTTTTTTTTTTTGCTGCAGCTGCCCTTTGAGTGAAAGGCAGAAGAATGTTTTATGCAGGTCTGAAATGCTGGAGACCACGTGACCCCCCCCCCCACACACACACACACACACTCAGTAACACTTCATATACTTCAGGAGACTTTCTAAAAGCAAAATAAAATAAGCCTAAGGTGTTTTTTTTTTCCAATCAATAATTAGGCAAAGGAAGCTGACTGCACTCAAGTATATAAAGACTACTAGTACTTCTGGAGCTGACTGAACGATTGATCTGCTGTGATTCAAGGACAGAATCGCAATGCGCTAAAGCGGCAGCAGACTACTGACATAGGACTTACCCAACAGTTGTAGCTGCTCCATTATAGGCTGCTAGACTGTCACTCCCAGAGGCTTCCTCTCTATTGGCTCCATGGTTTGGCGCCTTCCAGACTCTTAGCCTGGTCTGCTGACTTACTGAAGAGTTTACCCCGTGATCTACAACCTACTAAGCTTTACTGCAGCTGGGCCAGAAATCTCGACCACGTTCGGTCATAATCGGCTCTTCGTCCATCTTGCCTCTCATGCCTGATTGCGCGAGTGCACAAATTTAAAGGCACAACACCCACAAATTGCAGCCTGAAAGAGTGGCGGCTGCATAAGAAGAGAGGCAGGTGCTTAGGATTGCGTGGCGGCCCGCATCTCAATAGTAATGAATGGGGATCACTGTCCTTTACTTCTGCCTTTCTTTTCTCTTACTCTCCTTTTCCCTCTTCTACTAGTACTGCATATGTATTTATGCCTTTTATCCATTTGTAAATACCCTGAACATATGTATTCCTAATTATGAACTGTAAATAGTTGCTAGAACTGTACTTTTAATGTATTGTTTAACTTATGTTATCTTCTACGTTCATCTATGTTACCCATTTCTGTATTTTACTCCCAATCTCTGTTTATACTTGACGCGGAACCTTTGTAAAATAATCTCTGGTTCAAAGGTATTGTAATCCTAAAAATAAATGTGTGCACTGAAATTCTGGAAAGAAAGCAGGGATTTGACTGAAACGTGTGAGTCCTTACAAGGAATCAGTGGGGAAGAAGAAGAGGAAGAAGCAGTAGCAGCAGAAGAATCAACATTTATATAGCGCTTTTCATACACGTTGCATCCCAAAATGCTTTACAAGCAATGCTAGGCTAGCAGTGAAGTGATTGAATGTGTAGTGGCAGCCATTTTGCACATTAACACACACACACACACACACTCTCTCTCTCTCTCTCTCTCGAATGAACTGGTTTTATGGGAAGGGGAATGTTGGCCAGGACACTGGGGAAAATCCCCTACTCTTGCAAAAAGTGCCTTGTGTGCTTTTACTCCCACCTGGACTACTACCATGACAGCACCAGAGATGGGTAGAAGGGACCTCGGTTTAATGTCTCATTCAAAGGATGGCACACCCCAACAGTACAGCACCCCCAATGCAGCACTCAGGTGCCAGCACTGAAGATATGAGCCCAATCCCAGTGTGGGACCAGAACCCAGGGTCCTCTGGCCCACAGAAAGATATGTTACCAACTGAGCCAAGCTCATTGTACACTATAAAGACACGTTCATGAAGAACAAGGACACAGTTCCTTGAAGGTAGGAGTGAAAATTGGTGGGGTCAGAAATTGGGGGACTGAGAAGGGACATTAAGAAGTTCTTCACTGAGCAGGTGATGGAAAAATGAAACAGACTGCCAAGAGAAGTAGTTGAAGCCAGTACTGTATTGGGGTTTAAACTTGGGTGGGGCAGATAAGAGAATACAGAGACGCAAAGCCAAAAGAGAAGACAAGCTACTTTGAAAAGAAGGTAACGATCAGCCACTGGGGCTACTGGCTCTCAAAATCCAGCCCCACACTATACCCAGCATGAAGCCAGGGAGGGAACTGGGCAGATAGTATGGTCCTCTATTCTATGTTTCTTCGCCAAATTATAAATGTACCGCTTTCTAGATGCGATCATTACAGGGCTGAAAAATACAGTATGAAAACCAGAATTCTACCAGTACATTAAAGGAGCGGCTCCCCTAACAGAACTAGTAGGAGTCAAGGTTAGGGTCATCCAGGTTCAGCGGGGCAGCTAAGCAATTTTGATATGGTGGTCAAGACCTCTGAAGGTTACTCCACTGAGTTCTGCATACCACTGAGAGAAAGCTGTAAGAACAGAATTAAAAACTGGTCTAGGGTGCTGGCCCAGTGGCGCTGAGGGCTGAGGCGCTGGATGCCTTACCTCGCGTCACACCTGTGACCCGGGTTCGGGTATGAGCCAGTATCGCTGGGAGCTGGCGAGGGGGGAGGGAGCAGGATCGAGCAGCCGAAAGGCAGCTCTCCTCTCCCGAGAGGAACCCTGTCGCCCACCATAGTTCCCGGTAGAGGTCCACGAGCAACAAGCAGAGGGAGAGTGTCTCGGCATTGCAGCTTAATTTGAGGCTGAGACTAGACTGGGGCACACCAGGCTAATATCAGAATAATAATAAAAAAAAAAGGTCTAGGGAGAACCCAAAAATACAGTTTTACTGCCTTCCTTGGTGCAAAAAACACTACTTGGATGACAGGGGACACGTGCCCCCCACCCACAGGTCTATAGACATGAAGGCCCTGGTAGGCTACATCCGTCAGACCAGCCTGTAATTAAGAAGCAATGCTAAACAGCTGTATCTTACCCTGAGGTTGGGAGCTGGGTGAAAGCTGTCATGTCCTAAGGTCAGAGGCTCGGTGATCACTGGGAGGAGTTGCTAAGAGTAGGTTTGTAGGCAAATACGGCACTGGAAAGTTTGGAACAGAAAAATTAAACAGACGGAAATTTAGTCCATGCTGCCATGGACCACCATTCCAGTGACATTTCAGGTTTAAAGGGGCAGGTTTTAAAAACTAAGGCCAAAAAAACACACATCACTGTAGGTCATCAGCTTAACTACATCATGATGTATTCTGTTTGCCTCGAAAGTTGGTTTAATCCACCATGGCTAAGTTTTAAAAGTGTCCAAGAGATGTAAACAAACTGCTGCCTCCTATTCAAACTCCACGCTTCAGTATCTGTCTAAAATGGGCACTACATGATTACGCGCTGACATCAGATTAGTGAGAATGCTTCATGGCAATAATACAAGCTAAATTGAGAGCCTAGCAATTAACTCTAGAAATAAGTAACAAAACGCTTTTTATCTACATCCTTTACTGTGCAGGACACCTGCACATAATCGCTGGTGGTTACAGTAGAAAGGGGGTGAGAAGAAACAGTGGGAGGGAGAGGACAGTGGATTGGGAAATGGAGAGGGATATTGGACAGAGAGCAAGGCAAGCACCAAGGCAAAACAGGAAGTGAAATAAGATTAACAAAGCGCTTTTTTTTTTTAAACTTTCGATCTTTATTATTTTACATAGAATACAAAAATTAAAATTTAAGAGTTCCATAAGAAAATTTAAAAAGAATAAGTAAAAATAAAGAGAGTACACTCAATAGTGCATATTTCTTGATTTCATTCAGTAACATTGTGAGTGGGGTCCTGAGTTAATAAAGCTGGAAATTCAGGGAAAGTCCAAACGTTGGGGTGTAATGTACATCACCCATCTTCTCCATCTGTTCTCAAACTTGGCTTGTGATTTATTAAGAATAGCTGTTATTTTCTCCATTTTATACAGCTGAATCATTATTAGGGACCACTGGTCCATTGTTGGAGGCAGTGAGGAGAGCCAATTTTTGGTTATGGCTTTCTTAGCTGCAAGGGTAGCAAAATTCAAAAATCCCCTCGTTGGGGTATCTTTGCATGTCTGTGGGTATTCTCCAAAGAGAAAAAAGAGGGGGCCCACTATAATATCTGGGGAGATTATTCATTGCAAGATCTCCTGAAATTTAACAAAAAAAGTATGTAGGGCCCTACATGCCCAAAATATATGGCCAGCGTAGCTGGAGTGTGTCTGCACTGCCTCCAACAAGCCCCCATAATGGGGTTATACTTCTGGTTTATAGCTGGAGCTCAAAAATACCTTACAGACAGTTTCCACGCAAACTCCTTCCAGTGCCCTGAATTAATGCCTTTCCCCATTACCTGTAAATGTTTTTCCAATTGCATGGGGGAGATCTCGGTCCCTAAGTCTTTCTGCCAGGTTAATCTGATCTTTGCTGTCGAATCAGCTTCTAAAGAGCCCAGGGCCCCATACAGACTAGAGATTAGGTGGGAAGGGATTGGGTATTTATCTATGACTTTAATGAAAATCTGCAGGAAATCCGGAAGAGGGGAGTCCCCCCATTTTACCACTCCGAGTTTTCGAAGATAGTCCCTTGCCTGAAAATATCTAAACCTGTCTGCGTAAGAAATACCATACTTCAGGTTTAATTCTGTTAAAGATAGAATCATTCCCTGAGGCATAAAATTATATACCAAGTGGAGGCCCTTCTTCTGCCAGTGTCGGAACCCCACATCTAGTTTAGCAGGGATGAAGGAGCTCGTATATGGCAAAGAATATAATGCGGGTCTCCAGTCAGAAATCCCTCTTAGCAAAAGCACCCCCTGCCAGTATTTTAGGGTTGAGTGGGTGTATGGATTATCCACCTTACTAGGTTTTATATCTGGGGGAAAGGATAACAAAACTTGGTATATATTTTTGAGTTCCTCCTCCCGGCTTTCTATTGACTTCCACCTAGCCACATAGCTCTTATCCAGCCAGTAAAGAGGTATTCTGATCTGAGCAGCTACGTAGTACAATCTAAAATTCGGTAATGACAACCCCCCGTCTCCTGGTAACTGCAGTATGGATGGCCTTATCCTTGGTCTCTGATATGCCCAAATAAATGGACTTAATTTTCTTTGCAGGGTTCTGTAAAAAGTCTCTGGCAATAGGATGGGGAGAGTTTGGGCCAGATATAAAAGCGAGGCAGCACTACCATTCTGATAATTTCAATTCTATGGTGCAGAGATAAGGGCAGCATTCTCCACCTCTAAGTCAGCAGACAGTGCTTCCAAAAGGGGGCATAGTTTAAGGAGAAGAGGTCTGTATGTGACCTTCCTATCTGAACCCTAAGTATTTGATGCACCTCAGGTCCCAGCGGAAGGGAAATTTAGTTTTCAACTGCATAAAAGGAGCATAGTTTAAGGCCATTACCTCTGTCTTAGAGGGATTAATTTTATACCCAGCTAAATTTCCATATCTGGTCAGTAACTCCCAGAGACAAGGGAGAGAATTCTCAGGATCTGCCACGTATATCAATAAGTCATCGGCATATAATGCAAGTTTATGAGTTTCTGTATCCTCCTCTACTCCCTTCATGCCCTTTTCTTTTCTCAATGCCTGAGCTAAGGGCTCCAAGTATACAGCGAATAGGAAAGTATAAGGCATCCTGCACGAGTGCACCACGAGACAGTGGTGATGGGGGAGAAGGAGCCATTTACTCTGATGTACGCCTGGGGTCAGAGTACACTAGCTTTATTGATGTTAAAACCTGTTGGGGTATACCTATTTTCCCCATTACTGCCCACAGAAAGGCCCATTCGACCCTGTCGAACGCCTTCCTCAGGCGTCCAGCAGAGGAGCAGAAAAGGCGCTCGCTTTCTTCCCCTCCTATGTATCAGATGCAGGGTTCTTTAATGTTGTCCATGCTTGACGGCCGGAACAAAGCCTGTTTGATCAAGATGTATTAGTTGGGGTAGGAATTTTTGAATCTGTCTGCAAGAATGGATGCAAATATCTTATAATCTGTATTAAGACCAAAATTGGTCTGTATGAGGAGCAGGAAACCGTGTCTTTACCTGGTTTTGGGATACTGGCTATGTAGGCATAATGCCATGAATCTGGAATTGCCTTTCCTTGCTGAATCCCCTTGCATGTCTCCAGAAGAGTCGGGGCTAATTCTTGTCTAAATGCTTTATAAAAATCACTTGAGTAACCATCAGGGCCTGGGCCTTTTACCTGTTTTTAAGGCCTTGAATGCATGGTTCACTTCCTCAGCGGAGATTGGTTTTAATAAGGCCTGCTTTTGCTCTTCTGTTAATATTGGAAGGTCGAGACCTTGCAGAAAGGCCTCCGCTTCCTGGGGGTGCACTGCCTTCTTAGATTGGTAGAGAGAACTGTAAAAGGTTTGAAACGCTTGCTCTATCTGTTTGGGAAGTGAAACCAAGTTATTTGTAACTGGGTCTCTAATTTGGGTTATATTGGAACAAGTCTTATGTTGCCTGAGTCTATGTGCAAGTAGACGAGTGGCTCTAGGGCCCTCTTCATAATATCTTTGTCTTATAAGTTGCAGGACTTTTTCCGTATGCGGATGTCTAGAATCCCCTGAATTTGCTCTTTCTTGGTACATGCAGCAAGGGAAGAATCCTACATCTCCCGCAGCATGTTGGGCCTGAAGTGCACAAAACTGATGCTGGAGCTTATCTAAGTGCATCTGCTGCTGCTTTTTATGGTGAGACGCAAACTTTATTATGACCCCCCTTAAAACAGCTTTCAGAGTATCCCACAGGGTACTCACCGAGATCCCCTGACTGCTGTTTTCAGAAAGAATCTGCTTGATTCTCCTCTGAATCATATCCCTGAAATCCTTCCTGTTTAAAAGGAAATTATTAAATTTCCACAAAGTATTAGTTCTCTTTTGTTCCCAACACATTTTCAGGGTGATGCAGGAATGATCAGAAAGCACCGATGGGGACTGTACCCAGTCTTGTATTTTATACAGATGCTCCCTGGGGACATGTATGTAGTCTATACGAGTGTATATCCCATGGGGGGATGAAAAATGCATATATTCCCTTTTATTAGGGTGTAGGTGTCTCCACACGTCCACCCATTGGGTCTCTGAGAGGAAAACCTGGGTTGCCCTTTGAGCCGGATTCTTTTTGAAAATTCTCATGTTAGTGGTATCTAACGGGGACATAGTCTGATTGTGGTCCCCTCCCAACACCAGCGTTCCTCTATGTACCTCCACGACCCTTCAGAACAGTGATTTTCTTATTTCACCCCCGAGCCGGGGGGGGACATAAAGGGAGGCAAGAGTGATGTCCTGGCCCTCCAACTGTCCCACAGCAACAGCGAGCTTGCCCTCCGGGTCTGCATATGAGTTTGTTAAACAGAATGAAACATTTGTGGGTACAAGGACTGCAGCCCCTCTCCTCTTACCTTTCCCAAAGGCAGACGCTACAATCGTGGAGAACCCAAATTTAGAGCGCTTTTGGTGTTCTCTCTTATTCAAATGAGTTTCCTGTAATAACAGAAAAGTTGGTCTCAATTTTTTAAGGGAACTGATTACTCTGTATCTTTTTATAGGATTGTTAAGCCCATTAACATTGTGGGAACATATTAAAATCGTGGGTGGGTTAACCATGGGTCAAGGGATTATTAACTAGAGCTGCCTGTAAAAAAATAGCTCGGACACTACCTAATGCGGTTATAATTTCCCCTGATGCCAATGGAATAAGGAGATCATCCCTTTCCTCTCTCTTCCCAGACCCTCTACTCACAGCTACCCATAATTTCCTTACTAAACTATTGCAAAAAAAATTAACCTTTAGAGCACGTTCAACAAACATGTCTAGAAAAGGAACATCCAAACCTGTAACAGTTATCAAGCTAAGCAACTTATTTACAGTTGTACTTCCAAAAAAGAGGGTGATAATCTCAACCCTCCAGAACAGGGAACTAATGTCCCCCAGGGAGGAAAAATGGCCAAAAAATCTTAGCCAGGCCTCCCCGGCCCCTCCAGCCATCGGGGCCGAGTGAGAGGTGCGCCACCCAGATAAGAATAGACTACCCGCCAGCCCAGCAAAGCCCAAATCTTTTTATTATCTAATCGGGCGCTGAGGAGGAAAAAGAAAAAAGGGGGTGGGGGAAGGGGCACTAGGATTAGGGGGAAAGCAGTGTTGAAACAGGATTTGAGTGGACCATGTTAACATTGAGAAAATATAGAAAGCAGCCCAGATATTGTCTCTGTCCAAAAGCAGTACAAGACCTCTATGTATCTAGGGACTTCTGTATCTAAAACATGTGAGGGAGAGTATAGTGAGCAGTTTCTCCATAATAGAGTGCCACGAAAGTCATTCAGGAGAAAGGACCCATCAGCCCTAAAAGTCTCCGTAGCCTTAGAATAACGAAGGCGCAGACAATGTAAATCTCAGCTTAATCCACAGTCTCGTTCAAGTGTTCTGGTCTTCGGCTAACATTTTTTTGGAGGGGTTATGAACCCTCCGCATACTCTCTTTGATCTCCAGTAAAGAGCTGTGAATGTCCCATTGCCTATTGGAACCCCCTGGTTTTCGTGCACTCCTCTGCCAGCTCGACCGTGGGGGATGCTTTTCCTGTAACCCCAGACCAGACGTCTGGAAATGCCAACCCTTACTCTTTAGTTCCGGATATATTTCTTCAGGAGATGCATAATTTTTGCTGCCAGTGTCCCAAAATACTCGGAGGTTCGCAGGGTAAGGTGTCTGGAAGCGTACCCCATGCTCTTTCAGGGTTCTCAGTATGGGTGCATAAGCTGCTGTCTTCTTCATTATCTCCGTGGGATAATCGTTGTCAAACAGAAGTTTAGCCGTGTTGTTAGTAACAGTTTTCTTGGTCCAAGCAGCCTTCAAAATCGTTTCTTTATCTCTGCAGCTTGAGAACTTTAGGACAACGGATCTAGGTCTGGCAGTTTTGCTTGTAGGCTTTTGTGTCAGAGCTCTATGGGCTCTCTCAATTCGGAACTGGAACGTAGGCGGAATGTCCAGTACATCCCTGAGCATATCCGATATAAAATCTTCCATTTTTCCAGTTTCCGAGTCTTCGGGGAGGCCGTATATACGGAGGTTGTCTCTTCGTGATCTAGCTTCCAGATCTAGTAGTTTCTCATGAAACATCTCCTGTTGATCTATCAAAAGTCGACGGCCTGGTGCAAGCTCTGGGTCTCCTCAGCCATCTCTCCGGCTGTTGCCTCTGACTGGTCTAACCTCTCCTCCACTTCTGATAACCGATTCTGCAGCAAAGTAAATTCTTTTTTATTTTCCGCCCGAAAAGCTCTAATTTCTGACAAGAGCGTCTCAAAGCGTGAGCGGGATAGCTTCTCTCCTTCTCTGTCTGTATCCGGGTCTCCCGTTATGCTACTTGCAGGTGAAACACTGCGGCTAGGATTAGACCTTCTTTGTGATCCGTTTACATCTGATCACCCTTTATGTCTCCTTGAGCGTGATTTAGTTGAATCTTTACCTCCAAACATTTTCTGGCTTGTGTGACACTGTTTTATTGCCCTTCAGAGCTGTTTTGGAGGTTTTATTTTTCGGACCTTGCTGGAGCTCTTCTCTCAAGCGGCCATTCCGGGGGTGACGTCACCGGAAGTCCCAACAAAGCGCTTTTTATCCAAATCCTTTACTGTGCAGGGTACTGCACAGTAAAGGATTTGGAAAAAAGCACTTTGTTAATCTTACTTCTAGAGTTAATTGCTAGGCTCTCAATTTAGCTTGTATTATTGCTACAGAGCACTCTTGCTAATCTGACAGCGCGTAAGCAAGTAGCGGACATTTTAGACAGCTACTGAAGCGCGAAGTTTGAGTAGGAGGCAGCAGTTTGTTTACATCTCTCAGACATTGTTAAAACTTAGCGACGGTGGAGTAAAGCAACTTTCGAGGCAAAAGGAATAGTCATGGCCAAAAATACTGGCGCCCTTGCACTTTTTCAAATAACTCACAGTTTCCTCTACACATAAGTTGAAATTAACAACAGTACAGTATTTGGTCTCCACAATTCTTTATTTCTCTGTTAATATTACAGAACCTTTGTTTTTGTTCAGAATTTAATATATCCTTTTAAATCAGAAAATGAAAAGAAATGGCATTGACAAAATTATTGACACCCTAGACTTAATATTTGGTAGCACAGCCTTTGGTCAAAATAACTGCAATCAACCGCTTCCTATAGCCATGGATGAGCTTCCTGCACCTCTCTACTGGCAGTTTGGCCCACTCTTCTTGTGCAAACTGCTCCAGTTCTCCCAGATTTGAAGGGTGCCTTCTCCCAACTCCTGTTTTCAGATCTCTCCACAGGTTTTCAATGGGATTTAGATCTGGACTCATTGCTGGCCACTTCAGAACAGTCCATCGTCTTGTTTTGAACCCTTCCTGGGTGCTTTTTGAAGTATGTTTGGGGTCATTGTCCTGCTGGAAGACCCATGATCTTGACAGAGACCCAGCTTTCTGACATTGGGTTCAACATTGCACTCCAAATGGCCTGGTAATCTCAGATTTCATGATGCCATGCACACGTTCAAGGCACAAAGAGCCAGAGGCAGCACAGCAACCCCAAAACATCACTGAACCTCCTCCATGTTTTACAGTAGAGAAGGTGTTCTCTTCTTTGAAGGCTTCATTTTGTTTTCTATAAACACAGAGATGATGTGCTTTACCAAAAAGCTCTAATTTGGTCTCAGCTGTCCACAGGACATTCTCCCAGAAGGATTTTGGCTTATTCAGGTGTGTTTTGGCAAACCCCAGTCGGGCTTTCTTATGTCTCTCTCTCAGCAGTGGGGTCCTCCTGGGCCTCCTACTATATAACCCCCTTTCATTGAGTTGACGACGGATGGTGCGAGTTGAAACTGTCGTACCTTGTGTCTGAAGGTCAGCTTGAATCTGTTTGGCAGTTGATCGAGGTGCTTTCTCCACCATTCGAACAATCCTGTGCTGCAACCTTCGATCAAGTTTTCTCCTGCGGCCATGTCCAGGGAGGTTGGCTACAGTGCCATGGGTCTTAAATATCCTGATAACATTACGTACGGTGGAAACAGGAACATCAAGGTCCCTGGAGATTGATTTGTAGCCTTGAGATTGTCCATGCCTAGCTACAATCTTCTGTCTGACTCCTCAGACAATTCTCTGGCTGTCTTTCTTTTCTCCATGCTCACTGCGGTACACACAGTGACACAAAACAGGAGAATGAGTCCTTTTCTGTATTCAAACTGGCTGAATGAGTGATTTTTATATTGCAGGCACCTGCAACTCACCACAGGTGAGTTCAATTCCAAAGTGAAGGAGAATCACCTGCTTGAAATCTAATTATTTCTAACTACTTCTAAAAGGTGCCAATAATTTTGTCAGGGCCATTTAAGGATTTATGTGTGGAATAAGCTAAGACTTAGTACATTTTTTCTGCTTTTTGTGTTTTATTCCACTGCAAACCAAAGAAATACATATGTGGATACCAAAATATTTTTTAATTTCAACAATTTTCTGGAAGGAATGGTACATTATTAGAAAAACTGCAAGGCGCCAATAGTTTTGGCCACGACTGTACATCATTATGTAAGTAAGCTGATAACCTACACTAACGTGTGTTTTTTTGCCATAGTTTTTAAAGCCTGTTTATATTCCCTTTAAATGTAGATTCACTATTACAACACCACGCCGCCATGGATCACCACTCCGGTGAAATTTAAGGTATGAGCGTAGATTTACTATTACAGCACCACGCCGGCATGGATCACCACTCCGGTGAAATTTAAGGTATGAGCGAGATTTACTATTACAGCACCACCCTGCATGGATCACCACTCCGTGAAATTTAAGATATGAGTGTAGATTTACTATTACAGCACCATCGCGCATGGATCACCACTCGTGAAATTTAAGGTATGAGCGTAGATTTACTATTACAGCACCACGCCGGCATGGATCACCACTCCGGTGAAATTTAAGGTATGAGCGTAGATTTACTATTACAGCACCACGCCGGCATGGATCACCACTCCGGTGAAATTTAAGGTATGAGCGTAGATTTACTATTACAGCACCACCCCGCATGGATCACCACTCCGGTGAAATTTAAGGTATGAGCGTAGATTTACTATTACAGCACCACGCCAGCATGGATCACCACTCCAGTGAAATTTAAGGTATGAGCATAGATTTACTATTACAACACCACGCTGGCATGGATCACCACTCCAGTGAAATTTAAAGTATGAGCGTAGATTTACTATTACAACACCACGCCGGCATGGATCACCACTCCAGTGAAATGTGTGACCAAATTTCCAGCTGTTTAATTTTTCTGTGGCAAACTTTTCTGTTCCGAACTTTTCAGTGCCATATTTGTCTTGCCCCAAGGGTAGTACCCAGAGAACAGTACCTTTGGTTTCTGCAGTTAAACCTCAGTCCTATGAGTG
Organism: Neoceratodus forsteri; assembly: GCA_016271365.2. Taxonomy (NCBI): domain Eukaryota; kingdom Metazoa; phylum Chordata; order Ceratodontiformes; family Ceratodontidae; genus Neoceratodus; species Neoceratodus forsteri. Next base: position 1,340,466,294 of record CM057449.1, on the reverse strand, counting down.
GAAGTTGTAAGGAGAGCAGCTGCCTCCATGGTGTGAAGACTACGAAAACATTTATTTATTTAAACGAGATTGTCCTGGGGCAAGGAGAGGAGTTGGAAACAGGGTAAATAGAAAGTACAGTGAACAAAAAAGCAATACTATGACAAGAAATACAACTCAAAAGTGAATAAAGGGAAAATACTTTTAAGCAGTAAAACTGCAGTACAATAAAATAACAGAAAGAAGACCAAATGAATAAAAAATAGTGAGCAACAATGCAATAATATGAGTGGCAAGGGGTTGTGATTGACAACCGAGGGAGAAAGAATGTACTAGGAAGGAAGCTAGCAGGAACTGAACCTGGGATTAGTAAATAGGAAACTGGAACAGACTGAAAATATGTAAATGTTACAGATTAAATGGGATGAATGTGCCAGAACAGCCTGTAATTAAAGAGCAATATTAAACAGCTGTATCTAACCCTGAGATTGGCAGCTGGGTGAAAACTCTCTTGTCCTAAAGTTAGAGGCTAGGTAATAATTGGGAAGCGGTGCTGAGGGCATTACCAGAGTATAAAACATTTGGCTTCAGCAGTTAAACCTCCATGCTGTGAGGGGAAGCTTTAAGGGGACACTGTCAGCTTTTTGTTAATCTGTTTTCATAACTACTGTAAACTGATGCCTGTTGCCATCTATCTGACCAATGACAGCATGTCCGGTCCACGATTTACATACAGATGGCACTCATTTTGTTGATAAAAATTATTTCCCATTCGTCCCAAACTTACTTCTGCAGCCTGTCGCTCCTGCACACCTTGAGTGAAAATGGCACGGCGATGGTATCGCTTGCGCATAAGCAGTTTTATTTTTAAGCCAAATGCATGTCATTAAAAGTTTGAAAGTCCTTTCCTAACTGAGCTCAGCAATGTATGCATTTATGAAAACAAACATTATTTCATACTGAAACGGCCTTTTAAAAGTGAAGCTGTGACTCCAGGCATGCATATCAGCGTCAACACTGATGCACACGCCTGCAGTCATGCCTTCTTTTCAAAAGGCCATTTCTATATGAAATAATTATCATTTTCACATGATGCATACATTGGACTTTCACATTTTAATGAAACACATTTGGCTTAAACCATAAACATAAATCACTTATGCATGAGTTAACATAATTAAGGCACCATTTTTTACTTAAGGGCCAGCGTGGGAACAGTGCTACAGGCGTAAGTTCAGGCTCACAGGAAATCATTTAACCAAAACCATTTGTGCTCTTCTGTATGTAAATCATGGACCAGACAAGCCATTACTGGTCATACAGATGGAAAGAGAACAGTTTACAGAAGGCATACAAAAAAAAAAAAATCAACAAAGAGCTCACAGTGTCCAGCTCTGTCCTCTCCCTGGTCGACTATGGGCTGGTGGCTTACGGCACTGCCACTGATACAGCCCTGAAAAGGGTTGCCACTGCCCTTAACAAGGCTTGCAGACTATTGCTAAATGCTGACCATTTCACGGACACTTGTACCCTTGTATGGGCTGGCCCACATACTACTGCTTCAATCCAGAATCAGATGCCAAACTTGCCTGCTAGGGAGAAAAGCCATGCTCTCCCAGACCCCTACCTGCATTGCAGACCTGGTAAAGGAAGCAAGCCCCAAATACAACACATGAAGAACACTGGCAACACAGCTTGATGTTCCATTTCGTAGAACTTCCCTAGGACAAAGATCCTTCATGTACCGAGCTCCACTATGGCTAAATGAGATCCCTGCTGCAGCTCTTAATACAACAAATGTTCGCTCCTTTAAAAGAGAACTGAAGCAATACCTGCTGAACTCAAATGCCTGTGACTGCCTTACCTGAATCCATATCTTCAACCTGGATACCCCCTGTTAAACACCTCTGACTCCCTTACCTGAGTCCATATCCTCAACCCAGATACCCCCCTCATCTGTCTGAGCTTTCCTCCTGTTTTACCTACCCTGGACCCCTCCTCCATCCCTTGCCCACCCCCAGCTCCCTCCAACTCCCTCCCTCCATACTCCCCAACACCTCCCTTTCCACCCATTCCCCCAAATATTCTCCTTCTCCCAATCTCTTCTCTCTCCTCTCTCTCTAATCTACCCTCGTCTCGCCTCTCCTCCCTTTCTTTCACCTACCGCTTCCAATACTCTGCCTGACAGGCCCCCCTAGAGTGTAGCTATGCTACACACTGCTAATTGGGAAACCTCATTGCCTCTTCCCCCTTTCTTTCTCCAACCCTTTCCGATACATTTACCTTGACAGGCCCCCCGGCAGCTATGCCGTGTCGCTACAACTGGAATCTCTCCGCTGTTTAATTTCAGTTGTCTAGGTTATTCAAATGTATTTATTTTCTGTGTTACATAGAAATCTTATGTTTTGTGTTAACTGTCAAGTTTTTGTTAAGCCTCTGCTGTTTTACATCCTGACGTAGAACCTTTGTAAAAGAGTAAATACTCAAAGGCTGTTTCCGAATATACAAATAAATTAAGCAGAGCAAACAGTGGTCAACAGTGTGGTTGTAGTGTGATATTTAAGGAGCTGGTGACATGATTCAGGAAGGCAACTCATTCTGAAGTTGCCTGCCCGATTAGCTAAATAAACGTGTGCTGCAATTTTTTGTTTTCAGAAAAAATACTGAAATTTTAAGTTACAATAGCCGGCTTGTACCTTCCGTGTACAAGATTGATTGGCCATCTCAGAGCTGCAGCCCTGCCCGAAATCAGCCTTTTGATGGCGTTTGGTATGGACTGGGCAGCAGGCGCTCTATAGGTAAGTAGTAGGACAGATAGTATCGGGGGGTTATCTTAATGTACTTACGCACCTTTGCTGGCAGTTATACATGCATAGGGGTGATCTATAATTTCTCCATATGTGTATAACCGCCAGCAAAGATAACGTTACTACATTTAGATAGACCCCCTCCCTCAATCCTGTCCCCATCCTATTACTTACTATATAGAGCACCTGCAGCCCCAGGTCCATACCCAACGTCATCAAAAGGCTGATTTTCGGGGTGGGGCTGCAGCACTGAGATGGCCGCTCAGCTCATACACGGAAGGTACGAGCCAAGCACTGTAAGTTAAAATGTCAGTATTTTTTCTGAAAAAAAGAAATTGCAGCACAAGTTTATTTAGCTAATTGGGCAGGCAACTTCCGAATGAGTTGCCTGCCCAAATCAGGTCACCAGCTCTTTAATTCCCATTGGCCTAGGTACCCCAGAGCGTGAGTGCTGCAAAGTAGGAATGCAGCATCTGCAAGGGTATCTGTGGGTAGTCTGTAGGTCTGGAGAACACCCTGCCCAAATAAAGACTGAACAGGCAGCGCTAAGTTAGGTAACAAGGGCAAACAGAGTGGTCACAGGCAACGGGAACTTACAGCTGTCATAACACTCTATATGAGGTACTGCAACACTGTGGGTGGAGAAAAGAGGTTGTAGTTGGGAAATGTGTAAGTAACAGCTGTACTTATTAGTGACAGCTGAAACCTGTATGTTTCCTGTAGCCCATATCTGTCCTAACACCCTATCAAGGGTAGGGATGCAATTCAGGTAGAAAAAGGGTGTTATAATTGGGGATTACGAGTCTTAGTAACTGTAACCTGTATCTGCCCTAACACGCTATCTTGGGTAGGGCAACACTGCAATAGAGACAGGGGTTTTCCAACAAACGAGGTACTAGGAAGGAAGACACAGCTGTCAGATTGTGCACAGAGAGGTAAACAGATATGCAGTTTAGGGCGGAGTGGGGAGGGGGGACCTAGTTAGCTGGGGAGACTACAGGGCAGCTGTCCTTCAAGCAATGCTCAGGAGGTATGGTGCATGCCCTCTCTGTATCAGACTGGCACAACTCAGGTCTCAGTTGCGCGTCATGGGACAAAAATATGCCCATTAATGCAGGCAGATAAAATATGGTCTGCGACCAGCAACTGACCTCCCTCTCCCTCAGAGACAAACAGGTCTCGGGGATAGTGGGTGGCCAGACTAAGACCACCAGGTGGTGTAGGATGTCCTAAGATTAAGACAGCGAATTGTTTTTCACTCTTAAAAAAGACACAATGAGCACCCTCTCCCAAGAGAGGCTATAAGACAGTCTTTCAACAGGCTCTGAGCTCTGTCAACAAGACAATGCCCAGGAGAGGGAAAGGCAGAAGGCAGTGAGTACAGCGAAAAAAAAAAAGTTGCTGATGGTGGGGGACTCTATGATTAGGGTCACAGAGAAGGTGGTGTGTGAGGGTAAACAGGAGTGTATGGTAGTTAGATGCCTACCGGGGCCTCAGCTATTGTTCACTCTGTCAGAATAGAAAGAACCAAAAGATGCATGGGGAGATGCCGAATGTGTTCATCCACTTCCAGACTAACGATCTGGACAACCAGGAATTGGAGAAGGTTAAACCAAGCTTTTGCAGGTTGGGAAGCAATTTGAGGGCAGCTGCAGTTTTGGTGGCCTTCTGATGTCCTGCAAGTGTGGGTAAGGACAGAGATAAAGAAGAAGGCAGAGACCATTAATATGTGGTTGAAAGTGATGCAGTGAGGGACAGTTTACATTTGTGGGGGGGGGGGAATGGGAGTTCTAGGACAGAAGACTCTTCAGGGGAGATGGTTTTCATCTCACAAAAGGCGGCACAAATGCCCTGTGACAAAAGTTTGATGTCTGCATCTCTGGACATTTAAACTTGGTGGCAAGGAGGTTGGGGTTAGGAGATCCCTTAGCAGAAAGGTAGGAAAAAGGGCCCTAGCTAGTATTCCCCCAAAGCAGGGGTTAGAGACACAAGGAGACAAGAGTCAGAGTAAACAGAATGAAGACAGAAGCAGAAAGGAAAAAGTAGTGCAAGAGGGGGTAGGGGTACCGTAAGGAGTAGCTTGGGTGGGGGGGATGAGAAGGAACAAATAGCATACACAAGTAGGAGGCAATGGACTGTAACTGGCAGGGGTACCAAAAAGGACATGTGTAGAACAATATGCCTAAATGCCAAGAACATGGGGGAAAAAAAATCAGTGAGCTCTAGGTGTTGATGGCTGAGGCCTGTCTCAGTATTGTGAATGTAATAGAGACATAGGTTATGCCATGTTCAGCAAAGAGAGGGAAGAGAAAAGGAGTGGAGTGGCCCTATACAGAAAGGAAGGCAACTGAGGCTGCAGAAGACAATGATATTAAGGTGGTGACAATTTGGGTATAGTTGGGAACAGTGGAAAGAATAAAAGATTAAACACAGAAACACAGAATTTGATGGCAGGGATAAAGACCGCTTAGCCCACCTAGTCTGCCCATTTCCATACCCAATGGATAAGCTGCAGATCCTAGTTAACCAACAGCCTACTTCCTCCTACCCCCTCCACTAGAATTGCATTTTGTATGTTCCATGCATTCTTGAATTCCCCACTGTTTTTGACTCCTGCACCTCCTCAGGAAGGCTGCTCCATGCATCTACAACCCATTCTGTGAAGAAATACTTCTCACATTACCTCTGAGCTGTCCCCTCTATCTTCTTCAAATTCTGCCCCGTGTTCTTGCACATCTCTTTTCTGAAAGATGCTACCCTCTTGGACTTTGTTGATTCCTTGAGGTATTTGAAAGTTTCTCTCATGCCCCCCTTCCTCGAGTTATACATCTTAAGCTCCTTTAGTCTTCTTCATATGTCTTCTGATGCAGACTCTGCACCATTTGGCTGCCCTCCTCTGGACAGCCTCCACCCTGTCTATGACTTTATGGAGATGGGGTCTCCAGAACTGTACACAGTACTCCAGATGGGGTCTCAGCAGCTGTCTATACACAGGGATAACAACTTCTTGTTTTCTACTGGTGATGCCTCTCCCTATTCATCCCAGTATCCCCCCAGCCCTCCTTACTGCCTTCTCACATTGCTGGCCCACCTTTAGGTTATCTGATATGACTACCCCCAGGTCTCTTTCCATTTTTGAGATCAGGAGAAGGGGGCTGAAAAGGGAAAGGTGGTGGTAATGGGTGAGCTGAACATGCCAGATGTGAACTGGGAGGACCTGGCAGTAAAAGGAGTCAGTAACTTCTGGACATCATGCAGGAGTGCTTCTTCGTTCAGGTGGTCACGGAGTCAACCAGGCAGCAAGCCATTCTTGATCTAGTACTAACCAATTCTGAGGCAGTGTTGGGGGGCCGGGGTTAGAGGTTAGGGAGCCACTGGAATCCAATGACCACAACACGGTGTTGTTCAAGTTAACCACAGGAAGCTGTCATGCTGGACCACATGAGGCCGACATTAGTAAGCTGAGGATACTGATCAGGGACTAGCTGGTAGGACTGGGGAAGGCAGTCGGTGTTGAGGATAAATGATGCATTGTAAAAAAGGGCCGTAACAGAAGTGACGGACTTGTGCAAGAGGAAAGTTACCAAAAAAATAAACACAGGCCAGCCTGGTTTTCCAAGGAGTTGAGGGAGGCAGTGAGGACCAAGAGTAGGGCCTTCAAAAGGTGTAAGGAAATGAAAGGGAAGGGTTAGATGAATATCAAGTCAAGTTAAAAAGAGGCAAAGCTATTAGTCCAGACGGTGAAAGAAGATACAAAACTGCAAACTGTAGAAGGAGTAAGTGGGGATAATAAGTTTTTCAGATACCATTAAGGAAAGGAAAAGAAAAAAGATGAAAGAGGGAATCATTAGGTTGTCGGGGGTGGGGGGTGGGGAGTGGAGGATAACGGGCAAAAGGTTCATGTAACCAACTTCTTTTGCTCTGTGTTCATGGTGGAGGACTCAGGACCACTACCAAAAAGAGATGTGAAGGCTTCCACTTAGAGATGCAGCAAAGTTTTAATTTGTGGACAAATTTCCCGCAAATCTGCCAAATCCACATCAGTGTGCCATTTCAAGTTGCCCTTTAGTTAAAAATTTGCATTTGTAACTTTGTTCTTGCTTTGTGTTTTTGAACTTAAAAACAAAAAAGGCAAGAAGTTGAAATAGCGATTGGACTCCCTCCATTCAATTCCCTGGTGTCGGTGGTCCCCACACCCGGCCAATGCTGGCCCGTTGTAATAAATTAAATCCCAGACCCCCACGCCGATCACCGGCCTGGCTGTCACATAAATTAAGAACATCCTGATTCCCTGGTGTCTAGTGTTCCACACCCCAAGCCAATCGCTGGCCCATTGTCAAATCCCACAGTTCCCCCACCCCACTCACTAGGCACTGACTCAACTATCATATAATAACATCCCTGATGTCTAATGGTCACCCCCAGCCGAACTTTGGCCCATTGTCAAATTAAATCCAAGGTATTCCCCCGATCGCCAAGCACACACACACAGACACACATTTCCTGGTGTCTACTCCTCCCCCACCGCCATGCACCGCCCAACTGTCATATAACAACATTCCTTGAGTCTAGTGATCCCCTCCCAACTCTGGCCCATTGTCAAATTAAATCCAATGTACCCCCGATCGCCAAGCACCACACAAGACAAATTTCCCTGGTGTCTAGCGAACCTTCCTCCCAATTTCCTTCCCTAAAAGTCCACTCCCTGGTGTCTAGTGGACCCCCCACCCGGCATGTACGGTCCCCCCCACCACATTGAGCTGGCGACTGGCACAGCCGTCCACTCTTCAACATGGCCAGGTGCCCGACTGAGCACTCGATGGAGGAGTGTGTGCTTGCACAAGCACACGCTCATTTATTGCCAGCTCGCAGTCATTCTTTGATGTTTTCAGGGGCACAGAGAAGAGCGCATGGCTGCTCTGGTCCCCAGCGGGGGGGAGGGGGGGACGACATTGTGGACCCCAGGAGGTTTGTTGTGCCAGTGTTTTCAATGTTTTTGACCAGAGCCACTCAAATCTTCTGACTGACACTGCAGTTGCAAAGGCCCTAGAAGAAGTCATTCACATTAATAGTCATTTGAAACTGGCAGTTTGCAGCTTCTATACCAGCTTTCAAGGTATGTGCCAGGTATATATTCTCCTGCATGAGCAGACTGTATTATGTAGGCAGAAAAGCATTCCACAGTGTCTGCTGGTAATGTACAGTGTAGGTAAGGTAAGCTACCTGCCCCGGCATTAGTGATGAGGCAGTAGAGGCATTCCTTGACATGTGGTCCAGATTCCTGGAGTGTGTCAGGAGGAACAGCTGCCAGGGAGACCACTACCTTTTCAAAGGCTGATCCCTGGACCACTGCTCATAGTCAGGGTGACATAGAGAAATTCTGAGCCTTTCCTGTCCACCTGGTACCTTTTCTCCTTTCTGTCAACTACCAGGGCAGAGGAGGTGTGCTAGCACCACTGCAGTGGCTTTTGTTTTTAGAAATTTATGAATGGGACGGGAGCCAGCTATCTTTACAGAAAGTCAGTGTGAGGGCTTCACCGCCATAGGAATGGCAGCATATTTTTGGCCCTCTTGCTGAGAAAGAACAGCAGCGAGTCGGTCTAATCCCGGATGTAAACTGCTTTTTGTTGATGGATACGTGTCGGGGACACTGCCTTAATCGGTCGGTGTGCTTTTCAGTTGAACTGTACCATTAAGCTGCTTTAAATCACTGGCGACTCGGGAGAGACGCAGCTCAATCAGGCCAGAGAAGTTGCAGGCCCAAGCCTCGGATTCATGGTGCACCTGCCCCACGCATCCTATAGATGGAGGACTTAGCACCCATGCCAGCTCAATCAACCCCGGAGAAGGTGGCGATCGAGTATATTTTACCCACACTCTCCCCAATACCAGCTGCAAATGTGCAAATGCCTTCTGTGACTGAATCGCTAACGTATATCACCCAAATGCTGGAGGAGGTTTTGCTGTGAGTTGATACCATCAACACCACGCTTACAAATACTACGGCAGAGGTGCATGTGATGCAGGATTGGCTTAATGTTGCAGAGCAAAAAGTGGAAACTCTGGAGCTACAACAGGCTAAATTAACACAGAAAATACGAATGCAAGGTCTACAACTGGAAATGCTACTTGCCAGAGTGGAAGACCAGGAAAACAGGGGGAGGCGTAAGAACCTCCGAATTATCGGAGTCCCCAAGGGCGCTGAGGGAACTTCCATGGAAAAGTTTCTTAATGAATCTCTTCCCAAAATGCTGGGGGAATGCTGGAGAGGCCCAGTTGAAACTGAAAGGGCCCATCGGATCATGGGAAGGAAGAAAAAATTACTCACCTTAGTAATGTTGTTTCTTCTAATGGAGTCTTGCTATATTATGACATATGCAGTGAGTCCCAACCTTCGAACTGCTCCGGAGGTGAAAGAGTTAACTTTCCATGCCAGGCATGGAACGCTGAGCTCGAGCTCGGTTGAAACTCTGTCTGTTGTTCTTCAAACTCAAACCGTCAGATCTTTACGAGCTAAACTCACTGATATCCTGAGTGGAAGCTGTAAACCTACACTAGCCAACTGGCTACTAAACATAACAACACATTTTTTGGTCCCAAAACAAAGACTCAAGTCAGGAGACCCAAAAAATGAAAAACACAACACCAAGTCACCCCAAAAAGGAGGGGTGAAAACAACAAGGTGGGCATCTACTAAGTGCCAACACTGCACTGCCCACCCACATCTCAAAAACAGAGGCTCTGAGAGGGGCAGGGGGAGGTTCAATATAGCAAGACTCATTAGAAGAAACAACATTACTAAGGTGAGTAATTTTTTCTTCAAACAACATGAAGTCTTGCTATATTATGACATATGCAGACTACACAGCAGTACTCCATGGAGGAGGGACAGAACCTACTTAGGAAATAGGCTCTGAAGCACAGCTGTGCCAAACTGAGCATCACTCCTAGCCTGGATGTCCAGGGAGTAATGCTTGGTAAAAGTGTGAACTGTTTTCCAGGTAGCTGCTTGACATACCTCTAGAATAGGGATGTCCCTGGCAGCAGCCAGGGAAGCAGCTGTACCTCTGGTAGAGTGAGCCCTCAGGCCTGAGGGAGGAACCTTACCCAGCTTTTCATAACAGAAATGGATACAAGAGACAATCCGCCTGGCAATGGATCTTTAGTGGCAGGTTTCCTTACCAACCTCACCATAAGTGAGGAACAGTTGGAGGGAGTCAAACCTGTGACCCTTGGTACGCTCTATGTAGTAGCTAAGGGCTCTCTTCACATCTAAGCTGTGCGGCCTCCTCTCGCCAGAGGAGGAATGGTCAGTGAAGTACACTGAAAGAGATATAGATTGATTAAGGTGGAAATCTGAAACCACCTTAGGCAAGAACTTCCTGTTAGTCCTGAGGACCACCTTATCTCTATGAAAGGAGATAAAATCAGGCTCCACTGACAAAGCTTGTAATTCACTTATGCGTCTGGCAGAAGTGATGGCTACCAGAAACACAGTCTTCCACAGGGTGCGAAATTCCTATACCTTAGGTGTCCCAGGGCAGGCACTTTGTCTTAGGACACCTACTGCTGATTAGTGCCTGCCCATGGGACACCTAAGGTAGCTGTGCAGCGACTGAGTCTCATTTTGTCCATTTCCCCATTTCTTTTTTTGACGCCAGCATCGTTATCTGTGTGATGGGAGGGCTGCTGGAGGAGCACCAACAGCCATAATCACAAGATGAACCTTAGGGATCAATTGACAGGGAGGCTGAAAGGCAGACGACAACCAGCAGGTTGAATGTCCCTCCATTGATCGACAGCCTGATCAGCAAATGAAACCGTGAGGGATCAGGTTTGCCGGGGCAGGAGTTCGGTTGCAGTTGCAAGACAACAGCTGGAAATGCAAAGCGCGCCATTCTTAGAGTGGAGAGGAGACGTTCCGGTCAACGCTGCAGTCAGTGTTCACAATCCCACTAGCAAGTTGCACAGCGTAATGTATAGTCCCTGCAAAGCGTGCCACTCTTACCGAGTGGAGAAAAAGCATTCCGGTCCACACTGCAGCCGGCGTTCGTGATCCCCCTAGTAAGTCTTGATTTTCTTCTAACTACAAGAACAAAAATCTAAAGCTTTTTTTAAGAGTGCTAGCCTTAGTTCTTCATTCCAGTTTCACAGGCTTACCCTACAACTTGCGACTTAGGGAGGGTGATGGGGAAGAGAGTCTCTTACTCTTGGGAGTAAGAAGATTCAAAGCTAACAGGTTGCACTTTAGGAACAAAGAAAGAGCACTCAGAGCTGTTTTAAGAGAGGTTTTGTAAACAATACTGAGCTAGGAAGAGGGTGTTGGTAAGAGCTAACGTCAGAGTTCAACAAAATAACTGGTGCTGTTGCACTATAAAGAATAAGTACAGACAGACAGACAGTAAAAAAGCACTGGGGGTTGGGGGAATCGACCACCAGAGGGAAGCTAAAATTAGCAGGTAGGTAGCTATTCTGGTAGTCTGCAGTAGTCTCCCTTTATCTAGTCAGCTAGTCACAGTTTCTTGGAGCTCCGCTAAAATCAGGAAAACAGTGGCATCTCTTACTCTCTTGCCTAGGCTGCCCCTCATAAATGAAAAGCTATTTTATGGAAGCTGACAAAGCTAGCTGAAATCTAAATAGATATTTGGGAACTACTGAGCTTAAAACTAAGAGGCTTTAAAAAAAAAAATACTCTGGAACTACCTAAAATCTAAATAGAAAATTTATTTAAAGCCTAAAGAACAACTGAGAGCAAAGGTAGCTAAAAACTAAATAAAAACCTCCTGTAAAGGATTCGATGGTGCCTGTGGGCTGTACTACCTAAAATTTGAAAAGAAAATCTCTTACAGATACTTCAGTGGTTGGTCCAGTGCATATGAAATTCAAATTATATAAAAAAAACAAGGGGTGGTACAAAAATAGTTTCTTGGGCATGTATCATGAGCTATGCATGCCCAAGTGGGTATGTACTTTTTTTTATGAATTTCATACCCTGGTCTTCCAAGTCAAGTACTTCAGCTCTGCTGAAGACAAAGGCTCAAAGGGGGGTTGCATAAGCTGAGCAATGCAAACATTAAGATCCCAGGCAGGGGCAGGGTCCCTGAATGGAGGGTTGGTGTGAAGCAATCCCTTGAAAAACTTGGAGAATACAGGATGAGCTGAAAGAGAAGAAGGTTTACCTGCTGAAATAAAAGCAGACACAGCTGCCAAATGCACTTTTAGGGTAGCTGGTCTCAGCCCCAAGGTATTTAAATGGACCATATTTTATTTATTTATTTACTGTATAATCGGAATTACAATCCTTTGAGTCATAGACACTTTTTTAAAGGCTCCACGTCGTTTACAGGGGGTGAAGGGAGAACCAAAGTACAAGACAGACAGACGGAACGAGCAATTATGTACAGGTTTCAGTACAGACAGTATTTATACAATGGCTCCACGGTGGTTACAGGGGGTGGAGAGACACAAGACAATATAAAGCATTAAAAGAAACACATTTTTTTTTTTTTTTTTTTACACTTTGATTTTTTCAGGTTACAGAATTGACATGGCAGTTGAGAGGCGTTTTAAAAGCTTTTGGGAGGCATACATGTGGGCCCAACACAGAGCTAAATGCAGATGGTAGAACGTAGGGACTAGGAAGTCCCTGAGTCAGTTATGGGGATGAAGGAGGAGAGAGCAGGCCTTATTAGCATTCACATTTAGAGTTTTCAAGGAGGTGTGTTCGAAGGCCTGTTTTGAAAAGTGCGATGCTGTGGGTCTGGGAGAGATTAGGGGGGAGGGTGTTGAGCCATTTGGGGGCACGGTAGCGGAAGGATCTCTGCTCTAGAGACGTTCGACATGGGGGGACCGTGAAGGATGAGGTAGCCAACAGTCTGGTAGTCCGCCTGTGAGGGGCCGGGCTGACGATGGGGAGTAGTCCGGCTGGAGTAAGCTGGAAGTGGATCTTTTTTGCTAAGATGCAGGTTTGATATTTGAGTCTTTGATGGAAATTAAGCCAACCTGTTAGTGTGTACAGATCGCAGGTGGGGTGAGTCTGTCACAGCCAGTAACGAGGCTGCAGGCTTTATTAAGGCTGTGATTATGCTACTTAGGGTGGAGTTGTCAGCAGTGCTGTAGATAACAAACTCGAATCGAGAAGGAGAGGATGGAGGAGGTGACAGCTATCTGCATGGCATGGGCAGGCAGGCTGTTCTTGATCCTGTAGAGGGTACCAATTCTGGAGTTAATTACTGACGAGAGGAGTGCACACATGTCTGTGGTAGGAGAGGGAGGTATCTAAGGTGACACCTAGATATTTAAAATGAGTAACATGTTCCAGGTGGGTACCATCCAAGTTTGTGATTTGGAGTGTTATCTGGCTGTGTGGGCTTTAGCGATGTGCAAAGGTCATGGACTTAGTTTTGGAATAGTTAATGATCAGGCGGTGTACAGTAACCAGTTTTCCAGCTCCCTGAAAAACCCTGAAGGGAGAGCTGGAGGGTGTCTGGCTGTGGGTGTTGCCAGTAAAGAACAGCATCATCAGCATAAAGTAGGAGATGACCGCTGCAAGCTTTGGGGAGTGAGTTAAGGAAGAGTGTAAAAAGCAGTGGGCACAGAATAGACCCCTGTGGAATGCCCGAGCACACAGGTTTGGGGTTGGAGATGGTGGAGTTGATTCTTACTTGCTGAGAGCGACCCGAGAGGTAGTCCTTGAACCAGGCCAAGACCTCAGCGGCCACATTTAGTTGTGGCAGGACTTGGATGAGAAGATCGTAATTGACCATGTCAAATGCCTTTGTTAAGTCTACATAGATGGCCCCGGCAATAGATCCTTGGTCCAGGGCCCCATGGATGAACGTGGTTAGTTCAGTGAGGGCCGTGATGGTGCTGTGCCAGCACGGAACCCATGTTGTTCCTTACTTAGGAGGTTGTGTCTTGTAAGGTGCTCTGTGCTGGTCTGAGACTATTTTTCAAGCGCTTTGGAGAGAGGAGGGAGTATTGAGATTGGTCTATAATTACCGGTGCAGGTGGGGTCGCCATTCTTTAAGATAGGAGTGATCAAGGCTTTTTTCCAGTTAGAGGGGAATTGGCCGAGGCAGAGTGAGAGGTTAAGAATTTTTGTGAGATGGGGTAGTATGACATCGAGGGTAAGCCTAATAAGTTTTAGGTCCAGGGAGTCATTGCTGTAGCGAGTGTTAGCGATAGCTTTGGAGATTTAGCATTTGGCCAGGTTGTCGGGAATGGTTCGGAGCCGGAACGGGGGTTGGAGGTCTATATTCGCTGGACAAGGTGTGGATGGGGAGGTTTGGGAGGGTGGAAGAAATTTGGGGGGAGGATATGTGAGAGGTCAGAGAAGGAGTCGTTGAAGGCTTCATCGATTTTAGCTGGGTCTTGAGTAATGTCCCTGTTCACATTGAGTTGGGTAGGGGTGGGGGAGCGAGTTTTGCCACTGATTTCCTGAATGTTGCTCCAGAATTTTTTCCCCGTCTCCCCAGGAGGTGGAGAGGGTATGCTGGTAGTATTTAGCTTTTGCCCCTCGAGTTGCCCAGGTGTGCATTTATCTGCCGCCCCTATAGTTGTCTGTCCCTAGTGCGCCTGTGTCTCTATGGCCTTGTGCCAAAGGTTGTCCCTGTGTTGCATAAGGTTTATAAGGGAAGGTGTGATCCAGGGGTAGTCCTGGTTTCACCACCTGCTTTGTGAAGGGGCAATATACTACAAGCTTTGTTAAACATAGTTATAAAGTGGGTAAGGCGGTATCCACTGTCTGTGCGTTATATATGGGTAGCCAGTTGCTATTTACAAGGTATTCTTTGAGGCGGTCAAGGCCTCCTTTTTTGAGCTTACGATGCCATGTGGTGGTTGGTGGTGCTGGGGGGAGTTTACCCAACCACCAGCAGATAACCGGGGAGTGGTCACTGATAGCATCTGGGAGCACTGAGGCCCGGGTGATGTTACGTGGTCTGTTTGTAAAAATAAGGTCTAATAGTGTGGAGGTCCCAGTTCTTGTGTCACACCTTGTTGGTGAGGTAACAATTTGGGTGAGGTCCATAGCCTGTGCTGCGTCTTTGTAGGTGGAGGAGGATGGGATAGCCAATCAATGTTGAAATCGCCCATTAATATGGATTTCGTTAACATTTGGGAAGTGAGCGATAGTGTGTAGGATTGATTCAAACGCAAGTTTCTGGTTCAAACATAATTTTGTGCAGTGTATGCACACTGGGTATCACTCTGCAGTATGCTGAGGTGATTCAGTAAATTGTTAATCATGTTTTTTAGAGGTCAGACATAACTGATCATTGTTAATCATCAAATGTTACCATGTGGTCATCAAGGGAGATCATAATATAAGATCACCATCTAGACCACGATTTAATCATCAAACATGCAACTTTCAATTTACCAGCTGATGATTGTACCCCCAAGGGGTGCTATCCCAAAGGCTACCACCCCCCACCTGTCTCAGCCGTGACAGGGTAAGAACCCAGATCCGATGGCGGTGCCTCCACCCAGAGGTTGGGGTTAGGGCAGTCTAGGTTGACTCGGTCACAGCCCTCTGGGTCGCTGCAACCCCCTTTTCCACTAGTGGCTCAACAGAGTAATTAAAATGCTTTCCCCAGAACACTTACCCCCAGGTCCGAAACACTCAGCTTGCTCCGGGGACTCCCTAGAAAGTAAGGTACGATTATAAAACATTCACTGTGCAGTTTGTCCTCAGTAAGACACAACCAGCCTGGGTACAGTTGCAAAACAATCTGATTTATTAGAAGGGGAATAACAAGGGCTGGGGGAAGAAATCAAGGTGATTAGCTTATCACTATGACCTATGTTTAACTACATATGGCTCTGTGCACAGGCCTGAACCTATCAGTCATTGTCCATGGGTACCCAAGCCTTAGTGGCTAGTCCCTCGTGGCAGCTGGTTGGGGTCCTGACACAAAGAAGCATTCACTCTCCGAAGCAGATCAGAGTGAGCAAAAAGGTCTATTATTGCAGTCGACAGTACAACAAAATGACAGTTGGCTACGGCTAGTAAGCTTAACAGGGAGCTGCCCTGATCCAGTACTTACTACTCAGCAGACACCCTTCCTTCACGCTTGCAGGGCTGAGCCTGAACATCAGAAGCCTCCTCACACATTTATATGGTGCATAACAGAGGGTACCGTACCAGGCAGTGGCTCCTTGGACTCGAACAAACTCACAGCCACTTCAAACGTCTGGGTGGACCGAGTGCGATTCAGCAGATTCTCCAGTCCCCTTCAGGTAAAGCCTGGTAGGTAGCTGTGTCTCTACACAGCCTCCTCTGACCCTGCACGCCGGCTGATTTAGTCTGAAGCACTGACAGCGGCAAAAACGGTCAGCCAGGCTTTCACGTGCTTCCCGCCGAACACTCCAGCGGCGCAGAAGCTCAGAGCTCCCTTCTCCTTCACAGCCACAATGAATCTGCCCCTAGCAGCATGGGGCACTCTTTACAGTTTAGGCGCTACCGGTTCCATTGGCTGGCGTCACATGCCAGTCAATTACTCTGGCCCTCAGTGGCCCAAAAAGCACCATAGCCCATAATGCTTCTTCCAAAGTTACAAGCAGTCCCTCTATTGGTCAGACAGCTCCACGAGAGTCCCGAGGTACTGGATTGGTCCAATTCTAGCAGTTGGACCAAAATGGAGGAGATAATCAAAACAGTCTTAGCTGCACAGGAAGCAGGTTAGAACAACTACATTATCATTATTACTCTAAGCTATCCCCAACAAATAGTTACATCTTTTCAGAGAACTCCTTGACACATCTAGCGATGGCAGAATGGAGCGCTTACTCAGCAGTCCGGGTGGGACTCGGGCATAGGACCACACAGCCCCCTCCCATTTCAATCAATTATGACTGCGGACAGGCAGCCCTTAAAGAGACAGTACACGGAGGCTCTAAAAGCGCTCACTGGCTACAATATCTAAACGGATTAAACGCCGAACACCAGCCAGGCACGGAGCACCTAAAGAAGCTCCAGGAAAGTCTTTAGGAACCCCCATTTGTAGGGGGGTTACACCCTTCCTGGCCTGGAAGAACTTGGCGTCTGCGTCAAGTAGTTACCCTTAAATCACTTTAAGGCAAACAGCTCAATTAACGTTATATCTCACTTTGCATTACATATATGAATACTGTATTCACAGTTTATTACGATTCATGCAACTGCATACACACAGAGTTCTGGTCCCCCTTTTAAATTAGGTCATTAGTTCCTGCCCATGACACCTGGGCAGAGGGGAACCCTCCCTATCAGCTACTTGTGGGTTACCTAAAGCAGGGGCACCACACTCGAAGGGCAATACTAACAGACTAGAGTTATCCCCCAAGGCTAGCTTAGGCAAAAGCTTGGGGACACATACACCCTTTGTGGACCCACATGTAGAGGCAGAGTCCACAGGCTGACCCAGAGACTCATAGCTCAGATTTTACCACCCGAGGATGTACTTCTCGGCTGGAGCATCTAGGGGTCTGGGAGAACCCTGCTACATGCCCAGACTCCATTTCAGTCTCATTGAGATCAGTAGGGGAAATTTCCACAGGGGAAAGGGACCCAGTGCTCATAGTACTTTCAGGGACATGACCCTCTATATTAGGACCCACACTACTTGGCTCAGCTGAGAATTGTTCTGGCACTAGTAAGAACCATCAGGACATTCAGAATACTCTTCGGGTTCCGGCATATTATTGGCTGGTTCCCCATATCACTTTCTTCTTCCGAAAAGTCAGATAATTCAGCCAAGCCAGACAGTTCAGCCAGGCTCAAGGACCCCACCCCTTGGGCTTTACTGCTACCCAGCTCATCCTCTGGAAGCACTGGTTCCAGAGACAAAGTAGGGGGCTCAAACAGTCCAGAAGGCCCAACCTCGTCTCCAGAGTTAACAAGGGGATTGCCCCGAAACAGTTGTCTCAGTTCGTAAGAGGGATAGTATTCAACATCATCTGCATTGTCTTCAGGCACAGATTGGCGATCATCTTCATCAGAGGGATTTGGGCAAGACCCTCTTAGTTGGCTGGCTGAAGAATCAATTGGTCTGGGTCCTTTCCTGGCAGCAGATCTAGTCATAGGCCTGGGGGGCATCTGGAGGTTCAGCTTCAATCAGGATTTTCCCGATTGGCAGCAAATCATTTCTGTGTATAGTTTTCACATCTTTGGAATTTTTTTCAGGCCGCACTTTATTTACAGGCAAATCTACTAGTCTTCCCACAACAATGAGAAGGAGGTGATGCCATCTGTCTGCGATTTTATGTTTGCCAGGCAGTCCCAGATTTCTCAGCAACACTCTTTCCCCTTCTCTCAGTTCCATTGTTTTCACTTTCTTATCATATCTCTCCTTGTTGGCCAGGTTTTGTTTAGCAGCCATGGTCTGGGCCAGCTGATAGGTATGGTTTAACTGGTCCTTCAGTTTCTGTACGTAGTGTAGATGATTTTCTGCTTGCACCCCATCAGGGGAAACTCCAAAACACACATCCACAGGCAATCTAGCTTCTCTCCCAAACATTAGTCTGTACGGGGAAAATCCAGTGGCGTCACTTTTGGTGCAGTTATAAGCGTGAACCAGGGTGCTAATCTGCTGGCTCTATCTGGGCTTGTCCTTGGGTTTGCAGTGTGCCCAACATATACAAGCAATGCGTTAAACCTTTCAGGCTGGGGATCTCCCTGAGGTGATATGGGGTGGTTCTTGATTTTAAGTACTCCCACAAAGACAACATCTCTTTAATCAAACGCTCTCAAGTCCCTCTCCTGGTCGGAATGGATCTGCTGGGGGGCCCCATAGTGGACAAAAAAGTTTTCAACAAGTATTTTAGCCACCTTGGTTGCTTTCTGATCCTTAGTAGGGAAAGCCTGTGCATACCAGGTAAAATGATCAGTGACCACCAATATGTTACTGATATTTTTCAGATCTGGTTCTAGACTCAAGAAATCAATGCAGACCAGTTTCATGGGACACTAGTGGTAATATTGACCACGGGGGCAGCTCTCTGGGGTAGGGCTTTCCTTTGCAAACAGCGGCTACAGGTCTTGACATAATGCTCTACATCTGTACTCATTTTTGGCCAGTAAAATCGGGTCCGTACCAGATCAAGAGTTCGGTCTATGCCAAGATGCCCCATGTGATTATACAAGGACCTCAAGACCAGTTCCCTAAATTCTGAGGGCAGCACCAGTTGTTGTTTGACTACCCGACACTCCTTATCCACAGTCTCTCTGTATAGTAGTTGGTTAATCAGCCATAATTTGGGCCCTTCTTTGTATAACAAGGCAGTTCTTAAGTCAGTGGAGCTCAACTTGGACACGTCCCACCCGGTCTGCAAAGCTTCCACAACCGTTTTTATTATAGAGTCTCAGGACTGAGCCCATTGAAGACTAGTATTGTTAAACTGGGGCAGTGAACTAGTGTCCAATGCAGAGAAATGACAGTAGGCAGCAGGTATGCAGTTCTCGGATGGCTAAGCAATCCACTATGCAGTCCACAGCATCAGGAGACACCTGCTCCTCCTTGTCAAATTTCTGGAAAAGGGCTCTTATGTCAGGCTCCAACAATCTGACCCAATCGGGTGGTGGCATAGGTCTCCGAGAGAGGGCGTCCGCATCTATATGGTTTAGGCCTGCTCTGTACTCAACAGCATAGTCGTAGGTGGCCAAAGCAGAGAGCCACCTATGGCCAGTGGCATCCAACTTGGCTGAGGTCTGTACATAAGTCAGAGGATTGTTATCAGTCTTCACCAATATCTTGGCACCATACAAATAGTCATGAAACTGATTAACAATGGCCCACTTCAGGGCCAGGAACTCTAGTTTGTGCACTGGATAATTTTTTTCTGAAGGGCCAGACTTGACTTGCAAAGGCTACAGGTCTCAGACCATTGAGTGCTCCTGATATAACACAGCCCCAATCCTTGTAGACTGGCATCCATATGGAGAACATATGAAGCCAGGTCAGCATAGAGCCAACACTGGGGCATGGGTAGGATTGATATATGATGTCATAGAAAGCTTTCTCACACTCCAGCTGTCCAACGATCCCCAAACACATCATTCGCTGGAAATACTTCTTCTCCGTCTCAGAGCACTAACCTTCTTATACTTTTTGTGCGTAGGAGGGTACCCTAGAGTGAGGTTGAGGAGGGGGCGAATCACTCGAGAATAATCCTTAACAAACCGCCTATAATATCCACAAACCCCAGAAACTGTTGCAGCTCTTCAAATTCCTGGGCTGAGGCCAAGTAATCAAAGCCTCCACTTTGCTAGGGTCAGTCTCTATGCCCTCAGTGGACACTATGTGGCCCTATATCTCTGAAGTCTGGAAGAATTGACACTTGTCTATAGACAGCTTGAGGCCAAAACCCTCCAACCGATCCAAGACCTTGAATAATCGTTGCTCGTGTTCTTCCAATGAGCGGCCAAACACTATAGCATCATCTAGGTAGACCAAGCACTCGAGCAAGTTCATGTCCCCATGGCCCGCTCCATCAGCGGCGTGAAAGGTGGCTGGGGCACCTGAAATCCTTGAGGCATCCGAATAAACTCATAGAAACCTAGGGGGCAAATGAATGCAGTCTTCTGAGCCATCAGGATTTGGTAGTACCACTGCAAAGGTCCAACACAGAGAACCACTAACTGCCATTTAAACAATCCATCGCGTCCTGTATCACGGCATGGTATACTGGTCTGGGATGGTCCACCGATTCAAGGTCGATAGTCTCGCACATCCGAACCACCCATTCTTTTCCTCACTCACTACAATGGGAGGCATAGGGCTCCTGGACTCTTGGATCACACCAGCAGCCAACATTTCTTGCAGATGCCACCTTACATCATCTATATCAGCGGGCCAGGCGCTGGGATCTCTCTCAGAAAGGCCTTTTATCATGTAGCCGAATGTGATGCTCAGCCCCTGCACATAATCCACATCCCATTCTTTCAGGAAAACCTGGTCCCTCTTGGCAAGCCTCTCACTGATCCTCTGTTTCCATTCAGCCGTTACGAGGAGTCACGAAATCAAATAAATCAGGAGTAACTCTGTCAGCTGTCCTGGAACCCTTACTGTTTGGCAGCACTGCAGTATCTGCACAATGTACACTTGCCAATGTGTACCCTCTTCTTATTCGAATCTCTTTGTCGGGACATATTATGCATGGAACCATCACCCTCTTGACATAAGCATGAGCTCTGGCCGGCAAGATACTGGGTTTGACCAGCAGTCCCTCAGGTAATCTTCCCTCCCCAGGCACATCCAACATCAACAACTTATTCTTAACATCTGTTTTTAGTCGTACTTCTCCATGCAGGACACATTGGGCATTCGGGGCAAGTATCACTGGAGTCGGGTCCTTTTTCCACACTACACCCTCCGGACCCTCAGGTTCCTCCCGACTACCCTTCTTCTGGGTTGCAACTGCCTTTTGGATCACAGCGGGTATGCTTAAAGCTCACCCAGTCTGGAAAGCTTGCTTTTCTGAACACAATTGGGCCAATCGTTCAAACATATGAGCATTCGTCCCAATCAACAGGGGCACTCCATCCATACAGTCCAGTGGGTGGGCAAACTAAAGCTAAGGTTTCCACCTGTTCATCCCTCCAGCCACAGATGCAGAGAATGACAACCAGATCCGGATATACCCCAAATATGGATAAGTCTTGTCGCGCAATCCCACACATGTAGGCCATCCAAAGGTTGCAGGGGCACCTCAGGGTGTGTCTGATACCAGTCCTGAAACACGATGGTTACCTGAGAGCCACTGTCCTAATACAGCTCGTAGAATCCCATTTACTCGCACTGGGGTCTCCATCGAGGTCCGACCACATCAGACCATTCGAGGGCACAGCATTAGCAGTTGGTGGAGCATGGGCCTGGTCGTAAAGCTTTCCTGGGGTCAAGTGTGGGCCTGCGATGCCAAGTGATCAGTCTGCTATTGACTTTCCTTAAATTCTCTGGCATCTGGCACTCAGGCTGAAAATGCCCTCCTCCCCACAATGATAACAGAACTTGGGGTCCCGGGAATCTCTATTGGGCGGTGGACACCTTATCTGTTGGGGACCCTGAGGGGGATGAGGGGGCTCCCCTGGGCCAGGGTTCTGATTTCTAGATAGCTCAGGCTCTCCTGATCTAACAGGGTACATGGTAGATTGCTTCAAGTCCCTCACCAGTTCCCGTAAATTTCTGACCTCGGCCCTCAGCTCACTCTCTACGTGGGGGTCGGAGGAAATAGCTCACATTCCCACATCACCTGGAAAATCAGGGGACCCATTAGCCCTTCCTGACAGGTGGGTCTCTTCGAGGGTGCTAGGCTCAGGGGTCCCACTAGGGTTCACCACCCCCACATAGGGTTCCCAACCCTCTTCATCGGTCTCCACCTCTCTAATTTCCCTCATCAATTGACAATATTCTGTGGGGTAGCCGTCAATCATGTAACAAAGTTTTAACAGTATTACACTAGAGAATCTAGCAAATTTTAAAACATGTTCCAACCTGACCTGATTCAGGGCCATGGCTGTGATTCCCCCATTTCTATAGACTTTTTGCAAAGCCCGCTCCACCCTAGTGACAAAGGCGGAGAGCTTCTCATTTCTCCACTGCTTGGCAGACCTGAATTTCCGTAATAAATCTTCCCCAGTCTCTGTGCTCCCAAGCACCCCCTCTAAAGCAGAAAGGTACTCTGCGGCAGCGGCTTCCGGGTTGGTGGCCCGCAAAAACCTAATGGCTTCTAAAGCGGGCCCCGTAGACTCTCCATCAATCTTTCCTCTTCTCCCCTCAGAGCATTGCCACTCCTGAACTAAGGCGGTGGCATGGTCCATCAAGCTTCTAGGTCATCCTCCTGGTAGGCACTGGCACCATGGCAGAGAAAAGTTTCAGCCTATGGTAGGAATCGGAGCTGTATAGGAGGGACTACTAGGGGCAGTGGGCCAAAATAGAACTCTTGGGGACAGGGAGGTCCTGGGAAACCGAGGGAGCATCACTAGACAAATCCAGTGCTTGCAGCAGTTCCTGGGTAGTCCTCCTCCACAGCCAGCAAGTTAAGCAGTTTATCTTTAAAACTATTAGTCTGGGGACCCCCAGGAGTGACTGACCCACTGCAGAATGAACTAGCTCCATCTCTGGAGGCACCCTCCGGTAAATCACTGGAGGTACCTTCTAGCGTTAGATGGCCACACTGCACAAAAGTAGCACCTGCAGCGTCTGGTCGAGCAGGTCAGCCATACGTCCCTTTACCTCCACTTTGCCTAAACATTTAACATGCTCTGCTGTGGAAACGATGTCAGCTGTTGGGGTTCCCAGAGGCACATCTAACAGTAACACAATTTTCTGGGAGTCCAGCTCTTCAGCTTCACCCCACCCCATCAGTTTGTGTACCATGGTCTTAATAGGACTCAACTTAATTTTTGCCAACATATCCCCCTCCAGTTTTTCCATCTCTTTTGCACTTTACTCACTTGCCCACTAGGGGACGCTAATCCCAGCGGTGCCTCCAATTTATAACCCCCAAGGGGCGCTATCCCAAAGGCTACCACCCCCCGCCTGTCTCAGCCATGACAGGGTAAGGAGCCCAGATCCGTTGACTGGTGCCTCCACCCAGAGGTTGGGGTTAGGGCAGTCTAGGTTGACTCGGTCACAGCCCTCTGGGTCGCTGCAACCCCTTCTTCCCATAGTGGCTCAACAGAGTAATTAAATGCTTTCCCAGAACACTTACCCCAGGTCCGAAACACTCAGCTTGCTCGGGAATCCTAGAAAGTAAGGTATGATTATAAAGCATTAACTGTGCAGTTTGTCTTCAGTAAGACACAACCAGCCTGGGTACAGTTGCAAAACAAACAATCTGATTTATTAGAAGGGGAATAACAAGGGCTGGGGGAAGAAATCAAGGTGATTAGCTTATCACTATGACCTATGTTTAACTACCTATGTCTCTGTGCACAGGCCTGAACCTATCAGTCATTGTCCATGGGTACTCAAGCCCTAGTGGCTAGTCCCTCGTGGCAGCTGGTTGGGGCCCTGACACAAAGAAGCATTCACTCTCTGAAGCAGATCAGAGTGAGCAAAAAGGTCTATTAATGCAGTCAACAGTACAACAAAATGACAGTTGGCTGACTTACGCCATAACAGGAGCTGCCCTGATCCAGTACTCACTACCCAGCAGACACCCTTCCTTCACCACTTGCAGGGCTGAGCCTGAACATCAGAGCCTCCTCACACATTTATATGGTGCACAACAGAGGGGTACCGTACCAGGCAGTGGCTCCTTGGACTCGAACGAACTCACAGCCACTTCAAACGTCTGGGTGGACCAAGTGCGATTCAGCAGATTCTCCAGTCCCCTTCAGGTAAAGCCTGGTAGGTAGCTGTGTCCCTACACAGCCTCCTCCGACCGCACACCGGCGGATTTAGTCTGAAGCACTGACAAGGTAAAAACGGCCGCCTCAGGCCTTTCACGTGCTTCCTGCGTGAACACTCCAATGGCGCAGAAGCTCAGAGCTCCCTTCTCCTTCACAGCCACAATGAATCTGCCCCTAGCAGCATGGGGCACTCTTTACATTTAGGCTCCGGTTCCATTGGCTGGCGTCACATGCCAGTCAATTACTCTGAACCCTCAGTGGCCCAAAAAGCACCATAGCCCATAATGCTTCTTCCAGTTACAAGCAGTCCCTCTATTGGCAGACAGCTCCACGAGTCCGAGGTACTGATTGGTCCAATTCAGCAGTTCGGGACCAAAATGGAGGAGATAATCAAAACAGTCTTAGCTGCACAGGAAGCAGGTTAGAACAACTACATTATCATTATTACTCTAAGCTATCCCCAACAAATAGTTACATCTTTTCAGAGAACTCCCTTGACACATCTAGCGATGGCAGAATGGAGTGCTTACTCAGCAGTCCGGGTGGGACTCGGGCATAGGACCACACAGCCCCCTCCCATTTCAATCAATTATGACTGCGGACAGGCAGCCCTTAAAGAGACAGTACACGGAGGCTCTAAAAGCGCTCACTGGCTACAATATCTAAACGGATTAAACGCCGAACACCAGCCAGGCACGGAGCACCTAAAGAAGCTCCAGGAAAGTCTTTAGGAACCCCCATTTGTAGGGGTTACACCCTTCCTGGCCCTGGAAAGAACTTGGCGTCTCGTCAAGTAGTTACCCTTAAATCACTTTAAGGCAAACAGCTCAATTAACGTTATATCTCACTTTGCATTACTATATATGAATACTGTATTCACAGTTTATTACGATTCATGCAACTGCATACACACAGAGTTCTGGTCCCCCTTTTAAATTAGGTCATTAGTTCCTGCCCATGACACCTGGGCAGAGGGGACCCCTCCCTATCAGCTACTTGTGGGTTACCTAAAGCAGGGGCACCACACTCGAAGGGCAATACTAACAGACTAGAGTTATCCCCCAAGGCTAGCTTAGGCAAAGAGCTTGGGGACACATACACCCCTTTGTGGACCACATGTAGAGGCAAGTCCACAGGCTGACCCAGAGACTCATAGCTCAATTTTACCACCGGATGTACTTCTCGGCTGGAGCATCTAGGGGTCTCGGAGAACCCTGCTACATGCCCAGACTCCATTTCAGTCTCATTGAGATCAGTAGGGGAAATTTCCACAGGGGAAAGGGACCCAGTGCTCATAGTACTTTCAGGGACATGACCCTCTATATTAGGACCCACACTACTTGGCTCAGCTGAGAATTGTTCTGGCACTAGTAAGAACCATCAGGACATTCAGAATACTCTTCGGGTTCCGGCATATTATTGGCTGGTTCCCCATATCACTTTCTTCTTCCGAAAAGTCAGATAATTCAGCCAAGCCAGACAGTTCAGCCAGGCTCAAGGACCCCACCCCTTGGGCTTTACTGCTACCCAGCTCATCCTCTGAAGCACTGTTTCCAGAGACAAAAGGGAGAATCAAACAGTCCAGAAGGCCCAACCTCGTCTCCAGAGTTAACAAGGGTTTTGAAACAGTTGTCCTCAGTTCGTAAGAGGGATAGTATTCAACATCATCTGCATTGTCTTCAGGCACAGATTGGCGATCATCTTCATCAGAGGATTTGGGCAAGACCCTCTTAGTTGGCTGGCTGAAGAATCAATTGGTCTGGGTCCTTTCCTGGCAGCAGATCTAGTCATAGGCCTGGGGGGCATCTGGAGGTTCAGCTTCAATCAGGATTTTCCCGATTGGCAGCAAATCATTTCTGTGTATAGTTTTCACATCTTTGGAATTTTTTTCAGGCCGCACTTTATTTACAGGCAAATCTATTAGTCTTCCACAACAATGAGAAGGAGGTGATGCCATCTGTCTGCGATTTTATGTTTGCCAGGCAGTCCCAGATTTCTCAGCAACACTCTATCCTCTCTCTCAGTTCCATTGTTTTCACTTTCTTATCTATCTCTCTTGTTGGCCAGGTTTTGTTTAGCAGCCATGGTCTGGGCCAGCTGATAGGTATGGTTTAACTGGTCCTTCAGTTTCTGTACGTATTGTAGATGATTTTCTGCTTGCACCCCATCAGGGGAAACTCCAAAACACACATCCACAGGCAATCTAGCTTCTCTCCCAAACATTAGTCTGTACGGGGAAAATCCAGTGGCGTCACTTTTGGTGCAGTTATAAGCGTGAACCAGGGTGCTAATCTGCTGGCTCTATCTGGGCTTGTCCTTGGGTTGCAGTGTGCCCAACATATCAAGCAATGTGCGGTTAAACCTTTCAGGCTGGGGATCTCCCTGAGGGTGATATGGGGTGGTTCTTGATTTTCGTACTCCCCACAAAGACAACATCTCTTTAATCAGGCGGCTCTCAAAGTCCCTCTCCTGGTCGGAATGGATCTGCTGGGGGGCCCCATAGTGGACAAAAAAGTTTTCAACAAGTATTTTAGCCACCTTGGTTGCTTTCTGATCCTTAGTAGGGAAAGCCTGTGCATACCAGGTAAAATGATCAGTGACCACCAATATGTTACTGATATTTTTCAGATCTGGTTCTAGACTCAAGAAATCAATGCAGACCAGTTTCATGGGACACTAGTGGTAATATT
This sequence comes from Neoceratodus forsteri, assembly GCA_016271365.2. Lineage (NCBI taxonomy): Eukaryota > Metazoa > Chordata > Ceratodontiformes > Ceratodontidae > Neoceratodus > Neoceratodus forsteri. The sequence goes on along the minus strand of CM057449.1, from coordinate 1,340,439,484 downwards.
GACCACGGGGGCAGCTCTCTGGGGTAGGGCTTTCCTTTGCAAACAGCGGCTACAGGTCTTGACATAATGCTCTACATCTGTACTCATTTTTGGCCAGTAAAATCGGGTCCGTACCAGATCAAGAGTTCGGTCTATGCCAAGATGCCCCATGTGATTATACAAGGACCTCAAGACCAGTTCCCTAAATTCTGAGGGCAGCACCAGTTGTTGTTTGACTACCCGACACTCCTTATCCACAGTCTCTCTGTATAGTAGTTGGTTAATCAGCCATAATTTGGGCCCTTCTTTGTATAACAAGGCAGTTCTTAAGTCAGTGGAGCTCAACTTGGACACGTCCCACCCGGTCTGCAAAGCTTCCACAACCGTTTTTATTATAGAGTCTCAGGACTGAGCCCATTGAAGACTAGTATTGTTAAACTGGGGCAGTGAACTAGTGTCCAATGCAGAGAAATGACAGTAGGCAGCAGGTATGCAGTTCTCGGATGGCCCCAAGCAATCCACTATACAGTCCACAGCATCAGGAGACACCTGCTCCTCCTTGTCAAATTTCTGGAAAAGGGCTCTTATGTCAGGCTCCAACAATCTGACCCAATCGGGTGGTGGCATAGGTCTCCGAGAGAGGGCGTCCGCATCTATATGGTTTAGGCCTGCTCTGTACTCAACAGCATAGTCGTAGGTGGCCAAAGCAGAGAGCCACCTATGGCCAGTGGCATCCAACTTGGCTGAGGTCTGTACATAAGTCAGAGGATTGTTATCAGTCTTCACCAATATCTTGGCACCATACAAATAGTCATGAAACTGATTAACAATGACCCACTTCAGGGCCAGGAACTCTAGTTTGTGCACTGGATAATTTTTTTCTGAAGGGGCCAGACTTCGGCTTGCAAAGGCTACAGGTCTCAGACCATTCGAGTGCTCCTGATATAACACAGCCCCCAATCCTTGTAGACTGGCATCCATATGGAGAACATATGGCTTGGCCAGGTCAGCATAGGCCAACACTGGGGCATGGGTAAGTTGATATATGATGTCATAGAAAGCTTTCTCACACTCAGCAGTCCAACGATCCCCAAACACATCATTCGTCTGGAAATACTTCTTCTCCGTCTCAGAGCACACAACCTTCTTATACTTTTTGTGCGTAGGAGGGTACCCCTGAGTGAGGTTGAGGAGGGGCGAATCACTCGAGAATAATCCTTAACAAACCGCCTATAATATCCACAAAACCCCAGAAACTGTTGCAGCTCTTTCAAATTCCTGGGCTGAGGCCAAGTAATCAAAGCCTCCACTTTGCTAGGGTCAGTCTCTATGCCCTCAGTGGACACTATGTGGCCCACATATCTCACAGAAGTCTGGAAGAATTGACACTTGTCTATAGACAGCTTGAGGCCAAAATCCTCCAACCGATCCAAGACCTTGAATAATCGTTGCTCGTGTTCTTCCAATGAGCGGCCAAACACTATGACATCATCTAGGTAGACCAAGCACTCGAGCAAGTTCATGTCCCCCATGGCCCGCTCCATCAGGCGCTGAAAGGTGGCTGGGGCACCTGAAATCCCTTGAGGCATCCAAATAAACTCATAGAAACCTAGGGGGCAAATGAATGCAGTCTTCTGGGGCCATCAGGATTTGGTAGTACCCACTGCAAAGGTCCAACACAGAGAACCACTAACTGCCATTTAAACAATCCAATGCGTCCTGTATGCGCGGCATGGTATACTGGTCTGGGATGGTCCACCGATTCAAGGTGCGATAGTCTACGCACATCCGAACCACCCCATTCTTTTTCCTCACTACTACAATGGGGGAGGCATAGGGGCTCCTGGACTCTTGGATCACACCAGCAGCCAACATTTCTTGCAGATGCCACCTTACATCATCTATATCAGCCGGGGCCAGGCGCTGGGATCTCTCTCGGAAAGGCCTTTTATCATGTAGCCGAATGTGATGCTCAGCCCCTTGCACATAATCCACATCCCATTCTTTCAGGGAGAAAACCTGGTCCCTCTTGGCAAGCCTCTCACTGATCCTCTGTTTCCATTCAGCCGGTAACGGGGAGTCACCGAAATCAAATAAATCAGGAGTAACTCTGTCAGCTGTCCTGGAACCCTTACTGTTTGGCAGCACTGCAGTATCTGCACAATGTACACTTGCCAATGTGTACCCTCTTCTTATTCGAATCTCTTTGTCGGACATATTATGCACTTGAACCATCACCCTCTTGACATAAGCATGAGCTCTGGCCGGCAAGATACTGGGTTTGACCAGCAGTCCCTCAGGTAATCTTCCCTCCCCAGGCACATCCAACATCAACAACTTATTCTTAACATCTGTTTTTAGTCATACTTCTCCATGCAGGACACATTGGGCATTCGGGGCAAGTATCACTGGAGTCGGGTCCTTTTTCCACACTTCACCCTCCGGACCCTCAGGTTCCTCCCGACTACCCTTCTTCTGGGTTGCAACTGCCTTTTGGATCACAGCGGGTATGCTTAAAGCTCACCCAGTCTGGAAAGCTTGCTTTTCTGAACACAATTGGGCCAATCGTTCAAACATATGAGCATTCGTCCCAATCAACAGGGGCACTCCATCATACAGTCCAGTGGGTGGGCAAACTAAAGCTAAGGTTTCCACCTGTTCATCCACTCCAGCCACAGATGCAGAGAATGACAACCAGATCCGGATATACCCCAAATATGGATAAGTCTTGTCGCGCAATCCCCACACATGTAGGCCATCCAAAGGTTGCAGGGGCACCTCAGGTAAGTGTGTCTGATACCAGTCCTGAAACACGATGGTTACCTGAGAGCCACTGTCTAATACAGCTCGAGTAGGAATCCCATTTACTCGCACTGGGGTCTCCATCGAGGGTCCGACCACATCAGACCATTCGAGGGGCACAGCATTAGCAGTTGGTGGAGCATGGGCCCGGGTCGCAAAGCTTTTCCTGGGGGGTCAAGTGTGGGCCCTGCGATGCCAAGTGATCAGTCTGCTATTGACTTTCCTTAAATTCTCTGGCATCTGGCACTCAGGCTGAAAATGCCCCTCCTCCCCACAATGATAACAGAACTTGGGGTCCCGGGAATCTCTATTGGGCGGTGGACACCTTATCTGTTGGGGACCCTGAGGGGGATGAGGGGGCTCCCCTGGGCCAGGGTTCTGATTTCTAGATAGCTCAGGCTCTCCTGATCTAACAGGGTACATGGTAGATTGCTTCAAGTCCCTCACCAGTTCCCGTAAATTTCTGACCTCGGCCCTCAGCTCACTCTCTACGTGGGGGTCGGAGGAAATAGCTCACATTCCCACATCACCTGGAAAATCAGGGGACCCATTAGCCCTTCCTGACAGGTGGGTCTCTTCGGGGGTGCTAGGCTCAGGGGTCCCACTAGGTTTCACCACCCCCACATAGGGTTCCCACCCCTCTTCATCGGTCTCCACCTCTCTAATTTCCCTCATCAATTGACAATATTCTGGCGGGGTAGCCTGTCAATCATGTAACTTAAGTTTTAACAGTATTACACTAGAGAATCTAGCAAATTTTAAAACATGTTCCAACCTGACCTGATTCAGGGCCATGGCTGTGATTCCCCCATTTCTATAGACTTTTTGCAAAGCCCGCTCCACCCTAGTGACAAAGGCGGAGAGCTTCTCATTTCTCCACTGCTTGGCAGACCTGAATTTCCGTAATAAATCTTCCCCAGTCTCTGTGCTCCCAAGCACCCCCTCTAAAGCAGAAAGGTACTCTGCGGCAGCGGCTTCCGGGTTGGTGGCCCGCAAAAACCTAATGGCTTCTAAAGCGGGGCCCCGCAGACTCTCCATCAATCTTTTCCTCTTCTCCCCCTCAGAGCATTGCCACTCCTGAACTAAGGCGGTGGCATAGTCCATCCAAGCTTCTAGGTCATCCTCCCTGGTAGGCACTGGCACCATGGCAGAGAAAAGTTTCAGCCTATGGTAGGAATCGAGCTGTATAGGAGGGACTACTAGGGGCAGTGGAGCCAAAATAGAACTCTTGGGGGGACAGGGGGAGGTACCTGGGGAAACCCGAGGGGTAGCATCACTAGACAAATCCAGTGCTTGCAGCAGTTCCTGGGTAGTCCTCCCCTCCACAGCCAGCAAGTTAAGCAGTTTATCTTTAAAACTATTAGTCTGGGGGGAACCCCCAGGAGTGACTGACCCACTGCGAATATGAACTAGCCTCCATCTCTGTGAGGCACCCTCCGGGTAAATCACTGGAGGTACCTTCTCGGGGTCGATGGCCACACTGCACAAAAGTAGCACCTGCAACGTCTGGTCGAGCAGGTCAGCCATACGTCCCTTTACCTCCACTTTGCCTAAACATTTAACATGCTCTGCTGTGGAAACGATGTCAGCTGTTGGGGTTCCCAGAGGCACATCTAACAGTAACACAATTTTCTGGGAGTCCAGCTCTTCAGCTTCACCCCACCCCATCAGTTTGTGTACCATGGTCTTAATAGGACTCAACTTAATTTTTGCCAACATATCCCCCTCCAGTTTTTCCATCTCTTTTGCACTTTACTCACTTGCCCACTAGGGGACGCTAATCCCAGCGGTACCTCCAATTTATAACCCCCAGGGGGCGCTATCCCAAAGGCTACCATCCCCCGCCTGTCTCAGCCATGACAGGGTAAGGAGCCCAGATCCGTTGACGGGTGCCTCCACCCAGAGGTTGGGGTTAGGGCAGTCTAGGTTGACTCGGTCACAGCCCTCTGGGTCGCTGCAACCCCCCTTCTTCCCACTAGTGGCTCAACAGAGTAATTAAAATGCTTTCCCCCAGAACACTTACCCCCAGGTCCGAAACACTCAGCTTGCTCCGGGGACTCCCTAGAAAGTAAGGTATGATTATAAAGCATTAACTGTGCAGTTTGTCTTCAGTAAGACACAACCAGCCTGGGTACAGTTGCAAAACAAACAATCTGATTTATTAGAAGGGGAATAACAAGGGCTGGGGGAAGAAATCAAGGTGATTAGCTTATCACTATGACCTATGTTTAACTACCTATGTCTCTGTGCACAGGCCTGAACCTATCAGTCATTGTCCATGGGTACTCAAGCCCTAGTGGCTAGTCCCTCGTGGCAGCTGGTTGGGGCCCTGACACAAAGAAGCATTCACTCTCTGAAGCAGATCAGAGTGAGCAAAAAGGTCTATTAATGCAGTCAACAGTACAACAAAATGACAGTTGGCTACGGCTTGTAAGCTTAACAGGGAGCTGCCCTGATCCAGTACTCACTACTCCAGCAGACACCCTTCCTTCACCACTTGCAGGGCTGAGCCTGAACATCAGAAGCCTCCTCACACATTTATATGGTGCACAACAGAGGGGTACCGTACCAGGCAGTGGCTCCTTGGACTCGAACGAACTCACAGCCACTTCAAACGTCTGGGTGGACCAAGTGCGATTCAGCAGATTCTCCAGTCCCCTTCAGGTAAAGCCTGGTAGGTAGCTGTGTCCCTACACAGCCTCCTCCGACCGCACACCGGCGGATTTAGTCTGAAGCACTGACAAGGTAAACGGCCGCCTCAGGCCTTTCACGTGCTTCCTGCGTGAACACTCCAATGGCGCAGAAGCTCAGAGCTCCCTTCCTTCACAGCCACAATGAATCTGCCCCTCAGCAGCATGGGGCACTCTTTACAGTTTAGGCACTACCCGGTTCCATTGGCTGGCGTCACATGCCAGTCAATTACTCTGGCCCTCAGTGGCCCAAAAAAGCACCATAGCCCATAATGCCTGTTCCAAAGTTACAAGCAGTCCCTCTATTGGTCAGACGGCTCCACGAGAGTCCCGAGGTACTGATTGGTCCAATTCGGCAGTTTGGGACCAAAATGGAGGAGATAATCAAAACAGTCTTAGCTGCAAAGGAAGCAGGTTAGAACAACTACAATATCATTATTACTCTAAGCTATCCCCAGCAAATAGTTACATCTTTTCAGAGAACTCCCTTGACACATCTAGCGATGGCAGAATGGAGCGCTTACTCAGCAGTCTGGGTGGGACTCAGGCATAGGACCACACAGCCCCCTCCCATTTCAATCAATTATGACTGCGGACAGGCAGCCCTTAAAGAGACAGTACATGGAGGCTCTAAAAGTGCTCACTGGCTACAATATCTAAATGGCTTAAACGCCAAACACCAGCCAGGCACGGAGCACCTAAACAAGCTCCAGGAAAGCCTTTAAGAACCCCCATTTGTAGGGTGGGGTTACATGATAATTGATTATGTTTGTAAGCGTAAATCAGTATGATGGTTTTTAATGATCTGTGGATGATCAAGTGATGATTATATGAGTTCTGTATTGCAACATGTAAGTCACATGAGTATTGTTTAACAAAGTTTTATTTGTTACTAATGAAAATCTGAATGTCAAATATAAGCAAGAGCAGTTGTTATAAAGTTTGTATTTTCAGAAATGATATTTGTTCCCCTAAATTATCCATCTTTAACTCTTCCTGCATAATAAATAATATGAACAATCATATTTTGCATTGTTTTGTTTTTATGAGCAACATTCTACTACAGTTCCCTTTATGGAACCTGTGATCTGGGTCCAGATTCACAAAACTTTGCCTGGGCACAAACCCAGTTTGCACAGAGTTGGTATTCACAAAGCCCAGTTTGCCCCCACAAACTGAGTTTGCGCCTCAGTAAAGTTGGGAAGGGGAACACAGTGCAAATGAGGAGGAGGGGACCTGCATATCCCTGCAGTCCAATTCACACAGTCTTTGCTCCATGCAAGGTCCATTTGAAAAGCCCTTGCATGGAGAAATTACAAATCAACAAAGTCTGGTGGTAATCATTGCAACCCTAATTGGTTGGCGGAGGTACTATCCCTCCCCTCCCGGTCCCCAATCATCACCAATATTAATAAAAATGTTTACATTACGTTGTGTCCTTTCCTGGTCCCCGATTGCCCACCCGACAATAATAAAAAATGTTTCCATAGTGTAGTGTCCCTCCCCGGTCCCCAATCTCCCACACAATATTGAAAATGCATTTCCAATAGTGTAGTGACAATCACCCAACCTGATCACCCACCCAATCTGTATTAAACATTTTCCATAGTGTAGTGTCCCTCCCTGGCCCCCGATCTCCCACCCCATATTGAAAATGCATTTTTCCATAGTGTAGTGTCTCTCTCTGAATCAGGGTCCAGAGTAAAAGAGCTATGGCCAAGAAACCTAGCTGGTTGAGCAAGGGGGTCATGGAGAAAGTACGAAATACAAGAGCTGCCTTTAGGAGGTTCAAAAAAAACAGGAAGAGGGGAGGACAGAGAGGATTAGCTGAAGGAATCAAAGGAGGTGATGAAGGTAGTAAGGGCAACCAAGGTGTCTAAGGAGCTCAGGCTGGCACAAGGCATCAAGAAGGGGGAGAAGGAATTCTTCAGGTTCATCAGGGAGAAAAGGAGTTGTAGGGACAAAATACTAAGGATTAAGAGGGATGGGGGTGGGTGGAAATAGGGGCAGAGCAGGCAGAAGCACTTAATGAATACATCTGCTGAGTGTTTACTAAGGAGAAAGGAGGGATGCTACCAAGGGGTGGGTGGTCAGGCTCGGGGGGAGGAGGTGACAGATGTGGGAATCACAGAGGCCAGGGTACTGGAGGGCTGAGGGCACTGAGGGTGGCCAAGGCGCCAGGGCCAGATGGCATTCACCCTAGGGTACTGAGAGAGAGAGCTGGCAGAAATCCTGGAGGTGCCCTTGGCAGACCTGTACAATGCCTCCCTGGTCTCAGGAAGTGTACCTCAGGACTGGAGGATGGCTCACGTGGTACCCCTCCATAAGAGCAGTTCCAAAGATGACCTGGGAAACTACAGGCCGGTAAACCGCACATCCATCATAGGAAAACTGATGGAGACTATCCTGAAGGGGAGGTTGGTGTCCCTTCTGGAAACTAATGGGCTGCAGGACATTAGGCAGCATGGGTTTGTCAGGGGCAGATTCTGTCAGACCAGCCTGGTGGATTGCTATGACTAGGTAACTAGACAGTTGGACAAAGGCCATGCAATGGATGTCCTGTTTCTTGACTTCAGTAAGGCATTCGACTCAGTGCCGCATGGGAGGCTGGGTAGTAATCTGGCAGGTACAGATGCAGGGGGGAAAGTGGTGGGATGGGTAGTAAACTGGTTACAGGGAAGGCAGCAGAGGGTGGTGGTGGGAGGGGAGCTCTTATCTGCAAGGGCAGTGACAAGCGGAGTACCGCAGGGCTCAGTGCTGGGACCGGTGTTGTTTGAGTTGTTCATATCAGACATCTCAATGGGCATCAAGAGCAAGATCAGTTTGTTTGCAGATGACACCAAGATGGGAGCAGTAGTGGATGACCTAGGAGGGTGGCATGGGTTGCAGGATGATCTATCAAAATTGGAGACCTGGTCGGACACCTAGCAGTTGGGGTTCAATGCCAAAAAGTGCAAGGTGCTACATTTCAGGGCAAAAAAATACAAGAAGTGCTACCAGGTTGGGGGGGGGTTCAGCTAGCCATAACAGAGGAGGAGAAGGATCTTGGGGTGATTATAATGGGCTCAATGAACAACTCAGCACAATGCAGGAAGACAGCTACAAAGGCCAATAAAATGCTGAGTTGTACTGCCAGGGGTATATCTTCAAGGAGAGGGAAGGTGATCCTGCCGTTGTATAGGTCACTGGTTAGGCCACACCTGGAGTACTGCATGCAGTACTGGTGACCATACCAGAACAAGGACACTAAGTTGCTGGAGGGGGTGCAACACAGGGCAACAAAGATGATCCAGGGACTAACAGACATACCCTACGTGAGCAGGCTGAGGGAGTTGAACATGTACTTTATTCACCGGAGAAGAGGAGAGGAGAGACAGGGGAGATATGATTGAAACCTTCAAGTATATGAAGGGAATAAACAAGACAGGCACAGAGGGACTATTCAAGTTAAGGGAGGTAGGGGCACTCGAGGTCACGATCTCAGATTGGAGGGGGAAAGGTTCAGGAGGGAAATGAGAAGATACTTTTTTATGGAGAGAGTGATGTCTGGGTTGAATGCATTGCCTGTGGAACTGGTATCCTGTAGAACAGTGGACTGCTTCAAAAGGGGATGTGATAGGGTAAGAGGATCAGGGGAGGAGAGGGAGGGGCAACTGCAGTATAAGGGTTGCTAGCTGCACACTTGAGCAGACTCGATAGACCATAAGGCCTTTATCTGCTGGCAAATTCATATGTTTGTATGTTTGTATGTTCTCTCCCCCCACCCAATCACCCACCCAATCTATATAAAGAAATTTTCCATTGTGTAGTGTCCTTTCCCAGTCCTCAATTGCCCACCTGATGTATCAATTCTAGTTGCCATAGTGTAGTGATCTCTACTCCCTCCCCGGTCACAGATCGCCACCTCCAGATGTAACACAACCCATTCCCTGGTAGTCTAGTGGTCCCCCACCACCCCACCCTCTCAGAAAATCACCCAGCACCCTTCTCCCCCCCAAGGATGACTCTCAGTTGGTAAGCAGCACAGCCCTCCTCTCACCTCCACAGCTGCCTGCCGACTGAGCTCTGAATGAACTACATTACAGAGAATGTCTTTATATAGATCAGATGGGCAATCAGGGTGGGGGGAGGGACACTACACTATCAAAAAATACATTTTCAATATTGGGTGGGTGATTGAGGACCAGGGAGGGACACTGCACTAAGGAACATTTTTTTATTAATGTTGGGTCGGTGATCAGGGCTGGGGAGCACACCACTAGACTACCAGAGAATGCGGCTGCATGGAGCATGGGCTGGGGGGACGCTAAGCCACCAGCGGGCCATGCAAATGGGCCCATAATGGGCATGCTAATGGTCAATAGCACCTTGCATGCCCAATGGGCTTATTGCATGGCTCTCTTAGTGAATACGGGCTTAGCATGTGTGTGCTACTGTTGATGGCCCATTCTCCTGGCTGGCTGTGGGAGCAGCGCTACTGGGGTTCCTGGTGCTTTGCCTGGGTTAGCGCTGCCCCCTCCTTCCCCTATTCACAGTCAGACAGCGCACCACGCTATCTGACTGTGAATAGCCTGATTGCCTACCAGTGAGACCGTAGGGTGCCATGCAAACTTTTGCACTACACTTTGCAGGGTTTTTTTATTGTTGTTAATTCCGGCCCTGGATTTTTAACTATATCACAGTTTGTGCACAGAACTCTGAGCAAGGTTCTGATAATTCAGTAGTTCATAATTAGCATTCTGTACACAAACTGTAACACAGTAAAAACTCCAAGCTACCGATTCCATAAAAAGAACCGTGCAGCATGGTGACCATAAAAATAAAACAAGTGAACGCGTAGTTTTTCACATCAATGGTTAACTACTGATGAACTGGAGGTACAAATATTATTGCTATTAACAGGAACATTACTAACTGCTGCCAATTAGCACACATTTCCTATCCTCTTTAAGAAAAGGAAAGAGTTGGGATAGAAGAAAGTGTTCCTAAAGTTTAGCCAGAGTGTGGAAGGGAGAAATAGGTCAATAGTTTACAGGGGAAGAGGGGGTCATCCGCTTTTGGAAGGGGGGGGGATGACATAGCCAACTCCTGTGAGTTAGGGACTAAGGAGAAGAAGAGGCTGAGGAGGTAGATGATACTCAGGGCAATGGCATGAGCAGAGAGATACAGGAGTTTGGGGTCAAGGTAGTCAGGAATCCCACCCTTGTGGGGATTTAAAGACAAGAGGGTCTAAACAGAAGCAGGAGGGGTGGTGGGAGAGAAGGGAAAAAGCAAGGTGGACAGAAGGAAGGGTAGAGGAGAAGAGTTAGAGGGAAGAGGAAGAGAGAAAGGAACAGATGCAGAAGGTGAAAAAGGGATTGAAAGAGAAGGCAACTGCAGCCGGGTCAGAGATAGGAGGGTCACCCACCTTAAGAATAAGGGGAGCAAGCCAGGTCAGAGGGGAGAAGAGGGCATGGATTACCTTCCAGAACTTAAAGAAATGGATATATTTGTTCTGGAGTATGGATGTAAAGTGTTCAGACTTTGCAAGCCTAGTAGTTCTAGTACAGACAATACCAAGAGCCTAGTAATTAGTAAGGTCAGAAGGTGAGTCACTGTACTTGTAGGTGCTCCAAGCAAGGTGACAAGCCAGTAGCTCTGCTGAGATCCATGGGAGGTTAAATCCTCAGACCCTGGATCTTCTAAGGGCGATCATATATCCCAGTGGATTTTAACCAGTTAACAAAAATAAAATAAAATGAATGTTAATCATGGATGCGAAATTAGTTTACAGACTATTACAAGTCTAATTAATTATGCTTGAGCACAACAAGGCTCCTGATTGGCTACTGGATCGGTCATTAATGTCTTAAAAATTACCGATCCAGCTGCTAACTGATGCTGTGCGACACGCACGACTCATGCCACTCTGTTTTAAAATTGAATTGCGGTAAAAATAAATGGGAAAAAAAGTTGTTATTGCAATCAGACTTATAATCGCAATAAACAACCTCAAAGTTGGTCCTTTCCTTGGATTAATGACTGGCTGGAGGGAAGTGGCCCACCATTAATCCTTCGGAAATGTATTTTTTTATTTTAGTCTTTGGTAACCGGGTAAGGCCTACTAGGCACAAGTACCTGTTTTCAGGGGTGACCTGGGAGCATTGGCGGTTAAGTGACTTGCTCAGAGTCACACAGTATGCAAGTGGAGGTTGTGAGAATCAAACTCAGGTCTAGTCTGCTGGATGTACCAAGCTCATTCACACCTCGTTCCTCTTACCTCTAGGCTATACTACCAGCCCAAAATGACTGGCTTCTCAGTCATTCTCGGTCATTATTGCTTAACTAAATTACTTCAGGTCTAATCTGAGTTTGTCTCAAACAAGGACAGTGACAGCTGCTGTTCTTTCCATTTATTTTTACCAAGCAGGGATAGATCTGGACTCAGCTACTGAAATCACCTTGCTGTTCCACTTTCTATGTTTACAAGTTGTGGAAATCAATTGCTTTGTGATCAGTTCAGTTGATTCAGATTCTATTCCTGTCTAGTTTACATGCTGCCACTGACAATATATCTATAGGCAGCCAGGTAATCGCTGCTAACAATTACCTTAAAGGCAACCAAACTCTTCAAACTTGAGTCATTAAGGCAGGGCATGTCTCAGGATTCTGTCTCAAGATACATGCTTTCTTTTTTGTTAATGACCTGCCCAACCCACCCAATGTGTCCAAAGCAAGGTATACATGTCTGCTGATGACACAGTTCCCTGCTGCAGTGGCCAGTGTGGAGAATTCACTTCAGGGAACACTGAGACAGTGAAATTCAGGCTAAATGAGAACCACCACATTCAACTACCCTCCCCCCCAAAAAAAAAAAACAGCCAGCTGATAGCCCAGTGGTAGTGCTACCACTCTCTAGGCCTATGACCCAGGTTCAGGAAAAGACTTGTATCATTCAGGGGCTGGCCAGGGGATGGAGGGAGGATTGAAGATCCCAAGGACAGCTTGCCTCCCTTGGGGGGGGACTCTATGTCCCACTGCTTGAGTGTGACCTCATAAAGGCCAGGTGAAGCCTTTGGTGGGGCTAAGGAAGAGTCACGAGACACCTGTCATGCATGTGTGCGAATTATTGCACACAGTACCCTCAGGGAGAAAACCAGTAGCTGGTGGGAAAAGCCTGGCTTGCCATTGCTCCGACACCCCTGCAGACCCCCACATGACCGATGACATGGCAGGCCTCCCACCACTATCGCACTACTGGGCAAGCAGTGGATAATCAGTAAGTCCATAGGAAGGTCAGTGGTTGGGCTGGGGGGGCATCCGGTGAGAGAGGGAATGAGAAAAAGCTTGATTAAAAAGGGGGTCTTTTATACCCCCCACAAACCCAAAACTGGATACTGTCCTCTCCATCCATACTGAGGACAATCTTGCTCTTGAGTAGATCTTGTACTTCAAAAGCCTGGAGCCTTAGCTGGACCCCCAGGTCAGGTACCAGAAGCAGGCAGATCAAAACACTGCTTTAGCAGGTCCTAGGTTTGGAGACCTCTGCAGTGCTAGGAATTACCTCAATTTTCTTATGAGAATGCAAGAAACAAGGCAATTTATACTCCCTCTGCTAAACTATGGAGAGGCGTACCACATAACTCATAAAGTCATATTGTACAGCAGGGTATAGCTAGTTTGAAGTTCCAGTTGGAGAGGCAAGATCAGGAAAAGGTTTTGTTTTAGGGTAGCTACTAAATATAATAGGCTGAAAGTCAGCCTCAGCCACCAGAAGCTTTGGAGTTTTAGATACATTCTGGTGCATTTGTGAGATCATTTGGTATACTGGTCAAAACAGAGGCTAATGTAGCCCAAGTTCTGCTTCATTCTTGGGGGGGGGGGTACTCTGTCCAGTACTGCAGTGTATGGGCCCTCCTTGTCATCTGAACTTGTGACCACATCTGGTGGCGTGCTGCTTTATACTGTAGGTATGGCATGTGGGGCACAAGTGAGAGGGGAGACAGGCTGCCCAGGGTCCCATGCAACTGGTGGGAATGCTTCCATCAGGGCATAGGAAATGCCAGTCCCTGCAACTTCCTGAGTTGCTTGAGCTGTTGTCTGCCTGATAGCCTTGGATATTGTATCCCCTGTGGGCCTAACTACACATGATAAGGTAGTCAAAAAAACGAGTCATGGTGGGGGCTATCCCATTCAATGCTCATGCTGTGGTGTTACCCAACATGTTGAATATTTTTTGTATACCCCCCACAATTATACACAGAGTTGGTTCTGTTACCATTCTGTTTTGCATCCTCATGCTTCATATTGGTCAATGGAACAGCCAGCCGTGGATATCAAAATAGTCAGCTCGGGGGGGGGGCATTGCTTCTGGTGTATCAGCATCACGTTGAGTTGCTTTGAACATGGGAGGAGTAGCGTGTCTGCCTTTTTGGTCCTTGGGTCACACTTGTGGGTCATATTGGTAGAGAGTGGTCTACAGGCTGAAAGTGTGCCATTTGTGGTAGGGTCTCAGACCCACCAAAAAAATTTCAAATGATTTGAGGAGGTGTGACAGGATCTCAAGGCAGTACCCTCATTCCATGTTTGTTCCATCTTAACAAGATTTTAACAGGGCAGTATGCTGCAGAATGGAGTAATGACTGTTTTTTTGTTTACTTTAAAAAAAACAATTTCCCTCCTTCACATGACCCTTCCTTTGTCCCTCAGAGTCCTACTATAGCTTGATGTGTTGCACCTGATTTTTATATTTTTAATGAACAAAACAACTTCTGGATGAAAATGCAAATTATGCAATAAATAAGTTAAAGTGACTTCAATTGCAGAAGCCCATTCAGGTTTCTATAAATGTGGCATCTGTAGACACAGCAGTTTTTTCTGCACATTTTAATCCTGTCTACGGGTGGTGTGTAGGGGTTGTGGGATAATAGATGAACTCCAGGTTCAATACACAATCTCTGTGTGATGTTTATTTAAAACACAGGGGATAACCTTAAGCAACGGCAAATCCCTTCTTCAATACATCAGTTTGCAGCAACAGGTTATGCATGTCCTTCCTCTGTACTCAGTCAGCACCTACTGACCCACTGATCTACTGCTCTATCTCTTTAGTAAAATTATTTCATTCCCTATGTTGGTCTTGTGTGTTTGGGTGATGGGGAGCTCAAAAAAAGAAAAACCCCAAGATAAGCTAAAGACAGAGAACCTCAGTCCAGAAGCATTGAAGGAAGGGTTACCCCAACGTGCATTGGTAATAAAGCCAAGTTTCAAAGAAACACATCACACATACCCCACAATGCAAAGCATCATGGGATGTATATGCAAATCACCATGAAATTTTAGGCTGGTTCAGCTTAAAGTGGGAATGCATGGTGCCAAAGGGCCTCTCAAACAATCTGTAATTTACATGCATTTAAATAACACAACAGGGGTTCTCTGATCTCTCTACCCCGGTAACTTAATTTTTAGAATACAGTCCCCTAGCAACTTTTTACCTTTATCAAAAACACCTAGTGCCTTGAGATTTTCAACATTTACAGGTTTCATAAACATAAAGTATATACGTCAAGGTATTTTATGACATAGTGCTATTGCACACTAAATCCAATGAGGAACACAGCCTGTTGTTTTACACCAGCTCGGAGGTCATCACAATAACCTCCCTGTACGAGGACCCGAGAGAGAAAAGGAAAATTAAAGAGGACACTATAGCACGGTCAAGAAAGGGGAGGGCGTGCCCATATGTGGCCAACCATATGGACTAGAGATTGTAAAGGATAGATTAGTCTAAGAAATAGAAGAACTGTTGCAACAAATTTAAGAAAAGGTCAGTCCTCAAGATTGGCAGGATCTCCCTGTCACAGGTGGGGTGTTTGTTTATTTATTTTGAAAAGTTTCACCAGGAAAGACATACTGAGCTACAATAGTTCATTTCAGATGCATCCTGGGGGAAAAGGGAAGGGGATACAATATGAATACAGAATCAAATAAAAATATATAGAGCAAGTATGTGAATAGCACTTAAAGCAAATAACATTGTTAGTACTCATAAACATACATAAAACATTTCAACACAGATATATTTTCTTTGTAACAGATTGGAGGAAGAAAGTGAGGACTTAGTCATGATAGAGGGATGAGGGAGAAGATTGGATAGCAGATTTGCCTGCGCCCTTCCAGGATATAAACCCCGCAAAAGGATAGGCAGGGTGTTGTCAGATTCAATTTCAGATACTCATGTATCTGACGTACAAGATACACCATTCTCTGAGGAACTCACCGCTGACTTCCCTTGAGGGGCTACAGTGCCCGCTAAAGCAATGTAAGGGAAAACTCCTCTTGCATCATTTCTTCTTAGGTGAAAAAGAGGCAATATGAAGGTACTGTAGGCTTACGTACAGTTCTGTACCCCCCCTGGATGTGGGCCCTTATCAAATTACAGACAAGTGCAAATTCATGGCAAGGCACAGGATGTAACTGGCCATTTAAGCATCATGGAAGCCATTTGCACATATCTGTCAAAACTAGGCTCCATGCTTGCTAGTATTAATACTTCCAACATAACCAACAAACTCTGGTCAGAGTCGCAAAAGCTGCTAATGCGTTAATGTGATAAGAGATATAGAATTCATGTGTGACTTAGTTGTGCTTGTAGTATTGTGATGTGAAAGTCCCACATTTACACCACAATAGCAGAGAAATAAAAAGAAACATATAGCCATCAAGGTAATGCAGTAAAAGGTGTTGGTTATGGACATACGGACCCCCTTGAAAATACACACAACATACACAGACACATGCACACACACACACACACACACACACACACACACACACACACAGCAGTAACTGTTGCAACAGCTATGCACACACAAAGAGAGTGAGTGTGATTAGCAGGATAGTGCATCTGAGCTGCAATATCTCATTTTCAGTGAGGTACT
This sequence comes from Neoceratodus forsteri, assembly GCA_016271365.2. NCBI lineage: Eukaryota > Metazoa > Chordata > Ceratodontiformes > Ceratodontidae > Neoceratodus > Neoceratodus forsteri. The sequence continues at coordinate 1,340,423,094 of CM057449.1, read as the reverse complement.
GCTTTTACATATTTTTACAATGTGTTTAGTAGAGGTAGCACTGCTAAAATGCAATATTTCATTTTTATGGGGTAATGTTTTTTTTTCCATTTCTACAATGTAGTTTCCCAGGATAGATTAGCTAACATGCTGTATCTCATTATGGTACCCACTGCTGCTATGTGTTTACACAATAGTGACCAGCTGAGATGCAATATCTTGTTGTCAGAGGGACCCCGCTTTTTGCAACTGCGGGTAATTATTTACATGATTTGTAATTTCAGTAGAAGATGGGGATTTTTGATGTCAGCATGAGAATGCAGAGCTGTTGAGGTGCTAACATCATAGAGAGCATCCTAATGTTGTTTACAATTTATTTACCTAAGAGAGCTCAAATGAGTTGTGAAATTTCATTTTCAGTGGAATTCTGCTCCTACCTGCAGAGTGAAGTACAATAGCCCCTGACACATAACTCTGGAGCACAGTCAGAAAGGCAGGATTTGTCAATTGTTGGTCAGTTGACTGCATTTAGAACAGTGCTGGGTGTCATACTGTCCTAAGGTCTTACTAATCTCAAGATGTGGTGTGGGGAGGAGAGGATAATCACTGTTGATTGCTGTTACATCTCACATCAAAGGCTGCCTGAGGGCTTGCATTAGATGTTTGTGTGTGTTTGTGTTTTGGATTTTTTTTTGTTATAAAAATGGAGGCCACCCCCCCCCAACGCACACACACACGCACAATAGTAAAAGGTGTGCTCAGAGGTCGCTTACTTTGTGTGTGAGGGGGCAGCCGGAGATATCTCAGCTGGGAGTGACAGTTTAGTTTATGACTAGTGGTGGGCGAAGTGGGCTCAATTTGCTCCATGAAGTGATTCGTGGAGTGAGGAAGTATTTTTTCACAGAGAGGGTGGTGGACGCATGGAACAGCCTTCCTGAGGAGGTTGTGGGGTCTAAAACTGTGGGAGAATTCAAGAATGCATGGGACAGACATAAGGCAATTTTTGTGGGGGGTAGGAAGAAATAGGCTATTGGTTAAATAGGATCTGCAGCTTATCCTCTAGGTAGGGAAATGGGCAAACTAGGTGGGCCAAGCGGTCCTTATCTGCTGTCAAAGTCTATGTTTCTATGTAAGGAGAATTCACAGAGTAATTTGCGTTATGATGGGTAACACGAAGTCCATTGAAAACAATGACTTTGCATTACTCCGCCTTCCCAGACCACTACTCCATCAATCTTAAAGGTGAAGTGCATTGAAAACAATGTACTTCTCCTCACTTCATCTTGTTTTTAAGCTCCAAAGGCGAACTTTGCAGTGATCCTTGGGATTTCGGGTTACATGGGCTCTATATTGTTCTGCACAGCCTCAGTTCAGAGTAGTGTGTGAAGGAAGCTGTAGGAGACAGTCTGCTCTGAGAGCTCAGTGTGATTCAAACCTTTTAAAAGCTGTTAAAAAAGCCTTTTTGAGTAATTTTTTTTGCACAAACTTTAGTTCACCGATTGTAGGAAACCCTCCTGTGCTCATATCGTCGAGTGTTTATTGTTTGTGTGTGGATTTTGAATGTTAATGTATAATATTGAGTCTGTGTCGTAAGAGACAGTGAAAGTGTGCTTTGGGGGAAGGGCATATCTGTGGTGAAGGTAGATTTAAGTTGGAGAAATAGGGAGTTCTTTGTTTTTTTTGGTTATATTTTTCTTATATAACTGACTGTGTCAATATACACAGTAATAGTGTCAGTAATTGTTGAAATTTCTTTGCTGATTGTGTGTTGTGTGGATCTGGTGCAGCAGTTCATAATTTCAGGTTGTTTAAAATACATGGTATATTACTGAAGTTTTCAATTTGCTACGCATTACTCATTGTAGACAAATTGTGTGTGTGTGTGTGTGTGTGCGCGGTGCTGCGTGACATCAAATAATACACCTTTTATTGCGCCACAGTGTAATTGCAGGTGCAGCAGTGTGAACCTGCTATCCACTGCAGCTACATGATTTTGTACTTCCAGTGTGGTATCTTTTCTTTATTTTGCTGCTTGCACTGCCATAAAAATCTGCAGTCAGTGCCCCACTCCCCACTCTCCCCACCGGCAAAAGGGATTATTTTCCAGATTGGATTGTTTGTGACTTCAGCACCACTGGTTAGTTAGGGTGTTGTTGAACTTGTGACTTTGCATCGGTATCCGTTGTTGAAGCCACAGTTGTTTTTTTTTGGCTTCACATCCAGCATCCCTCCACCCAGAGTAAACGTTCCAAAATCTAAATTTGTTTAGAATATTGTTGTTGATTCCCCAAAAGGCCTACAAAGAGACGTGCAAGCAAAGCTGTTTCTCGCCATGGCACTGCTGCCAGTGGTAAGATTGTCTGTGGGTGTGGTAGTACGCAGACACAGAAGTGCATTGCTGATGTGAGAAAAGGTATTTCTCCTGCAATGTTTTTACAGCCCAATCAGTAGCTTCATTCATAGTTGGAGGAGATAATGATGTCCCAGCCAGTGGTGTTAGTGCAGTTGCTGGTGGTGGTATGAGTATTGCTGCCTCAAGTTCCAGTTCTCTGACCAGTTTACTGTGTTCAAAAATATAATGGAGTGTGAAGCAGTGCGAGTGAGTGGCAGTGTAGATGATGTCATACTTCCCAATAACATCCCAGTAACTGAACATGAGGATTCTGATCATCATGTCAACAATAGCATACAATGTGACATTTCTTCCACTGGGGTTCAGGTCACGCATTTGCCATGCAGTGATTCATAGTGTGGTGAAAAAATATCAGGTGATGGTGGTGTTGATGATGATGAATCTGATGATGATGATGTTGCTGTGGTTGCAACATGCAGTCCACATGCCATCATCCAAGCAGAAGATGTGGATGTGGGTGATGTTGATGAATATGATGTAAGTGACCCCAGTTAGAAACCGGAGAAGAAGAAATTCAAGGTGGCTGTGTCTGGGTCTGTTTGCATTAATCTCTCCCCCTCCCCCTCCCTTGTAAAAAGTTGTGATTTACCAGTTTCAGTTGATGGCGATGATGATGATGATGACCCAGTAATAATGATAGGTAGTCATGGTGGTCAGTTGCAGTCCAAGTGTGTCCTGCCCAAAAAATCACATAGCTCACCCCACCCCCCAATTAATGGCTCAAAAAAACGAAGTCCAATAAGCAGCATCAGAGACATGTTAAAACTAGAGCATCACAATCCCTTGTTTGGGATTTTTTTGTGCAAGATGCAAATGATGAGTCAGTTGTAATCTGCCAGGTTTGACATGTGCGTGTGAGTCGAGGTAAAAAGAGGAGCCATCTGGGCACAGGAGGACAGCATACGCATTTTAAGAACAGGCACATGGCACTGTGGACCCAGCACAAGATGGCAGCTAATACCACAGGGGGGAGTTCACCCTCGTCTTCAACCATAATGAGCATGTTATCCCCTTTAATGACTGTTAAATCAAGTAGGAAATTAAATGTGTGCAGTAGTGATGAAATAAGAGCAAAGGATTACTAGAGGCATGATGAGGTGGAGGAACACAATGATTTTGAAATGTTGTCCAGTGCTGGTGAGAGTAGCAGTTTTGGTGGTGGTAGGGGTGGTGGTGAATGCAGTATGTCTAGTGCAAGTGGTACATCAACCCCGGTTGGTAAATCTGGCAAGATAACAGCATTTGTGGGTTTGTCATCATCACCTGTGCAACCATCTTCATCAAACTTCCACACTCCACCCCCTGCCATTCACAGAGAAGAACCATTTGTCATCACACCCCATGTAAAATGTTTAAGTCAGCCCACATTACAGATTGTTTCTGTGCATACGCTGAAGTACCCACCCAATCATACAGTGTCACGTGAACTTAATGCTGCTGTAGCTGAAATGTTGGCAACTGATCTTTTGCCCTTCTCCTTTGTGGAAAATTCTGGGTTCTGGCAATTTGTTGCACATGCCTGTCCAAAATGGTAAGTTCCATCCAGGACATACTTTTCGACCCATGTTGTCCCCGGGTTGTACCGTACTGTGTCCGACTCTGTAAGACATGCCCTTCAACATTCCTCCTCTCCATTCATCCATTTAAGTATGGATATATGGACAAGTGGCAAAACAGAGTGGAGTTCATATTTGTGTATAACTGCACATTGGGTGCAGGTGCCGGGTGTTGTTTGTGCTGTTGGTGGTGTGAATAATCAGTGCAGTAAGGTGGAATGTCGTGGTAGCAATCTTCCAGGAATCTGACAGTCTGCAAAGATTGCTATGCACAATGTGACCTGTTCACACACTGGTGAAAACATGTTGGACTTGGTACTGATGAAAACTGACAAATGGCTGAACTCCCTGTTCCTGAGAGCTGGGTTCATAGCAAGAGACAATGGGTCAAATGTGGTGAAATGCATCACAAATGGTGGCTTTGTTCGTGTTCCCTGCATGGCCCACTGTTTAAATCTTGTGGTGCAGGAGTTTCTGCAGCACCCTGATGTAAAGGAAATGCTGACAGTTGCACGCCATATACGTTCTCACTTTTCACTATCTGCAAAGGCCCGTGACCAACTTCGGCAGTTGCAGATCTGAAACAACCTCCCTCAGCACCGCTTGAAGCATAATTGCTATTTTTCTTTTAAACTTAGATTGTGGGCTTTTAGTGACACTGTACTTTCTTTGTTGTCTTTACTTAGAATAGTTGTTGGGCTGTTGAAAATTTAAAACGTAGTGGTGGTGAAATTCTGTGCTGTCTTTAATTGCTGCAAATTTTATCTTGGCTTGTCTGACTGCCCTGTAGTTGGGTGAAGGGTGTTAATTGTCTGGCCTCTGACCTCAGCTATGTGATAACTGGAGGTGGGGCTTAGTCAGAGTTGAGGTAGCAAGTAGAGTTTTATTTTCTCAGAAGAAGCCAGAAGGGGAAGGAAGGAAACATATTCAATTCAGTGCTTTAGAGTAACTGATAATTGCTATTTTTCTTTTAAACTTAGATTGTGGGCTTTTAGTGACACTGTACTTTCTTTGTTGCTTTACTTAGAATAGTTGTTGGGCTGTTGAAAATTTAAGCGTAGTGGTGGTGAAATTCTGTGCTGTCTTTAATTGCTGCAAATTTTGCCCCTCCTTCCCCAACTCTTAATTATATGCCCTGTTAAATCTGATTGACAGGAGCTAAACACAGGATATAGTAAGGGTGTAGTAGGAAGGGCATAGGGGAAGAAGCCCACCCTCAGCACAAGTGTTTTGACTCATTTATTTATTTATTGATTTCTTTTTTTTAAAGAAAATTATCTGAGGATCAGTGGCAGGATTTTTAGGACAGTAAATTAATAAAAGGGAACTAGAGAGCTTCAGTAGCAGACAAGTAGTGGAATAGCAGTATAATTGCAGTATAATGTGGGGAGTGGTGCAATGCAGTGGCTGTGGGGCATCCATATTCAGGCAGACCTTCTGGACACTGAGGTGCTGCCCTATCTGCATGCATCTCTCTGGACTGTGGGATGAGGTAGCCAGACTCAGAGCTGAAGTAAACTGGGTCAGGAGTACCATCACCCCTATCCAGAGACCACCCAGTCCAATGCAGCTGCCTCAAAGGATGCCGAGAACGAGAAGCACTTGGATGACAGTGGGCTCAGGGAGGGTTAGAGTGGTCAGACAGAGGCACATCCCAGATCCTATTCCACTCAAGAACTCATATGCCACACTGGCAAATGAGGACAACCAAATAGAGGTACCCAGAGAAGTGGAAGGGAAGGATGTGGAGGTTAGCCAAGGAGGTCACCTCAGCGGGGAAAGCAGTGGACCCCAGAGGAGGAGGAAGTGAATCCTGGTGGGGGACTCCATCATAAGAGGGATCCAGCTAGGAACACAGGAGGGGAGGACAGGAGGTGAGGTGCTCACCAGGTGCCACCGGCATGGCGGGATGGAAGGAAGATCCTGGGGATCACTAGGAAGGCAAGACAGGAGGGTGAGCTCGATGTCATTATCCACCTAGGTACTAATGACCTGGCAAATGGGGAGCCAAAGGAAGTTCAGGAAGAGTTTAGGAAATTGGGGAGGGGTCTCAAGCAAGTAGCTACTTCTGTCACTTTCTCAGAAGTACTATCTGCGAGAGGCAAGGGAGCGCATAGGAGTGCATGCACTAGGAACTTTAACTCATGGTTGAAGAACTGGTGCTGTGAGGAAGGGTTTGGATTCATTGGTGACTGGGGACCCACCTGGAGGATGGAGGTTTGTTCAAGCCTGACGGCCTGCATCCATCCTGGAGGGGAATCCAAGCACTCAATGATAAGTTTAAATGCTACATTGACAAGCATTTAAACTAGCAAAGGGGGGTGGCAGGCCAGCAAGGAGGGTACCTACTTGCTCACCCCCCACAGCTAGCAGTGGAACCAGAGGAGTGGCTATCTCTGCAAAGCAGTGTGCAAAAGATGGAGATTAGTGCCCAAGAGGTGGATAGGCAGAAAAGGGGCAAAATTCAGCAGAAAGGCAGACAGCAAGGAGAACCAGAGATAAAGGACAACCAAGGAAGGGGCTGGAGCAGAACAGTGAAACAGTCTAGGGAGGTCAGATCATGGAAAGCCATGTGTGCAAATGCCAGGAGCCTTAGCAACAAGATGGAAGATCTGGAGGCTGTCATGATGCAGTCAGACCTGGACATTGTGGCCATCACTGAAACCTGGTGTAATGATAACCATGACTGGGAGATGGCCATACCTGGCCTAACATATTCAGAAGAGACAGAGCAGGCAGGAAGGAGGAGGAGTGGCACTGTATGTGAAAAATGACATAAGGGCCACAGAGATCCAGGAGGAACAAAATGGGGAGAGATACTGTGGGTTAAGCTGGAAAGGAAAATGGGGACAGCCATCCTTCGGTGTGGTCTATAGACCACCAGCCCAGGAGGAAGAAACAGATAGGGAGCTGATGCTAGCCATCCAAAGGATGGCAGACAAGGAGTGGTAGTACTGGTTGGAGACTTCAATATTCCAGACGTGGACCGGAGCATCCCAGCAGCAGCATCAACTAGAGCAGATTTATCCTGGACTCCCTTCAGGGTGCCTTCCTCAACAACTGTCATGGAACCAACTCGGCAGAAGGCAATACTGGACCTTGTGCTCACAAACAGGGACAGTGTGATGGGGTAACAGTGGGGAGCACCTGGGGAACAGTGACCACCAGTCATTGTGGTTTGAAATCACAGAAAGAGCAGAACCAAACCACACAAAAATATGATCCTGGATTTTAGGGGCAGACTTTTGGAAAATGGGGAGATACTTGAAAGAGGCATTAAGGGAATGGGACAGGAATCAGGGGTTGAGGAACAGTGGGCAGTATTTAAAATGGGGATTACAAGAACAACAGAATTATGCATTAAGCAGGTTAGCAAAGGAAAAGGAAGAGGAGACCATTATGGTTTTCAAAAGGGTAGCACAGAAAGTGAAAGCCAAAAGATTGCATTCAGGCAATACAAAAGACACAGGCAGAAGGGATAGGGAGAAGTACCAGGAGAAGCAAAGGAGGTAGGGAGGTCAGTAAGGGAAGCCAAAGCTCAGACAGAAGAACACATTGCGAAATCAGTGGGTAGAGGGGACAAAACCTTTTACAGGTACATAAGTGAAAAAAGGAAGACAAAGGGAGGAATAGTGAGACTGAAGGGGGAGGATGGGGGCCACGTGGAGGATGACAACAGTAAAGCTGACATATTGAACAGGTATTTCTGCTCAGTCTTTACTGAGGAAGAGGAGGGTAATGGGTCTGAAGGGAGTACAAGGGGTGAGAATGGTGCAGAAATGGACACAAGTCCCTTCGAGAAAGGGTCCTGAAGAGAACTGGAAGTAATAAGAGTTGATAAAGCAATGGGGCCAGATGGGTGCACCCAGGGTCCTTAAGAACTAAGAGAGGTGGTGGCTGAACCTCTGGCTATCCTGTTTAGCCGATCACTGGAAACAGGAGGTACCCAAAGACTGGAGGACAGCAGATGTAGTCCCTTATACAAAAGTGGGAACAAAGAGGAAGCAGGGAACTACAGACCAGTCAGCCTCACCTCGGTAGTGGGGAAGATCATGGAAGCACTACTGAAGGAAAGATTGGTGGAACATCTGGTTGTCAATGGACTACAGGACCCAAGGCAGCATGGTTTCACCAGGGAGGTCATGTCAGACCAACCTCGTTGAATTTTTGACTGGGTGACTGGGAGGTGGATCAGGAGGGCATGGACATGGCCTATCTGGACTTCAACAAGGCCTTTGACACTGTGCCACATAGAAGACTATTACACAAACTGGGGAATATGGGTGTGGGCAGGACAGTAGTGTGATGGGTAGGTAACTGGCTGGGTGGCAGGACACAGAGGGTGGTGGTAAATGGCTGTCATTCCACAGAGGAAGAGTGACCAGTGGGGTACCACAGGGATCAGTGCTGGGACCGGTCCTATTCAACATCTTCATCAGTGACATTGCACAGGACCTAGAAGGCAGAATTTCACTGTTCGCTGATGACACAAAGCTCTGTAACACAGTAGACACACCAGGGTGTAGACAGAATGAGAATGGACCTGCAGAAACTTGAAGAATGGTCAGGGGTTTGGCAGTTGAAATTCAACGCAAAGAAGTGCAAGATAATGCATATGGGGCACAAAAAGCCTGGCACAATATATCAGTTGGGGGTGAGGATATAACATGCACCTAGCAGGAAAGGGATCTTGGGGTTATCATCTCTGATGACCTCAAGGTAGGGAAACAGTATGACAAGGCAGCAGGTAAAGCAAATAGGATGCTGAGATGTATAGGTAGGGGCATCACCAGCAGGAAAAGGGAGGTCATAATTCCACTATACAAGACACTAGTGAGGCTCCACCTGGAGTACAGTTTACAGTTCTGGAGACCATACCTACGTAAGGACATAGACAGGGTAGAGAAGGTTCAGAGGAGGGCAACAAAGATGGTGCATGGATTGCATCACAAGTCCTATGAAGACAGGTTGAAGTAACTGAACATGTACTCCCTGGAGGAGAGGAGGGAGAGAGAGATATGATAGAGACATACAAGTATCTCACAGGGAGGAACAGGGTGCAGGAATACACTATTTTTAAGTGAAAAAGATGTTCCAGGACTAGAGGGCATGGGATGAAGTTGGAGGGAGGACGATTCAGAGGAAACATGAGGAAGAATTTCTTCACAGAACGGATGGTGGACAAATGGAACACCCTGCCAGAGGAAGTGGTGGGGGCTGAAACAATCACGGGATTTAAGAATGCATGGGATAGACATAAAGGAATTCTGGAGGTCAGGGCTAAGGGGCAAGAGACTTCTAGGAAAACATAAACTGAACTTACAAGCTCAAATGGGCAGACTGGGTGGGCCATAGGCCCTTATCTGATGACACTGTCCATGTATCTATGTATCTATACAAGTTGTCACCCAATGGAACTCCATTTTATACACGGCAGAGAGGTTGTATGAACAATACAAAGCCATCTCAGAATATCTTCTCATGCACACTAGCCATGACAGTTCTGGGGCCTCCATGTCTATGATGACTGAACAGTGGCGCCTCATGGACTCTGTAATAACAATTTTGTGGCCTTTTGAACATGCCACACAGGCAGTGAGTGGTGAGTCTGCCTCCATTAGCCAATCAATTCCACTGCTGCGGGTGCTGAGGCAGACATTGGTGAATGTACAGCATAGCCTTGATGTTGCCGGAGACAGCACTAGCAGTATGTTGCTGAAACACATGCTTACAGTATTGGACCAGAATCATCACATCTTGAGCATTCAGCGTAGTGACAACTTTGCAATAGCAACAATGCTGTACCCATGGCACGGGGTCATAATGTTGCACAACATTATGCTGCATGGCAATATTGCACTGCCAATACAGTGCAATTCTTGCCATGCAGCATATCTTCTTTTTTTTCTGTGGGGGACTCTGCCCCCATACCCCTGTTACTGGGGGCTGCACCCCTAGAACCACCCCAACTATAGATCCTCAACTCCAGGTGGGGGGGTCAGGTCGGGGAGCGCACAAAGACTGAAAACATAAAAGTTTCTGGGTCCGGGAATCAAACCCGGTCCCAGAAACACTGCCTGGGTTCCCTGCTGCTGAGGCTCAGTCCATTGAGCCACAGCAGCTGGTCAGCAAAACCCACTCCCAGAAGAGGTCTTATCCTCTGCCTTGGAGAGTGTGACTGGTGCAATACCGTGTGCAGCAGTATACGTGGTATTGCACCATTCGCTCACTAGTGCAGCGCTGTACTGGGTAAGCCATAATGTCGTACGCTATTAAGCGTGCAAGATTATGACCCGGTACCGGGACCCACAATACAAATGTGGAATTGCCTCAGTACTGGAGGGAGGGCCTGAACAGCTAAAAAATGTCAATGGGCAACTGGTGCACTTGGTTCATGGTGCACAGAAGTCATGTGCCAAGGTCAGCAAACCTCAGCAGCATAATCAGGCTGAAGGAGAACCTGGTGGAGTATCAGGCATATTCTGTAAGGGGAAGGGGACTGCAGTTCCAGAAGGTCTGTCATCCAAAGTGGTTGGTGTCAACCCACTTTGGGAGGCTTTGTCCCCAGTGGGGATTTGTGACATAAATGATTCCGGAGAACAGGATGATGCATCGAGCACTGGACTTAGTGCAGCACAATTAATGGTTGAGTCATATTTGTCTGAAAGCAGGCACCTGTCAATAACTGATGATCCTCTTTTATACTGGAGCATGTTTCGACTAAAGAGTAAACAGGAAGTTGATGAGTCACTATGGGTCACCCTGGAGAAAGGAAATGGCACCACAATCTGCATCGGACATGTGTACAGACCCCCATCTCAGGGGGAAGAAATGGACAAGGAAATTATAGAAGGCATCCTTAAAATGGCAGAAAAAGAGGAGATATTGTTGATGGGGGACCTGAATATGCCAGATGTTAACTGGAGTACTAATGCTGCAGGCACATCCAAGAACAGGGTCATTCTTGATGCCCTACAGGGGGCATGCCTCAGACAGCTAGTGTTGGAACCCACTTGGGAGGCAGCAGTCTTAGACCTGGTACTCTCAAATGGGGAAGGAAAAAGGATTTCAGATTTAGAAGTGTTTAGCCATCTGGGGAACAAGTGACCACCAAACAGTGTGGTTCACAATAAACACAGCCATAGAGTCAAGCCATACAAAAACAAGAGTATTAGACTTTAGGAAGGCTGACTTTGGGAAAATGAGAGAGTGCCTCAGAAAAGCACTAGCAAACGGGCAAGAAGGAAGGGTGAAGGAACAATGGGGAATAATCAAAACAGCCATCGCAGAGGCAACAACCCTTTGTGTGAAGCACATCAACAAAACAAAATGAAGGAAAAAAACACTATGGTTCTCAAAAGAGGTGGCAGGGATGGTTAAGGAGAAAAGGATAGCATTCGGGAAATATAAGGAAACACAGAAGGAGCAGGATAGAGAACTTTATCAGTTAAAGCAGAAAGAGGCAGGGAAGGCAGTCAGAATAGGAAAGGCACAAACTGAGGGAAAGATAGCCAATTCTGTTAAGAAGGGGGATAAAACCTTTCATAGGCACATTAGGGAGCAAAGAAAGACCAAGGGAGGGATATAGAGACTTAATAAAGGGGAGGGAATGTAGGCAGAGGGTGACAGTGAAAAAGCAGGGATACTGAATGAATATTTCTGCTCAGTATTCACAATGGAAGAGGAGGGTGAGGTACCTAAACCAAACAAGGGCCAAACTCTGAATAGGGGGGTCGATACCAGTCCATTCACAGAAGAAACGGTTTTGAAAGAACTCTTGAAACTGAGGGTGGACAAAGCAATGGGGCCTGATGGGATTCACCCAAGAATTCTAAAAGAACTAAGGGTAGAACTAGTAACACCACTGACTACTCTCTTTAACAAATCATAGGAGGATGGGGTGGTACCTGAGGACTGGAGGAGGGCAAATGTGATTCCACTTCACAAAAGTGGGAGCAGGGCAGAGGCAGGAAGCTACTGACCAGTTAGTTTGACTTCCGTGGTAAGAAAAATGATGGAATCACTTCTGAAGCAAAGAATTGTTGAGTACCTAGAGGCCAGTGAGGCACAGGACCCAATGCAGCATGGTTTCACAGCAGGAAGGTCATGTCAGACTAACCTAATAGATTTCTTTGACTGGGTGTCCAAAGTAGTAGACCAGGGAGGGGCTGTGGATATGGCCTACCTAGATTTTAGCAAGGCATTTGACACAGTCTCACACAAAAGATTAATATACAAGTTAGCCAGCCTTGGAGTGGGTCCCAAGGTGGTAGTCTGGATAAAAAACTGGCTGGACAACAGGATGCAAAGGGTAATAGTAAACAGAGTTCACAGTGAAGAAAGGAGGGTAACTAGCGGGGTACCGCAGGGTTCAGTACTGGGACCGGTCCTCTTTATTGTCTTTATAAGTGACATTGGAGAGCACCTGGAAAGAAAGGTATGTCTCTTTGCAGATAACACAAAGATCTGCAACAGGGTTGATACACAAGGAGGGGTGGAAAGAATGAAAAGGGACTTGGCAAGGTTGGAGGAATGGTCAAATATGTGGCAGCTCAGATTCAATGCAAAGAAGTGCAAGGTAATGCATCTGGGAAACAAAAACCCAGGGGAAGAGTACACAATGGGGGGTGAGTTAATAACAACTACAAAAATCGAAAGAGACCTATGAGTAATTATATCTGATGACCTAAAGGTGGGCAAGCAATGTGAGAAGGCAGTAAGGAAGTCTGGGGGGATACTGGGATGCATAGGGAGAGGCATCAACAGTAGAAAACAGGAAATTGTTATCCCTCTGTACAAACAGTTAGTGAGACCACATCTGGAGTACTGCATGCAATTCTGGAGACCCCATCTCCACAAAGACATAGACAGAGTGGAGGCTGTTCAGAGGAGGGCAACCAAAATGGTGCAGGGTCTGCACCAGAAGACATACGAGGAGAGACTAAAGTAGCTTAATATGTGTACCTTTGAGGAAAAGGGGGGACATAATAGAAACTTTCAAGTATCTCAAGGGAATTAACAAAGTACAAGAGGGTAGTATCTTTCAGAAGAAGAGATGTGCAAGAACAAGGGGGCACAATTTGAAGATAGAGGGGGGACGTCTCAGAGGTAATGTTAGAAAGTATTTTTTCACAGAGAGGGTTATGGATGCATGGAACAGCCTTCCTAAGGAGGTTGTGGAGTCAGGAACAGTGGGAGAATTCAAGAATGCATGGGACAGGCATAAGGCAATTCTAGTGGGGGATAGGAGGAAGTAAGCTGTTGATTAACTTGAATCTGCAGCTTATCCATCAGGTAGGAAAATGGGCAGACTTGGTGGGCCAAGTGGTCCTTATCTGCTGTCAGATTCTATGTTTCTATGTAACGTGCCCACATTTCACCACAAACTGACCATTATAATATAAAGAAACATTTGGAAAGCTGCCAGCCATTCATTATAATGGAGTGCGCCCCCGCACTCTCCGTGGCATCACATCATAACGTTGCTGAGCACGGGGGCAGAACTTGGGCGGCTCTTCAGAACGGTAAGTCCTCCGGGACCCAGTTTATTGAAATTACAAGTGTTTTTGACAGAAAAGTATTGCACTATGTAAGGACATGTGGAGTAAGAAAGAGTCACCTGGAGGTAAGGCACCCATATATCAGGTGAAATACTGTAACTTGGTGAATCTCTTTAATGTCTGTTTCAAAAAAGAAATATTTCTGGAGCCTCTGTAATGTTTACTTTGTGTTGGGACTCGTGATTTGAAGTGTTTTCACAAAAAGCATGACTGAGCAGTGCAAGTATGTTGTGCTAAACTGCATGCTGCATGTGTGCCATCAGTGTTCTTTCCTGTGTGTGCAGACATTGTCCAGTTTCATGCAAACATATATATGGTGTGACTTGTTGCAGTATCTCAAGAATAAAGATAAGAAAGAATATATGACATATATTTTATTTGTACCATCAGCATACATGTGATATGTCCAACTTGCTTAAGAGGGAGATTTGGGTCAAATTAGGAGGGAGACTCGCCTGCCAACTGCTTAAGAGGGAGATTTGGGTCAAATTAGGAGGGAGATTGACCTGCTAGTAGGGAGATGCCATAACGTCATGAGTTTGTCCTTAAATGGCATCAAAAAAATCAGAAAAAAGTTATTACAAAAATGTAATGTATTTTATTTTGTCAAGAATAAGCACTAAAAAGAATAAACAACTAGTTATATAAAGTTATCAGATACATTGTTCATCACTGATTTAATTTTTATGTATCTTTATCTGCCCAAAAACCATGGATATTTTGGACAGAATTTTAGTTAAGCAGGAGATTTTGTTTCCCAGGAGGGAGGGAGGGAGTTCAGTCAAAAAAAACAGGAGTCTCCTGCATAAAGAGGGAGATATCACATGTATGCATCAGCACCAGCGGAGTAAGTGATATGATATTTTTTCAGAGGTATCGGGTCACTGTGCATCTCAGTCACTCACAGTGCACACATGATTTTGCAGAGAGCATAGCAAAAAGTATTGAAGCACATGGTGCGTCTCCACTGCACCTTTCCTTTACACACAATGGAGCCCCCACAGCATCCGCCATCCTTCAGGATCACTGACTTTTCTTTATTAAAATAAAGTATGATGTAGTGCGAGAAAAATGCTGTAACATACTTAAAAGACTTAACCGGAGGGTAAGCCTTGCAGGGGGAAGAAGCTCCTGTTGCTGACTGCTTCCCTTTAAACTAATACTGTGTGACCTTCCCTCTGTCTGTTATTAAACATAAACAAAACACAAAGCACTACAGCAGTGGGTGCAGAAAAAAAAGCTAATGGGGGAATCCTATGATGTTCCAGCAACAGATGGAGCATCGACACTATCTGTAGCTGGTGTTGCTTGATCTGCTTCACCTGCTGCTGGACAACACCCACCCTCTCGTAACATTCCTCCACCACAACCCACAAAAGTGCTATGTCTGCCTGCATTGCAGGCATTGTGGCGGGGTCCACTGGTGCGGGGGGGGACCAGATAGTGGTGATGGTGAGGGTGGTTCTGGTGGCAGTGGTGGGGGTTGTGGTGGAGCAGCTGCTTCTGTGGCCCTCCTCCTGCTGCAGTGATGCACAACAACAGCACCCTCTGCCACTGCCACAGAAGGGCCAACAGGTGGAAGCCTGGATCGTTCGGTGGTAGCCTGCCACTCCACCTTGTGGTGGTTCAGCATATGTGTGCACTGGCCCCCAGTCCCCAGATGTATCCCCCGGGGGCCACGGTGCACCTGCACACCACAAAGCAGACACACCACAATGCTGCTGTCCCCCCCAACACAGTTGAAAAACTGCTAAACTGTGGAGCTGCAGGGGGCACCAGGCACAGGAGGGGCAGATGTAGTGCCAGCAGCACTGTCACGCACTGGGGCTCCACCTGCTGCTGTGGAGGTTGTTCTACTGAAGCTACTGCAGCTGCTACTGGTGGTGGTGGTGGCTGTAGCAGACTTGGTGGATATGGCAGTGGCACTGATGGTGCTGCTGCTTCCAGAGGGGGGAGGCAGGACCAAACAGTCTGGAATGGTCCAACAACACTCGACTATGGCCACAGACTGTCCCTGGTCCATCGCACAAAACACTCCTTCCTTCTCCCATGCATCACGCGATGAGTGAATTCCCACACACTCACAGTCTCACACTCATACACACACACACACACACACACACACACACACACAAACAAAACTTATAAAACAAAGAAATCGGTCACCAAAAAGAACAGACAAAACAGTAAAAAAAAAAAAGAAAGAACTGGCTTTTAAAAAAGCTTTTGTGTTTTCTGAAATTTGCTCAAGAAAGAAACTAATAACAAACTTTCCTTTCCTACACAAAATGCTTCCTCCTTCTACCTCTGCAAAGGAGAACGTGAAAGTATCTGCTTGTATGACTCTTCCTTCCTGCTTGGCTAAAGCATGTGACTTACAGTACTGTAAGCCATGTGGTGTGTGGGGGTGGGGGCGCCTGCCTAAAGTTCCCATATTGTTGTCATTCCGCCTTACTTCGCTTGAAGGTGGAATAACAACACAAAGTCATAATAACAAGGCGAAGTGAGCACTTTTCAATGGTCACTTTGTGTAGAGTTATGATAACGCGAAGTGGCTACTTCGTGTTCACTTCGACTGCAGATTTTAAATTCACTGCATCTCTATTTATGACTCTCATTAAGCAGTCTGGGACATTAATTAAGTGTGAAGACATTAATTAAGTACCTGCTAAGAGCCAGCACAACAGTAAGTAGAAAGAACTGTGAAAAAGTTAGGTTGTGAATTCAAGCACTTAGGGCATGCAGACTGACAGTTAGTGAGCCCACTGTCATTTAGAAATTCAATTGTATGAGGCAAAGGAAGAGTTTTGAATCTTGTCTCCCTGTCAGCAGCTGATCTCAGCAGCTGTGACTTCTCTTGTTTGTTGCTTATACCTCTGCCCCCCTCTAGCTCTGCTTCTGTCTGGGACATATAGGACGCACTGCCTGCTCACCCTCCCTAATCCATGGCTAAACAGTACACTAAATGCTGCTGTCTGAAATGACGATTCTGTTTGTTTTGGTAGAGGGAAGTCTGAGTTGGGAGTTGGGACGGGGTCTCAGGCTATAGCATCACTGTGCCCTCCCCCACCTCCAAGCATCAACCAGCTGCTGCAATCTGAGCTTTGTATGTGGTTAGATAGGGAGTCCAGAACAGGACAAATGTACATGATCTGCTTTTCCCCCCTGAAAGCATCCACACCCTGTCTTATCCTGACTCTGTTTTGGCACACTATCAAATACAATTTGGTGCCTTGGTATTTCACATACACTTATAGAGGCTCACTCGTGACTTGCAATTAAACGCAGTCAGTTTCTTTTCTTAGACTACATATCTTACCTTGTTCTTTACTGATCAACTTTAGACCAGGAGGAGTGAAGGGTTTGTTTGTGGGCGGGTGTTAGATAGTAGCTGCCATGCCACATGTACAGGTCTCCTCTCCTCTCGAATCTGGGCTCGCTGCCTGCAACTGAGTCCTCCAAGTTGCTCAGCATCTACTCTGGACCTTATTATTCGATGATGGACTGCATGAATTCTAAAAATACCCCAATTAAGTTAAAATAAAATCTTGTAGTGCAGCAAGCTACTCTCTCGGAAACTCAGTACTCAGTCTGGTCTGCGCTCTATGTTTACAAATTTAAAGAACCCGCTGCCTGCAGCTCTGATGCAGAACAGCCAATGGTGGTGCTGAGCACATAGTAGCCCTGCCCTGCTAACTTAAGTAAACATGGTAACCAATAAATCACCTGAAGAGAGTGTGATATCCTACTATGCTCCCCACCCACCCACCCGGTGCTGGTCAGTCCAGGATAATTCAACTGCTGTGGCATCTTGTTGCAGTGAGATAAGATTTAATTTCTCGTGCTTGTCTTTGTTTCATTTCACACTGCAGTCCCAGCTCTCAGGTAAGTATGTATGCTGCTGGACATCAGGTGGGATGGTCAGATACACACAGAGACAGGGAGGGAAGGCAGAGGCCCTACTTACACCTGTTTGCAGAAATGCTGCCCCTTCCCATGTACACAATAATGTCTGCAGTATACGCTGCAGCCTGCAGGGAGGACCACGTGGAGATTTCCAGGTATCTGGCCAGTCCAGTGTGACACTGGTGAGGCATTGATCCCATTGCTCGACCCTGCAAATGCTAGGAAAAGTAATATAGAAAATTGTGTTACTGTACTGCATTACTTGTAAAAAATGTAATCTGTAACTTCCCAAAATTACATTTTCTTACAAGTAATCCATTACCACTACAAGTTACATGGTAATGTAATTAGAATACAGGCTTTACTTGTAACACATTACTACCCAACGCTGGTCAGCAACACTTTTGGTTTAGCACTGACATTTAGCACTGACACATTGACCACAAATACTTTACAGTCACAATGCAAAAAAAATTCAGTTATTGCAAACTTCTGTTTATGATTTTGGGTACATTAAGATAGCACTTTGGCACAATACCTCAAATTCTTCAATTAGCAGACTGTTTGGTCTGTTAGTCATTTAATTGTAGCACCCCCCCCCCCGAATGTCTAAGGGCCAGGCGTTCTGGGGAAGGGGGTCCCAGACAATAGAATTCTCACCAGCATTTCTCTGAGCTAAGCATGGAATAACAATCCCCTTACTTTGAGACATTTTCTGAAACCTGTCTCAAGGGCCACAAGATCAATTTACCCCAACAGACTCTTTCATGGAGAGCAGACTCAGGTAATTCAACTTAGATCTTCACAGATGTCCACTCTCCAGCCTGGGAGTAAAGGGGTGCAGGATCATCTGGCTGCTTCGAGGCCTCAGAGAAACCCATGGAACTTCTAAAAACTAAGGCCTAAAATGTCATTAACATCCTTATGCTTAAATCAAACACTGGACTCCAGATTTCTCCCAAACAAATCTGGTTTTATTCTCCAGAGTGCCTAAATGATTAACAGGGCTCAGGGGTCCCAACTGCTTAGAAAAATAAAGTTTTAACAACTCCATGGGGCTAAACATTTTTACACAGCAGCATATGTTGGGGAGCATTTACGGACATAGTAGACATGAGAGATTTTACACCAAACAAAGCCCAGCAGCAGGTACTTAAATCAGGACCAAAGACCTCTTCTATTTCTAGAGGTATGAAGCTCCAAAACATCTCACTGGCACTGGAAAGTACCTATAACCTTAGCTTCACTTCTAAAACACAGGGCTCTTCTCAAAACGTTCCCCAAGTGCTCCTCTCTTTTCTCTCTCGCTGAGCACTTCCAAAGTGGAGAAGCAATGATCTCCTCCCAGCTAATCCATCCTAAAATGGGGAGTTTCCCTGGCAGCCTGCTAGTTCCTCATCTGCACCTATTTCTGGCTTAACTACTACCCATATCTTTTTCCTGGACCCACCTGGTCCCCATGGCCTCATGCTCTTTTACTTACAGGCTCCATTTCACTTTAGGCTTCTAATTCGCTTTAAACAGGGTGGTCCTTCCAAAGCAGTCCACAGTGGCACCTCTCTTCTAATTTCAGTTCTGTGTTGCCCAGTTAGTACAACAAGAAGGCACAGCCCAAAAGGCCTCAGTGAAAGGTCTCTATACCCCCACCTAAGGACCCGCCCGGAACTAACCCAGAGCCTCAGGACCTGCCCCTCCATGCAGGCCCCTTTTTGAGTAAAGGCCCCACCTACTTTCCCCTGCTAGGCCTCAGGCTGCCCTGCCATATGAGGAACAGAGTCGGGACCACTGCCATCAGTACCCAACCCCCTGCAGAGGCTCTGCCACCACCTCTGCAGCCCCGACGGCCTGAGAAGCAAAACTCCTAAACCTCGGCCTACATGTTCCCCGGAGTCCTACTCTGCCTGCCCATAAACTCGCTCCCTGGATGCTCTCACCACCCAGTCCCCCAGGGACCCAAGACTCAAAAATGACTGCAACTGTCTTTCTGAACACCTCTCTCAGATGCTCACCCAGAGACCTGGTGCATAGCCACTGAAAGCTGGCAACCTGCCTAAGGAAGGGGCAGCCCCATTCACACTTCCCTACTGTAGTGCCTGCCAAGCTCTCCTCTCCCCAACTCCTCCTCTCTCAGCCCCTGCTCTACAGACACATATATATATATATATATATATATATATATATATATATATATATATATATATATATATATATATATGTATAACCCCCTTGTTACCCGGGGTTACTAGAATCCCAGTAAGACCTAGTGGTAGGCAGGGAAGGCAGCTTGTGAAACTCCAGTTAAATGGGTTTCACACTGCCTCACTCTGTTCTCAGTCTCAGCTGAGACTGAGGGATGACATCACCAATAGAACTATCGCAGCTCCATGAGCCACATTGGAATCTGCAGCAAAGGGAGTTAGATAGAACCTTGGGAGGTTTTGAAGGCAGTGTCTTCAGTTCAGTCTTCAGTGAGTGTGTGTGAAGTAGGGAGCTTGCTGAGAAAGCAGCTCAGTGAAGGCTCTAGGAGCCTCAGACCTGACAGAGAGCTACTTTTAGTTTAGAAGGGTGTGTGTCTCCACCTTAAAGAGAAACACAGAAGATTACTGAAGTGGCGGAGACCGCTGTTTTTGGGTCTCAGTGCCCCTCCCTTGCGGGGGGCAGGAGAAGGGTTCCCTGCAGATTCCTGGGGCAACCCCCTAGTCCTGCTTGTGAAGGAAAAGCTGCCTATGTGTTCCAGTGTTTATTTGGGAGAATAAGAAGATTTGTGAGTCGCCTGTGGGGCACCTGCAACGTGAGGGTGAGTGTCTGCTCTGGCTAAAAGGGCCTATGTTTTTCACTCTGTTACTTGTGTGGCAATGTGGGGATTGAACTACTAAAATATTGGGAAGCCTAGAGTAATGGGCTAAGCAAGTAGGTCCAAGTCTAGAGTTTGTTGGGATGCAAATAATATGTAGCGGAGGTGTGACAGACGTCTACCCAGAATCTACATTTAAAAGTTCAGTAAAGGAATTGTTCAGTTTCCAGAGAAATGGCCGGGTATGAGCTGTGGGAGCTGGAGGTGGGTGGCCCCCCATCTTTAGTGACTAGGTCCACCTCTACGGATTTCTTCTGTGGATTTCTACTTTGCCTCAGGCACTTGGCCAGTGATGAGGGAAGTACCCAGACGTGGGATTGAGAGGAAAATTCTCTCTAGGAGTCGAAGACTCTAGTGTGGTTTGGGGAGCCACAACAGGATAATTGGTTAATTCCTCAAATGGACCGTGAATTGAAAAATTGGTTCATTCCTCGGATCAAGTGACCGGCAGGGGATCCAGGCCAGTGGGGAAAACCCAAGTAGTGTACAAGTTGGGCTGTGTACCCAAAGCTGCGTGCAAGTCTGGGCTGTGTGCCTGGTGGGTTTAGAGCCTGAGGGCTGGAAATGGTGATAAAGTGTTCTGTTGTCTCTAATCTGCATTACCAGGAAATGTAGCCCCGTGGGGGTCCATCTATGCTTTGTTTGTTCAGCTTGGATGTGAATAAAAGCCACACTGGATAATCCAATTCCTGGTTCTGGACATTACAGTTATTGCTTCCTGTGTTCGGATTTACTTGGGTGCCCCTGTGCAGAGTAGCCAAACCTAGGTCCCCTGTGCCGAGTAACCGCATCCTCTCCAAACCCAGTCCCCACCAGGTACTGCTGTCAGCTTCAATAGCATGCCACCTGTTGTTTTGCTAAAAAGGCAGGGGTGAGGGGTTATATATATATATATATATATATATATATATATATATATATACACACAACCCTATCTGTTCCCTAGTGGTGGCCAGCAGAAATTATGGCTCCCCCCAGTGCACAAACTACCCCTAGGCACAGGGGAAAGGGGAAGGAGGACCCTAAAGGTGAGCAATAAGCCCATCTCAAAATAAGGTGGGGCTTACATAAACAAAAAGAAGAAGCTGACACTTGAGATGGGCTCTCAGTGTTGGCAGTAAAAACAAATTCTGTTCAGAGCTGATATGGCTACTCTGAGCTTTGGAGTGCAGTGAGAGTGAGTAAAAGAATACTCATAGCTCTCATCGCACTAGAGTCCACTGTTCACAAGATGGTGGCTCTGACAGAACTGCACATGCACAGTTTTTTTTTTTATCACGACTCTATTTTTCACCTACTGCGGCGACTACCAGCGGGGGCATCCAGCCACCAGCCCTGCACACGGGGAGAGCACCAAGCCCACTCACATGATGAGGGATCCGGTATGGCCGTCGCCAGTCTCCTGGAGGGCCTCCCCGTACCCTGTCCAGACAGACCTGCCCCAGATCTCCCCAGTGTGATTCCACGTGAGTCCTCCCAGTGAGGCAGGGAATGGCCATCAAGCTGCACGGTCATGCCCAGCCATTTTCCACCTAGTTTCTGAGCCCACTGAAGCATGGATGTGCAATGACATCTGGGCACTATGTGCCGATGTCCGCCGTGCTCCCCCCAACATGTCCACCGGCATGTAGTACCTCCAGGCATCCCCAGAGGCCGCTACAGCGTGGTGGATTTCCCCAACCCTCCCCAGGATCAGGAGAGCAGTCTACAGACACTCGATCCTGTTCCTCCCCTGCCGACCCACTGACAACCCGAGTCCATTCCCAAACCCAGGTCACCGGCATGGCGCGAGGTGTGGCATCCAGTACCTCAACCCTCAGCACCACCGAGCCAGCCACATGCACAGTTTTAGTCAGAGACACCATCTTGTGCATGGCGGCCATCACTTCCACAATTGTGGAAGAAAAAGTAGAGCACTGCCAAGAGTGTGTGTTTATGCAGCCCACGGAGGGGAAGAGCCACATAAACAGCACCATTGGACATTTGCCAGAGCACTGTAGAAGCAGACCGAACAGCGGTCCAGTCACATGCTTCCACAGTGCTCTACTAAACCTTCTGTGATACCATAACATCTGTGGAGCTCCGTTCACACAGCTATAAAAAGTGTAAGGCAATACTGGACATAAACCTCGGCTGCAAGCCTTAAAAAAGTGAAAGCAGACACCATGTAACATGGCTGCATCTTTACGGTTTACCCACCAAGCACTGGTAACCTTCATTTTTTCACTGCAGACCCTACTTGATCTGTGACATAATTTCTTCACCCTTTTCCTTATCCTTACAATTCCCTTGAGCCTGTCCCAGACATGTTTGAACCCCACTACTGTTTTGCCCCCACTACCTCTGCTGGAAGGCTGTTCCATGTATCCACCACCCTTTCTGTGAAGAAGTACTCCCTCACATCCCTCTTGAATTCACTCCACTCCAGTTTCATAGTATGCTCCCTTGCTCTAGAGCACCTTTTTCTCTGAAAAATATCCCCCTCCTGTACCTGATTTACCCCATGAGGTATTTAAAAGTCTCTATCATATCCATCCTCTCCTCTAGGATGTACATATTTAGCCCCTTTATCCTCACAGGGCTTTTGATGCAAAACATGCACCATTTAGGTAGCCCTCCTCTGGACTACCTCCACTCTGTCTATGCCCTTGCTGAGATGTGGTCTCCAGAACTGGACACAGTACTCAAGGTGGGGTCTTACCATTGACCTATATAGCAGCAGCTTGTAACTCAAAACCTTCTTTTGTATGTTGTTGGTGTTCCTCTGCCTGCAAGGAAGGAGGGTTGCATGTCTGACCTCTAACATCAGTACTGCTCACCCTTTGACAGACAGGTTGTCAGTCCTTTTAATGGGGGTCACTTTGTTTGATGACTGAGCTGATAACTCCCAGATCTCACATAGAGCTCATAAGGTGAAAGACTGAAATACTGATTTCCCTTCAGACTCATTCCTGTGTGACCAATAAATTGGGTGCCTCTGAACAAGGGTAGAAGATCTGTTTGCAATAAATGAAGTCAGTTCACTAAATTAAAAAGACTAGCTTTCCAAAACCCAGTAGGGAACTGCAGAGTTCCTTTCGCAGACATCTGCTGAAGACAAGGTTACAACCTTCCTCTAAATTTATACTGATAGGTTAGACCAGGTCTCCTGTGACACAGCTGTGACTAACATTTTAGGCAATGCCTGCCACATAACATTAAGTGACGAGTCTTTCCCAAGAGCCTGGCATTCCATTTCTGAGGCATTATAAATGTGTAATAAAATTAAAGAACACTTTGCATCTCCTTCATATTAAATCTTGCCCTGCACCTTCTGCTCCTATGTGTAGTTTTTAAATGTGGTAGTTTAAATAAATTCCAGACTGCTCATGAACAGTGTTGTAGCTAGGAAAATAACACTTTGTAAGCCCCAAACCTTTGGTGCTGCTTTGCTCTCCCCCCAACCCCACCCCCATTGTGGACACGCCTGTATTTTTTACCCAGACCACTCGCACAGGCCATATTGTACTTCAGAAACAGCAGAGTACAAGCAAAAAGTACAGTAGTACTTAGTTTTATGCATTTAACATTATGCCTGATTTTCATATTATAACACTGGTAACATCAGACAAGTGTATCAAAATCAATGGTTAGATGGTGGTGTCACCCCCGCTCCAATCAACTTGTACGTCATGGCTTACGCGTTCCTACACCCATACTCATAAGTCTTCTCGATCCCCAGTGAAAACAAAACAACAGGAATTAACAGGTGCAGTGTTGAGGTCAGAACACAAAACTGTGAACCTGTGGATCCCAGGTTTGAATCCCACCACAGACCCTGACTCACTATGTAACACTTGGCATCCCTGCACTTGTATCCTCCCAGATGGAAAGCTGTGTAGCAGAACCCAGTGAGACACTACATCTGGACAGGACTGTCTGATATAAGTAAAATGTAGTGGGAAAATATCTTTAATTGACTGTGTAGGATCTTTGCTGATGTAAATCTGAGTTTTGTGGGTTCTTCCTCAAGTTAGCAGCACCATTTAGTACTTATAGTCCCCTCATTGCATTAGGAGCTCAATGTACAAGTACCTGCATGGAATAAACAGGGAACTCTTCTCCATAAGCTAAAATACAGGAATGAGGGGGAACTCACTTAATCTAGCAAGGGGAGATTTTTTTATTTATTAACCAGGAAAGTGGTCTGGATCAAAGACCCATTTTCAGCCATGCCTGTGAAAAAACGGGTACACAGTAGGTGTACAATACAAAATTACAACATACAAAACAGTAATTTGAAATCATGCAATTAAAAACAAAAGAAATAAGTTAAGTATATACAGTGTCAGTGGCTCAGTAGGTAGCACACTCGCCTCTGAGGCCGGGTGATCAGACGGCTGTGGGTTCAGTTCCCACATCTGGCACTTGGGTTAATATCCCAGTACTGACACTGTAGTGCAGCATGAGAGGGGTGCTGCACTTCTGAGGTGCCGTCTTTTGGATGAGACGTTAAACCGAGGTCCCATCTGCCTGGATTGGTGGTAGTTCAGGTAGATGTTAAAGAACCCATGGCACTTATCGAAAAGAGTAGGGGAATGTCCCCGGTGTCCTGGCCGAATTTGCATTATTCACTAAAAATACCACCAACAGCTTAATCTGGTTCAAGGTCAGTTGGCATTCATCTGTATCCCCCTCCCCAGGTCGTGCCTGAAAATAGGCAGGATTTGTCTAGTGCACTTACGCGGTCAACAAAAACTAAATAAATAAATAAAATTTATAAAATGGTAAGAAAAAATCTAGAAATTTGATTTGCTGAGAGATGTCACCTGGCCATGCATTAAAATTTAAAAAACACACTGTCCAGAGTCGAATCTCATTTTCCTCCCCCAAAAACTACTTAGAGCCATTTTATAAGTGTAATAAGCCCCTCCAGGGTGTGCATTATAGGATTTTAATGCACTTCCCAAGCGACATAAAGACACTCGGTCTTTGGCCTCATGCCTTACTACACCCCTGGGGCATGCATTAAAAATAGAATAAATTATGGGTCAGTGTATGTTATGAGAAGTTTACACACACCTGAGGGGTTAGATGCTACATAAACCATCTAACCCTGAAGGTGTGTGTAAACTTTGAGTTTACACACACTGACCCATCTTTTATTTTATATAATTGCTGGGTCTTCTTTAGTGGCCACAGCAATTATATAAAATAAAAAAAATGTTCTTGTGCATCCGGGTCCTCTGAGGTTCCAGTGCACAGTCTGCGGTCATTTTTATTTAGTTATGGAAAAGCTTTTATATTTTTCTGCCCGCAGCCGAAATGACAGCATTTTTAATGTGTTTATTTTTTTTTCCTGCCGGTCACTTACCACTGAGTTCCAGTAGTGGTTCAGGCTCTGGTGGAAAAGTTGAGGCAGACAGTCTTTCTTTTGTGTTCTGTGTGACCAGCAGTCCGGGAGGAAGAACTACAGCAGGCGCATGCCCAGAGCGAGAGAAACCATGTACGTTTTTGCCTAATAAACACTCCTTTATTATGGCAAATAACACCACAGTTTCTCAACAGTAAAAAGGAAGAGCCAGTAATTATAATCCTATAATGCACACCCTGTCATGGCTTATTACATACAAACACATAAGTGCATCTGTAAGTAGACAAACAACTGAGGATGATTTCAACCTCCTCAGGTATTGTCAAAACAATCACATGTTGATAGCCTCTTTAAGTGGTTCTTCATATTTCCTTTAAACACGTGTTTTTCGTTGAACATCAAACCCCAATTTGAATAGTTCATTTAATAATCTAGGACCACAAAAGAAAAAATTAACTTCATACTTACCATATCTTCCATTTTGGTTAGCTCCAACATTGTCAATGGGTAATCAAAACAACTGGGTATAGTACACCTCTACGAGGGGAATGGCACATCCCAAGCTTTAGAATGTTGGGCATATGTGGATTCCATGCTGCAGCAACTCCTCAGTTACTGTTTACCTTGCAGTGCCATAATAGCTACACATTTGCATATATTATAAACAATCGCCTGTGTACACATTGCCAATACTGATATATGCAGTATATCCTAGAGGTTACATAGAAACATAGAATTTGATGGCAGATAAGGACCGCTTGGCCCACCCAGTCTGCCCATTTCCCTACCTAATGGATAAGCTGCAGATCCTAGTTAACCAGCAGCCTAATTCTTCCTACCCCCATCCCCTAGAATTGCCTTATGACTGTCCCATGCATGCTTGAATTCCACCACTGATTTTGACTCCACAACCTCCTCCGAAGGCCGCTCCATGCATCCACAACCCTCTTTGTGAAAAATACTTTTAAATTACCTCTGAACCAACCCACCCCTATCTTCAAATTGTGCCTCTTGTTCTTGCACACTTTTTTTGAAAGATGCTACCTCTTGGACTTTGTTGATTCCCTTGAGGTACTTGAACATTTCTATCATGTCCCCTCTCCTCCATTCCTCGAGGCTATACATATTAAGCTCCTTTGTATCTCTTCATATGTCTTCCGGTGCAGACCCTGCACCATTTTAGTTGCCCTCCTCTGGACAGCTTCCATCCTGTCTATGTCTTTGCGGAGATTGGGTCTCCAGAACTGCACACAGTACTCCAGATGGGGTCTCACCAGCTGTCTGTACAGAGGGATGGCAACTTCCTGTTTTGTACTGGTGATGCCTCTCCCTATGCATCCCAGTATCCCCCCAGCCCTCCTTGCTGCCCTCTCACATTGCTTGCCCACCTTAGGAGAGTAATGAGCTGTGAATGAGCTTGGTACATCCAGTAGATCAGACCTTGGTTTGGTTCTCACAACCTCCACTTGCATACTGTGTGACTCTGAGCAAGTCCCCTTACCGCCCAGTGCTCCCAGATAGCCCATGAAAACATGCATTTGTGCCTAGTGAGCCTTACCCAGTTACCAAAGACTAAAAAAAAAAGCTGTCTTACCTTCCTAGTAGGCATTCGAGGAAGGGATTGTCCTTCATGGACCCAAGATTCAGGCTATTCAGTTCTTCTTGTTGAAAAAGTCATCTAACAGCAAACAGGCTTCGTAGTAGTCACAGATCTATAAAACTGAAGGTAGCACGCAATGAGGCATATCCTCTTTTTTTTTAAACTGAGTGCAGTGAAACTACCTGCAACAGGAAAACACCTTAATGAAAACTAATGAAACCTGTTAACCTGCAGTCGCAGACTAAGTAACAAACTTAGACATTAATATATATATATATATATATATATATATATATATATATATATATATATATATATATATATATAAAACAGAGTATGGTGCAGCAGAATAAAGAGAGATCTGGATTTTATGAAACTAGACCTTTCTCTAGCATACCAGATAAGATTCTCCTTAAGAGCCAGGTTCCTGGGCAGACCCCAGTGACAATGTTGGAGCTAGCAGAAAAGAAATTATGGTTAGTATGAAGTTAATTTCTTCTTCTGTAGTTCACATTGTCATATAATAATACCCAACAGGGTGGATGGTATGGGTATCACCGATCGCCCAGGGCGATGAGGCCCGACGCCACAGTATTGCCTATACCACCCACCTTGGAGGGTATTATTGTGCTTAGATAATGGGCTTCCTGTACCAGTTTTATGTGGGTTTTTCAAAAAATAAAGAAATAATTAAAAAATTATAGTAAGAATCAATTTTAAGGTGTTTACTTGTAAAGTAGTCCCTCCTTTCCTGTACTATTACATATTCTGCTGCCACTCCCCAGACAGACTCTGTAACAGGTGACTGACATTTTAAGTTCTCCCCTGCAGTCTGCAAGAAAAAAATAAACAAGAAAAAAAACTGTTTTCTACTTTACTTGAAGGAGTCTTTTTTTACCCTTTACACTTGGAACTTGTGGCTGTTGCATGCGTGATCACCCTGCCTCGTAAAACCAGGAAGTGTAGAGCAACAGATAGGATGCAGCAGGCTAGGGCTGTAAATGTTTTTAATTTTAACTGTTACTGCATAGGGTGTTATGTTGAACGATGATTTTAATAAAAAAAAATCTATATAGAACTGGGGTTTTACAACTGTTGGTGATTCTGTGCAGGCATCTTTCTCTCTCTCACTTCCCCTCTGGACTGTTTAGAGGAAAAGTGTATGAGGGAAACAGACTCCCGGAGCAGACTGCACAGATTGAGGGGGGGCTTTGATTTCTTTAAGGAGTGAAAACGCAGCATGACTGAGTCCCCCTCTGTCAGAGGAAGCAGGTAACCATGAGGCACATTTCTGTACTTTTCCATTGTTCTGACAGTCCATATACAGCTGGGCAGCTGAGCAGTGCATCGGGGAATTGGACAGAGGAGCGGTAATGGTAGACGGGCACACTATAGAGCTGATCAGTACAGACGGAAGGTCGACCGAGCTGGGAGCATAAAAAAACAGGTGGAGTGTTGTGCTTTGCTGTTTGGGTTTCAGCTAGGCTACTGAGCAGGGCTATGACTTATCAAGTGAACAAATCGGGAGAATCGGCAAGAGGGTCGGTCACGGGAGGGAGCGGACATGTACCATGGGCGACTTGTGTGTTTTAAGAACAAGGGTTGTTCTTGTGCTTAAAGTTAAGTACTATAGCTTATTTTTTAAATGAAAATGTCAGTTGAGTTGTGGCCAGGTTTGTGCATGATGACTATGTGTAAGAGACCTGGGAAAATCAGCCACTAGTTTATGGCTCGCTTAGCGAGTGAAGAAAATGGTGGCATTTTGAAATTGAACGTTCTATGGACACAGTGATTCAAACTGGTAGTTAGGCAGGCTGGGCTGGCACCTTTTGTACCTGGGCTCTGTTGTCTGATAGATGCCCACCTTGCCAGGCGGCTCAGCCAATCAGAGCTCTGGTAAATTGTAGCCAGTTTTCTAAGGGTAATTAAAACAACTGGGTTCTAAGACGCAGTACTGAGGGAAAAAAACAGGATGGGGAAAATATTATTCCATATACCAGAAACATCAGAAATTACTTGCAAACTGCTGCCTGCAATACTCTACAACCAAAAGCTGCATCAGCAGAACTCTGAACATCCAGTTTGTAATGTTTGTGAAAGTGTGGACTGAAGACCACATAGCTGCCTTGCATAGCTCTAAAACTGAATCTTCGCCTCTCTCCACCCAGGAAATGGCCATCGCCCTGCTCGAGTGAGTTTTGATGAGAACTGGAGGCCTCTTCTTTCTTGCAACATAGGCCTTAGCACTGCAGGCCCACACCCACCTAGCTAGGGTGGGCTTAGAGACTTTTTGTCCTTGCTTGGCTACTCCAAAAAGAACAGATAGACTATCTGACTTTCGAAACTCAGCCATTCTTTTAAGGTAAATCCTAACTGCCTGCCGCAAGTCCAGTTTGTGCAATTCCTTCTCCTTGGGGTGAGAAGGATGCAAGCAAAAGGACGGAAAGTATATTTCCTGGTTCATATGGAAAGCCATGGGTATTTTAGGAATGAAGGATGGAACTGTCCTGAGTACCACTTCGTCTTTATGCATAATAAGGTAAGGCTCCTTGTGGGACAAGGCCTGGAGCTCACCTACTTTCCTGGCTGAACACATGGCCACTAAAAAACAGACCTTGTAAGACAACACATCAAGTGATACGGATGATAGCAACTTGAAATGTTCTACACAGAGGGAATTCAGAACCAAGTTAAGATCCCATGAAGGTACTGGGGATCAAAATAGCAGTAAGCTCCTGCCAACCACGCACTAAAAAATTAATAACCTCTCTATTAGTTCCTTGGGAGAACCCCTAGGAAGTCCCAAGAGCAGAAACCTGACCTCTCAGCATGCTCAATGCCAGCCCCTTTTCCACACTTTCCTGAAGGAAGTCCAAAATCTGTGGAATGGAGGTTTCTGAAGGCTTAAAGCCCTTCTCTCTGGCCCAAGATGAAAATATGGTCCAGACTGAAGCGTAAGCTGCAGATGTAGAGTTTTTTCTAGCAGCGATCAAGGTTTCAGCTACTTTCTCTGAAAAACCTAGTTTGAGGAGCCTCCTCCTTTCAGGAGCCAGGCTGCGAGCTGCATTGCACTTGGGTTTGGGTAGAGATTGAGACCTTGTAACAGGAGGTCCCTTCGAACTGGAAGGCAAAAGGGCACTTGCTGAGCTAGGTTCACTAGATCGGAGAACCATAGACTTCTTAGGCACTCCAGGGCTATTTGAAGAAAGTCCCTTCAGTGTTTTATTTTTCTTAAGACCTTCTGAAGATGAGGTAGTGGAGGGAAGACATACGCTCCGCAGAAGGACCATACCTGAGTCAGAGCATTCACTGCCTCTGCCTGTGGACACCAAAACCAACTGAAGAACCTGTGGGTCTCAGCACTGTGGCCAGATGTGAACAGATCTATCTGTGGTTGTCTGAACTGATTGCTCAGGAGTTTGAACACTTCCAGGTTCAACTGCCAATCTCCGGGGTGAACATTTTCACAGCTTTGCCAGTCGATCTGATTGTTCAATTCACCCACTAGATGTACTGCCGACAGAGAGAGAGAAGATCCTCCTCCATCCAGCTTAGGAGTGAGAAGGCCTCCCGAAGCATTTCTCTGCTTTTATTGCCTCCTTGGTTGTTTATGTGCGCCACTGTGATGGCATTGTCTGACCACACTTTTACTTTGTTGTTCTTCAGTACAGACTAAAACCGAAGTAGAGCTAAGTGAACTGCTCACTTTCTAGGACATTTATGTGGAGACATTGTTCCTGTACTGACCAAATCCCCTGTGTGGGAAGCTGGTCCACGACTCCCCCCCCCAACTCGTGCAGACTTGCACCTGTTGTGAGAATTACCTCTAGTGGAAGCTCCAACTGAAATGCGTTGTTGAGATTCTGCGTGTAACCCCCCCCCGTTACCCAGGGTTACTAGAATCCCAGTAAGCCCTAGTGGTAGGCAGGGAAGGCAGCTTGTGAAACTCCAGTTAAATGGATTTCACACTGTCTCACTCTGTTCTCAGTCTCAGCTGAGACTGAGGGATGACATCACCATAGAACTATCGCAGCTGCATAAGCCACATTGGAATCTGCAGAAGGGAGTTAGATTAGAATGTTGGAAGTTTTTGAACAGTGAGCTGCAGCAGTGTTTTGTGAGCAGTCAAGAGGAGATGAGCACAGCAGTTCTGTGCACAGGCTCTTGGAGCCTAAGCTCTGATATAGAGCTACTTCTAGGGAAAGGTGTGTGTTTCCACCTAAAGAGTAAGCTATTCTTGAAGTGGTGGAGACTGCTGATATGGGTAAGGTTTGCCTGCTATTCCATGGGCAACCCCCTGGTTCCTGCCAGAGAAGAAGCTGCCTATTTTTTTGAAATGTGTTGTGGCACAAGAAGCTTTCAAGATTCGCCTGTGGGGCACCTGCAACCAAAGGGTGAGTTCTGCTCTCTTCAAAGGGCCTATGTTTCACCTGAACTGTGTTAAAGTGGGGATTGGACTACTGAATTAGTGGGAGGCCTAGAGGAATAGGCTTAGCCAAAGTAAAAGTATGTTCAAGTCCAGCACAAGGGCAAAGTCAAGACATGTAGAGGAGATGTGCTATACATCTACCCTTTAATCTACGTTACCAAGCTTTCAAAAAGAGTTGTTTAGTGTCCAGAGAAATGGCTGGGTATGGATTGTGGGAGCTGGAGGTGGAAGACTCCCCCCCCATCTTTAGTAACCAGGTCCACCTCTACGGATTTGCTCTGTGGATTTCTACTTTGCCTCATGCACTTGGCCAGTGATGAGGGAAGTATCCAGATGTGGGATGGAAGGAAATTTCCCGTAAAGAGTCAAAGGCTCTAAGGTGGTTTGGGGAGCCACCAACAGAAAACTGGTTCACTGCCATATGGACTGCGATCGAGTGGCTGGCGGGGGAGCAAGGCCAGGGGAACAACCGAAGTAGTGTACAAGTTGGGCTGTGTACCCAAAGCTGCGTGCAAGTCCGGGCTGTGTGCCTGGTGGGTTCAGAGCCTGAGGGCTGAAATGTTGAGGAAGTGTTCTGTTGCTCTTTTCTGTCTTACCAAGAATGTAGCCCCATGGGGGTCCATCTATGCTTGTTTTGTTCAGTTTGGTTGTGAATAAAAGCCACACTTTAGAATCCCATTCCTGGTATTGGACATTACAGTTATTGCTTCCTGTGTTTGGATTTACTTGGGTGCCCCTGTGCAGAGTAGCCAAACCTAGGCCCCTTTTGCAGAGTAACCTAGTCCTCCCCAAACCCAGTCCCACCCAGCTATTGCTGTCAGTTTCAACAGCATATCACCTGTCATTTTGCAAAACGGCAGGGGTGAAGGGTGTAACAAAATGGAGGCATCGCTTTGGATTTTTAATTTAGGGAGGAAATGTGCTCGGACAGGGGGCTAGCGTTTTAGCTATCTGGCAGTGGGTAGCCCGAAAAGCTGAAGCAATTTAACTAGTGTGTCGCTGTGTGCTGTGGTACTTATGCTACTGTTAAAAAGCCAACTGTTTACCAAGGAACAGTAAAGCTGAAAGAGTATGCCCTTGTCCTGCATCAAATGATTAACAGCGTTTTTGCCAGCTTTTTAAAGAACTGTTGTGATAAAGAAAAGTGTGGAAGACTAGGGGTAGCAACAGGAAAATTGTGCCCTGGATGTTGGAAATGCTTTTGAGTAAACTGAGAGACTTGCTGTGTGAATGGCCATGCTAAATGGCTGAAATGGGCTCCTGCCGTGGAGTCAGTTGAAGAAAAAAAAAGTGGTTTCTGCAGTTTAAATTTGCCTGCTCAATGATCGCCATGAAGAGAAGAGCACTCGCGAGGGAAAAGAGGCTCATTTGCATGGCGTTGTATGATTGGTGAGGCTGCAATCAGTCCCGCCTCCCCCCAGCCAGCTCTACAGTGACTGTCCAGCATTCGAGAGGGAGTGTGAGTGGAGTGCGTGTACTGGCTTGGTGGAGGAACGTCACGGTGATTAAAAACTTTTAAAAATAGCCTTTGCTGTTTAAAATCGGGCTCAACCCGCATCTCGATCAACTGGATTGTGAGTGTGGTAAGCGGATAGACGATCGGCAGGACTGCCCACCCGCTTCATTTCTGAGGCCTCCAAGACTGGCTGCAGGCCATTTTTCCATCGCAGTTAACAGCTACTGATAACAGTGAGTACCAACAGTGATGATTGCTCAAACAGTGATTTTCTGCCAAAAGCCAGCTGAATATGTGTGTAGCAGTGTAGTCGCTTTGCAAATAACGACTGTGTCAAGATTTACCAGCAAGTGCAAGTCTGCTAGGCCATTCACTGTGAACATAGTTATGGATTCAGCATCAGTTTAAAGTTTCAAAGCCAGAGAGAGACTGTGAGTTGTAGCCAAATGTGCAGCACTAGTTTACAGGCAATCCTGTGCTTGAAATCCTGAGGCTTTAAATTACTGTGAACTAAAGCAATGTTTTCTGCAAGTGAAAAGTCCGTGGCAAATCATATAAATGTGTTAGAAAAAGAACAGTGCAAGTTTGTGCAGTTTTGAGCAAAGTTATCAGTAGAGTGTGTAAATCGGATGCGCAGTGGCTTGACCCAAATTCTGAATGTTGATGCGAAGGAGTGCTGCCGCCGCCATTACAGGGTGGGGTAGTAAATTAAACACAGCAGCAGAGGAGCCATTTTAAAAGTAAAGAAAGTGTTCGATGAAGTGGGACTTTCAGTAACAATGAGCATTTGTTTGTTTTCCCTGCAGTTATGGCCTCAGGACCAGCCTGCTACCAGGATCATGCCCGGGCTGCAGTAACAGCAGCAGTAAATAGGTTAAGGGACATTGGAAGGTGTTATTATGGAGGACAACTGCCTTCTCATGTGGCGATTCCTAGATATCCAGTGTAAGTGTGTCAAATATGCTTAAATGCTGGAAGGGACGTCTTCATGGTACCTCACTGTTCTGGGTGCCTAGAGAAATATGGCTTGTATAAAGCGCCCCAGATTCATTTGGCTCCCACATGGACAAAGGTTCAGGAATCTGTAGTTGGCAGCACACAGCACCAGGTGGAGCTTGTTGAAGAAGGCCAAGTGTGGCACAAAGCTAGAGGGTGCAGATTTAGAGACAGAACCAGATGCTGATGTTTCAGATGCTGGATCGCAGAAGGATAATTCAGACAGAGCATCAGTAGACCCCTGGGGAGGGCCTAGCCCAAGTCTCATAGGAGAAGATGAAATGAGGGAGGCCTTTGACTGGGAGGTGTCGAACTCTGTGCCTAGTGATGAGTGGATAGTCTCAGGAGTGAGGATGACTGTTCACTTCTGGGCACAGATTCTCAGTGAGGAAGAAGATGAGGGGGAACCTATGTGGCCTTGTGAAAAAGGAACGGGTACACAGCCTCAAGCTCTTGCCTCGGAAAAATGCATGGACGAGAGTGGTGATGCCACTGCCCTGGCTGTGCAAAAAGAAGAAGTCAGGGATCAGTTTTTCATCTCGTTGAGAATGCGTAGCTGGCAGAACCAGGACTGGCCATCCCCAAGCCAGGTCAGCGGTCTCAGGTTGACCAAAGCTAGTAAAGAGGAGAGACTGGTTCGTAGGAAGGCGAATTAAATCTATGGGATGTCCTTTCCTACCTTTCCTCGGAAAGTCTGGGAGGAGATTGAGAACAGCAGGAAATCCTGGATCTGGGCCAAAGCAATGAAATGTGTGCATCCTGGTGCAAACAAGCATGTTAAGAACAGACTGTTTCATGAGAAATATACCCAGTGGAAGAGAGGCAGGACACTGTTTATGGATACTGTGCGAATAGTGGATGGAGAGAGAAGTGAAACCTTCTACAGTGTGAATTATGTGCGCCCAGATGGGGTAATAATTCAAGCTCCTGACCCCCGGTACTAAAGGCCTCAATGCAAGGATCTCCCGGCAAATGTGCCCATGCCTACCAGTTGGAAAGCAGAGCAGTGGTAGTCAATACTGCCACACTAGCCATTGCGGTGCCTTTGTTGATCCGCCAGTATGGACATCCAGGACTCAGGTGCCCCACATTCATCAGTTCTACAGTGTACTGGCCTTTCCAGAATCCATCGACTGACCCACCAGATGACTTCAGATCCAGAGAGGACACCAGCCCAGCTGTATCCTGATCCATTGCCTGGTAATTGGATGACATCAGACCAGCAGTTTTCCTTTTTGTTCCTGTTCTAAGGTTCCATCTCCAGAGATAACATCAGCCCAGCAGTTTCCAGATGTGCCCTCCTGTAGTTCCCAGAAGATGTCCACCCAGCTGTATTGGAAGAATGCTGCCAGTGAGAGTCTTCAGCTGAGGATTAGGTCAGTGTGTCTTAATCCTTCTACAAGGGGCTAGTAAGTCCAAACTTTTCTATCCTTATGACATTGCAGTACACACCCTACACTAGCAGACTCCAGAATGTGTGAACTGTCCTCAAAGACTCTCCCCTTTGGGACTTTGGCCCACTAGAGCTGTGCTTTACCAGGCTCCGGCCCAGGAGAGACTCTTTAATGGACTAGCCTTCGGGAACTAGATGGGACTTTTAGGGCACTCCATCCCCCAAATGTGTATTGTAAATAATTTCATTGTTTTTCTACTGTTTTCTAGTGTATATACTGTTTTTCTACCTTTTCTAAAAAAAAAATTGTTTTGGGATTCTCCAGTGTTTTGATAGTAGGGTTTAGATAGACTGTGTATGCAGATTAGGAGTGTGTATTATCTTTCCTTTTCTTGCAGGTGTTCCTGAAGAAGATAGAAGAGAAGACAAAAAGAGGAGGAGGGGCTCATCGGAGTTCCTCACTAGTACTTTAGTATGTAGTAATTTAAAGTACTGTTGCTGTTATTGTTGTTGTTACTGTAGTAACCCTTTCCTTCCACAGGTGTGGTTGTGGGGGTAGGGAGGCAGTAATGTAATGTAATAGATGGTATTAGTTTCTTGGTGTGTGGTTGCAGGGTGCCCAAGGTCAGGGAGGTCCCCGGGTTATTTTATTTTGGGGTGTTAAGTTAGAGGCAGACAGATTTTTCCTAGAGGACTGGGGGGGATAGACAGACTGTGGTCCTGAATGGCCATAGGGACTGCAGTGCTGAGCTATTAGGGCTATGCTCTGGACAGTTCTACCAAAGCTACTAGGCACTCATAGTTAGTGGGTAGAGTAGAGGCTAATATGTCAGCTAAAGGCCTCTAGGCCCTTAGTGTTGCCTGCCTGTTCTCGCACATGGTAGAAGGGGGCCTGATCACCCCCCTCCACAGGTAGCACATAGGTCGGGGTGGCCTAAGCCGGGTAAATAATGACTGCGGACAGTCATTTACCTGGTCCAGGGTGAGTGTAACCCCCCTGCTACCCGGGGTTACTAGGATCCCAGTAAGACCTAGTGGTAGGCAGGGAAGGCAGCTTGTGAAACTCCAGTTAAATGGATTTCACACTGTCTCACTCTGTTCTCAGTCTCAGCTGAGACTGAGGGATGACATCACCATAGAACTATCGCAGCTGCATGAGCCACATTGGAATCTGCAGAAGGGAGTTAGATTAGAATGTTGGGAGTTTTTGAACAGTGAGCTGCAGCAGTGTTGTGTGAGCAGACAAGAGGAGAGGAGCACAGCAGTTCTGTGCACAGGCTCTTGGAGCCTAAGCTCTGATATAGAGTTACTTCTAGAGAAAGGTGTGTGTTTCTACCTAAAGAGGAACACAGTAAGCTGTTCTTGAAGTGGTGGAGACTGCTGATACGAGTCTCTGTGCCCCATCCCTGAGGGGATGGGGGTGGAAGGTTTGCCTGCTATTCCAGGGGCAACCCCCTGGTTCCTGCCAGAGAAGAAGCTGCCTATTTTTCTGAAATGTGTTGTGGCACAAGAAGCTTTCAAGATTCACCTGTGGGGCACCTGCAACCAAAGGGTGAGTTCTGCTCTCTTCAAAGGGCCTATGTTTCACCTGAACTGTGTTAAAGTGGGGATTGGACTACTGAATTAGTGGGAGGCCTAGAGGAATAGGCTTAGCCAAAGTAAAAGTATGTTCAAGTCCAGCACACGGGCAAAGTCAAGACATGTAGAGGAGATGTGCTATACGTCTACCCTTTAATCTACATTGCCAAGCTTTCAAAAAGAGTTGTTTAGTGTCCAGAGAAACGGCCGGGTATGGACTGTGGGAGCTGGAGGTTGGAGACCCCCCATCTTTAGTAACCAGGTTCACCGCTATGGATTTGCTCTGTGGATTTTTATTTTGCCTCATGCACTTGGCCAGTGATGAGGGAAGTACCCAGATGTGGGATGGAAGGAAATTTCCCTTAAGGAGTCGAAGGCTCTAAGGTGGTTTGGGGAGCCACCAACAGAAAATTGGTTCCCTGCCATATGGACCGCAATCGAGTGGCCGGCGGGGGAGCCGGGCCAGGGAAACAACCCAAGTAGTGTACAAGTCAGGCTGTGTACCCAAAGCTGCGTGCAAGTCTGGGCTGTGTGCCTGGTGGGTTCAGAGCCTGAGGGCTGAAATGTTGAAGAAGTGTTCTGTTGCTCTTATCTGCATTACCAGGAATGTAGCCCCTTGGGGGTCCATCTATGCTTTGTTTGTTCAGTTTGGATGTGAATAAAAGCCACACTTTAGAATCCCATTCCTGGTATTGGACATTACAGTTATTGCTTCCTGTGTTCGGATTTACTTGGATGCCCCTGTGCAGAGTAGCCACACCTAGGCCTCTTGTGCCGAGTAACCTAGTCCTCCCCAAACCCAGTCCCCACCAGGTATTGCTGTCAGCTTCAACAGCATACCACCTGTCGTTTTGCAAAAAGGCAGGGGTGAAGGGCTTTTACATGCGCATTCAGCCACCAACTCAGGGAGCAATGAAGCTGAGGGGGCAATGAGAATCCTGGCTTGATAGTCCTCTGATGATGGGTCCCAGGCCATTAGCAACCCCATCTGAAGGGGCTGCATGTGGAAGCGAGCCCACAGAACTAAGTCTATTGCTGCCGCCATTAGGCCAAGACTCCACAGCAAACTGTGGGCAGATGACTGATTCCTGAGCCATCATATCTCTGACAACAAGGTCTCTTCACAAGAGAATGAAAAAACCCTCCCTACTTTCATGCCAAAGACTGCCCCCAGATACTTCAAGGTCTGAGGTGGTTCAAGGCATCTCTTTTTCCTGTTCATTATACAACCATGAGATTCCAGGATCTCCAGGGTCCTGAGTACCAACCTCCTCGCTAGAGGCAATGTCAGTGCCCAAATGAGTAGGTCACCCAGATAAGGGTAGACATGATGTCCTTCCTGTCATAGTTGAACCACCAGAACTATCAACACCTTCAAGAAAACTCAAGGTGCTGTTGCCAGACCAAATGGAAGCACCTTGTACTGGAAATGTTGGCCCAGTATCGAGAACCTGAGGTACTTCCGGTAGGACTGATGGATGGGGATG
Organism: Neoceratodus forsteri; assembly: GCA_016271365.2. Lineage (NCBI taxonomy): Eukaryota > Metazoa > Chordata > Ceratodontiformes > Ceratodontidae > Neoceratodus > Neoceratodus forsteri. The sequence continues at coordinate 1,340,384,534 of CM057449.1, read as the reverse complement.
TGAAGCTAAGCATCCATCATATCTATTGAGGCTAAGAAGTCCCCCGACTGGACAATCTGGGTTATCGACCTCAGTGACTCCATCTTGAATGTTTTGTGGCAGACAAACTTGTTCAGATGCTTCAGATCCAGAACAGGCCTGAAGCTCCAGACCTCTTGGAACTATGAAATAGATGGAATAGAATCCTTGGCCTTGCTCATTTGAAGGAACTGGTGCAATGGCCCCAATTTGGATTAGGTGGGTCAGAGTATCTGACACCTCTTGACATTTTGTCACTTGCTTTGAAACCGGGGTCAGCAGAAAGCATCCCCTTGAGGGAACCATTAAGAATTCTATGGCATAGCCCAGTTGAAGGATTTCCAGAACCCAGGCATCTGACATTGTTTAGGCCCATCTTGAAAGGAACTCCTGGAGTCTTTCACCAAGGGAAGGGGGGCAGAAATGGGCCTGTGTACCTTCATTGTGAGGTACCAGGATTTTGTGCTGGTCCTCCTCCACGGTGCCTGGGAAAAGTCCCTCTATTACCGTTACCCCTGTTACCTGCCTAAGCACCTCTGTTTCTCTGGTTGCCAAAGTTCCAAACTTCCTTGATAATATTTGATGAAGATGTACACAGTGATTCATTGTTATTTATTCTTATTGTAGCCCCCCTCCCCAGTGTCTAGGAGTATGAGGTGTTACTGTCTGTGGAGAGGGAGACACCACAACAGATACTGCAGAGATGACTTACATTTTGTTCATCGGGACTGGGGTGCAGGCTTTATCAATGGGGCACTGGGCTAGGAGGCAACTTGGTTAGCATCACACAAAACAGATCAGGTATTAAAAATCCCAACAGCAATTGATAAAAAGCAACAAATACTTTAATAATAAAACTTAATACTCCATGGAGTTATTGGGAAGTGATACAGCTGCATCCATGGGGAAAACAAGAAGGCACTGGACCGGGGAGTCTGCTATTTCAATGTCCATGCATTGACCATATATTCAGTGTCCATAATCCACATAATGGTCATTTCAATGATCCATAATAGCAGGCATCATCTAATTGATCAACTCTGCTACTTAAGCTAAACTTTGCAGACAGCTTTACACAGCTCTCATTTGCAAGTTCAAAACAGCTTCCCTCTACTGGATATGTGTTTTCCAGGCAGGATCCCATCTACGTCTCTAATCCACTGATTATAAATCTCAATTGTGGACTGCAGTTCCAGACTCATACTATAGCTATCCTCTCACTGAAGAATTAACTATACTATTAGTCGGTCACAGAGCAGTTTGGCATCTCCTGATTCAGGCGGCATGTATGCCCGGGGGAGTAGTCCTGACTAAACTCTCCCAAATGCCTAACGCAGCCAAAACTTCAGCCCTGCAGCCCTGAAGAGCACAGATTTCAATTACCTCAGCTGCTCATGAAACCTTTCTCAGTGGACGTGAAATCCCATCTAGTTTCCATCTCTAAACCACTCAGTTCATGCTCTGCAGAGGTTCAATTCCCAGGGCAGCCACCTGCAAACAACCTGCCACCCCTTCCTCCATCTCATTCTCACAACCCACTCCACCCCACCCCACCCACCGCAGGGGTCTCAAAGTCTACAGCTGCTGCTACATCCTCACCAGGCTTGACTGGGCCTCAGATTCACACAAAATGGCAGAGATGTGCAGTAGCAGACAATCAGCCCCACTCCCGCCTTAGAACTGAACCCCTTTGGCCTGCGCTCTCCCACACAGATGTAGGAGACCCACCCCCAGAGGTGCTCCCAGTCAATAGCTGACCAGCTGCTCCAGAGGAAGGAAAATTTAACTCATTATGGGTTCCAGAGCCAAAGACCTGAAAGGATAAAACAGCAATGTTTCTTGGGGACTCACTAACACTATCTCTCTCCATAGTGGTGTTACATTACCAACCTGTTACTTAGGACTTTAGGGGTTTATATATTCAAAACCTTATAATGAAAAGTTAATGTTGTGTATTTAATTCTTTGTTTAGAAGTAAAAAGTTCCAAACTCTTGATATAAGTCACAATGAATTGCAATGAACAGTTTGTGGGGAGCTTTATACAAATTGCATAAGCAAATCTCCAGGGTTTCTGCATTTTCTTCATGAGATATATGATGCTTGTCCCAATCTATGGTATAGCTCTGGATCACCCTCTAATACATGCCAGTATTGTTTAAGAATACCAGCAATAGTTGGTGTCATTGTATTCAGTGAAAAATCTGACTGGGTGTTGTGCAACGATACCTTCATGACGTGGTGTCAAAAGAGCATATCTCTCAGTATTTTTAACTCTGGAATAAGAAGCTTTGTGTATTAAATCAGGAGAATATCCACACTTCAAAAACCTATGTTCTGTATCAGTGGCCTTGCTTCAAATAGCTCCAAAGTGGAGCAATTTCTGCAACTGTGGATAAATTGGCCATATGAAAACTGTTTATCGCAAATGGTTGCCTGCACCATTTAAGGTAATCACCAGTGTGGCCAATGTAATATTTGTAATTACTTATTAGTGGGGCCAACTTATACACCTTGAACTAGACAGGATACTATGGAGATTCAATAATTTATAACCTGTACTACTCCTTTTGTGCTATATGTTGTAATTTGCTATTGTCCTAAAATCTATGTCAGACGTGCTTTGTGTCCGTTCAGAAAAAGGATACTGGAACATGTATATTCCATTAGGGCCACTGCCCCAGACATACCACTTGGTTCTCACTTTGAGATTTGCCACCACAAAGATCCACACTCTTCAAATTTGTGTGTTTTTGAACATACACCCCACAGTATTAGGGGTGGGGCTAGAGCATGCATTTTACTCCAAAAGGAAGCAACATGGATTCATACCTTAGACTCTATGCATCGTGCTGGCTTGAATGATAGTTTGGACTGAACTCCTTTTTTGTGATGCATTCTAGTTACAGTATTTACATTTTTACACTGCTTAAGAGAGATGAATTAATTCATAACTGTTATTGATATGTTTGATATATTTTTAGATACACTTGCATGTGTCCTATTTATACTGCATGTTCCTTCCTTTGATTAGTCAGCTCCCATACACAGTTTTACAACTTAGGTAGCTTTGTTTTAATTTTAATATAGTGGATGGTATTGGTCATAGAGAGGGTGGTGGATGCCTGGAACAGCCTCCCAGTAGATGTGGTGGGGGCAAAAACTGTAACAGGGTTCAAGAAAGCATAGGATAGGCAAAAGAGAACCTTAGTGATAAGACTGGGGTGGGACAAGCCAGAGATCAAGCAGGGACTGCGGTGCTACAGTAGGTAGGGAAAAATGGGCAGACTGGGTGGGCCAAGCATTCCTCATCTGCTGTCAAATTCTGTTTCTATGGCCACACAGGACTGCCATGTATTTTATAATACGTTTATCTGTTTGACAATTGCCATCAGTCTGCAGTATACTCCCCCATTTCCTTTATTATTGCTATTGGCACTGTCCTTCTACTTGATATTGATAGCGCTATTCAGCAGCTGTCTTTGGCTTGATAAACATTAGGTTAATAACCCCCAATTTTGCCTTAACAACCACTACTCACTTCTTATTTGTTTTGAAGTTTCTTATATTCTGCCTTCACAGTTTGAATGCAGGGGTGTATATGCTATATCGACTTTCACTGTTGCTGTTGCTTCATGTGTATCTTTTTAAATTCTTACAATAAATTAATTCAGAATCTGTGAAGCAGTTGCATCCCCTGACAAAGGGACTCACTGTTGTCCTAAAATGCCAGAGTTGGAGCTGCATCTCTCAGATTCTATCTTGTAACCAGGAGTGGTGTATTTTTGTATTGATTTATTTTTCTGAATGAGTGCTCTCACTTGTGTTTTTTGCTGTGTCATGTTTTTGAGGTAGCACTGGCTGCTTTAAACTGTGCACGTAGTTTGTGGTGTGTAGAAGTCAGGAACAGACTGCCAGGGCCGGCCCGTCGGCCCAGCGGTTGGATTTCCGCTTGCGACGCCGGCGACCCGGGTTTGGAAACGGACTCGGGTCGTCCGGAGGCTGGCGGGAGAAGGATTGAGCGCCCCACGGACTGCCTCTCTCTGGGGAGGGCTGGGTGGCAGTCGGCGCAAAGAGGACCCCAGCGGAGGCTAGATCACCCATGCGCCATGCCTACTCGGGGTGGGAGTGAGGCGGGCAGACGCGCAGGCCATTGCACGCCCCCGCCTCCCCAGGTGTGGGCCAATGGGGGTAAAGTTACGCCCAGCGCTCTACATGACGCTTACTCCGGGATGCCCTGATTGGCCACCAGGAGCCGTTCCCCGACCAGTTACTTGTTCCACGGTCCGATATCGGGGGTCGGAACCACGGCCCCACTCTCTGGGGGGCAAGCCAGGGATGACTGGGGAGTCGGCAATATCCGGTGGCCGGGGATCCCAGGAGTTCTGTGACCAGGCCGAAGACGGACGTGGGGCGTGGAAATAAACAGCAAAATTAAAAAAAAAAAAAAAAAAGGAACAGACTGCCAGCAGACGTGGTGGAGGGAAAAACAGTGGAGGGCTTCAAGCGTGCATGAGTTGGACATATGGTTGCATTAGAAAACAGGCAGGAAGGAGGGAAGGTCACCAGAGACCAGTCAGGGTATGTGGAGGCAGATCAGGTAGGGAACATCTGGGCAAGCTGGGTTGACCAAACAGTCCTTTTCTGCAGAAGAATGTTATGTTTCTCTGTCTCTTGTCATCTTACTGCAACCCCCTTCATAAAATGTTCAGCATCCCTAAAGGGCAATTTATTAGAGCAAGAGAACACTCAGTGACAAGCACACCTTCAATGAAAGAGCAGCTGAACTTACAGATCGCTTCATTCAGAAAGGCTTCAAGGGGGAAACCATTATGTAAGCCAGGAATGAAGAGATGGGGAGAAAATATTGGTTAAACACTACACATCACAGCAGAGCAGATGGAAATCAATTGACTTTTGTTACAAATTTTAATGCCCAGGCCATACAACTTGCAGACATCATGCAGAAGAGGGTTTTGAGAGGGGAGCCCGGGTTGACACCATTAGTGCAGAAACTAGTCAGGATGTCATATAAGAGAGCAGCCAATCTCGTAAAATGTTTGCAACCAGCACCAAGCTTTAGAAATTGGCTACCAGGACCACCAAGAAGTAATCACAAATGTGGTAGGTGCCATATGCACAGCAGTGTGAGTAAGAGCAACACTTTTTATAATCCAAAGTCTGGCAGAGAGATGCATCACGGCTTGTTCATAAATTGTGGCATGGAAGAGGTAGTGTATATCTTGATATATATTTGTGGCCCCTTCAATGTACGGCATACAAAAATTAAATTGAAAATGAGATTGGCAGAACACTGCAGGGCACAAGGGCAGACAACAAGGAGCATATTGTGGTGAGATATTTAAACAGTTCAGCAGATAAAAGTATGCACACTGTGAAAGCCATGAGCATACAAGAAGTGTGGCATAATCTGGGGGGGGGTCTGAAGCACATGTACTCTGGGAGCATTACAGTTCCCTGATTTAAATGACCACTTGTGCGTTACACTATTTTTAAAGTAGATAGTATATTGATGTCTCTGGACAGGACCTAACTGAATGATGTATGTAAAACTATTTTGCTTCACAGTTGTGCAATTACAGTATAATCCCTTGGGAAATATTTTTGGCTACTTGTGATTTATAGCTTCTAATCCAAGCATTAATAAAAATGTTCATTTTGGGCCTGAATTGCTTAGGTAGCCTGTGGGTGTTAGATATTGCACCAGTTATATTCAGTTGTCTCTGGCATAGAATATATTCCCTATATGGGAGGTCAAAATGATTGCTATGCAGTATGTCAAACAATAATTACTTATAAACTGTGTTTTTAGATGTAATGTGGTAGGTTGTTATGATCAGAAAAACTTTTTCTGCATTGGCCTTTTGCATATCAGTTTTTTATTTTATTTTTTATTTGGAAAATGTTTCACTAGGAAAGACAACATGAGCTGTAAACAGTTAACTTCCAGAAGCGTCCTGAAGGGGAGTCAAGAGTTGGGAGAACAAGCAAACACGTAAGCAATAATACCCGACAGAGTGGGCGGTATTGTGCTATACTGGACCGTCCAGGGGCGTAATGAGGCCCAATGCCGCAGGCAGAGGTCCTTATAGCCCCTTGAAGATCCAGTATAGCACAATACCACCCACCCTGGAGGGTATTATTGCACTAAGAAAATGGGCACTGTCAAAAAAATAAGTTTAATAAGAAAAATGTTAATGAAAATTTAATTTAAAGTAAGATTTGTAATAAAATAGTTCCTCCACCTGCATTTTTGGAGGTGGTTGCCATGGTTACACACACACACACACACACACACACACACACCACTGTGCCCTTAGAATGTTCAGTTATTTGGAGCCACCATTTTCCTTTTTTTGCTCTCGCTTAGCGAGAGATACTGCTGCCCTGCAACACTCATGTTTTTCAGTGCCAGCTGCCAGAAACAAGACATCAGCCTCCCCTGGGCATATTTCAAGTTACCTTTTGTTGTTCTACATTCATGTCCTACACTGCTACTGACTCTCTGAGAGCCGACCGCGCTGTTGTGCCCATTCCACCAGCCGCTTTGTCTGCTGGCTCTACAAGTGAGAGTGGTGTCGAAGTCAGACCGCGGTCACACTCGGAAAACTATTAATAAATAAATGGGATGCCCCCACCTCCACAACAACCACACTATATTAATGAAACATTCGCAGTTTTAAATTGTAAACCTCAGTATCACAGCTGACTTACTCGTGGACATGCTCTCGCTGTTCCATGGTGGCTCCTGCTTTTTTTTCCAATGGTGTGAATCCATGCTCGAAGGTACTGCTGTTAGCTAACAAGAGGGAAAAAACGTGATGGCAAACGAATGCAATTGCATGCAGGTTCTGTAAAACTTGAGCTCGATTTGTGCAACTGTAAGGAAAGAGCAGGTGTTAATACAGATACCTTTACATGAAATGGAGAGCAGCCAGGTGTCACAGAAAAAGAAGCTTGCCACTTTTAAATAGTAATTCACATTTTTTAAAATAGATAAAAATGACCGTGGACTTGTGGTCAGGCATGTGCGTCTGTGTTTGTGTGTTATGCCTCTGAAGCGCTGTCTCTCTCGCTGCCGCTGAACTCGAGGGATTTTACAGCCGAAATGTGTTTTAGCTGCATGTGTGTGTATGTTTCCACTGTTTGGATATAAACTGAAGCTCTTACAAGGGAGTCAGTGGGAGATGTAGTAATAGAAATCAGAGATCGGGAGAATGGCTAGAGGACTGAGATTGGGTCTCAGCTCTCGCTAAGCGACACAAAAAAAAGGTGGATATTTCAAATTAAAATTAAGGGGTTTAGCCAATTAGGGAGCAGAGTAGGCATCAGGACTCTTGTGATGGGGCAGGCTGGGTTGGTACTTTTAATAGCCGGGCATCTGTTGTCTGATAGATGCCCAGCCAGAGAAGTCCCTCAGCCAATCAGAAGCCTGAAATAGTTTTACCCATTTTCTAAATAGCAATACCAGTACAATCACTAAAACAAAACAGTGTAGTACAATTACAGAGCGGAAATAACTCAGGCCAGCTGGCCAGGGTAAACAAAATCATCTTCAAATATAGCATACATTGCAACAACCCAAGAGCAGGTGATCCAGTACAGTAAAGTTTAGAGGATAGATAACACATTTGAAGTGCTAGAAGTAGTGGGCTGAGCACTAGATTCGAAGTGCTATTGTATACGCAAGGGAGGGCTGTTATAAGACAAGTTGGGAAGTGGACGGGCAAAGGGTAGAGGGTGGGAGATGGAAGAGGGAGAGAGAGACGGACAGCCAAGATCTAAACCCATTCAGGTTGCTGAGAACTCTGCAAGGGGAGTAGGACCAGGCAGATAGAGAGGGGAGAGAAACGGAGCAGAGTGGTAGAGAAGAGGGGTAGGAGAACAGGAGGGAGGAAGGGACAAGGAAGAAGGGAGGTGGGTGGGTGGGTGGGTGATGGATTTGAAAGTGAGGGAAGGGAGAGGGGGGAAAGAAGAGAGAGACAATATATACCCCTTCAGGATGCAGAGAACCCTGCAAGGAGGTCTGGATTAGAAAGTGAGGGGAAAGGAAGATGGGTAGAAGAGAGGGAACCAAGATACATACCCCTTCAGGTTGACAGAAAACCCTGCAAGGGGGACAGAACCAGGCAGAAAAGGAGGGGAGAGAAGGGAGTGTGACAGGGAGCTCCTGCCACTCTTGAGGACAGACCTTTTTATAAATCTGTTACAACAGTTCTTCTTTTTCTTAGCTTAATCTAGCCTTAACAATTTCTAGTCCATAAGGTTGGTCACCTATGGGCACCCCCTTCCCTTTCTTGACTATTCTGTAGTGTCCTCTTTAATTTTCCTTTTGCCCTCTTAGGTTCTCGTACAGGGAGGTTATTGGGGTGACCTCCAAGCATACGTAAAACAGGTTGTGTTTATCATTGTTGGATTTAGTATGTAATAGCACTATGTCAATATGACATTTTGAGTTGTATATGTATTCATTGTTATTTATTGCATGTCTTTTGATACAGTGATGTGTGATTTTATATTTTATTGTAATGGTCCTTTGATCGAACAAATAAATTTTACTACTACTATGTCATAAAATACCTTGATGTATATACCTTGTGTTTATAAAACCTGTAAATGTTGAAAATACCATGGCACTAGTGCCCAGATATTCAAAAGGGTTGCACCATGCGCAATAGGGTTGCACCAGCGCAAGTCCGAAAATGCGCCATTCTGCGATATTCAGCGGGAGACAGTTGCGCCCCCCCAAAGCACACTGAGCAATAGCGCAATGATAATGAACTTATGCGCAACTGAAGGGGGAGGAACCATGCATAAATGGCACAGAGCAATATTCAACAACATGCAATATGTGCAATAGGGGAGCAAGCGGAAGTTGCACGATAGCAGAAATGAGCCAAAATAAAAAGGAACAAGGGAGAGGTGCAAGAAGACTACAGGGAAGGCACATGAAGCTGAACCATAGCTGCACAAAGAGGGCAGGAGGGACACACAGGGCAGGCCAGGGAAATGGCACCCTGAACAGAGAGGCACAGGGAAGGTGTGGGGAGACACAGCCAGTGCAGAAGGGGGAAGTGCTACACAGCACAGAGGCCACCACATTTAGGTGTTCCCAGTGCAGGGGAAGTAGCAGCCAGAACAGTGGGGGGAACACAGAAACAGCTGCTGGGGCAGGGTGAACACAAGCCAGGGACATGGCCAGTGCCACCATCCAGATGGAGGCAGTAATGAGGGGGGGGTGAGAAGGTGGGCAGCAGGGAGGCACAGCCGTGGAAGGGCCCATCGGTGGTATGCCCCCAAATAGGCAGTACCGAGCCCGCACCAGTTTCGAGCTGTATAGTGATACTGAGATTGTGGGCCAGTACCGCCTGAATCAGGCAATTCTGAGGTGGGTCTGTGAGCTGTGCAGTGATGTGATGCAGGCACCCACACGACGGAGCCATGCTCTGTCAATGGAGACTAAAGTGATAGCTTGCATGTGCTTGCTCACCACGGGTACCTTCCAGAGACCAACAGGGGACACCACAGGCATAACCCAGTTGGCCGCGTCATGCCACTTCACCCAATTCCTCAGCACACTGCTGCCACATGCTGCGGAGTATATCCATTTCCCCAGCACACTGGCAGAGCGCACAGCAAACATACAGGAGTTCCGCAGGGTAGCACATATGCCTGGCATGCTAGGGGTGCCAGACTGCACCCATGTGGCCATCCGCACACTACCTGGCCCGAGGGGGCCGATATATCAATTGGAAGGGCTATGCTAGCATCAACTGCCAGGTGGTGTGCGATGCCAGGGGCGCATAATCAATGTCTGTGCCATGCACCCTGTGGGAGCACACGATGCCTTCATCTGGCACCAGTCAGCACTGTGCCACAGATTCAAGAGTGGGGACATCCCCACTGGCCACTTAGTGGGTGAGTATGCAAATCACACAGACAAACTTAGGGCTTGGGAGGGGCATGGTCAGAGGTGACATGGGTAGTGGCCTACATGGCCCGAGGCAGGGCGATGCTGATCACCAAACTAACCTCCACCCTCTACACACAGGTGACAATGGATACCCACTCCGTCCCTGGCTGCTCACACCATACCGGCGGCCCATGACCCCATCGCAGCAACACTACAATGAGGCACATGCCACCACACGTAATGTCATCGAGCGGATGTTCGGTATGCTGAAGGCACGCTTCCGCTGCCTGACACCTCAAGGCCTGTGGGCTATTCCTGGCCTGTTGCATCCTGCACAACATGGCCAACGAATGTGGGATAGCCATACAGGTCAAAGATGGGGACAGCGATGGGGACGATGAGGATGCCAGTGACAATGGTGATGGGCAGCCCCCCTTGGGCGATGGGACCCCCGACTGCTCCGGCTGGCACAGGTGCACCGGGACACCATCACAGAGAAGCACTTCAGCCAACCCAGGTAAGTCATGGGGCCATGTGCAACCACCAGTGGCAAAGGCACAACCCACAAACATGCATGGACACACACCAGGGGTGCATGCCATCAAGGAAGTGGCTCGGGCATGGAACCACACACACCACCAGGGATGGGCGAGGTCTAACATGACACGCGGTCAGACACACACACACATACAACTCATCAGACATGCACAAAGGGTAGGAGGCACGCCGACCCAGAACACCACCCCTAGCCACACACATGTCCACAGACCACCACGCCCACTGCCTGTCATTGTGCGTGTGTCAGACGCTGGGCACCATTGCACAGTGGCATACAGTGCAATGCAGGCATCATCATGCACACGTGACAGCGGACAGCAGCCGGGAGGGTGTGCAGATGGACTGTGTGTGTGCGTGCAGGGCCGGGTACCCACCCGTGCATTGCCCGCTGAATGACACAATGCACACAGGGCAGCATCAGACAGTAGCTGCGCTGGGAGACAGGTCAGTCACGCACCACAGTGCCACAGCTGCCACGGATGTGTGGGCGGCCCTGCTGAGACCTGCCAGCAGTGACAGGCTGACCACTAGCCTCATGGGGTGGCACCGACAGTCCCCCAAGGGTTCCACTGCATGAACGCGACCGTGCTCGCACAGGGGTCTGCAGCACACCGAACATGCCTGCGCCAGGCATGCTCGGGATGCCCACAGCTGAACCCAGTGTCGACAAGGATGGTGTCGCACGATGCCGGGAATGGGGGGTGGACAGTGCACTGCGTGGTGTCTGCGATGCATGGGCACATAACTGTGTGCCCCCTGTGGCCATGGCAGGTGTGATAGTCTGTGTCAGCCTGTCAGTGGCAGCAGTCACATCCTCCCTCAACTGGTCCATCCCTGCCAGGAGCAGAGCAGTGTCTCTGCTGCGACGCTCCTCTGCCTGGCGCAGAGCCGCATTCAGTGCATCCACTGCTGTCACAAGCTGCATCTGCTGATTGACTGATGCTTGCAGTATGTGGGTGTGCTCATCCAAGAGGTCATCTGCCTGATCGGCATGCTGTCCCTCATGGTGTTCATGGCCCTGATGCTCATCACCCCTTGATGGTTGGCGCTGCACACCAGGGCCAGGCCTGGGCATGTCCACAGGTGGTGCACTGATGCTGCCCCCTAACACTGTACCCCCATGCCCACTGGCCGACTGCAGATGCTGCCCCTCCGGCTGCCGCTCCCTAGGGCTCAATGGTGCCGCCGCAGTGGCCGCAACAGTCCCACTGTCCTGTACACACACCAGTGCTGCCCCACCGGTGCTGACAGGCACAGGCTGGGACTTTGATGACACACAGGCCTCCACGGTGGCACCACCCACAGGCATGGCCGTGATGTAACCTGCTGTGTGGCCATCCCGTGGCACACACGTGTCACTGCCCATGACGTTAGCGACATCATCATCGGTGATGGATCTGGCACCAGCCCAAGTCTCAGCATGCTGGCATCCGTGGACGCTGGCACGCTGGGAAACAGGCAGGGCCTCCTCCGCACCTGCTCCACCAACATCAGTCTGGACATCCAAGCAGGCCCACTGTCACCTGGAGCCACGTATTCCTGTGGAGGTGGATGGGCCTTCCTCCATCTCCATGTGACCGGCCTCAGTGGAGAAGCCCACCACCACTGACCCATGCAGAAACTCAGGAGCTGTAAGGGAAAACAAAGTCACGTTACTGCATGTGACCTACCCTGTCCCCCCCAATAGACAGACCATGACCTACCATGCAGTGACGGGCTACCACCCATCTGGAATCCACCACCTGGAACACCCTCAATGGTGCAACGCTGCATGCTGCCAGCAACCCGCTTCTCCTGTGGGGTCAGACATAGCACTTCCGGCTGTCCCCCACCTGTCACAGACCGTGCTGCCCTGATGGCAGCCACCTTCTCCTTAATCCTCCCCCGTCTGTGCCCATCTTCTTCTTGCACTTCTGCACAGAGCACTGGTGGCTTCCATGCAGGTTTACAGCACACACCACCTCCTCCCATGCAGCAGCATGTGCCTGTGGTGTTCCCTGGTGTCCGCTGAGAAGTGGCTCCTGGTCTAGGTAGGCCTCAAACAGGGCATCCGTCTCAGCCTTAGTGAAATTCAGCCTCCTCTTCTTCCCACGACTCTGTTCCTCTTCCTCCACAACACGCTCGGTCATGATTCAGCCTGTGAGAATGACAGGTGTTACCTGTGACTGTGCAGTCCCATGCATGTCCCAAAATCCACAGTCCACACTCCCAAACAGCATGCAACTCACTGCAATAGACTGCAATAACCTACTAGGCCAGTGCAGCCCAGTGTCGCACTTTTATAGTGCAACCCATGCAAATGAGGCGAGGCGCATCTTTAAGTGGATGCAAATGCAGTGACTGCGCCATTGAATGGCTGATTAGCTGATTTGTATATGCCAGCTGAATATTGCGCTGTTGCACTTTGCGCAATTGCATTGAACGTGCTAAGCCAAGGGTGCAGTTCTGTGATATGCGCAGTACACACCTAACTGTGCATGCCCGGGTTGATGACGCAGGCGCCTGCTGCGCTGCTGATGTGCTGTGCATGGGAGCCAATGCAGGGCATGGCCACCATTGTGCCAGTGGCGCTACAGCGTTGTTCACCTATGTGGCGCTGTGGCACTGGGGCATTGTAGGCGCACTGGGGCAACAGCGTGGTAGGCTGCTACAGGAGGTGACACACAAGCACCCAATCGCGCTACACGCATTGGGTTCCAATCACGCTGTGGCTGTCCATGCGCCAGAGACCCTTGACCCTGTGCCCAACCTTTGCCCCCAAGCACCATGCATCAGGCATGGGTGCACCACTATCGCGCTGTTCGGTGACAGCGCAATAGGGAATGGCAGCGCTGTACCGCGTAACATCTGCACGTGGCAGGACTGCACTGCAGAGTGCCATTTTGACTGAATTGAGCAGCAGAGATGGCACGGAGGCATGCTGTGCAGTGGATCCAGTTGAAGCTGGCAAACCTTGTTGCCATTGTGGAGCCACATGTTGGGCCTTTATTTGGGGAGGCACCTCTGGACAGGACCATGAGTCAAGTGTGGCAGGAAGTGGCCGACGCCCTGGAGGAGGCCACCTGTATGGGGCAGATGGCAGAGCAGTGCTGCCACCGATATGGGGACCTGAGGCGGAGGGACCCGGACCTACTTGCCCACCTGCGGGCACATGCCAGGAGGGGCACGGTGCCACGGCTAGGTAGGTGCAAAATCCATACACTTTTATCGTCCATATGGGTATCATGGTTGCATGTGTCCGGCACATGGGGGGGGGGCCGTCTGGTGTTGGCCATGGTGGTGTTATAGGGTGTGGGCTGGGTGGGTCTGGCTGTGTGGGATTGCACACACATGGGATGGGGGGAAATTGCTACAGGTTTGTACTGATGTTCCTCTCTCCATGTTTTGCACCTTAGGGCCCGCAGAATGGCAGCAGGCCATAGACCGGAGGTGCCACCTGGAGGAGCAGCAAGCCAGGAGGGGTCATGGTGGCCAGCAGCACATGGACCACCCTGATGATGGTGAGTGCCTTACATCCATGATTACTATTGCATGCTGTATAATTGGGCAGACAGTGGGGCATGGCCACCATCCATTGACACCACTGCCATGCACGCAACTTGTTACAGTCAGCACTGTCCAGTGGCACCGCATGTCTGGGAGTGCGTCAATGGTGGTCCATTCATGCACTGGGCACATGGCTGTGCCACTGTCTTCACACCGCATAGCCAAGTCACTGAATGGCCACGGTGGTGCTGTGCAGGACATGGGCGGTGGGTGTGTGCAGTGGTCCACATGGCTGTGGCTGCCTGGGTAGGCAGGTCTTGTGGACATGGTCACTGTGGGTGGTCGCACACCATCACAGGGGCATGTCACATGGCTGTATGCCATGCACAATGGGTGGGCTGCAGGGGGCTGGACAGTCACACTTATTGACTCTGCTCCCTCATCCTAGGTGGACAGCGACTCCAGGCGCTGGAGCGAGGACTGAAGGAGCTGCTCCAGGTGGCGAGGGCGACACTGGAGCTCCTGCAGAGAATGGACCGCCACAGGGTGAGGAGGAGGAGACGACATCGGCGCCACGTGGAGGAGGACCGGGGCAGACGATGATCACTCCATGCCCCTAATTACACCTTCCCCCGTGGACCCACCCTCACACCCCTTCTTCCCTCTCCCATATGTTCACCCCTGCCCCTTAACCGCCCCCACCTGGTATGTGGCCCTTCCCCCCATTGTATATAGTTTATATATAGTTTTTGTATTTCCAGTTTTAAATACATTTGTTATGACAACTGTGATGTTCTCTGATTTGCAGTGGGCTACAGGCGCTCAGCTGCAGTGGTGTGCATGGTGTCAGGGGTGGTGCACGCATGGGCATGTGTGTGCATGTGCAGAGATGAACCGCCTATGGTGTGGGCAGGGGGATCAGTCACTGTCTGTGGTTTGTGTGTTGTACTCTGTGCACTGGATGCCTGTGTACAGTGGTCCATGGGGCCTGCACTGTGTGCATGGCTCCCCTGTCAGACCGTCCATGGCCTGTGCAGCTGACACCCTTGCATGTCTGTGATATGCACGGTCTGCTGGCATGTCAGTGGTGGCTGTTGTGGCCAGTGCTGGGACGGGATGTGTCCTTGGGAGGGTCTGCAGGGTGCTGTACTGCTGGAGGTGGGGTCCGGGGCATGCCCTTTCGCATGTGGGGTACCTCGTGTGCTGACGCATGGTCAGTCTCTCAGCTGTACCTCGGGGGGGACGTGCAGGGTGGCATTGTGTATGCATCTGTTGCATCACTGTCTGCTGCGCCCGCTGCAGGGTGTCCATGGTGGGGCTGCCTTGCATGGCTCCATGGTGCACAGGGTTGCATTGTCACAGTGGGGGTGGTGGCATGCATGGGGTGTCCTGCACTGTTGGGTGCTACTCCTGGGCAGGGTGTATGGGGATCATGGTGCAGGGTGTGCTCTGAATTTGTGGGATGGTGTGGTACGGGGTGGTCGGCCATCCTTGTGTGCCGGTCACAGCTTGCCAGGGGGTGTGACGGGCGCCATGGCCTGGCTGTGGGTTGGTTGCTGGTCTCCATGGGCCAGTGGTTATTCCAGCCCTCCCCCAGTTGTGCAGTGCATGGGGTGTGGGGGGACAATGTCTGTTCTGCTGTGTGTTCCTCTGCCCATCTGTGGCATGGGTGGTGGGCCCCTGCATCCCTGGTTGTGCTGTTGCATTGCTGCCCTGCTGCTGGGGGACATCCCTGGTTGCACTATGGCACCTCTGGACTGCTCAGCTGAACATCCCTTGTTGCGCTATGGTGCATCACATATGCTCAGCTTCCCCTCCCTAGTTGCTCTATGGCACAGGTGGTGCGCTATTCAGTCGTCGGCTGTAGGCGCATCTTGGCCTGCGCATTTTTTGAATATTGCACTTCTTGCGCATGGGCGCAGTGGACTTGTGCTTGCTCCTGCTGTTGCACACTTTTTGGGCGCAGTTTGAATATCTGGGCCTAGGTGTTTTTGATAATAGTAAAAAGTACTAGATGACTATTATAGAAATTAAGTTAGTTGTGCTATTTAAAATGTATGTAAATTGCTGTGAGTTGAACAAGTCTGAAATGTCATAGTGATTTACATATATCCCATGATGCTTTGCATTAGGGAAGTATGCGTGATGTTGTGTTTCTTTGAAACTTAGCTTATTGTCAATGCCCTTTGGGTAACCCATGTTTCAGTGCTTCTGCACTGAGCTTCTTTGTTTTTAGCTTGTTTTCTTTTTTTATTTGAGTCTCCACTACCCAAGCAAACAGGGCCCACATAGGGGTGGAGGCTGAATCTCAACTGCTAAGTAGATCAGAGATCAGTGTCAGTAGGTGCTGGCTAAGTGCAGAGAAAGGACATACATAGTCTGTTGCTGCAAACTGATGTACTGAGAAGGGATAGATGTACTGAAGAATGGATATGCCATTGCTTAAAGTTATGCCCTGTATTTTGAATAAACATCAAACAGAGATCGTGTGTTGAATTTGAAGTTCGGTGTCTGGTCCATCTGTTATCCTACAACCCCTCTACAGGGGAGTAGGGAGTAGAAATGGAGTGTGGTGGGTGACCAGAGGGGAGAAGAGGGATAAGGAATAGGGAGGCTGGAGAAAATTGGGATAAACTACGAATGGAAAACGGGCAACATCAGTAGGGGGGAAGATGGGGTTGTGGGGGAGAAGGACAGCCATAGAGTGTCGAATCAGCACAGTAGGTTGTGGATGGTAGTAGCGTATCAAGATGGCATAGTAGGTTGTGGTAGGGGGTGGGAGGAGGGGGTATAATAGGAGGTAGCATGTGAGGAAGTAATCAGAGGAAGGGTTCAGTTAGGAGACAGGAGGTAAGTTAGGGATAGAGAAGTAGGGGATAGTGCACAAGGATTGTGAGGGTTGTGAAGGGGGGCTAAGAACAAGTACAGTTAGGAGACTAGAAGTAAAGTGGTGCTAATGGATAATGCGCCAGGGTGGGGAGTGTTGAAGGGGGGCTAAGAAGAAGTGCAATTAGGAGAATAGAATTTGTGAAGGGCTAAGGAAATTGAAGATGGGGAAGAGGAAAGTCTGATAGGAGGTGGCAGTTTGAGCTCCATGTTTTGAGAGTCACCATTTGCTGTTTAATTCAGACCTGCATGTTATATGGTATATGTGCAATTATGTCACATTGATCTGTTTCTTATCTTTTTTTCAGAGACGGTACGTTAAATATCCACTAGGATTTGATGAAATTTAAGCCTTGTTTTTAGGTCTACTGATAACTGTGTTAGGATTTGCTGAATATCTTTGGTGCCACCTGCTGCCTTAAAATGCACATAGCAATCACTTGTTTGGACTATAAAATGAACAGCAGCTTCTAAGGCATCACTGCTGGCAAAGCTTGCAAGTGAAACATTAGGTCATTGGGTGGGGTTCCTGGCAGCCATGCGATGTAGCATCTTTTAACTTTTGTACTATTACAACTTTTTGTATTTTCACCTTGACTGCATAAAATAAAGAGGTCTGTATGTCTACTGGGTGAGTACATTTGCTTTTCTCTTTGGGAGAAGTGCAGTCTGCTGGTTTTTTTGTGTGGAAAATAGCCATGTTGATACTGTCTGGTGTGACTGAGGGAAGACTGTGGTCAGTAACTAGTCCCTAGTACTTTCAACTGCAAGTGTGCCCTGGGGGGAGATGGGGGGCCCTTACGCTCTAGGCCTCATTGAGAACTCAACTCACTGCCACTCTGTTGGTAAGCTTTAAGAAGGATGCCACAAGGCAGCAACCAGACCTGCATCTTAGTCACCTGATTGCTGCATGCACAGTTATCAGTACCAGTCTGCACCGGAGGCTAGCTGAACAACCTGTCTGTGATCCTGCTTCAGCTGTTGTCTGCATGAAACAGTGACATGTGAGTGCTGGCCTACCCAGACAGCTTTCTGCACCACCATTTACCTGTAGGATTACACATTTTTTGTTAGAGTCAAACTGTTGTTTGGAATTATAAATTGCATTAAACTGCTAGCCAAAAAGTTAGTCTAGTGGGGTGTTGATATTGCAAGCTTGTGTATTAAAATAAGTGCACCAATGCAAGATCCCAGGTGACTCATCTTCAGGCCTGCACCAGTAGCAGCCTGGGTACCTAGTAACTAAGTAAACTGCAGTTTATTACATGATTATCAAGTAAAGTGCTCAAAAGCATTTAAACTACTGTGGGGTATAGCTATGCGGCCGACTTACTGTGGTTTGGACCCGGGACCTACACGTCTCCTTGTGGGATGTGTGGATGTCATCGGCCTGGTCTTAGCGGAGATAGTCCGGTGTTCTTTAGAAACCAGAGAGTTTCCTGACTCTCTGAAGGAAGCAGCAGTGATTCTGTTCCTCAAGAAATCTTCTCTTGACCCGGACTGTCTCGCCAACTACAGGCCAGTCTCTAACCTTCCCTTTGTGGGAAAGGTTATTGAGAAGGTGGTCATGTTGCAGATGGAGGACCATCTTGCCATCCATGACATCTATGATCCCTTCCATTCAGGATTCAGGAAGAGGCACAGTACTGAGACTGCCCTTGTTCGGGTGCTCAGTGACCTCCTCATAGTTAGAGATCGGAGGAGTCAGTCCATCTTAGTCCTCCTTGATCTCTCCACAGCATTTGACACCGTAGACCATGGGATATTGCTACAGCACCCGCAGTTGATCTGTGAACTGTTGGGTACAGTCCTCAGATGGTTTAAATCCTTCCCTGGCAGGTTTCAGAGAGTGGTGTCGGGGATTTTTCGCTCTGACTCATTCTCCCTGCCATGTGGGGTACTGTAGGGCTCTGTGCTGTCTCCCATGCTGTTTGCATGTACATGTTGCCGCTGGGGACATTGTAAGGCAGTACAGGCTGAGTTTTCACTGCTATGCAGATGATACTGAGCTGTACATGCCCTTTGCACCTGATCAGGAGTTAGCAGTTTTGGTATTTAACAACTGCCTCTCTGATATCCAAGACTGGATGAGTGCCAACTAGTTGAAGCTGAATTCAGACAAAACTGAGGTGATGGTTATAGACCCAGGTCATTGAGTTGAGGAGTCTTCGGTAGGACAGGCGAATGGTCTTGTACTAGGATCCTGCCAGCTAAGGACCTCAGATTGGGCGCAGAGTCTGGGTGTTATTCTTGACGAGGGGCTGACACTGAAATCTCAGGTGTCATCCGTTGTCAAGATCTCATTTTACCATCTGAGGAATATCACCCACATTAATCACCTGGTCCCACTCAACGACCTTCCTGCACTTGTCCACACCTTTGTGACCGCCCACCTGGATTACCGTAACTCCCTTTACCAAGGGTTGCCAGGGGTAGAAATCCGCCGGCTGCAGCTGGTGCAGAATGCAGTGGCCAGGTTACTAACTTTGCTTTCTGGGTGTAGTCATATTACACCTGTGCTGCGCAACCTGCATTGGCTTCGCGTTCGGTGGAGGATTACATTCAAGATCAGTTTGCTGACCTATAAGGCCCTACATGGTCTGGGACCACACTACCTGCAAGAGCATCTGCGACCACCTGCCCTTCCCGACCACTCCGCTCCACCGACGAGGAATGGCAAGAGATTCCCAGGGTTCAGTTGAAGTCAACTGGTGCACATGCTTTTGCCTATGTAGCCCCGACCGTGTGGAATTCTCTACCTCGCTGAGTCAGGGAGTGCCTGACGGTGAACAGCTTCAAGGCCACTCTGAAAACTCATCTACTTAATTTTGCATTTCTGTAAAGTTACAGTGGGTTTTGATTGCTGTCATCAGAATTTTAACTATCGTATTTATATTGTCTGTGATATATTTTTTCTTTGTAAAGTACTTTGATTTTAAGAATTGCGGTATATAAAATCATGAGCCATGCATGTAAACTCTGAAACTCTTTTTGTAACTTGATATTAATTTCATCTATGCTTTCTGACTGGACAAAAATAACTGTATCATTGGCTTGTAATAATTATTTATAAACAATGTGTAACCCCTAGATGGCGCTATCCCAGGGGCTACTACCCCTGCCTGATTTGCCACTAACAGGTTGAGGGGCCTGGATCCAATGGCGGGTGCCTCCACCCAGAGGTCAGGGTTTGCAATAGTTAAACTTACTTGGTCACAGCCCTCTGGGACACTGCAACCCCCCTTTCTTCCCACTAGTGGCCCACACAATATATCAGAATTACCTTCACAGTATACACTTACCCCAGGACTAGTTCCGGCACTGGGACCTCCTGTGAAATAAGATACAGTGCAACAATCACAGTACAGTACTTTAACATAGACAAATACCTCAGGCAGTATAACTTTGCTGAAACAAGCAGCTCTGATTTATTTAGGGGATATAACAAGGACAAGGAAATCAGGTTAATTAGCTTATCACTTTACTATCTACCTATGGCTCTGTGCACAGGCCTATCCCTACCAGTTACTGTCCCTGGGTGCCCAAGCCCTAGTGGCTAGTCAAACCGTGGCAGCTGGTAGGGGCCCTTTCACACAGTGAAAAGAAAAATTAGTTTAAACAGTCAGCAGTACAGTGATTCCATTTGGATTTAATGTGGCAATTCAACAGGAGCAACCCTGAATTAGTACTCCGACCTCCAAACAAGATGGGTCCTTCAACATCAGCAGGGCTACTCTTGAGCTCCACGAGACTCTTCACACATTTATATGGTAAAAAATAAAGTACTATACCAGGCAGGCTGCTTCTCTATCCCGATCGCTAATTACTGCACAATACCGGGAGAACACACAGCAGATTCAGTTCCTGACACAGACCGAGTGCAATTCAACAATTTCTCCAGTCTTCTACAGGGTGAGCCTGGTTTCTACTCTTCAGATATCTTTTGATTCTCTTCACAGGACGGATTCAGTCCTAATAAGCAGTTACACAAGCTGCAGACCGGAACTCTGGACCTTACACATGTTTTTTGACTAAAACTGTGCACTGAAGGAGCACAGGGTTTCTTTCCTCTTTACTCCCAGAGCTAAAACAGAAACTCCAACAGACAAAACAGGGCACTTCCTTTGAGTTCCTCCCAGTTCTTGACTGGATTGGCTGTCACTCACAATAGACTGCTCCTGTTGGTCCAAAAAGGCGCTGAAGTCTAAACTACATCTCCCAGAGTCACTGCCCATACAATCCTCTTGTGGCTGGCTCAGATTATGAGTCCAAGTTCTGATTCGTCAAGGCACCATTTAGAGCTAGCTTACCCCACACTGATTGGTCCAGTTCAGCAGTTCAAAACTAGAATGGGGAACTAGGCAGACACAGTTCTGACTGCAAAGAAAGCAGGTTAGACAAACTGTATTTTCATTATTACTCTACATGATTTCTGGCAAACAGTTACATCTTTCAGATAGGTTCCCTTTGCACTCCTAGTGACTGCAAAATGGAGTGAATTGGCAGCAGTTCAGTGGTACTCAAGCAGAGAAGCACACAGTCCCCCCATACAAACTAATTATGTCTGCAAGCAGACAGCTCTTAAAGAGACAGTACAAGAGGCTCTAAAAACACTCACTGATAAATGACTTAAACGCCAAACACCATTCAGGCTTGGAGCATTCAAGCAAGCTCCTGGAAGTCTTTGGGGAACCCCATTTGCAGGGGGGTTACAAATGTAAAAAGTAGTGTCCCCAAGACACACCCCTGTGGGACACTACAGGAAATAGCCAATTCGTCTGAAAAATCAGAACCCAATTTTATTGTTTGTGTCCCACTGTACAAGTAATCTGAAAACCAATTTAAGGATAAAGATGTACCAAAATCCAATAATTTCAGTTTCAGAATTAATATACCATGACAAGCCAGATCAAATGCCTTAGTCAGGTCTACAAACACTGCACTTGTCACCATACCATCATCTAAGGCCTCATATACAGTGTTTGTGAAGCCAACTAAGGCAGTGTCTGTTCCATGGCCCTTATGGAAACCATGTTGTTCACTGGACAGGAGATCATGCTGCTCTAAGTGGTCCATCAGCTGTGCATGAACAGTCCTTTCCTGTACTTTAAAATCACAGGCAGAATGAATATGGGGCAATGTTCAAATAAGGTCCTTTTGTTAGTTTCTTAATTTTTGGGTGTGAGCATAGAAACATAGAAACATAGACTTTGACGGCAGATAAGGACCACTTGGCCCACCTAGTCTGCCCATTTCCCTACCTAGAGGATAAGCTGCAGATCCTATTTAACCACCAGCCTATTTCTTCCTACCCCCCACAAAAATTGCCTTATGTCTGTCCCATGCATTCTTGAATTCTCCCACAGTTTTAGACCCCACAACCTCCTCAGGAAGGCTGTTCCATCGTCCACCACCCTCTCTGTGAAAAATACTTCCTCACATTGCCCCTGGGTGCCCTCTATCTTCAAATTGTGTCCCTTGTTCTTGCACATCTCTTTTTCTGAAAGATGTTACCTCTTGGACTTTGTTGATTCCACTGAGGGTACTTAAGCGTTTCTGTCATGTCCCCCTCTCCTCCTTTCCTCAAGGGTATACATATTAAGCTCCCTTAGTCTCTCCTCGTATGGCTTCTCTTGCAGACCCTGCACCATTTTGTTGCCCTCCTCTGAACTGCCTCCATCCTGTCTATGTCCTTGAGGAGATGGGGTCTCCAGAACTGGACGCAGTACTCGGATGGGGTCTCACCAACTGTCATACAGGGGATAACAACTTCCTGTTTTCTGCTGGTGATACCTCTCCTATACATCCCAGTATCACCCCCGCCCCTACCGCCTTCTTCTCACTGTTTTACAACCTTAAAGTCAACTGATATGATTACCCCAGGTCCCTTTCCATTTTTGTTGTTACTACCCCCATTGTGTAATCTTCCCTGGGTTTTTGTTTCCCAGGTGCATTACTTTGCACTTCTTTGCATTGAATGTTATTAGCTGTCTCCTTTAATTGTGATACAAAGTATATTTCTGCAAAAGACAAAGTGTGGTTACTCATTGGTTTCAGAGAGGTGTCCTTTATCCACTAGGGAGGTGGACAGGTACTCTGCATCCCAGGGGGTAGTATCACACTTTTAATCTGACCCACTATTTAAAATAGAAACACAGAATTTGTAGACTGATAAGAACTACTTGACCCACCCAGTCTGCCCATTTTCCCTACCTGCTGGATCTCCGGCTCTTTTCCCCTCCCTCATCTCTTTTCACTAAGATCCCCTTATGTATATCCCATGCATTCTTGAACCCCATCACTGTTTTTGCCCTCACTACCTTAGCTGGTAGGCTATTTCTTTCTCTGTATGGAGGCAACAGACTATTCCCTTTACCCCTTTCTGAACCAAATCCCCATATAAGGAATTTAATGAGCTCAGGCCCGTCAACTTTGCTTGGAGACCACAGGTGCAAAACAGGGTAGCAACTGTGAACAACACCTTAAAAGCTGCACGGCAATCCAGTTACATCTTTGGAGGCACCTCTTGGATCTTCTGTTTACCAGCTGGACACATCTGTGACCACTGGGAGAGTGCCACTACTGTCATCCAACCCCGAGTGAAATTTTGGAAAATTTAGAAACATTTGGGGAAAAATTTAGAAATTCAAAATGTCAGCTGTCCCACTGGTGCAGCAGTTGGATTTCCACTTGCGACGCTGGCGATCTGGGTTCGGGAACAGACCGGGGATGTTGGAGAGCCAGCCAGGGGCAGAAGGATGGAGCATCCCAGGGACTGTTCTCCTTCTCTGGGGGGAGGAAGGGGAGTGTGCCTGGTGCCTGACGGACCCCTGGTGGAAGCCGGGGGCACCACAGTGACCGGCATCCGAACGTTGTCTGAGGGGCGGTGCGGATGCTGGCCATCATTGCACATCCCCACCACCACATACAGGGGGAAAAAAGCAATGCTGCCTGCCACCTGGATGAAGCCTGCCCCTTCAATCTGATGAGTTCCCAGGCTGGCTCTCTGACCTATCCCGTAGCTTGCAGCACTTAGGCCTGGTGCCACAATACCACCCTGGTGAGTAAGCCAGGGGGTATCAGGGAGTCACGGCTAATGTGGGAATGGGAGCGGAGGGGGGCCATGATCAAGGCCAAGGGATGGCAGTAAGTAGCACACACACACAAAAAAAAAGAAATTCAAAATGTCATTCAAGGAAGTTGAAAAACAGTGTTTGCAACAAGGTATGGACCCCCAAAAGTGTACTGCAGGTCAGCAATGTCACAGAAAACAAAGACCATACTGATTTTCTGAATGTGCTGAAATGTAAACTGTCTGATCTTGGGAGAATGAAGATGCAGCATGAGGTGCGAGTACCCGACAAAAAAGTTGTAAGCTTATTTGTGGAGACTGGAAAAAACTTTACTGTTATTGAACTGCCAGCATTATTGACAACCAACGAGGATGAGGTATGGCACATTTATATCAAGGGGAGCTCCGCAGCTGAATCAAATGGGTCAGTCTCCCCAGGGAGCTGGGGGGAGAAAGTGAAAATAGTGTTGTAACAGAAAGGCAAATCAGAACAGAACTTGAAGTATCTACTGAATGTGGTTGGCCAGGAGAATTTGCAAGCCACTGACATGCTGGATGCTGTGGGACACCTGATGGGAAAGGTACAATGACCAGCAAGAGAATATAAGGAATATAGGAGGCTTTGCCCGTTATCAGGACTGAAACTGACTCCCATCAAGATGATGATTTTGACATGTGGAATGAACGGTACAAGACCTACAGTGTTCTGATGCTAAAAAAAAGACTCAGATTGCAAGAATGTCTGTGAAGACCTGCTTTGGATGCTATAGCTGCCCTGAAAACCATCAACTGAAAGGTGACTGCTCAGAACTGCTTGGCAACACTTGAACAGATGTTTGGCCATGTAGAGTAACCTAGAACCTTCCTCACACTGTTGTCACTGACTAAACAGCAGGAAGGAGAACAATTTATTTATTTATTTATTTATTTATTTATTTAGTGATTCGGAAAAGACCTTTGAGTGCAAGTTCTTTTACAAAGGTTCCACGTCATAGATTGGAAATCAAAGAACAATAAGAGAAAGCAAAGGTACATTACAATAACAATACAGCTTGGATTCAGAACTTACAGAATAACTCAAAACATAGGTACACGTTAAAATAACAAGAAAAACACTTTATGAGGGTATGGGGGGGAATAAGCTGCCACAGAGTGCTTTGTCAGTAGTTCAGAGGGACAGGGATAGCTGGCAGTGGGGTGAAGAAAGGAAGTACGAGAGAAAGAGAGGTATGTAATGCAGAGGAGGTGAAGGGTGGGGGAAGAAGGGCGAGAAGGTATAGAGATAAATGGCGAGGTGAGGGGAGGCTGAGTGGAGAAGACATGCTAAAGTAAATGGTGGGGTGTGAGGGGGCATAGTCAGGCAGCCTGCATTAGTAGTTGCTGGACTTTTTAGTAAGGTGGTAGAAAGGTGTGCAGTGGGTCTACAGGAAAGGATGTTTGACACCCGATACCATTGATCATTCCCATGTGACACAGGTATTAGATGGAACTGTGTATTCTGATCAGATATTATTAAATATTCACCCAAGGGACCAAACAGACAAGCTGCCACCCCACAGCAGGCTTACGGGAGAGGTTCAAGAACAAGAGGAAAGAATATTGCCAGTCATGAGAGCCATGACCCTCAAATGAGCAATTGTAACTTCCCTTGTGACCACATTGTCAGGGCCTAGCAATGAAGAACTCTAGGAATTCACTGACTAATGCAATTTTTATTGAGACAAGAGAAACTGCATGTGCAATCACTGAAAGTGGTGTGGCCCACTCAGTGGGAGCAATGCAGGCAGTTGACACAATTCACATATGTTGGAAACCATTCAGTGGACTAGACCATCTGGACAGGTACCCAGCAGGGTTTAACTTTGGGTTTTGTTATTCATCCATTTAATTGCACAATTCTTTTAAGTGCACCACCACAAGATCCCAGGCAAAGACAGACATGGGGCATGCAGCCCTTCCACAGCTTGGTGCCTAGTAACTCTAGTATTAAAGGAGCACCCTAGGTACAAGGGGTTTGAATACAATTGTGTAGCCCCCCCCCCAATTTGGGGGCTTACCTTAAGTGTCTTCCTGGGCTGCAGCAATGCCCACTGCCAGGCAGACGTCCTGCATAGATAATAAATCCATAGTTATTTGTTGTTCTCCTGTTGATTTGCATGAGAGTGCCATGATGTGCCTCTGCGCCTGTTCCTTTAAGGCTATAACCATGTGTCTGGGCTGGGTCTGAGTGCTTCCAGGCTCGCAACCAGCCAGACACCGCTCTAATTTGCTATACTCTGTGGTCGACAGTGAAGCAGAGGGAGCTCTAGCTATTACTGTAAATGTTTATTTCTAATCTGTTGTTATATTTGAATTAGAGTGTTTGCTTTAACCTGCCTTCTTGCAGCTTATTCATCTAAATGAGAGCCGCTATGTTTGGTCCGGGACTTCCAGAATTTGGACCAATGGGACACAGGGGACCGTGAGGGGTCCTTAGTTCAAGTGCCTCATGGGAAGGAAAACTGTAGTTCTTGTAGTTTTACAGGTTGGAGCTAAACTAACTAATGGGAGCACTAGAACTGTGATTCACAGCTCCCCTAGCCAACCGGATTGCTAGAAAACTGGACTAGTTCAAGAACTGCTTGAAAAAAAGAGTTCAGTTGCTGTTAGAGCTGAGAAAATGGGCAGCTCAAGCCATCGAGAGGCAGCTCCAGGAAAGGAGCTGTGGAAATTTGGCAGGCAAAGGCCCGACTTGCCTTCCTACCATTGTTTGCCAGCATTGGACAGCTTGATAGCAGTAATCGGATTAATCTGAAGCTAATCTTTGAATTGTGGCAGTTTGCCTGAGACTCTGAGAAGTGCAGCTTGAGATATTGGACTGAGAGAAGCTCTGTGAAGAGTTCGACCCAAGAGTTGTGTGAGAAACTGTTTTGCGAATTGAGAGGTTTGCTCATTGAATTGACTGAAATAGTGAACTGGCCTGAAACTGAATTGAGAGGTAGAGAAGTGAATGCTGTTCTCATTAAATGTGCTGAATGTTTATTGTGGGTCACGGATTACCAGGGCCACTGGAAAATTGCGGAAAAGTTTACCCAAAATTGCGGAGCGTTTTGCAAAAATTGCGAGAAATTGCCGGAGTTCTACTATAGACCCTGCGTGCTTCACAATAAATCTTTTAATGTTTTCTGCAGCATATATTAGTCAGTATAAATTGCTAAATGAATACACTGACACCTGAATATGTTTAAATCATAAAGAAAAGTTTATGTTCCTATCAAGAATACTAAACTGATAAGCTATCATAAGCATTGCCTATCTTCCAAAATTTAAAAGCATCTGCCTCACACAGTGCTAAATAGAGTCTATAAAGTGAGCCACAGCAAATAAATATTAAATAAAGTCAGAAGAAATATTTTTTTTGTTTCTGGCTGTAGAATAATGAAGCCTAATCAACAGCTGTTTACAATACTCTGCCAGCTATTCACCCACTTTGGTACAAGAAAAAATACGCAGACAGAGTTGTGAATAATTGAGTTTTAGTGAAATGTTGTTAAAGTGTTTAATGGTCATAATTTGTACTGTAGATACTGTACACTATTTATGAAATCACATATTTAAACATTAAATCTGGGGGTTATTGGGGCTGGCAGTATAATCTAGAGGTAAGAGTAACAAACTGCGAATGAGCTGGTGACATCTAGCAGACCTGGGTTTCATTCCCACAACCTCCACTTGCATACCATGTGATTTTGATCAAGTCACTTAACCTCCTCAGTGCTCCTGGATTGTACCTGAAAACAGGCACTTGTGCCTAGTGGGCCTTACATGGTTACCAAAAAATGTAAAAAAAATACCAAAATATTTTTACTGCATCATACATAGTCATTGTACCCTGTAAGTTACCTTAGTTTTATTCTGGCTGCAATGATTTTGTTTAGTCAAAGATAAATGTTCAGATACATTTTGTGTTTTATAAGCTTGTTTTTAGACTTTAGTCAGGTTTTTATTTTAGTCTTTGCTTGTGAGCATCTAGGGGGTAGTTGCTAAGAATGAGATCACTGTTACCAACTAGCTTATTCAAGTTTAAAATCATCAGCGTCATCCAAAAATCCTCAGCTGTTTGAATCAAAACTAGTCTGAATGAAAGAGTGCTCACAAGGAATAACTTGCCCTGCCACTTACAAAAAAGCTTCATACAGTAGTTCGCACCCCATTTAAGTAAATGGGATAATTTGCAGCTTTTCTACCATTTTCCGTTTCAGTCTATGTGTCAACAACAAGTTTTCTGATAGACTGCTTCAACACAAAACAAATGTTAAGTGTTTAAGTGTACTTATGCTTGGCCAGTGGATTTTGAAACCAAACAAGACAAAGATTCAAAAGAAATCAGTGTCATATAAAACCCTTGCTCTACCTTGCACTGCATTGTTTCGGCCAAACCCAAGTCTGCATCC
This sequence comes from Neoceratodus forsteri, assembly GCA_016271365.2. Taxonomy (NCBI): domain Eukaryota; kingdom Metazoa; phylum Chordata; order Ceratodontiformes; family Ceratodontidae; genus Neoceratodus; species Neoceratodus forsteri. Next base: position 1,340,356,149 of record CM057449.1, on the reverse strand, counting down.
AAAATTGTCAATATATTGAGAGTATTTTATTAAAAATGTTAATACATTTTACACAATTCAATATAAAAACTCAAAAACTGCAAGAAATTGCAGAATGTGTCAGATTTTGCGGAGAATGGTGAAAATTGCGAATTCCGCAAAAAAATTGAGGGTGCAATTTTCCAGTGGCCCTGCGGATTACTGTTCAGGGACTCTTGCTTGCCAGAAAGGAGCCTTCTTTGCCAGTGACCGAACTGTCTGCCAGCTTAAGGTTTTCACCAGCAAACAAACTGAACTTTGCCAGAAGTGTTTATCCAGCCTTGGACCTATGCCAAATTCGGGCCCAAGCCATCTATTTCTGCACCAGTGACTGTTTTTTTTTTTGTGAGAAACCAGATTGGGGATCCAGCCCCTGTGCAGCAAGAAATCGCAGGTTGTGGCAACCTGGAGGGAAAGGCCGTGAAGAGGAGCTGCGTCATGCGGGCCCAGCTTCCCCATGCTCTTTAGTTTCCAGCAGCAGGTCTTCATGTTACCAGACCTTCCTCAACCAGCTAGTGTCATGAGTAAACTCAGGGTAGCTCCCCTGCAACTTTTCTTTTAGTCTTTCTGAGTTACCATCTGATTGCTACAGTGTGTTTCAGGGTTACAAAGGACTGGGCCAACCAGCCCTGGATACAAATAACCAAAGCCTTGTTTATGCATGTTTAACTGCCTTTTCCTTCCATCAAGGGCCCCAACAAGAGCTGCAATGCTGGCCACTCCCGGGTACTGATTCTGACCAGCGTAACAATCCAGGTACCCAGTTTTGTGAGACTGTTTACTGAGGGACTAGAGTGAATGCATGCATGGTAACCTGAATCAAATCCGTAAAGTAATCATTCTTCTAGATTCACACCCATCCTTGTTCACGTCCCCTTAATAAACCTGATTTGCTGTTTATGTTTAAACTGGCTTATGAGCAAATTCTTAGCTGGTGTACAGTAGTGAAAGTGCATGCTTGCATTGCTAACATTGTCTTTATATGGAGTTCCAGGGGAATTGCTGAAGACCAGTCCCTGGTGGTAAGTGCAAGGAGTGTGTGCATATCACTATTAAATGCTCATTGCCAACTGTGTGTCAACTACTGCAAAGGGTTATCTCCTGCTACAAGATATTTGGTCACTGGGTGGGTTTGTGGGTGGTTACAGCTTCCCAGAGGGCTATTCCAGGTTAGGTAGATACCTCCACTATTAGTACTCTGGGTGGAAGCACCATAATATCGAATCCAGGCCCCTCAACCTGTGGTTAGAAGTACAGGCAGGGGTTGTGACCTTAGAGCTTGCACTGCCAAGGGGTTACATACAGTTAGAATTGTGTGCTTCCATGTGTGGAGAAAAAAATATTGCTCTGCTGATTATGCCCATGTCTAAGTCACCACATATGGAAAAACATTTTTCCTTATTGCTCTTTGCCTTCATATGTAAGGAAAATTCATTCATTTTCTACATTGCTGTGTGTGTTTATCCGTAAAGATCAAACACTATCATTTATTGTTGCAGTTGCATGTGTGTATTTGTACACAGCAGGAAGGCATGGCACATTGGTTTTCTAATATTTTTCAAAACTAGTGAGTAAAAAGGTAAATCAGAGGTTCTATGTAACACTATGGAGCTCTTCCTCTTACATTCAAATGGCATCTCAGAAAAAAGTACAAAAGTTTGTTTTGCTGCTGCTGATAGCAACAGGTCGACATCATTACTCTAAGCTTCCTTACATCTTTCTCTCTCAGATTGTCTCTCTGTACTTACTTATTAATGCAAATAGCTAGGATTGGCAAAAGCTAGTAGAGCATAACCACAGCAAGCAGCAAATTACAGGGATCCATCAAAGTAACTCTAATGTCCCCAAATACGGAGGAGTGTTCATCTTGCTGTCAGTGGGGAGGGATTCTTTATGAGATTATGGTAGATTATTACACAACAAGAAGAAACTGACAAATAGTGACATGAGCTCTACTTCAAGGACACAGACAACTTTTCGAAGGGAAATATTCATAGTGTATGTGTTTGTAATCAGGTTTTCATGGATGTTGCTGTTACTACCCCTGCCTTGTGGGGTCAAACAAGGTTGCAGGGCCATGGTAGACATACTCCTGATGGGGGAGGAGACATCTTATCCAAGATTTTAATTATTTGTGCAGTGCCTCTACCCAGTGAAAAGTTGAAGTGGACCTAGCATCAGTACAGTACAATATCCTGGGATGCAGAACTTAGCCACCTACCTACTAGATCACCCCACCTGTGAGCCAATCGCATTGGCTATCCTGACACACATGTACGTTTCACTTTAACCTAAATTGAACTCAAAGGCTTGGAAACATGAGAACAAATACTTTATTTAGGGTCAGGATTCATGCTCTAAATGGGAGAATAAAGGGGATGGGCAGCAATGAAGTAATGCAGTATTGTTTTCCAAGGCTGGTCTTCTGTCCCCTCCTAGGCTCAGCTAACTTTGACATTCATTCCTGGCTGCTCTTCAGTGCCCTTCGAGGTGCAGCCAAACAAATGATTTTCCTGGGCTCTGCTTATGTGTCCTTGCAGGCTGAGCCCTCAAACTGTGCCTCCTCACCACCACCACCACCACAATGCACAGTGTAATGCCAGAGAACAGGCAGAGAACACCAAGAAGAAGGAGCTGCTGTTATAACTATACTTCTCCACTGGGACTATATTGCCGTCCTTCCCTCCCCTCCACCCTAAGCCAGCTCTACTTTTATAGGCACAGGACTTGACTGACAACAGGAACTTCCTGTTTGGAAGCAGGAAGTGAGTGATCACAGAGCCACAAAAGACTCACCATCCCAGAAGGAAAAGAGTAGCTCTCCGCCCCAGCTGCTGAAGGTCTGACTCTGAGCAAGTAAGGAGACTACTGAAAAATATAGAAACGTCTTGTCTCAGAACAGGAAGATCAGGAGATAAAAGGGTGCAGAGGCAGTAAGTAATTAGGGGGAAACAAATAAATAAATAAACAGAGGAAAGACTAAGTATTCCAAACAACAGTTAAGGGGCCAGAAATAAGACATGTTGGGAGTGGTGCAGTGCAGTGGCTGTGGAGCAGCAGTCTTCCGGGAGACGTTCTGGAGGATGCGGTGCTGTCCCATCTGCAGGCACCTCTCTGGGCTGAGGGAGGAGGTTGCACATTTCCAGGCTGAGTTGACCAGGATTTGGGGGACCTCCTCTCCCACCCAGGGACCACCAGGGCCACTGCCGTTGCCTCAGAGATTGCCAAGAAAGAGGAGCGGTTGGACCACAGTGTGCTCAGGGAGGGTGAGGGTGGTGGAACAGAGGCACATCTCTCCAGTTGTACCTCTCCACAATTCATATGCCATTCTGGCAAAGTGTGGTTTTCCCTATGGAGGCATCCACAGTGGAGACCAAGTAGGATGCAGAGAACCTACACAAAGGAGACCCACAGGAGGGTGGCATGGGACCCCACAGGGGAAGGAAACAACTCCTGGTAGGGGACTCCATTGTTAGGGGGGGTAGAACTGTGGGAGGAAGGGAAGAGGGAGGTAAGGTGCCTGCCTGGCACCGTGGCTTGGAGGGACAGGGAGCGAACCCTCAGGATCACTGGAGCAGCTGCACGAGGGAGGGAGCTGGATGTCACTGTCCACCTAGGGATAAATGACCTGGCTGAGAAAGGGATCAGAGCAGTGCAGGAAGAGTTTGTGGAGTTGGGGAGGGGTCTTAGACAGGTAGCATGCACGGTAACCTTCTCGGAGGTGCTGCCTGTCTATGGTATGGATGAGGCTAGGGTGCTCCATGTGACATAGACAGCCAGTTGTGAGTGCTGTATTATATTTTTATTAATGTAAAATGTATTAATGTCTCTGTTGAAAATTCAAATGCTCTAGGAATGACCTCACTCATCTCCCCGATTCCAGCTGAGAGATGAAAGCCATGGGAAATGGCTGACAGTATGTGAGTTCTTATATTTTTTAGATATTTTGACAGAGGAGGAGTTGGATGGCATCATCGAAAAGGGGTTGGCAATCACTGCTTGTAAAGATTATTCTTTTTCTCTACAGAGGCACTTTTTATCTGACACTGACCAAGAAAACATCTGAGCACTGAAAACAGGTATTAGAAAGCTAGACAAAATCTATGTATTGCATGTTTGACATATTATTATATATTTCAGTAAAAACTCTAATTTTAGTGCAAACCTGGTCTGTCTTTGAATTGCTTTCTTTTGCTAAGAAATATGTATGGTTATAGCAAACAACAGACATAAGCTTGTATGGTGGTACTAAACTGGAAAGCGAAGCGTTTTAAATCTGAGGTCTTTATTAAAGTTTTAAAGGGTTCATTTCTGCATACCTGGTTAGGTGACCATAGGCAAAGATATCTGGCCCCCCAAAGACAGAAATATATGAGTCTGTGCATTGGGTATGCTAGCAAGAGGTTAACAGTTTGAATCCCTCCAGAACTGGAGATCAAAGGTTGATCCGAACTCACAAAAACAGACAAGAGGGTTACCTTGTCTGTTACACTGTTCACAAGACTGCACTCAGAGGTTGGCACTTTGGGAGTAGAGGGCCTGGCCTGCTGAGTGAATCTGTGACACTCCACACCATGGGATTCAATCAGTTTTTGAAAAACTGGTGCAGAGCTCAGAGATTTGGCTTCATTGGGGACTGGGGGTCCACCTGGAGTGATGCCGCCCTATACTGGCATGATGGTCTGCATCTGTCCAGGAGGGGAACCAGGATCCTAGGTGATAGGTTTAAATGCTTCATTGGCAAGCATTTAAACTAGCCACGGGGGGGCACTGGAAAGAAGCAGGGAAATCCTAGCCCCCCCAAAAAATCAGGGTAGTAAGTGAGGTAAACACCAAGATAGAGATGTCGATAGGGAGAAGGGCAGGGGTAAATGGAGAAAATGACAAAGGCAATAAGGACAGGGATGGGACAAAAAGGGGTAAGGCCATCAAGAAAAGGAGGGTAATAAGTACCAATGTCCGTAGTCTGGGCAACAAGCTCCCTGAACTTGTGGCCTTGTTGGAAGAGGGATGCCGGATATCATAGCAGTCACAGAAACATGATACACAGAGAACCATGACTGGGATGTTAACATACATGGGTACACAACCTACAGGAGAGACAGGGAGGGTAGAAGAGGGGGAGGAGTAGCTCTCTATGTAAGGGAAGGGATAAAAGCAACGGAACAAAAGAGTAAACAGGGAGGAGAGGAGGCACTGTCGGTCACCTTAGAGACTGAAAATTGCACCACAATCTGCACAGGAGTTGTATGCAGACCTCCATGTCAGGGAGAGGGAATGGACAAGGATATGATAGAAGGCATCCTTAGCATGGCAGAGAAAGGGGAGATACGATTGATGGGGGACCTGAATATGCCAGATGTTAACTGGAGCACCTTTGCTGCAGCCACATCCAAGAGTAGGGCCATTCTCGATGCCCTACAGGTGGCATGCCTCAGACAGCTAGTTTTGGAACCCACTCATGAGGGAGCAATCTTAGACATCATACTCTCAAATGGGGACAGTGAGAGGATCTCAGATCTAGAAGTCGGTAGCTATCTGGGAACAAGTGACCACCAAGCAGTGTGGTTCATGATAAACTCAGCTATAGAGTCAAGCCATACAAAAGTGAGGGTACTGGACTTCAGGAGGGCTGAATTTGGCAAGATGGGAGAGTGCCTTAGAAAAGTACTAGCAAACCGCTAGAAGTAGGGTAGAGCAACAATGGGAACATCAAGCTGCCATCACAGAGGCAACAAGCCTTTCTGTGAAGCAAATAAATCAAAATGAAAGAAAAGCCATTATGGTTCTCAAAAGAGGTGGCAGGAAGGTTCGGGATAAAAGATAGCATTTAGGAAGTATAAGAAAACACAGAAGGAGCAGGACAGAGTACTGTACCAGTTAAGGCAGAAGGAAGCAGGGAGGGAAGTCAGAATAGCAAAGGCCCAAACTGAGGAACAGATAGCCAACTTGGTTAAGAAGGGGGATAAAACCTTTTATAGGTACATCAGGGAGTGTAGAAAGACAAAGGGAGGGATAGTGAGGCTGAATAGAAAGGACGGAGGGTGTGCAGAGAGGGACAGTGAAAAAGCAGGGATACTGAACGAATACTTCTGCTCAGTACTCACAAAAGAGGAGGGGGGGTGCCTAATCCACTTAACAGAAGCGCTCTGGATAGGGGGGTCGATCCCGGTCCTTTCACAGAAGAAAGGGTTCTGAAAGAACTCCTAAAACTGAAGGTGGACAAAGCAATGGGGCCTGACGGAATTCACCTCAGAATTCTAAAAGAATTAAGGGGAGAGCTAGTGACAACACTGACTACCCTTTTTAACAAATCATGGGAGGATGGTGTGGTACCTGAGGACTGGAGGAAGGCAGATGTGATTCCCCTTCACAAAAGTGGGAGCAAGACAGAGGCAGGAAACTACAGACCTGTCAGTTTGACCTCTGTGGTAGGGAAGGTGATGAAATCACCTCAGAAGGAAAGAATTGTTGAGTACCTAGAGGCCAGTGGGGCACAGGACCCAAGGCAGCATGGGTTCACAGCGGGAAGGTCATATCAGACGAATCAAATTGATTTCTTTGACTGGGTGACCAAAGTAGTTGACCAGGGAGGGGCTGTGGACATGGTCTTCCTAGACTTTAGCAAGGCATTTGACACAGTCCCACACAAAAGATTAATAATCAAATTAACCAGCCTGGGAGTGGGACCCAGGGTGGTAGCCTGGAATAAAACATTGGCTGGACAACAGGACACAGAAGGTAATTGTAAATGGAGTCACTCTAAAGAAAGAGGGGTTACTAGTGGGATACCGCAGGGTTCAATACCGGGTCCAGTCCTTTTTAATGTCTTTATAAGAGACATTGCAGAGGGACTGGAAGGAAAAGTATGCCTCTTTGCAGATGACACAAAGATCTGCAACAGGGCTGATACACAAGGAGGCGTGGAAAGGATGAGAAGGGACTTGGCAAGGTTGGAGGAATGGTCAGAAGAATGTCAGCTTGGATTCAATGCAAAGAAGTGCAAAATAATGCACATGGGAAACAAAAACCCAGGGTAAGATTTCACGATGGGGGGGGGAGAGGTAGTAACAACAACAACAAGCATTTGTCAATGCCGAATGTTTGCTTGCTGGCATTGGCATTGGTAGTGTAGGAGTTACAGAGCTGCATAATAGGAATGGCAGTGAAGTATTGAACTGAAGCCAACCCCACCACCACCCTGCAGATAGTGACAGGCATTGGGGTGTGCCTTTGGGTCATTAGGCATAATGGCCACGCCATTTCATACACCCTACCGTGCAGACACTGACAAGTGTCATGGTGTGCCTTTGGGTCTTTGGCCCTTATGCGCACCCCATTCCATCAGGAAATATTGTGAGATTGGTGCGGTATAGGAGAATGGGGTGAACTTTGGGGCCGAAGAGTCCAAGGCACACCTCGATGCCTCTCAGTGGCTGCAGGGTGTGGGTGGGGGTGAAATGGTATGAGCATTGCAGGTGACAATCCCAAGTCACAGCCCTGATGCCTGTCATTCTCTACAGGGTGAGGTGTTATGGTCAGAAACCCTAACACCTCAGGCATTCGTTGGTATTATCACTCCAAATTTTCAACATGGGTTTTTTGTGACCCCCACCTCATGAACAGTGGCAATATGAGATTGTTACCTGAAAGCTGCTTTAGCACAGCGACTACAGTATTTGTCACCACAGGTGCAAAACACATTTTGAACAGGATGTGAAAAATGACAGCTGTACTGTTCATGGGGAAGTGTAAAAAATGGCAATGTTGAAAATCTGCAGTGAAAATATTTAAAAAACTGGTGAAGTCCAGAGCGTGCATAGAAACTGTGCAACGTGCACCCGTAATGTAATTAGCATGGGAATTGTTTACAGCACATTGTCAACACAGGCATTTTGGGACCTCCGGTCATGAACAGTGTCGCTGTGATTTTCTTTATCTGTACTGAACAATGATTTCCCACAGCGACCACACATTTCTGTGCTGAAAGTGTGAAAACACATTTCAGCCACGTTGTGAAAAATGATAGCTGTACTGTTCATAAGGAAGTGTGGAAAAATGCCACTGGTGAAAATCTGGACTGAAAATATTACAAATTCACAAACTTATGAGTGTGCGTGAAAACTGCACAATGCTCACTCGTAACACAGTCATTTTTAAGAATTTTTTCAAGAAATTTTCAAAATAGCCATTTTAAGACCTCTGCTCATGAACAGTTTCATTGTGATTTTCTTAGTGTGTCCCATACATTGATTTCGCACACCGACTGCACCATTGTGCGCTACATGGGCGGAAACATGTTTTGGGCGAGATGTGAAAAATGACAGCTGTACTGCTAATAAGGATGTGTGGTAAAATGGCAACATTGAAAATCTGGAGTGAAAATATTGAAAATTTGTGAATTTATGAGCGTACGTAGGATCAGCGCAACAAACTCTCGTAAAACAGTCATTTTTGGGAATTTTTTCACCAAACTTTTAACATAGCCATTATAATACCTCTGCTCATGAACAGTGTCACTGTGATTTTTTTAATGTGTCCCGAACATTGATTTTGTACACCGACTGCGACACTGTGCACTACATGCGCTGATACACATTTTGGGTGAGATGTTAAAAATGACAGCTGTTCTACTCAAAAGGAAGTGTGGTCAAATGGCAATGTTGAAAATCCAGAGTGAAAATATTGAAAATTCGCGAACCTTCGAGCGTGCATAGGAACAGCGCAATGCACGCTCGTAAAACAGTCATTTTTAGGAATTTTTCACCAAATTTTCAACATAGGCTTTCAAAAGCCACCTTATGAACACTGCACTGTCTTTTTGTTAATCAGTCCCAAAAGGTGATTACGCGCAGTGACCACAAAATCACCCTTCGGGCCCGATTAATGCCATGACAGTGACAAAATTCATGAGGAGGGGTCCCAAAAACCCTATGTTGAAAATGTGTTGCCAAAATTCCAAAAAAGGCCTGAGATATGCAGCAAAGTTTAAAAAAACCCTATTCATTACATTATACAGCTTACCGGCATTTCCTCAGTTCGCGGTCGGCTTTGAAGAGTGCAGACGTGTTCCTAGTCCACCGAAGATCGTCACGCCCAGCTCCGGTGGTAAGTATGGGGTGAGGTGGGGGTTTGGGGAGGCAGGGTGCGCAGTGGGTGGGCGCAGGTGGGAGAGGGAGGTGAAGACAGCAGCGAGGGAAGGTGTTTTTCTTTCAGGTTTTTTTTTTATTTGGACTACGCGGGACGTTTGCCACACTGGAGTGGGCTCCCAGCGTGGCAGCTGGAAGGCTGTTGGGGGGGCAGTGGAGCCGATGGGGATTGGGCACCCTGTTGTGCCATAGGACCTGTTGCCACACTGGGTGGGCTCCCAGTGTGGCACCTGATAGTCTGGGGGACAGTAGAGCTGACGGGGATTGGGCACCCCTGTCGACCATACGAACTCTTGGGGGAGTACAATAGAGCGAGATTGGCACCCCCATCAGCCATACAGTGTGTGCGTGGGAGTTAGGAGCACATGAGCATGCAAGTGTAGATGGCGCATGTGTGTGTGGGGAGGGAGCACTGCTCACTCAGCGGTGCTCTCCCTTTCAACTATCCTGACCACTGCATTTGGATCATCGCACTATGTTTCTTGCACATGCGTGCAAGCAAACATAAAAATGGAAGGGGGCCTGGGGGTAATCATATCAGATTACCTCAAGGTTAGCAAGCAATGTGAGAAGGTAGTAGAGAGAGCTGGGGGGATACTGGGATGTATAGGGAGAGGCATTACCATCAGAAAACAGGAAGTTGTTATCCCTCTGTGCAGAAAAGTTGTTGAGACCCCATCTGGAGTACTGCATCCAGTTCTGGAGATGCCATCTCCACAAGGACATAGACAGGATGGAGGCAGTCCAGAGGAGGGCAACTAAAATGGTCCAGGGTCTGCAAGAGAAGCCATACGAGGAGAGACTAAAGGAGCTTAATATGTATACCCTTGAGGAAAGGAGGGAGAGGGGGGACATGATAGAAACTTTTAAGTACCTCAGTGGAATCAACAAAGTCCAAGATAGTAGCATCTTTCAGAAAAAGAGATGTGCAAGAACAAGGGGATACAATTTGAAGAGGGGGGGGACAGTTCAGGGGCAACGTGAGGAAGTATTTTTTTAACAGAGAGTGTGGTGGACAGATGGAACAGCCTTCCGGAGGAGGTTGTGAGGTCTAAAACTGTGGGAGAATTTAAGAATGCATGGGCAGACATAAGGCAATTTTTGTGGGGGGTAGGAAGAAATAGGCTGTTGGTTAACTAGGATCTGCAGTTTATTCTGTAGGTAGGGAAATGAGCAGACTAGGTGAGCCAAGCAGTCCTTATCTGCCATCAAAGTCTATGTTTCTATGTAATACCTTTGAGTTCAGCCCTCCAGAACTGGGGGTGCTACCTTCTCCAACTGTTATCAATATTACCCTTAGTTACTAGTAATGAACTCCAAGTGCTTCACTGGGTACCCAGCTTTCTAAATGGTGGAGGCCCAAATATGCTGCACTTGGTTGACTGGCATTGAAACACAGAAACATAGATAATGTTGCCAGTAAAAGACCATTGGTCCATCCAGTCAGCCTGGTTTTACCCTACCTTACTCTGTGACCTATTGTCTGGACAAGGTTATCACCCTAACCTCCCCCCTTGCTCCTTGCCTTACTGCTACCCTGAGTAATTCTAAAGCCCTTTACTTTGTCCCAGTTGGGCTTAAACCAGTTAATGGCTCCTATGCATGAATGGGGCGTAGATACACTCAAAATGTGCGTACCCCACCCGTGATCTTGCACCCCATGGACATGAGCGCCCATACTGGAATTTACCAATGCCTGCCACCTGTCCGCGCCCCCCGGCACACAGGACTCCACAGGGCAGCCAGGGAAAGAGTCATGGTCCTAGGCGAGCATCCAGCATCCTGGGCGAGCCCCCCTAGGACCCATAGTGGATCTCACACATAAGGTGGCGCGGGTCCAGGCTGCACATGCCAACTGCATGCACCTAGACCCATGTGGCACCCTCCAGTCCTAGTGCCACTGCCCAAGAGATTTCTAGGCACTCACCTGTCTAGCTGCCCCTGCCACCTCCTGCTGCCCAGCAGTCAGGGCCAGCATAGTGTGTCTTGTCCCAGTCCCCCTGGTGACTCCAGGCCTGTGCCCATGGGGCATGCAGTGGGTTACAGAAGGGTCTCCCTGGCATACCCTGCGCCACCCTCCACACCCATGCAGCCAGCACTACATGGGTTAGTGAATACCGCATAGTGCTGGCACACACCCCCCGGAATTCCCCCAGCGCAGAGCTGTCCACGGACGTGGGGGATACAGTGCGGTGTGTCTGCATGCCCCCGCTTCGTGCATGCTACGCGGAGGGTGCAGTGGGTGTGGGGTGGCTACATGCCCCAGATACTTGCCCGTAGCCACTTCACATCAATAGTGCATAGGGCCCAAAGTGTTTGTTGTGCCTACTACTTCAGCCAGTCAGCTGTGCAATGGCTCAACCACTTTCTCTGTGTATGCTGATTTTTTTCTCTGCCACGATTGTGGACATCTGGACTAATATTTCCTACATGGTGATTCTTCACAGCTGTAGTTCTTCAGAAATATTAGTGAGAGGAAAAAGACCAGAAATGGGATTGTTAGGCTAAAGAAGAAAGGAGGAGAAATGGTGGAGGATGATCTAGAAAAGGCTGAGATACTGAACAAGTACTTTTGCTCAGTATTCACCAGGGAAGGGGAGGGTGAGAGACCGAGACTCCATAAGAGAGGTATTCAGGGAAGGGAGTTAGACACCAGCCCATTCATGGTGGAAAGAGCCCTAGAAGACCTCTGGAAAATAAAAGCAGATAAGGCAATGGGGCCAGATGGGATCTTCACCAGAGTACTAAAGGAAAGCAGAGAAGTGAAAGATAAATCTCCTGAGCCGGATGGCATTCATCTGAGAGTACTATGGGAATTGGCAGACGTACTGGCTGCACCCCTGGCGGAGCTCTTCAACAGGTCGCTTGAGACAGGGAGGGTACCTAGGGATTGGCGAGAGGCACATGTGGTGCCAGTCCATAAAGGGGGGTCGAGGGAAGTAGCGGATAACTATAGACCCATCAGATTGACCTCAGTGATGGGAAAATTAATGGACAGTATACAGAAGGAATGATTAGGGGTGTTCTTGGAGGAGGTGGGAGGTCTGGATAGTCAGCAACATGGGTCTGTGCCAGGTAGATCATGTCAAACCAACCTTGTGGAGTTCTACGAATGGTTAACATCGGAACCAGGCAGGGGAAAGCCTGTGGATGTACAATTCTTAGACTTCAGCAAGGCGTTTGACTCAGTCCCCCATAGTGGTCTAGTGGAGAAACTGACGGGGTTGAGTGTGGGCCCATTGAAGGTCAAATGGGTAGGAAACTGGCTAATTGGATACACACAGAAAGTAGTGGTCGGTGGGGAGCTCTCAAACCCTAGAGGGGTCAGTAGTGGGGTACCACAAGACTCGGTCCTGGGCCCGATCCTGTTTAACGCATACATATCTGACATCAGGGAGGGTATAGGGTGTGAAATGTGTCTCTTCGCTAATGACTCCAAGATGGGAGCAGTAGTTGAGGGGGAAGAGGGGAGATTGACCCTCCAAGGGGACCTGGACACGCTGGAAAGGTGGGCTCACACCTGGAAATTAAATTTCAATTCCTCGAAGTGCAAGGTATTACATCTTGGGCAGGGGAACTCCAAACATGGGTACACCTTGGGAAGGGAGGCGCTGGAGGCCTCAACAGGGGGGAAAAGACCTAGGGGTCATGGTGGCTGCATGTATGAATAACTTTGAGCAGTGCAGGAGACTGGCTAGCGAAGCAAACAGGATGTTGGGATGCATCGTAAGGGGGATCACCTCTAGGAGCAGGGAAGTGATTCTGCCACTGTACAATGGACTGATTAGACCACACCTTGAGTACTGTGTACAGTATTGGAGACCACACTTGAAGAGGGACATACAGCTCCTGGAGAGGGTACAGAGGAGGGCTACCAAGATGATATGAGGACTAGGGGATTTGACGTATGAGGACAAACTTGAGGAGCTCGGCCTGTTTTCATTGGAGGAGAAGAGAGGAGAGATAGGGGGACATGACTGAGGTCTTCAAGTACCTCAAGGGAATAAATAGGGTAAACACAGAGGGGATCTTTAGACTAAAGGAGGGAGGTATCACCAGAGGGCATGGTTTGAAGTTGGAAGGTGAAAGGATGAGGAGGGAAAAGAGGAGGAAGTTTTTCACTGAGAGGGTGGTGGATCCTTGGAACATGCTGCCTGGTGAGCTGGTTCAGATATCCACGGTGGAGAGCTTCAAGAGAGGGTGGGACAGACACAGAAAGGGGATTATCAGATGATGGTCTGGCCCAGGGGGGTAGGGATGGATGATAGGGGTTTCTGGAACACAAGGGAGGGGGAAGGCCTCGGTACCCAACTAGGGATCTGAGGTTTGAGCAGACTCGATAGACCGTAAGGCCTAATCTGCTGCCAATTAGTATGTTAGTATGTAAGTGCAGGCGGAATCACTGCCCGCCCTTGTCAGTGCATCACTAAGAGACAGGAGAGGTACCTGAAGACTGAAGGAGTGCAGATGTGGTCCCACGCCACAAAAGTGGAATCAGAGAGGAGGCAGGCAATTACAGGCCTGTAAGCCTGACCTCAGTAGTGGGGAAACTAATGGAGTCCTTACTTAAGGAGAGGATTGTGAAGTTTCTGGAGGATAGCGGGGCATAGAATCCTAGGCAGCATGGATTCTCAGTGGGAAGGTCCTGTCAGACGAATCTTATAGACTTCTTTGACTGCGTAACCAGGGTGGTAGATCAGAGAGTGACAGTGGATGTAGCCTACCTGGATTTCAGCGAGGTCTTCAACACAGTCCTGCACAGGAGACTGCTAATTTAATTGGGGAGCCTGGGAGTGGGTCTGACAGTGGTAACATGGGTTGGGAACTGGCTAAGGGACATGACTCAGAGGGTGGTGGCAAATGGTATGAAATCTGAGGAGAGGGAGGTGACCAGTGGGGTGCCACAGGGGCCAGTGCTGGGGCCAGTCCTATTCAATGTCTTCATTAGCGACATTGCAGAGCGTATGGAGGGAAAGGTATGCCTCTTCGCAGATGACACCAAGATCTGCAGCAGAGTGGACACACCAGAGGAGGTGGAAAAATTGAGAAAGGACCTAAGCCTATTAGAGGAGTGGTCGGGTGTCTGGCAGTTGAGTTTTAATGCTAAAAAGTGCAAGATCATGCACCTGGGTCACATGAATCTAAGGGAGGAGTACAGGATGAGTGGAGAAATTCTGGCCACCACAAGTCAGGAGAGAGAGAGAGACCTGGGGATTATCATATCTGATGACCTGAAGGTGACCAAACAGTGTGAAAAGGCAGCGGGGAGCGCAAACAGAATGTTGAGTGCATAGGGAAGGACATAACAAGCAGGGGGAAGAGGTGGTGATGCCACTGTACAGATCTCTGGTGAGGCCTCAGCTGGAGTACTGTGTTCAGTTCTGGAGACCACATCTCCGGAAAGATATTGACAAAACAGAGGCAGTCCAAAGAAGGGCAACAAAGATGGTAAATAGACTGTACCAGAAGCCCTAAGAAGAAAGACTTAAGGACCATAATATTTATTCACTGGAGGAAAGAAGGGAAAAGGAAGATATGATAAAGACTTTCAGGTTCCTTAGGGGGATAAACAGGGTACAGATGGAAAGCATATTTCAGAGAAAACTCTGCACAAAAACAAGGGGGCATGATATGAGGCTGAAGGGTGGAAGGCTCAGGTAATATTAGGAAGTACTTTTTCACTGAGAGGGTGGTGGAGCCATGGAACAGCCTTTCAGCAGAAGTGGACGGTGCAAAAAGATTACAGGGGTTCAAGAGTTCATGGGATAGATATAAGGGTACACTGAAGATGTGCAGAGCAGGAGAGCCACAGATAAAATAGGATATGGGGCTGCATCAGTGAGTAGGGAAATGGGCAGACTGGGTGGGTCATATGGTCCTTATCTGCCAACAGATTCTATGTTTCTATGTAGTGGCAGAGAGTGGGAGGTGGCAGAAATTCTGATTGTCTGGGGTGAGTGTCACCTGATTGATTTGATGGAGATTCACAGGGTACTTTCAGATCTGCAAACTAGCCACTGTATACAGGATCCTGTTCCTATGTCACTAATGAAGAGTGGAGAGGTGGTGATCAGTCCAGCATGTGTTGAAATCATCAGTGCCTCTCTGAGGGGGAGTGTGTTTCCTACTGTCTTGAAAGAGGCAGTAGTACGACCACTCCTAATGAAGGCAACTTTAAATCCTGATGATTTCACGTGTTTTAAACCTATCTCTAACTTACAGTTCTAGGACTTGCTGAATGGTTTCAGTATCCTGCTGCTTTCTCATGCAGGGGAAGTGAATATCCGGTGCGCCCCTTCAGACCGACACCCCGACAGCAAAACATGAAAAAAGACCATTACAGCGACAGTCGCTGTAATAGTCCTTTTTCGTGTTTCGCTTTCCCGCAGTGTTCTGCCCCCTCCCCGGACAAACTCTGACCTGGAGTTGATATTCCTAAAGTCTGTGGGGTGCAGGGGGCAGAGACCCCCCACAGACAACACTCCGATATCGGGCGGCACAATACCTGCGTCAGTATTGTGCCGTTGCTGTGAAGGAGGTCAGCATTTTCACTGTCGACCTCCCTTGGTGCTTCTGTGAATATCAAGTTCACCCAGTCCATTGAGACCCACCAACTCAACTGTTTCTGGGTTTGTTCTCTTGCCAAGGAGTGGCTCTGTTCCCTGTTCCAGCTACTCATAGAGGAGCAGGCAAATGAAAACTGGTGCAGTATGACTTTTCTTTACACACATGCATACATACAGCAGGGACCACTACAGGGACAGCCTCCATCTGAGACTCAGGATCTCCCTCGGGGAGACCCTATGTGCTGGAAGCAGATCACTTTCCATAAAGACTGAGAAAGACTTCCATGTTTATACCCCTGTTGTATCCAAGTTTATATTTACCTGCATTTATAAATGTAACCGCCCCTCTGGGGGCTTACCTGGAATTGCCCCTGGTAGTCCTCATTTTTTCCCCATTCTGATGGTGCTCCTCTTTCCCACATGCTCCTCTGGTGGTCAGCATGTGTTTTCTGCCATCTCAGGAGTGGACTCTTGTCCGTGAGCTGCCATCATTCTTGCTCAGAGCCAGCACTCATGCATGCACAAGCGGCGCCTTTGATGTGCTGACCCGCGATGGTCCCAGTGCCTCTCCCCTGCTAATTGAGGGCCGTTGACCTGGAGAATGCAGCCAAGAAGCTACCATGGGGCTAAAATTAAAGTTTAAACGTGGGTACCTAGCGAGGGCTCATGAATTATTCATGAGTCCTCATGAATATTAATTAGGTTGCCACCTGCCACCTAGGGGGACAGAGTTTTGGTGGCAGTGACAGCTAAACTATTGGGATCACATTAGTGAGAGTGGGCTTGTTTGGCAGGGGACATTTGGGGCTACAATCCAGTGGGGTGTTTGGCTACCTAAAGTATTATGTTGGGCTGCACTCACCCTATAAAGCTGGGGGAACTGTATGGACTCCATAGAACTTAATGGGAGCTGACATGTTTTGTGACACTTGACCGCCATATTACAGCCAATCAGTGATCTAGGCACCCAAAACGTGGGCAAAGGGACTCCTGGGAAAAGGAAGGGACTAATTCAGGTGCCTAGATCATGACCCAATAAACAAGCAGGAAATATTAATCTTTATGGATAATGAATATTGATAGGCTCCATCAGCCAATCAGGACACTGTTTTTTTTGGCTGAAACAGTGTGCACCTTCTGGGAGTCTTCAGTCTGTTCCTGAGCCAGGACTAGTCTGTGAGAGTGGATTTTGAACTTCAGGGGCTTATCCAGACCCCATTTGGTGATTTGCTGGTTGGCAGAAGTGAACTGGAAAGGGGAAAGAAGGAAAAGAGACTGAGCTGTGATTCTGATTCTCCAGGTACTTGTTGCAGGACTGAATTGAGAAGGGGAAAGAGAGAAAGAGACTGAACTGTGAACCTGTTTTCTCCAGGCATTGAGAAGTTGCTTATCTGTTGTTGGAAGAAAACTAAATTCTGTAGAAACCCTGCACTTAGGAGTTGAACTAGCTGAGAGGACTGTGCGGATTATCAGAGTGCTGCAGTAATTGCTGAGAGGTCGTTTGCTTGTGTGGGACTGCAATTGGAACTCTGAAGAGGCAGAGCATCTCTGGTTGTCCAGGTGCTAGCCAAGTGCTGTGTGTGTCCTGAGTGAAGTGGTTAAAGTGGCTGAGACCTGAGGCCCAGCCGCAGCCAAAGAAAAGATTGTGGACACTGCTTAACTGGAAAATGTGAACTGGTGTACAGGGGTTTGTTGTGCTTGGATCCCCCTGTTAGATTCACCTGTGCTTTTTGGAATAAAGGCTAGCACCCACTCAAACTGGTGCTGGACTTTATTGGAGTGACTGCTTGTAAACTTTTCTTGCTCAGAACTCAGTGCAGGGACTGCAGGAGGACTCTCACCATGTGGGAGTCCTCACCCAGAGCCAGGGAGGGAACTTGCTAACCCCCAGTGGGACTCACTGTCTCAGGAGGTCACCAGCACTTGCTGGGGTGCTAGGGCACCTGTGACCCATTGGGAGAGCCAGGCTGTGGAGCCACTTTTGGACCTAGGCCATCTGAGGCTGGTGTTGTCCTGCCATGGTGCTCTGCAATGGGCCAGAAGTGGCTGAAAGTGACAAGCAGCCAGAAATACAATCAAGGTGACCAGCTGCAAGATTCTCAAGCAAGTTTCCATCCTGATGGAGGGATCCTAGCCAGCCTGTTTTTCTGCCTTGCTGCACTGAATAAGGAGCTCCAAACCCTAGGTGTAGAGGTCAACAAACAGTGAGTACCCAGGGCCTGGCTTCTGGAAAGGAAAAAGGGAGTTGGAGTAGTTTTCTTAAATCGTTTGCTTTTAACATATTTCAGGGCCCCAACAGCCGGCTACCCTGCGGCACTGATTAGGCTTTCACCTAGTGGGTACCACTAGAGACAGTTTGGGGACACTGGTGCCAGTGGGGGTGGGCTTGGCATGTGGGCCCAAATGTTCATTGTTGTTGCCTATTTTCACTAACCCTTTGTTTTCCTTCACAGCCATCCTATGTCCTGGTATCCCTTCTCTAGTTCTAACTCCTGAATAAAGCTGTGAGTTTGTTTGCTGAAATTGCTGTGTTAGTGAAATTCATTGTGCTTGCCTATTGCAAAGATATATGTGTAGTGTCCCAAAGTATGGGGGCACCACAGAAATGGGGAGCTTGCGCTGGGATTGGCAAAGTGACTCAGGTCCCCGTTGTATTGTGGGGAAGTAATAGGGTAGTGCACTGGGGCCCTGTTTGTTGTGTATCCTCCCACCCCCCAGAATTGCTAAGCAGGGCACCTGACAAAAAACCCTAAAGTAAAGGGTTTTTCTTTTTTTTCAGTGCTGCTGCTGGTCCATTATAACCCCAGGATCAAGTAGCAGCCAGCTGGAACAATGGGCACCCATGTGCAGGGCTGCTGTTCCTAGCCTGCGCATAGTGCCTGAGTCAGTTCCCCACAGTCAGGAGGCATGGGCTCGGGGTTCTAGAATTGAAACCACAGGTACTTTTGAAAGGAAACAGCCATTTAGGCAGTGCAGTTTGGCCTGGTCATGGAGTGAGAAAGGTCACGGGAATGCAATGGGGACTAGGCTTAGCTGCTGTTGTTGAAGCGGTCCCTTTGACTCCTTTGGTGCCTATCCTCTGACCAGTGAAGAGGTCTTCAGCACTGTGGTGGTGGTCCAGTTGCAGCAGTGTCAGTCCCAGTCCCTGGTGTCAGCGTGGGGGCAGTTCAGCCCAAAAAGAAAGTTTACTCTGGCTCCCCCACCCCAACGGTGACATTGCAAGAGCCACATCCTCATGCCACAGAGTTGGTCTTCCTGAGGCCCCCAAGTGTCTTCCCAGTGCCTGAAGTCAATCCCTCACTCTGCCAGCATCCCTCCCTCCTCCCATCAAGTAGGCAACTTCAGATACTAAAGCGTATTGCACTTACCGACCTAGGCAAAGTGCTCTCACAGGGCTGCCGTCTTGGAACAAATCACAAACCAGAACATGACAGCACTCCACACTCCAGAGCAAGGATTTATGAGATAACTTCAATGAAGGGTCTTGAAAATAGATGGGGTAAAAATGAAAAATGTATTGGGAGCAACTTCCCATACAGAATACAGTGAAAATAAATGGTACGTCCATCACATCAGCTGTCCTGGTGCTTTCGCCATGTAAGGCTTCATCAGGGGGTGGGTAGTTGGTGATGGACAGCCCCTTAAATACAATTATATCTATGACATCATCAGAGTTCAATCTGTATAACAAAAAAAATCATATTTTTGGCCTTTCATGGTATCTTTTTCTAATATATCATATTCAACAAATGAAAGTCACCATATATATTATAATTAAGGGACTAGAGACTTCTACACTGTAGCAAAAAGTAAAAAAAGATTCCTCAACAAGAACAGTTACTTAAAAAATAAAATACTTAATAACAAACGAAGTCCATCATTGAGCTGGCTGGTAGGAAAAGGTTATCTTACCTTATCTAAAGTAAACATTAAATTCATTAATGCTTCAAATAGCCAGCCATAGTTTCTTTCAAATATATTATCAAAAACTATGTAGCAGCTCAAAAAGAGAATGACACTAGTAAGAATCATTCCAAATTCTTATATGCGTTCATATATCTTAATAATAAAGAATATTGCTAGGCTGTTAGTTTCATTATAGTAAATCTCTGTCAATGTCTGAACATTTATAATTGACAATAAAATATATTAACCCAAGGGACACTTAATGTATACTCTTTTTAATTTTATCACGTATTTACTTATTTATGTCTTACAGTGGGGACCTGGGAGCTAATTCTACAAAGCCATGTCTGTGCAGCTGTACTTATTTATTTATTTATTTATTAAATTTTGATAATCAGGTGAGCCCGCTGGGCCCCAAAGGTCCCTTTTTCAGGGGCGACCCGAGGGTTACATTAAACATGACATGGGATTGGTTTGACAAAATACATAACAAGAGTCATACGTTATTACATGGGATAGTGAACAGCAAGGTACATAACATAGAGTCATTCGTTATTAAAATAACAAGAGTCATACGTTATTACACGGGATAGTGAACAACAAGGTACATAACATGAGTCACCTGGATACATTGAAGTTGTATTACAAGTGCAAGCGAATCAAGGAGTGAGAAGACCTTGGAGTACTTATCCTAGCAATTACAGTTTGTGGAGGTAGCCAGGTACGCCTTAAGCCTGGTGTGGAAGGTGTAGGTGGAAGTGGATTCCTGGATGCCTTGGGGCAGGGAGTTCCATAAAGTGGGGGCAGTAAGAACAAAAGACTTCCCCCCGCCTTTGTTCTGACCCTGGGGACCGAGAGAAGCATCCTATCAGTAGTGCAGAGTAGCCTAGGGTACCTCTTAGAGGAGATGAGACCAGTGAAGCTGGGAGGAGGTGGGGATGGAGAAGTTTGTGGGTGAGGCAAAGCGAGGGGTAATGAAGCCTGCCCTCCCAGGAGGGCCAGTTAAGGTGGTATAGTGTGTTACAGTGGTGGGTTCTCGAGCCTGCTGAAGAGGCAAAATAGGCCACTTTGTGATAGAGAACCTGTAATTTATTTAGCTCTTGTTTAGCTGCTCCCTGGATAACAGGGGCTCCATAGGTGAGGGAGGGGAGCAGAACACTCGTAGCAATGGAGACCCGGGCCGCAGGTATCAGCTGGTCTTTCAGTCTGTACAGGGTCCCGAGTTTAGAGTGTATGTTTTTGGTTACCTGTTCAACATGCCCTTTTAGGGTGAAGCCCTGATCCAGGGTAAGTCCCAGGTATTTTATGGAGGGGACCACCTCAAGCTTCTTATCTGAAGTGGACATCAGTTTGAGGAGTTGACTTCTGTCCCGGTGGCCAGGACTGTGGCCAAACAGCATGGCCTTGGTCTTGTTAGGGTTGATTACCATTCTGTTTGTGACTAGCCAATTCTCTAGGGGATATCAAGTCTTCTTGGAGGCCAGAGCAGAGTTCTCCCATGTTGGAGGAGGGCCGATAGAGGACTGCGTCATCAGCATATTGTACCACTGAACTCCCCCCACAGTGATTGCTGAGGTCATTGGTGTATAGCGAGAAGAGAAGTGGGCCAAGTATTGACCCTTGGGGCACCCCTTCAATTAGGGGAAGGGGCTTAGATAGGGAATCTTTCCATTTTACCCTCTGTGACCTGCCAGAGAGGTAGCTAGAAAACCACAGTAGGGAGTGACTGTCTAAACCGACCAGTCTCAGTTTGGAGAGCAGTAAGTTGTGGTTAACGAGGTCAAAGGCTTTGGATGTCAATGAACACTGCCCCTGTGGGGGTACCCTTGTCCAGCTCTCTGAGTACATCTGTAGAGAACGTGATAAGGGCAGTGTCAGTCCCGTGATTGGTTCTGAAGCCATGCTGTGAGGGGGCTAGAAGTTGGTGGGTTTCGAGGTAGTCCTGGAGTTGACCATAGATCAGTCTCTCTTGTATCTTACCAAGGCTACAGAGTAGGGAGATTGGCCTGTAGTTGTTTGTCAATTCCCTCGTGCATCCCTTATGGACAGGGACTATGTGAGCCATTTTTCAGGTATTGGGGATGGCCCCTTCCACAATGGAGCAGTTGAGGAGCCAGGTTAGGGGCCTGGCGAGTGCTGAGGCCCCTTCCTTGAGAATTCGGGAGGGAATCCCATCAGGTCCCACGGGTCCCGTTGCTTTAAGGGCTTTTAGTAGAGGGAGGACTTCATGGGGTCTAACTAGTCTAAGGTGGAAGGAGGGATGGTCATGTGAGATGGGGGTCGAGAGGACCGGGGGTGGGAGGGTAGACCAGATTTGATCTCTTCTAGGTTGGTGATCTGACGGTTGAGTGCCATAACGATGATGGTATCGTGGTATGCAGGAGGTTCTGCGCTCTCCTTAATGCTTACTCTGCAAAAACTAAAAATATGTACATTAGTGGCACAAGTTACAGATTAATAAAAAACAGAGAAACATTTAGATGAAGGATTAGCATACTATACACATAGAAACAAAAATTCTTATATTCAAAAACCAAAGGGGGGGGTGGGAATGCTGCTTTCTTATTTTCAAAAATGGCTGAGCAATAAAGTATGCAATAACTCACTTTTTACAGATATGAATAAAATTGCCAGAAGAAATGTATTTACCCATAAAAAATATTTTGTGTCTTATATGGGGGCTAAGATACATTTTTATAGATAAGGCTTGAAATCTATTTCTTGATTCAAACCTTCTGGAGACAAAGTTTCAAGTGAGGACAGTTTTTTACATGACAACAGTTGTCTCTGGGTTTAAATCCAGAGTCTGTTACTTCTGTGACCCACTGGCTGCCGTTAGCCCCAGGAGCACTCCAATTGGCTCCATGTAGCTCTGAACTGTTAATGCTTGATTTATATTTTACTGGATTATGATTTCTGTTAATACTGTCTTGTTAGCATTTTAGAGTTCAAGTTCGCTGATTTAATCTATATGTCTGTAGAGTGTTCTCTCATAAGACCAAGTAGCGATCTTAGCTCAGGCCTTGAACCCCACTTCACCTTTGTACTCTGGTATTGGGCCATGGCCCCTCTCATCCAGAATGGAAACATTGCTTGTTGCCAAGGCCCCACACCCACCTCGGCCGCTTTCAACCCCCCCCCGAGCTGGCAAACCACCAAGAGTCTAAAAATCACCCACCTCAACCTCCACAGCATCCTACATAACCTAGCAGAACTAACGGCCTGGGTGGCCCACTACAAACCTGACATTATGGGCATCACAGAAACCTGGCTTAAGCCATGCACCCCAGACTCCGTCTGTGCCCTCTTGGGTTACAGCCTTGTCCGGTAGGATAGGGTAGGCAGTAAGCATGGTGGGGGCGTGTTCCTATACTCTAAGGTGCACCTCAATGTAACGACAGTTGCACACGTTCCCCCTGCACCCCCAGCCTGTGAGTTCCTTCACACCCTCCTACTGCTCGGGAACACTAAGAAGGTGCATCTCATCTGTGCCTACAACCCTCCAAAAAGGGGTGCTCCTGGGTTCTCCTCTTTACTGGACCAGCTTAGAGATGAGGTTGGCTCAAATGAACTGATAATCCTGGGGGACCTCAAAGCAGTGTCAGTGGCTCAGTAGGTAGCACACTCGCCTCTGAGGCTGGAAGATCAGAGGACTGTGGGTTCAGTTCCCACATCTGGCACTTGGGTTAATATCCCAGTACTGACACTGTAGTGCAGCATGAGAGGGGTGCTGCACTTCTGAGATGCCATCTTTCGGATGAGACGTTAAACTGAGGTCCCATCTGCCTGGATTGGTGGTAGTTCAGGTGGATGTTAAAGATCCCATGGCACTTATCGAAAAGAGTAGGGGAAATTTTTATTAAAGATCAAAAACAAAATACAAGCAATAAATAGAGAAAACAGGAGAAACAGAGTACCTCAAATAAGCATAATCTAAAAGAAATAAAATACAAGGGAAAAGAAAAACATAAACATGAATCAAGAAAAGTTAGAGCTAATTAACTGCCATATATAAGGCAGAAAAACAACACAAAAAAAGGAACTACCCCACCCGCCCAATATGATGCCATAAACGATGCCCTACGTCAGACCCCAGAGTATGGAACTCATACTCATATGGATTATCCAAATCAGTCTGAATACGAAAAAAAACATCTTGAATCAGGCCAGTTTAGCTTGGAGACATCATGAACATCTATCAAGCCATGTGGCCCATTTAAGGCAAGCCAAAATTACAAAGACTGTGCTCTGATGCCATTTATGCCATTCTGGGAATTTGTCCCAGAATTAAAATATCATATGTCATAAATTGAAACAATGGTTCACCCCACATGATGGCCAATGTAGACCATAAACCCTGCACATGAAAACAATCAAAATACAAATGATGTATAGTTTCTAGACACCCTGAATAAGACGGTTCATAGCAATACCTGTCACCTAACTGCTTATGTTTTGATTATTTCGTACATTAAGTGTCTGGTGTCCACAAAGCCAAACAACATCTTGCATTTTTTGGGGGATTCTGGGATCAATCATACTAGCAAGTAACAAATCAGTTTTTACCGTATTAGGAACCATAAACGAAGGATCTTCAAAAAAACAAGAATTTACAATATGAGTATAGAATGTTTTTTTTTTCATGTGAAATAAACCAAAGAAGTTCGATTTTCCACAATCTGATATATTTTAAAGCTATTCGAACATAATCTGGCAGTAATTTTTCTGACTGATGCCATTTACCCCTCCCCCAGGCTGTTAGGAATTCTGTTCCCATAAACTCATACACAAAGTTCCCATACCATCATTATCCAGTAACATCGGACGAATAGTATTATTAAAAAAAATTTCCCCAAAAAAACACTAAAGGCTGTATCATATTTAGGCCCCTGACTTCCAAGCCCTGTACGTATGTGCTCATTTAACAGGATTTAACCGACTCCCCCATAAGAAGGAAAAAAAGAGGCCCATAATCTTGGTATGCATACTGAAAGGAAGAGGAAACACATGCGAGACATACAAAAAAATTGGAGTAATATAAGAGCGGAGAAGAAATACTCTTTTCTTCCGTGACATTTTCCATGATTGCAACTTAGCTACCTTCTGCTGAGCTATAGCAAAGACCATATCCCAATTACATTGAGGGTCCGTAGAAGTGCCATAATATATACCCAGTAATTTTACATTACCCTGAACTATTGGTATTGCAAATGAATCTGGAATTAGAGCAGAACCTAACACCAATAGCCTACTTTTCAAAAAATTAATCTGTATACCAGTAGCCGATTGTAGTTCCTGAAAAATCTGAAGAACTCTTATACCAGAATCTAAATCAGCCATAGTAAATATACAATCATCAGCATACGCCAAAACTTTATGAAATGCACCACCCGTCACCAAAGAAATAGGCACTACCTGTGAATCTGCATCTATTCGCCATAAAACAGGATCAAGTCCAAAAACAAATAACAGAGGGCTTAAAGGACACCCCTGCCACACTCCAATTTTAAGATGTATAGGACACCCAAATACCCGTTCACCAAGGGAGTAATTAGTGACTCAGAATACATAATAACCAACAAATTAATAAACCGTACAGGAATACCATAAAACTTTAAAACCGCCCAAATGTGCTCATGACGAATGGCATCAAATGCAGTTTGCTGATCAAGGGACAAAAAATAACCAGACAGAGAATTAGACAGTCCTTGCTCAACCAATTTACGTAAATAATTCAAATTATGTACAATATTATGACCAGGAACTGCACACACCTGCGTTGAAAAAAGCAGTGCCTTGCTACTTTAGAAAGTCTATTTGTCAAAACCATGACCAAAATCTTATAATCAGAAGTCAAAAGACTAATAGATCTCCAGTTCGAGAGCTGTTTAGAATGTCCTTTATTTTTATAATGAAAAAACATAATCTCATTACTCATACTAGGAGTAAGCCTATTTTCCAACCAAATAGACTGAAAAAGGACTTGTAACCAAGGTAATACACTATCAGAAAAAATTTTATAAAATTCATTAGGAATACCATCTATTCCTGGGGTAGTACGAATAGATAATTTAGCAATAGCTAATGAAATTTCTTCTATAGTTATGGGGGACACCAAAGTCTCTCGATCCTCAGGTAATAGGGAAGGAATACCTACATCATGAAGAAAAGAACTAGGTAAAGCTGGAGGAACGTCCTGAAATTTAGAAGTAACAAAAGCTTGGACTACACGACACAGACCCCTCATATCATGCACCTGTGTGCCATCAGTATCCTGTAAAACAGACATACCAAACCGTTCCGAACTTTACGAAGAAAAATCATAGGGATTCACTTGTTGTTTGGTACCAGAAACCAGATATTTTTGCTGGGAATAACTCTTTATCTTCTCTGGATTTTAAATAATTACACATTTTAAGTTTAATATCTTGAAGTTTCAATAAAGAGGAATCATTCGAAACTGACACCTGACCCAGAAGCTTAATGTATTGAGCCCTATATCCTAAATATTCTAAATAATGACTTCTAGCTTGATGTTTTGAAACATGAAGAAATAACAATTTCAAGTTTAATTTAATATCTTCCCACCATTCAATCGGGCTATCATATAGAAAGCAAAGGTCAGCACATACAGCAAATAAGTCATATACCTGACCCATAGTGACAGCATCAGACAATAAACCCACATTGAGCTTCCAATAAGCTCGGCCCATAGGAAGTTGCTGATACGGGCCCATTCGAAGTTGTACAGCCAAGTGATCCGAAGTTTCCATAGGCAAAAGAGCAACCCCCGAACAAATAAGTCTGCGAGATACAAACCAAAAATCTATTTGGGTGGACAAAACTCCCTTGAAAAATGTATGTGATGGAGAAATATGCAAAATATCACAAACATCAACCATATTATTACGTGTAAGTACCTCATTAAGCATATTAATATCACAAAAAAAATTTCTGAGTCTTTCTACCCCAATCCCGTGGACCCAAGCCATAATTGAAATCACCTCCCCACAATACCAGTTTAGACGTATGGAGATATGGAGAGATACTCTTAAATAAAGCTGCCCTATCAGCTTTTTGTTGGGGAGCATAAACATTAATTAAACAATAAACACAGTTTGAATAAACAAAATCCACCAACAGTGCTTCCTGGAAAAAGATCAAAAACCTTCAGAATCTGAATAGTAATGTCAGCAAATAAAATACCCACCCCATCACAAACATCCTCACCCAAAGACGATAAGGAAATACCCCATCTCCAATCTTTTTCAGCTGCTTTCAGTTGAAGCAAGGAATGTAACCCAGTGTCCTGCAACAATAATATATTACCCCATTCCCTTAGATTAGCAAAAGTTACTTGTCTTTTGCAGGAATTTTTAATGATTTTAACATTAATGGTAAGCAGAACCACTCCTTTATCCATGAATAAAGATGTTTAAGGAGATGGGAAAACACAAGAAAAGAAAACAGACTATGCCACCTAAGACACATCATTTCCTCTTCTTTCAGTTCTTTGGCTTGAGTTTATCACAGACACCAAGGTCTAGAATTGTATCTGTATGGGAAGAGGTCACTGAAGAAATATCTGATGCCGAACCATCATCTTCTTCTTCATGATCCTGTAATAGCGTGTAGGTGTTTTGTAAAGGAAGAGGGTCAAAATCAATAGAAGTTTCCAACAAAATCTTATTTAGCTTTGGAGCAAGTCATTCTATGAAAAAGGGCCTCTTGCTGCACATCTGGAGGAGGCATGTTTGATAGGATCATAGGATTAGAGGGGCCTGAAAGGGGACCTGATCCATGTCACATACAGTAGGATCTTCTACATGCAAAACTGTAGATATCACAGGAATATCTGGAACTGATAAGCCAGAAGCTGACTCCAATTCCAACACAGGAAAAGTCTAAGAAGAAACAGCTACAATAGAAGCCGAAGGAGTTTCTAAAGGGACCAAAGGTTTTTTTTTTGGGGGGGGGAAGGGATCAAAGGAGAGGCCTGTGGATAAGTAATTAAAGCCAGAAGTTTCTGGCTCTCCTTCTGGGCCGTTGCCACATATGCATCCTGTTCTGCTCTAATAGCTGGATCCGTACTATTGTGGGAAGCCCAAGAGCAGAGTCAAAAAGTATGACCCAATTCATCACATAAATTGCACTTAGAAGGATTCCTACAATGTGTGCCAATATGTCCCAAGTCACCACATAGGCCACACTTTTGCTGATCACAGACATTACATAGGTGACCCAAAACCCACACTTATATAACAGGCCTGTGGCTGACCCGGGTAAAAAATTACCCCCTGTCCCTCCCCAGAAAGAAACAATTAGGCAGGTGCTGTGTTAAGCCATTTTCCAAACTTAAATCTACCAAAAACTTCCATCCCCCAGTCCATAAGCATTCATCATCCAGGATAGGTTCCAGATGTCCTTTAACTACACAATGCTGTTGTAACCAATAAGTAATATCTGCGACATTAACTCCTTCATTACGAAACATAACTGTAATTTTCTTGGAGATAGGTTTAGTCAAAGGAATAGCAATAAAAGGACTCCATAAGGGAGTATGTTTAAGAAGATGAAACTGTTTCCAAAACCTATCCAAACCAACAGAATGTTTAAATCTAATGTCAAAAACAGAGTCTCCAGGCATATGAATGAGAGCGTAAATCTCATAGGCGTAGAATTTCATACTCCCCTTCAACAAGTCCCGGCCAACAAATTGTCTGTTAGGGACCTCAGACACAGGACCCCTAAACTTCAAATGCACCGCATTTGCCGTGCTGCCAGTTCAGAGGAAAGCCCAAAAGTAGCAGGAAAAAGCTTCTCCTTGATGCCTGTATGCCACACCGAAGGTGCAGTAGCTGATGCAGGTACAGGTTCCATAGGAACTGCAGCAGGACCTGCTGGGGACAAATGTTGAGTAGTAGGCTGAAGAATCTCGGGGGGGGGGGTTCCAATGAAGAAAATTCCCCTTCTAAGCATTTAATATCATCTAGGAGAGATTTAGAGGGGTGCACAGCAAAGGGTTGAGATTTTGCTACAGGGGAAGCTTGACCCAAAGGGAGAGAAACAGTGGATAGAGCAGCCTGCTCAGAATCCACAAAAAGCTTGGCAGGAGCTGAGGGTACAAGATTTGCATCCCACCCTGTACCATTGGGAGACTTAACCCATCCTGCTGCTTCCAACGCCTGGGAAACCCATGCCTCTGGAGCCACAACATTCCTTTCAGGAATAGCACTAATTTGAGAAGCTGGCAAGGAAAAATCAGACTGCTGAATATCAGCAGATAAACAAGTATCAATTGTAAAAGCAGCAACAGAACACTGTTGTGCAGAGTCATGTCCAAGTATAGGGGATTCCAAAATAGGCTGGGATGAAAAAAGAGCACCACCAGGCTGAGAACACAAAGGAGAGTTTTGTATGGCAGTCGAATCACAATGCGAGGCAGCTGACTCCATAGGCATAGAGCCTGTACAAAATGTACTTATTGCGCTGTCTGAAAGAGCCAGGGGGGGAAAACTGTTTCAGAATCCACTGATTGAGCCACATCAGATTCTCCGGGTGCAACAACTTGCATTCGGTCGTCGCATCGAGGAAGAAGCACCACTTCCTCTTCCTGTACCTCCCCACTAGAGTCCTGTGCACTTTCCAAATCCCACATCAAGCGGTTCCGTATCGCCAGACCGACTCTCTTCCTGGGCCAACTGTTGACGAATTTCGTCTTTCAATGTAACAGCCATACAAAGCGTAGACTCCATTTGCACAAAGGTAGAATCTTCAGTATTACATACTTGAGCTAACTTGATATAAGCAGTCTCTTCCAAAAAATCATCTGAAGCCATATTGATCACTTAGCAGAAGAAGGAAGGCTGAGGAGGTGATCAGCACCTCAGCCTTCCACACGCCCTCACTCCTCAACGCCTCAGCACACTCTGATTCAGTGAGCACAGCGTCACAGCGTCCACCTCCAACAGAGTAGAGGAATTTCCCTGGTGTCCTGGCCAAATTTCTCTCATTCACTAAAAATACCACCAACAGCTTAATCTGGTTCAAGATCAGTTGCCATTCATTTGTATCCCCTTCCCCTGGGTCGTGCCTGAAAATAGTCAGGATTTATCTAGTGCACTTACCCGATCAACAAAAACTAAATAAACAAATGCATTGGCTGGGGCCCAATGTTAAGCAGCTTGAGCCTCTTCTCTCAGGTCTTGCCCTCAGTCAGCTCATCACGGAACCAACAAGGCCTTCCTTCCGTGGGGACAAAGGATCATTCATCAACTGGGTCATGAGCAACAGACAGGATAAAATCCACTCTGGGATCCTTCCCGATGCAATAACTGATACTGCATACGGGGCTTCATCTCACCCAAAGTCCCCATCAGAGTGATCCAGATGGGGGACTATTCCAAACTGATCCCCTACGATTACCTCGAGGACCTGTGACAGATCGACTGGTCCAGGATCATGTCCACAAACAACCCTGTAGCAGCCCTGAATCATTTCCTTGCCGTTCTCGTTCCCTTACAAAACAGGCACGCACCCCTCACCAAAAGTAGGGTGCATGGCACAGTCATGAAATGGCTCCACGGAGGCCTTTGCTCCTTCATGAAGCAGAGGGACAAATGCTGGATAAAATACAAGATCTCCCACAATGACAACAACCTCGTTGAATATCGGCAATGTAGAAATGCCTGCAAGCGTGCTATACGTACCGTAAAAAGCGAGTACTGCAAATCTGCCCTACTTGCCTTGGCCAACAACCTCCAGGGTTTTTGGAAAAATGTCAGAAACCTTGTTGGAGGGTCTGCCAAGGAGCAGTCCTCCGACATGTATATTGGGGGGAACCACTGCAATAACCCCCAAACTATCGCCTCAGCTTTTAATCGCATTTTCTCAGATCTGCCGGTCCCCTCCCTCCCGACTTTGTGCCCTCGAACCGCTGAGGGGCCCCCCCTCTCGTCCACCCTTCTACCTCAAGAGGATCACAGATGGCGAGACCCAGGCACTCCTAGCGGGACTCTCCCATCATACGGGGGTGGGATATGACTGCCTCAAACCTAAACTCCTTAGCCTCGGGGCTCCCCTCCTTGCCAGACTGGTCGCTCACATATTTAACTCCTCCCACATCTCAGGGACCATCGCGGAGGTATGGAAGATAGCCAAGGTGGTCCATGCCTACAAGCAAGGTGACCCCAAAGATATTAGTAACTATCGCTCCATTGCTATACTGTCTGCCACCAGCAAGCTCCTTGAAAAAGCTGTTGCTTCCCAACTCTCCCACTACCTCGAGGAATACACTGTTCTCTCCCCAGCCCAACATGGCATCAGAAAAGGGCACAGCACATCGACGGCGCTTGCATGGTCATCTCCAAGATCAGATCTGCGACTGATCAAGGTAACCTGATGGGGGCCATCTTTGTCGATCTCTCCAAGGCCTTTGATTGGGTGGACCACTCCCTCCTCCACTGCGCTCCCTCGGTTTCTTCCACCGAGCCCTCGAATGGTTCTCCAACTACCTTGCAGGTAGGCAGCAACACACTTTCTTTAACCACACTATCTCAGCCCTATCCTCAGTTAATTGCGGGGTCCCCCAGGGATCCGTCCTGAGTCCCCTACTGTTTTCTCTGTTCATCAATGAACCACCCTCCGCTATTACACATGGGGTCCCAATTTTATATGCGGATGACCTCGTAGTCCTGGCCAGTTCCTGCAAAATCAACATCAACTCTAGGCTAAACTCCAATTTTGAGCATATTCAAAACCTGGCTCGAGGGCCACAAGCTCATCATCAACCTGAGGAAGACCCATGCCATGCTATTCGGGTCAGTGGCAAACACCTCTTCCTGCCCTGCTCCCCTAGAAATCTATGGCGCAAATGGCGACATGCTTCCAGTCACTGACTCGGCCAAGTATCTTGGGGTTACCCTCGGTCCCCAACTTGATCTCACCACACACACATCAGGAATGTGTGTAAAGCCTCGAATGGCAAGCTTGGCCTAGCCTACAGAGCCAAGGACTGCCTCACCCCTGTCACCCGACTCGCCATAGCTAGGGGGATACTCCTCCCCCCACTTTACTACGGGCTCGTTGCCTTTGCTCCGGTCTCCCACACAAATCTTACAAAATAGGACACTGTCTATGACAATATATGCCACTTCGCACTATCTGCCCCCCCCCCCGCCTTACTCATCAATGTGAGCTCTACTCATGACTGGAGTGGCTCCCCCATGAAAAGCACTGCACTTTCGTCCTAGGTAACTTTGTCAATAACATAGTCAGAACAGCCACTCCCTCGGTACTCACCCTTCCCCTAATTCCCACACCACCAGCCTACCGTCTCAGATCCTGTGCTGCTCAGGCCCAACTGATTCCCAGGACCTGCACCCTCACTGGTGACTGGGCCTTCTCAGTCCATGCGCCAAAAATGTAGAACTCCCTTCCGCCCTAGTGCATGCCTCACCCTCCCACCACTGCTTTAAAACATCCCTATGGAGCTTCCTCAAGTCTACTGCGGCCTATGTTCCGCTTAGACCCGATATACCCTCCACCCCTCCTGACTCTCTGGGGGGGGGGTGCCGCCGTGAGTACTGTCTGAACGGCTGCTGTTAAATCCCCTTGTAAAACTGGCCAAAGCTCTGACCATCCCCCTCTGTGTATGGCGCCCCCATCCTATCTGCACCCTCCTCCTTCTGTATAGTGCTTGCTACCCCTATGTTAGGCGCTTATTATGTATTTATTTTTTATCTGTCAATGTTTATCACAAACTTGTACTACAACAATCCTGGATGTGAACCTCAATATGTTATTTCTGTAATTGCTTTTGAGATGTGTTCAGTCTATACTTATATTAGAAATCTTTGACTACCTACGTTGTTTTTTGTAACCTATTGCTTGACTGCTTGCCTTACCATGCTTGAACATGACCTGCACCTCCCACCTGTTGGAACCTGCGGCTCCTGATTGTAACCTTAACCCTGTATTTTTGTTTCCTGTACACTTTGTAACTCTCTGGGTCGCACCTGAAAATAGGCACTTGGTTGTCTAGTGTGCTTACCTGGTTAACAAAAGCAAATAAATAAATAAATAGCCCTGTTCTTGCTCTCTCAGACCTTGTGGCACCTTGCCTAACATTTTGGTATGCAACACACCCCCTGTTTAAGCCATTTTACATTTCGTCTTAGCTCCACAAGCAGCCCCAACCGCCTCTCTTATTTAATTTCCCTCTGTCCTTCTCTTTTCAGGTAGTCTGAGAGCCACAAACATGGTTATCTGATGAATCCGACCTGATAGACTGCCATCCACAGTCCAGGTCTGAAGCTACCAGCCCCTCACAGAAGCTCAGGTACGGACTTGCCCTCAGGGACTGATTACCTCCTAGAAGGATGCCCTAACTGCCTGATTTTTCAGCCCCCCAGCCACCCCCAACCCCGGTCCTATTTAAATACACTTAAACAACGCCCCGGCTTTCTAGTTCACTCCTACAGGCTACTGCCAGCCAGCTGCTCAAGCTTTAAGTGACAGCATCACTGTCTGTTGTGAAGCACTTTCTCTACCTAGTGTAACTCCTCCTTCTAGCTGTCTCTAAAATTACCAAGTACAGTGGTTAACTGGACAGCCTCT
Organism: Neoceratodus forsteri; assembly: GCA_016271365.2. NCBI lineage: Eukaryota > Metazoa > Chordata > Ceratodontiformes > Ceratodontidae > Neoceratodus > Neoceratodus forsteri. Next base: position 1,340,322,893 of record CM057449.1, on the reverse strand, counting down.
CTTTGGCACCAGTGTATCAGGCTCGATGACAGAATCAAGCTGCCATGTCCCCTGTCAAAGGGTGCTATCTACTTCTGCTTCTTGCTACCTGGCTTGGTACAACTGGCACCAGATGCCTAGCTGGGTCACTGCTACCCCTCTCTGAACCACTACTGGGTAGTGCTTGGCTGTCAAATGCACCTTCAGAAACTGCCTCACTTAGCTGTGGGCAATGACTCACTCGGCCTTACCCTTTAAACATGGTGGCCATATGCCCTTCCCTCACATGGGGTAGTAATGGTTAGCTATACCCTAATAATTAAACCAGTGTCCAGCCACCTGAATCATTTGAAGCCTCGGCGGCAGAAGGTACGTGCAAAATTTAGCATAAACTTTTCTTCCAGAAAGGTCATCTTTATGCTTCAGCTCTTCTCTGGCAACTTTCAATTGAACCCAGGCCCACTCATTTCAACGGGCCCTGGTGTTCATAAGGTTAAAGGCCTAAAAATAGCCTCACTGAACATCTGCAGTTTAACCGCAAAATTTAACCAACTTCAGGCATGGAGGGCCCTCCATACCCTTGACATCCTCTGCCTAACAGAGACTTGGTTGACCAGTAGAATTAAAGATAGAGAAGTCACCCTTAAAGGCTTCCAACCATACAGGATTGATAGAATAAGCAAGAGAGGTGAGGGATGCCTCATCTATATGCCAGGGACTCCCTTCAGTGCACCGTCCTCCCTGGAACCAGGGTGGCTGAGGACCATGAGATAACAGTGATAAAGGCACAGGTCGGTCAGAATGGCAAAACTCTCATCCTTGCCACAATCTACCTGAAAGCCACAGCAGGCTTTCCCACAATTATGGACGTTATCAGCACCCTTCCAAAGGGGATGGAGCTTGTCATTACTGGGGACTTTAACATAAACTGGGATGGGGAGGAGGCTGCCCCTTTCTGGGATCTAATAGCCACCTCCAGCCTGACACAACTTGTCACCTTCCCCACCAGGCAGAACTCTAAGACAGGAAACAGTACCCTCCTTGACTGGATCCTAGCAAGCTCACCATCCCGGATCTCTGAGATCAAGGTTCTCCCAGACACGCTAAGTGACCACTCACCAGTCACCTTTCTGTGGTCTAATAAATTTAACAAAAGCCCACCCATCCTCATTGAAAGCAGGGTCTTGAGGAAGGGTAGACTTGGAACCCTCAAATCAGCCCTTGCCCTGCATGACTGGACTCCTATCGACCTGGCGCCTACCCTTGATCAAGCTCTCAGTTACTTCATTAAGGGCTTTAGCTCCATCTGTGACATCTATGCCCCGTTCACCAAAAGAAAAATTTGGGGGCAGGCAAATGGCTGGATTGATGGGGAGCTCCTCTCCCATCTGAAAGAAAGGGACATTCTCTGGGAGAAGGCCAGAAACACAGGTAGCAGGCATAACTACCAGTGCCACGGAACAGCCAGGAACCGCTGCACCAAGCTAATCCGACTCACCAAAGCCAACTATCATAAGGCCCAGCTTTGCAGTTCTTGGGGTGATGGGAAAAGATTCTGGGAAAACATCAAAAGCATCCTTGGAAAGGAGGACAAGAAGCACCCTCAGCTGCTCGGTATCAGTAACACCCCCACTACAGACCCTCTAGCTATTGCAGAAGCCTTCAATAAGGCCTTCACCAATCTTACCCCAGTGCTACCACCTACCTATTTTTAACCTGATTTTAACCACTCTAACAACCTATTTACTGAGTGTTCCCACCCAACCTTCTACTTTAAAAGGGTGACGGTGAAGGAGGCCCTTACTATGGTCAAGAAAATACTAGGTAAGACCAGACTGGGTAATGATGGGATAGATATGAAACTTCTATCCCTCACCCTGGACATTCTTATAGTACCTATTACCATGCTGTACAATAAGTCCCAGGCCCTGGCCCAATTCCCAGCAGTTTGGAAGCAGGCTCTAGTTACGCCAGTGCATAAAGGAGGCAACAAGTCTCTGGTAGCCAACTAGAGACCCATCTCGATACTCTCCTTCCTGTCCAAGGCACTGGAAAAGATTGTGGCGGGTCAACTCATTGACTACCTCAATAAGTATAATCTGCTATTCCCCAACCAGCATGGCTTCAGACAAAATCACAGTACCACCACTGCCCTGCTGGACTACCTGAACTATGCACATAAGGCCCTGGATGAAGGCAAACTGGTGGGGTCTGTCTTTATTGGCCTCACCAAAGCCTTCGATACAGTCAACCACCCCCTGTTACTGACCCAACTGCAAAACATGGGTGTAGCGCCCAATGCCCTTTGCTGGTTCCAAGGCTGCCTGTTACGAAGAAATCAATGTGTCAAAATTGGGCAAACAGTATCCAGTGCAAGAGAGGTATCATTAGGAGTACTCCAGGGATCAATACTGGGGCCCCTACTCTTCAGCCTCTTCTTAAATGACCTTCCCACAGCCTGACACCAAACTCATACTGTATGCAGACGATGCTGTGCTCCTGAGCAGCAGCACATCTCAGGATGCCCTACAATCTGAGCTGCAGAACTCCTTCTCCAAACTCAAGGACTGGTTCTGTAGTTATAAATTGCTACTAAATTACAAGAAGACCAAGGCCATGCTTATGTCCAGCCCCCACAACAAAAATAAGCACCATCCCCTCATCATCTCCAACTCACGCAGTGAGCCGCTGGAACAAGTTCAATTGTCAAAGTATCTGGGGGTCACAATAGATGATACCCTCACATTTGCGTACCATATTGACTCTTTGGTCAAGACAGTCAATACCAAGATTGATGTCCTGTACAGGCACAGGCAACACCTCTCTCCAGGGGCCCTCCGCCTCTCAGTCCACAGTTCAATTATATCTACTATTGACTATGGACTAGTGGTCTATGGGGCGGCAAAAGATACAGCGCTCAAGAGGGTTCAGACTGTGCTCAACAAAGCCTGCAGACACCCTGGATGCTGAGCGTGGCACCCACACCTGTACTCTGTACAAACACGCAAATTGTCTGTCATTAAGAAATAAGAGTCAAATTCCAGACTTGCATCCTAGGGAAGAAGGCTCTATTGGGTAAAACAACACCTTGTGTAGGCAATTTGATCCAGGTGGCCAACTCATTACAGGTCACCAGAGGGAGGACTAGAGGGACCTTGGCTATCCCCTTCCACTGCACCTCACTTGGGCAACATGTATTTGCCTACTGGGCCCCCCCTGTGGATGAATGAACTCCCTGGGCACCTCTTGGCCACCAATTGTCTGGCACAATTCAAAACTGACCTCAAAGAGCACCTAATAACACTCTCTAAGTGCACCTGCCCCTAAGTCCAGCCACACCTGCTCTCTCTGCCCCCCTGCAAGCACTAGGCAGGCCTAAGGTACCCCTTCAGGTACCAGTTAGAAACTAATAAGTTTTAAAACAACAGCTGTCTGCAAAGAAAATGTAAAAAAAAAACTTAATTGCCAAAATATAAGGCAAAGGCTGGTGAAAAAGAGCAATGAACTTTAACTTTTTGGTTTTCTACTAAACGAGTCTGCCAAACACCCACACTAGCTTCAGAAACACAATGGCCCAGATATTCAAACTGCGCCCAAAAAGTTCTCAACAGCAGGAGCAAGCGCAAGTCCACTGCACCCATGCGCAAGAAGCGCGCTATTCAAAAACTGTGCAGGCCAAGATGCTTCTGCGAATCAGCTGAATATCGCATCCCTGCCCATAAGCGCAACTAAGGAGGTGAAGCTGAGCATAGTCTGATGCGCCTATAGCAAGCAATAAGGGATGTTCAGCTGAGCAGTCGAGATGCACCATATAGCACAACCAGGGATGCCCCAGCAGCAGGGCAGCAATGCAACAGCACAACCAGGGATGCGGGCCCACCACCCATGCCACAGATGGGCAGAGGAACACACAGCAGAACAGACATCGTCCCCCACACCCCATGCACTGCACAACTTGGGGGAGCTGGAATAACCACTGGACCATGGATACCAGCAACCAACTGCCCGAGCCATGGTGCCCCATCACACCCCTCAGAGCTGTGACCGGCACACAAGGATGGCCGACCACCCGTACCACACCATCCCACCAATGCAGAGCACACCTGCACCATGATCCCCATACACCCCTGCCCAGGAGTAGCACCCAACAGCGCAGGACACCCCATGCATACCACCACCCCACTGTGACAATGCAACCCTGTGCACCATGGAGCCATGTGAGGCAGCCCCACCATGGACACCCTGTAGTGGGTGGCAGCAGACAGTGATGCAACAGATGCAGACACAGTGCCGCCCTGCACGTCCCCCCTGAAGTACAGCTGAGAGACCGACCATGCGTCAGCACACGAGGTACCCCACATGCGACAGGGAATGCCCCGGACCCCACCTCCAGTGGTGCAGCACCCTGCACACCCTCCCAAGGACACATCCCGTCCCAGCACTGGCCACAATAGCCACCACTGACACGCCAGCAGACCGTGCATATCACAGACATGTAAGGGTGTCAGCTGCACAGGCCATGGATGTTCTGACAGGGGTGCCATGCACACAGTACAGATCCCATGGACCACTACACACAGGCATCCAGTGCACAGAGTACAACACACAAACCACAGACAGTGACTGATCCCCCTGCACACACCATAGGCGGTTCACCTCTGCACACACACACACCCATGCATGAACCACCCCTGACGCCATGCACACCACTGCAGCTGAGCACCTGTAGCCTGCTGCAAATCAGAGACCACCACAGTTGTCATAACAAAATGCATATATTTAAAAGAAGTAACAAAACATATATACAAATATTTACAAGGGGGTAAGGGACACATAACAGGTGGGGCGGGTAAGGGGCAGGAGTGAACATATGGGAGCGGGAAGAAGGGGTGTGAGTGTGGGTCAAAGGTGGAAGGTGGTAGTAGGGGCATGGAATGTTCAGTGTGTGCCCCGGTCCTCCTCCACGTGGCGCCTATGTCTGCCACTCCTCCTTCTCCTCAGCCTGTGGCAGTGGATGCGCTCCAACAGCTCAAGTGTTGCCCTCGCCACCTGGAGCAGCTCCCTCACATTCTATTCCAGCTCCTGGAATAGATGTCCACCTAGGACGAGGGAGCAGAGTCAATAAGTGTGACTGTCCAGCCCCCTGCAGCCCACCCATTGTGCATGGCATACAGCCATGTGCCACGCCCCTGTGATGGTGTGAGACCACCCACAGTGACCATGTCCACAAGACCTGCCTACCCAGGCAGCCATAGCCATGTGGACCACTGCACACACCCACCATCCATGTCGTGCATAGCACCACCATGGCCGTACAGTGACTTGGCTATGTGGTGTGAAGGCAGTGCCACAGCCATGTGCCCGGTGCCTGCATGGACCACCACTGATGCACTCCCAGACATGCAGTGCTACTGGACAGTGCTGACTGTAACAATTTGCGTGCATGGCAGTGGTGTCAATGGATGGTGGCCATGCCCCACTGCCCGCCCAATTATACAGCATGCAATAGTAATCATGGATGTAAGGCACTCACCATCATCAGGGTGGTCCATGCGCCGCTGACCACCACTACCCCTCCTGGCTTGCTGCTCCTCCAGGCGGCACCTCTGGTCTCTGGCCTGCTGGTGTTCTGCAGGCCCTAAGGTGCAAAACATGGAGAGGAACATCAGTACAATCCTGTAGCAATTTCCCCCACCCCATGTGTATGCAATCCACACAGCCAGACCCACCCACCCCACACCCCCGATAACACCACCACGCCAACACCGGACACCCCCCCATGTGCCGGACACATGCAACTGTGATACCCGTATGGACGATAAAAGTGTATGGATGTTGCACCTCCCTGGCTGTGGCACTGTGCCCCTCCTGGCATGTGCCCACAGGTGGGCAAGCAGGTCCGGGTCCCTCCGCCTCAGGTCCCCATATGGGTGGCGGCACTGCTCTGCCATCTGCCCCATACCAGTGGCCTCCTCCATGGCGTCGGCCACCTCCTACCACACCTGACTCCTGGCCCTGTCCAGGGGTGCCTCCCCAAATAAAGGCCCAACATGTGGCTCCACAATGGCAACAAGATTTGCTAGCTCCACCTGGCTCCACTACACAGCATACCTCCACGCCATCTCTGCTGCTCAGTTCAGTCAAAATGGCGCTCTGCAGCACGGTCCTGCCATGTGCAGATGCTGCGTGGTACAGTGCTACCATTCCCTATCGCGCTGTCACCGAACAGTGCGATAGTGGTGCACCCATGCCTGATGCATGGCACCTAGGGGGCAAAGGTCGGGCACAAGGTCAAGGGTCTCTGGTGCACGGACAGCCACAGTGCGACTGGAACCCAATGCGTGTAGCACGATTGGGTGCCTGGGTGCCACCTCCTATAGTGGCCTATCGTGCTGTTGCCCCAGTGCACCTAAGACGCCCCAGTGCCACAGCACCATATAGGTGAACAGCGTTGTAGAACCACTGGCACAATGGTGGCTGTGCCCTGCATTGCCTCCTGTGCACAGCACGTCAGCAGTGCGGCATGTGCCTGCATCATAAACCCAGGCATGCGCAGTTAGGTGTGTACTGTGCATGTCACAGAACTGCACCCTTGGCTCAGCATGTTCAACACAATTGCGCAAAGCGCAACAGAGCGATATTCAGCCGACATATGCAAATCAGCTAATCAACCGTTCAATGGCGCAGTCACTGCATTTGCATCCACTTAAAGATGCGTCTCGCCTCATTTGCATGGGTTGCGCTATAAAAGTGCGACATTGGGCTGCACTGGCCATCGTTGGTTACTGCAGTCTATTGCAGTGAGTTGCATGCTGTTTGGGAGTGTGGACTGTGGATTTTGGGACATGCAAAGGACTGCACAGTTACAGGTTACACCTGTCATTCTCACAGGCTGAATCATGTCTGAGCATGTTGTGGAGGATGAGGAACAGAGTCGTGGGAGGAAGAGGAGGCCGATTTTCACTAAGGCCGAGACAGATGCCCTGTTCGAGGCCCACCTAGACCAGGAGCCGCTTCTCAGCGGATGCCAGGGAACACCACAGGCCCGTGCTCCTGCATGGGAGGAGGTGGCATGTGCTGTAAACCTGCACGGCAGCCACCAGCGCTCCATGCAGGAGTGCAAGAAGAAGATGGGCACAGACAGGCAGAGGATTAAGGAGAAGGTGGCTGGCATCAGGGCAGCATGGTCTGCGACAGGTGGGGGACAGCCAGAGGTGCTACGCCTGACCCCACAGGAGGAGCGGGTTGCTGGCAGCATGCAGCATTGTGCCATTGAGGGTGTTCTGGGTGGTGGATTCCAGATGGGTGGTAGCCCGTCACTGCATGGTAGGTCATGGTCTGTCTATTGGGGGGAGGACAGGGTAGGTCACATGCAGTAACATGACTTTGTTTTCCCTTACAGCTCCTGAGCATCTGCATGGGTCAGCAGTGGTGGGCTTCTCCACTGAGGCCGGTCACATGGAGATGGAGGAGGGCCCATTTACCTCCACAGGAATACGCAGGTCAGGGCAACAGTGGGCCCGCCTGGACATCCAGACTGATGTTGGTGGAGCAGGTGTGGAGGATGCCCTGCCTGTGACCCAGCGTCCATGGATGCCAGCATGCTGAGACTCGAGCTGGTGCCGGATCCGTCACTGATGATGATGTCGCTAACGTCATTGGCAGTGACATGTGTGTGCCACAGGATGGCCACACAGCAGGTTACATTGCGGCCATAGCTGTGGGTGGTGCCACCGTGGAGGCCTGCGTGTCATCACAGTCCCAGCCTGTGCCTGTCAGCATCGGTGGGGCAGCACTGGTGTGTGTACAGGACAGTGGGACTGTTGCGGCCACTGCGGTGGCACCATTGAGCCGTGGGGAGCGGCAGCTGGAGGGGCAGCATCAGCAGTTGGCCAATGGGCATGCAGATACAGTGTCAGGGGGCGGCATCAGTGCACCACCTGTGGACATGCCCAGGCCTGGCCCTAGTGTGCAGAGCCCACCCTCAAGGGGTGATGAGCATCAGGACCACGAACACCCTGAGGGACAGCATGCTGATCAGGCAGATGACCTCTTGGATGAGCACACCTGCATACTGCAACCATCAGTCAATCAGCAGATGTAGCTTGTGATGGCAGTGGATGCACTGAGTATGGCTATGTGCCAGGCAGAGCAGCGTTGCAGCAGAGACACCGCTCTGCTCCTGGCAGGGATGGACCGGTTGCGGGAGCATGTGACTGCTGCCACTGACAGGCAGACACAGGCATTCACTGCTGTCATGGCCACCATGGGCACACAGTTAGTTGCCCATGCGTCGCAGACACCACGCAGTGCACTGTCCAGCCCCCGTTCCCGGCGTCATGCGACACCATCCTTGTCGACACCGGGTTCAGCTGTGGGCATCCCAAGCCGCCTGGCGCAGGCATGTTTGGTGTGCTGCAGACCCCTGCATGAGCATGGTCGCGTTCATGCAGTGGAACCCCTGGGGGACCGTCGGTGCCACCCCATGAGGTCAGTGGTCAGTCTGTCACTGCTGGTGGGTCTCGGCGGGGCCACCCACACATCTGTGGTGGCAGTGGCACTGTGGCATGTGACTGACCTGTCTCCCAGCGTGGCTACTGTCTGATGCTGTCCTGTGTGCATTGTGTCATTCAGCAGACAATGCACAGGCGGGTACCCGGCCCTGCACGCACACACACCGTCCATCTGCACACCCTCCCGGCTGCTGTCCGCAGTTGAGTGTGCATGATGATGCCTGTACACCACTGTGCAATGGTGCCTAGCATCTGACACATGCACAATGACAGGCAGTGGGCATGGTGGTCTGTGGACATGTGTGTGGCTAGGGGTGGCATTCTGGGTCGGCATGCCTCCTACCCTTTGTGCATGTCTGGTGAGTTGTGTGTGTGTGTGTGTGTGTGTGTGTGTGTGTCTGACTGCGTGCCATGTTAGACCTCAACCATCCCTGGCAGTGTGTGTGGTTCCATGCCCGGCCACTTCCCTTGACGGCATGCACCCCTGGTGTGTGTCCATGTGTGTTTGTGGGTTGTGCCTTTGCCACTGGTGGTTGCACATGGCCCCATGACTTACCTGGGTTGGCTGAAGTGCTCCTCTGTGATGGTGTCCCGATGCAGCTGTGCCAGCCAGAGCAGTCGGCAGTCCCATCACCCAAGGGGGGGGTTGCCCATCACCATTGTCACCGGTGTCCTTATCGTCCCCATCGCTGTCCCCCTCTTCGATCTGCATGGCTATCCCATATTCTTTGGCCATGTTGTGCAGGCTGCAACAGGCCAGGAATAGCCCGCAGGCCTTTGAGGTGCTGTACTGTAGGGCACCACCGGAGGTGTCCAGACAACAGAAACATGCCTTCAGTATACCGAACACCCGCACAATGACATTACATGTGGTGGCATGTGCCTCATTGTAGCGTTGCTGCGATGGGGCGCGGGCTGCCGGTATGGTGTGAGCAGCCAGGGACAGAGTGGGTATCCACTGTCACCTGTGTGTAGAGGGTGGAGGATAGTTAGGTGATCAGCATCGCCCTGCCCCGAGTCATGTAGGCCACTACTCATGTCACCTCTGACCATGCCCCTCCCAAGTCCTAAGTTTGTCCGTGTGTTTTGCATACTCACCCACTAAGTGGCCAGTGGGGATGTCCCCACTCTTGAATCTGTGGCACAGTGCCAACTGGTGCCAGATGAAGGCATCGTGTGCTCCCCCAGGGTGTATGGCACAGACATTGATTATGCACCCCCTGGGATCGCACACCACCTGGCAGTTGATGCTAGCATAACCCTTCTGATTAATATATGCAGCCCCTCTGGGCCAGGTGGTGTGTGGATGGCCACATGGGTGCAATCTATTGCCCCTAGCATGCCAGGCATACATGCTGCCCTGTGGAACTCCTGTATATTTTCTGTGCACTCCACCGGTGTGCTGGGGAAATGGATGTACTCTGCAGCATGTGGCAGCAGTGTGCTGAGGAATTGGGTGAGGTGACATGATGCGGCCAACTGGGTTATGCCTGTGGTGTCCCCTGTTGGTCCCTGGAAGGTACCCGTGGCAAGCAAGCACATGCAAGCTGTCACTTTAGTCTCCACTGACAGAGCATGGCTCCATCGTGTGGGTGTCTGCATCACATCACTGCACAGCTCACAGAGCCACCTCAGAACTGCCTGATTCAGGCGGTACCAGCCCACGATCTCAGTATCGCTGTACAGCCCGAAGTTGGTGCGGGCTCGGTACTGCCTGTTGGGGGCATACCACCAATGGGCCCTTCCATGGCCACGCTCCCCTGCTGCCCACCTTCTCACCCCCCTCATTACTGCCTCCATCTGGATGGTGGCACTGGCCATGTCCCTGGCTTGTGTTCACCTCCCCTGGCAGCTGTTTCTGTGTTCCCCCCGCTGTCCTGGCTGCTACTTCCCCTGCACCAGGAACACCTAAATGTGGTGGCATCTGTGCTGTGTGCCACTTCCCCCTTCTGCACTGGCTGTGTCTCCCCACACCTTACCTGTGCCTCTCTGTTCAGGGTGCCCTTTCCCTGGCCTGCCCTGTGTGTCCCTCCTGCCCTCTTTGTGCAGCTATGGTTCAGCCTCATGTGCCTTCCCTGTAGCGTTCTTGCACCTCTCCCTTGTGCCTTTTTATTTTGGTTCATTTCCACTATCGCGCAACTTCCGCTTGCTCCCCTATTGTGCATGGCGCATGTTGTTGAATATCACACTGCGCCATTTATGCATGGTTCCTCCCCCTTCAGTTGCACATACATTCATTATCATTGCGCTATTGCTCAGCATGATTTGGGGGGGCACATCTGCCTCCTGCTGAATATCGCAGAATGGCGCATTTTCAAACTTGCGCTGGAGCAACCCTATTGTGCATGGTGCAACCCTTTTGAATATCTGGGCCAATAAATCTATTTCAGGACACTGTTCCAGATTGCAGATGTTGTACATAATATTTAATTCTTTAAATAGTTTTTCCAAAGTCAGGTTCAAACTTCTTAATTCATATGACTCCCCATCTGTTGCTGAATTACCATGCTGACCCAGTTTGTTTTTGGCCGTGAGTTTCCGTGCCGCCAAATCATCTGTAGTAGTAGTAAGTAAAGCAGCTGGTGACTCTTCCTCGATGCCATGTTCATATTAAAACTGAGCCTGTCCTTACCGCAGCCCTTGTTCACCATTTGTGAAAAACGCTTGCTCCTGTATGTTACTAGGTCCTGTATGAGTTGTTTTACTCAGATTAGAATGTCCTCCACTCAAAAAGCCAATGAGCTAACTGGTGTCCAGGCAGCAAGCTGTATGCACCACAGCTGAAACTAAAGAAGGAAACCTGTGGTCGGATAATGAGCTGGTGCAGGGTCTGGGGTGTGCTCCCCCGAAACTCAGTTCTCTTTAGCCAGTTTTTAAGACATAAACAAAACTGCTCTGAAATAGAGGATTTCATTAAACAAGCTGAGGATTGGGAATTTTTTTATTTTTATTTAGGGGTTACTCCAATGAAATTTTGGAAAACACACTTAAGAAAGCCGCCACTATTGATCAAAAATCACTTTTAACACCAAAGAGCAGTGACACTAAGTTACAGGAATCGATTTGCTTCAGCACTCAATATAACCACCTATCTGGTAAAATTGGGGACATCATCCACAAATACTGGCCCATTCTATTAAAAGATCAAGTGTTAAGCAACAATATTGGGCCCAAACCTAGGGTTATGTTCAGGAGAGTCAGGAACCTCAGGGTTACACTTGTTAGAAATCAATATGTAAGTGGAACTGGTTCGAGTAGAACTTGGCTGTCCATCAAACCACAGGGTAGGTTTAGATGTGATAATTGTAACATGTGTGACTTTTGCAAACAGGGGAAGAAATCTGAACATCCCAGTGGTGACCCTTTTGTCAACATTGATCAATTTATATCTTGTATCACTGTTTTTTGCAGTGCATACCATATGGTGTCCTTGTCAAAACTGTATGTGGGTCGTACAACTCGCCCCCTGAAAGTCCACATGCAGAAACATATCAGGGACATAAAAAATCATAACATAGAAAACTCAGTAGCAGAACATTTCTTTCATCACCACAAAAGTGACACAAATGGCTTTCAATACATGGGCTTGGAACAGGTTTGCACAGGCAAAAGGGGTGGAGACAGACTGTAACCTTTGTTACAACGGGAAACGTTTCGGATTTTTACTCTGGATGCTCTTACCGCTGACAGTCTTAACTTGGAAATTGATTTTAAGCCCTGTTTGTAATGGGAATTACATGCTGGATTACAAGCGTTTGAACCATGATATGGTATATGTTGTGAAGCAGTAATTCTCTCTTAGCTAGAACATGGTTAATCTAGTCCCAGTATTTTGAATGGTTTAATCATACCATATAATGGCCATAATAACTGTGCCTTAACTGTTTACTCTTTATGGTTCCACACGCACATACACACCCACCACCACCACACGCACACCTCTAATTTCTCCAATATATCAGTTAATCCTAGTTCCTTTACCCCCACCCCACCCCCCACCCCCCACACACACACACACTAGATCTATTTGGTAGTTTGCACTTCTGGTGTATTAACCTTATACGCTTAATCATTTAATTTTGATAGTTGGTATCAGGATTTTGAAATTTTATCTTAAATACTAATTTCATTTTTTTCTCTCTGTCTCTCTTTTCTTTTACAGACTGGAGACTTGATCGAGCGCAGGAATTTTCTCAGTTTTAACAATTTTCTTATTGTTAATTAGCTCCCAAATCTAGTTTACTGTTTATTCTTTCTATGCCTTTACACTTAACCCAGTGATATTGGTGTTAATTATCTGAATGGTATATAGTAACTAATCATTTTATTTTTTTTAAGTTGCTTAATTCAAATTTAAGGCATTGTTTTTGTATAAATATAATATATTTATGTTGTTAGTCCATTTATTGTTTTTCCAAACAAGACTCTTTTTGTATTGAAATGTTTTACTGGGTTTCTTACAGAATATAATACAAAGTTACACAACAATCACATTCAGAGAAACCATGAGAATAACCAACATCATAATGGGAAAAGAATCAATTAGTAAAAGGCAATCCTCGCAGATCTTAGAAAAGGTTAGCTAGAATCTAACCTCTATAAAACCAAAAAGTTAGAAACCATGGCAACACCTCTAAAGTTCCCAGAAATAAGAAATCAACCAACACTAAGAAAAAGAAGTTTGCACCAGAAGAATAAAAAGAGCTGACTGAATCCACATATGAGACATAAGAATACACGTACCCATGTTATCAGGCTAATGTCTGTCTACTTGGAATTTGAATTTGAACCCGCCCCAAAATTAGAAAGCCAAAGTACCCAAACTCCATAAAAGACATAATTTTTGGTTTTTCCCAGTAGAAAACCTGTAAAAAGGAAGCCATTTTAGACATGGCCCGTAGCCACTGCCTATAGGAAGGAATGGAGGTCGACCTCCAGTTACAAAGAAGATGCCTCTTAGCCTTCATCGCTGCAGAATATAAAAACTGGTCATATTTGTAAGTTAACTGATTGAGTAAGGATACAATGACATGGAGCCAGAAACAGGGAGTAGGAGGTAACAGGACCACAAAAGTATGCTCAACTGAATAATCTTTTCCCACCAATCCTGTAACAATGGACATCCCCACAGTATTTGAGACAGTGTCCTGGGTTCCATAAAACATCTCTAACAAAGATTATAGGAGATTAGACCTATCGAGACTAAACAGTCAGGGGTCCTATACCAGGGAAATAGAATATTCTTTTGAATTAGTTGCAATCTGGGGTCTGATAAGGCCCAATGCACCTCTTTCCAGCTGTCTAACCAACTAGCCTCTGATATAGAAGCTTGCAACTCCGACTCCCATCTGATCTTGTAGTGCTCCCAATCAGGTAAATATGAGTCTCTCATCAACTTATAAATCAGAATGATTAGGCCCCTGGGACACTGTGTCCATTTTTTCAGACAATTGATGAGCTCGGTGGAGCTCAGTCTATAATCCACTGTGATCCAGGGTCGCAATACATGCTGCAATTGAAAATATCTCCATAGGTCCTATACAGATATAAGGAATTGGTGGTGCAGCTGGTTAAAAGCATTAAAAACTCCTTTTTCTGGTTCCATGAGCTCGCCCACTGTTTGTATCCCACTAGAAGCCCAGGCGGGCCAATATATTGGAGACCCGCCTATCTATTCTAGGGTTATTCCACACAAGATTCTGCCTAAATATACAATACAAAGTATTATTATCATGAAATGAAGCTCATTAATGTGATGTCAGAATAAAGCTGCCTTATAGGTATAAAAGTGTGGCTCCAACATGAGTACAGTGCCCCTGAGGAAGCTCTAACAGAGCGAAGCACTGGGGCAGTGTGCATTTGTATGTACTGGCTGGCCCTCTTATTGATTTATGTCAACCTGATTTATTTTGAGGAAGTGGCTAAATAAATGGCAACTTAGTCTTTAAACTAAAAACTTGTGTCTGTAGCTACCTCTTGCTCCTGTGTGTGGGTATTTTTGGTTTTTGGTTTTCTTTTGGGGGAGCACACCCCAGACCCTGTATCAACTCATTATCCGGGTGCAGCTTTCCGTCATTAGATTCAGAAGGAGTAGGAATCTCAATCTCTCAACATCTCTCTCTCTCTCTCTCTCTCTGCGATTCAATATCTGAAAATGGGAGCCCTGCTGCAAGTTAACTTGGTAAGGAAGTACAGCCTAGAGGGAATGTCTTCTGTAGCTAGTGGCAGGTAAAAAGACTTTAGGTGAGGCTGAAGTTTGAGTTTTTTTTTCTGACAAATCATCTGTCTAACTTACTTTATTTTCTATTCTCAGTAAAGGTGTAAACCTTTTGTCATACTGTAAATATATCTCCCTTTTCCAGAGATCCTTCAAATACAGAATCCCACAGTGGTTGAACACCCTACTCCCTTAACATTACCACTGAAAATAAACTGGGACATTTCAAATCTCTCTTCAACTCACACCTTGCGTCCTCCAGCTCCTGCAACTGCTACTAGCCTAGCTGCCCTCATGTCCCTCCAGGCATCCTCCAATGCCTGGCTGTGCTATCCTGCCCCCCTTCTCCCCTCTGCTCTCCCCTTGACAGCAGGAGTCCTCTCCTGCCCGTTGTTCCCCACCCTCCTCTCCCCAGACAAAGGATCTTTGTCCTGCTGCTGACCTTCCCCCACACAGCTTTACTTTAAGCTGACAATATGTTTGAAATGTATTTGTCTACACTGTAAGCTATTGTGTCCTGCATTCCCTGTGTCTTGTATTCCTGCATAATTGTTTAGATTTAGCTTGATTTATGTACCAACCTGTGATGTATTTGTTGCACTGATACCTACTGTTGTACATTACTGTTCCATCTCGCCAGTATATTTTTTTTCTGTGATGTGGAACCTTTGTAAAAAAGTCCCTGACTCAAAGGTATGGCCAATTCTTCTCAATAAATAAATAAAGCATTCTGTTTGTAAATACCTGTAGTATATTTTAGTAAATAATGTATTTTTGATAGAACCAGTGACTACCTCATTATTGACAAGGACATTTTATTATTTCTGCTGGATCCTGTTTGCAGTCCATCTTCGAAGTGCACTCTGCCAATATTATTGTGTTGATCTTCCTGACCCTGAGGAGGGCAAAAGTGGTTTCCTGAATATTATCAGATGGTGGCAGAGAATTAGAAGCTCCTGACAAAACTGTCTTGTAAGTTGGGACAGCCCAAGAGGCAGTGTTTGTCACAACTGGTGGTAGAGTGGTGCAGATCAGTGCACAGTGTGCTTTCCTGTAGATGCAGGAACTCTGAGAGAGAGGTAAAAGCCTTACCTAGCACATGTGGTGACAGAGTGCCAGTGGGAAGTATACCTTAACAGTCACGAAACAAGATATACAGAAGGTTACACTGTTTACTACTATTTTTTTTTATTTCTAGAAAACAGTTTAGTGCAGCATAGTTAGAAAAGATGAGATCCTCAGCATATGGCAGACTTAAAGTGCATCATCTTCGCGAACTGTGCACAGATGGGGGGGGCATTGTCTATGAGGGCCTGACAAGGAATGGACTCATAAGAGCCCTGTCAGAGCAGGACCGAATGCAAAGGGGGGGCAGATGGTCTCAGAGATGAACGATCAGATACCTGTGCAGCAGGTGATCGCTCAGGAAGGTGACTGAGGTAGGGAGGGAGGCTGAGGGGCACAGTGGTTGAGTCAGAGAGGCATACTGAGCCAGAAGCTGGTGGAGCAGTACAGCCCAAACCTGAGCTAAGATCTGGTACAACAGAGGCTCAAAATCAGCTCTAAATCCTGAGGATGGAGCTTGCGCTGAAGGAGGCCAAACTGTAGAAGGCAAGGTTTGAAGCTGAAAGGGAGAAAATAAGGCTGGAGGCTGAGGAAAAAGAGAAGGTTTTCCAGCATGAAATCCTGATGCAGGAGGAAAGAGAGAGAAGGAATGGATGGAAAGAGAGCAAGAACGACAGCACAAGATCAAGAGACAACAGCTCAAGAAAGAGATGGTGAAACTGCACCAGCAAATACCACAGCAAGCTGTAAGTAATGGCGTAGGGGGTTCAACCCACAAAGCCACAATCAATTCAAAAAATGTTTCCTCAGTACCAGGAGGAGAATGATCTTAATTTGTTTTTAAAATCATTTGAGAGGGTACTGTATGTGTACAGTTTAAGTTGGACAGGCCTCGTGGATGACCCACCTTACACCACTGCTTACTGGCCGTGCTTTGCATGCATTTGATAGAATGGATAATCAGAACTCTATGGACTATGATAAAGTTAAAAGGATGTTATTGAAATGTCTTGAACTGACTCCTGAGGCTTGTAGGTGAATAAAGAAGAATTTCAGAGAATAAAGAAAAGCCCAGGAGACACCTATGTAGAATTGCAGGTTCAAATGTGTGCCTATCTAAACCACTGGGTGGATGGGGCTAAAGCTAGAACTGTAGAGCAAATAAAATATTTGTTTGTAAGGGAACAATTTCTTAAAATTGTACCCGAGGACCTGTGCATATGGCTACTGGACTGGGCATGCAAATCTGTGAAAAAGGCAGCAGAAAGTGCTGATTTGTATGTGGCCAGCATACCATACATGCAGCATAGGAACAATGAGGGGTGGGGCAGCACATGATTTTAAGGGGACTCAGAACCTTAAGTAAACCAGCCTGCATCCAAGCCCAAAACAGAACCCACTGGTCCTAAGATGAACAAGGAGCTGGGGGCAAAGAAATGCTGGATTTGGCAGAAAGTGGGGCATCTGTCCTATGACTGCCCTAAAAACATTAGCAAAGTGCAAAAACATGGGGGAAGGGGTAAGCTAGACAGTAACAAACAGATAGCAGCCTGCGCACACACTGTGGTGCTGACAAACTCCTCCATGCACATGCACACTATCCTAGTTAATGAGACAGTAACACAGGGATTGAGGAACACTGGCACCTCCATGTCCATGGTGAGGCAGGATCTGATTCAGGTGGATCAGGTTCTGCCAGGGCACTTTTCCAAGATTTGGGGAGTTACAGGTCCAGTGGTCCAAGTGCCAATGGCTCAGGTATTCCTGAGCTGGGAAAGTAGCCATAGGGTACAGGAGGTGGGAGTCGTATCAGAGCTCCCTGTGGATGTGAGCATGGGGAATCATGCTGACCACAGGGAAAACCTAGTGTGTGTTAATACCTATAGTCAAGCAAAAGGGCAAGCATCTGAGGGTAAGGAGGGGGTGACACGGCCTGTGCTAACCCCTCCCTCAGCAGCTGAGGAAGTGTCTAGTGTGGGTGAGGGGCTAGCTAGGCATAGCAACCCTGAGCCCCAGCTGCAAACAGATGAGGTATCAGCCAGGGGCAGATTTCCTTCTGAAGAGGAGTTGGGGAGGGTCAGATGGGAGGTGCTGGGCAGAACTCAGCTGGCTGCTCATACCCTCCAGAAACTGAGAGAGATGGCAAATAGTGCTAAGGACTCTCAGTCTCAGGGGAGCAAAAATTCAGTTTACTGGGAGAATGGGCTGTTGTACAGGTAGTATATGCCACAGAGGAGGGCTAGGGGCAGAGGTACTCTGGCAGCTGGTTGTCCCCTGGGACTACCGCAAGCAGCTTTTGGCCTTGGCCCATGACATCCCTTTTGCAGGCCACCCAGGTATTAACCAGGCAAAAAGGCAGCTTGCCAACAATTTCTTTTGGTGGAGTATGTACACAGATGTGGCAAATTGCTTTTGGATTTGTTCACAATGCCAGAGGGTGGGAATGGTAGGGGACAAGGCTAAGGCAGCTCTGGTGCCCCTGCCTATTTTATTTTTTACTTTATTTTTATTAATATTTAAAATGAACATGCCAAAGGCCATACAATTGATAATCCAGGAAATAAACATCACATTATAAAGTGACAAGCCAAATGTGTTAGCATCAGGGAATTCTAGTCCATCAAATTTTGATACATCATATGGGGTACTATAGAAAGAAAACGTATGGACATGCTGTAAATACTAACATGTCAAGGCAGGATTATATGGATAGCCAGCCACGTTAAACCTGTGGGAAGCGACAATAGTTAGGGAGAACAAAAGAAGGTATAAAATATGACCAAAACAGTCACTGTTCCCACTTAGTTACCAGCAACATTTAGGTAAATTAAAGTTCACTGTAGCTACACTAAAACTTTACGATTAAGTGAACAAAACTACATAGCAGTAGCTATAAGAACAGCAACTATAGCAAACTGTAACTATCAGACCAGCATGGTAGTCTGTGTAAGGTACGGTGGTGCAATAGTATACAAATTAAGTGCTCAATAGGACTCCGGAAAAATGAAATGATTCCAACTCAAGCACAATGACTCTTATAACAAACTGCGTCACATCAACTGAGCTGTTGAAGGCATCAACATCAGTGCCAGTTACGGTGTTATCCTCATTGCCGTCACCATTTTAAAAGAGCAACCACCTATAACGGCTAGTACCCTTATGGAGGGTATGCACCCTTGGTCTGGAAATCGACTTCGAGGAAAGTTTTAAAGACAGTATATAGGCAACAGCAGTTATAAAAGAAAATCCAGCCCAGTCATGTGTAAAACCCCAAATTGGTTACCAGTACAGCAGGCTGGTAAGTCATTTAGAAAGTCAATCCTCCTCCTCAGAGTCCTGCAGTAAGCTCAGTTCCGGGGGTACTCTGCTCCAAACCTCAGCCATGATTATATCTACCTGCTTTCAGTCTTCCTCTGGGTCATTGAACTGATAGGTTCTCCTGCCGTAGGTGATGCGTAAACAGGAAGGAGCTAAGAGGAAATGTGCAACCCCCAGACCCCACAACCTCCTCCAGAGAGGATCAAAGAGCTTACGGCGACTACGAGCTAGCATAGGACCTGTCTGGGAAAATTTTTATTTCATGGCTCTCCAAGATCAAGGGGTAGTTGACCTTTGCCCACTGTAAGATTGTATCCAATTTTCAGGGCCAACCATAACAAGCAGAATAGTGTGAGTAACCTCTCAGTTGTCCTGTGCCCTCCTAAAATTGATTCTATAGGCCCGTTTCAAAGCAGCCAGGTCCAGCTGTATCTCTGAGGGTATACAAGATTGCGGCCACTATGCGAGGAAATGTAGCAAATTCTCCCCTTCCATGATCTCCAGAACCTCAACCAGGTGCAGATTAATGGCTCAGTTAGCATTTTCTAACAACTCCACATGAGCTCTTAGATGATTAATCTCAATGGTAGACTTAGCAAATGCTGCTTGCGTCTTTTGTGAGTGATCATCTGCATCCTTGGCTATTTTCAAGGTAGAATCTATTTTAACATCCTGTGCACCCAGCCTGTCCAATATCTGCTCCATTGTGTGGTCCATATCCCAGAAGGCTTGTAGCACTGTCTCCCTGGGCGAGGCATCTCCCGCTCCACTCGGGCCCGCTGCTTTATCTGGCACCCCACGCTGGGCCTGAGTAGTCTGCTACATAGTCTTGGAGCCAGCACCTCCGGACATTCCTTTCGGGTGACCCATCTCTTATATTGTACTGTTCAATTCAGGGAGAAAAGACCCATTGAACTCCGGTGTGAAAAATCTGAAAAACTGCTGTTAAAGTTTAAGTTCAATTACTGCAGAGCAAACAGCAGAGCTACTTGGAAACACTTACAGTCACGAATGTGGCTCTCTGGTGCCCTCACCTCTGCCTATTACTGATAAACCTTTTAAGAGGGTAGCTGTGGACAAATTTTATTTATTTATTTAGTTTTTGTTGACCGGGTAAGTGCACTAGACAAATCCTGCCTATTTTCAGGCACGACCCGGAGGAGGGGGATACAGATGAATGCCAACTGACCTTGAACCAGATTAAGCTGTTGGTGGTATTTTTAGTGATTGAGGGAAATTTGGCCAGGACACCGGGGAAATTCCCCTACTCTTTTCGATAAGTGCCATGGGATCTTTAACATCCACCTGAACTACCACCAATCCAGGCAGATGGGAGCTCGGTTTAATGTCTCATCCGAAAGCCGGCACCTCAGAAATGCAGCACCCCTCTCATGCTGCATTACAGCGTCAGTACTGGGATATTAACCCAAGTGCCAGATGTGGGAACTGAACCCACAGCCCTCTCACAGCTTTCACTTGTTACCCGCTGCATAATTTTTTTGTTTAACATACTCATATGGGCTGACTTCAGGTGTGTGTTTTCATCACCCAAGTCGCATGGGCAAAAGACACACACTGATTGTCATGGACTATGCAACCAGGTACCCCGGGGCAGTGGCTATGTCCTCCATTGAGGTGAAAAAAGTGGCTGATGAGCTCCTTGGAATCTTTAACCCAGTGGGATTTCCTGAGGATTTTTTGTCAAACCAGAGGATGAATTTCTTGTCATCATTAATGACTAATCTGTGGGAGAAGTGCGGGGTGAAACAGCTCTGTGCCTCACCCTATCACCCTGAGACAAATGGCCTGGTCGAGCGGTTTAATGGGCCCCTCAAAGCTAAGCTCAGGACATTTGCTGACCAGCATAAGAGGGAGTGGGGCCAAATATTTTCCCCACCTCCTGTTTGCATACAGGGAAGTCCCACAGGAGTCCACAGGGTTCTTATGCTTCAAGCTCCCGTTTGGTCACAGGATGAAGGGCCCCTCGTTTTAGTCAGGGATGAATGGGAAGGTGACCTTCCCTCCCAAGGGGAATCTGTTGTGCAGCACATCCCAAATTTCAGGACCTGGCTTAAACAGCTCACGGGGTTCACATAGGAGCACTTAGCCACTGCACAACCGTGACAGAAAACCTGGTAAGACCATGGGGCTACAGCCCGGGAGTAAGAAGTCGAACAGCAAGTAATGGTACTTGTCCTAGTCTGACAAAATAAATTGCAGGCAGCCTGGGAGGGCCCATTCTCCATAATCAGCAAGGTGAGTGAGGTCAATTATGTAGTAGGACTGCCTGACAGAAGGTGCCGGCAGAGGGCATATCAACCCTTATTGTGCGCTTATTATATATTGTCATTTTCTTTTTTTCTCCCTGTCTTTGTATTATCATGTACTACCACTGAGTTATGATCAGTCTATAGATATATTAGAATACCTGACCCCCTATGTAGTGTTGTATATTATAACTTGTCTGCCTTCCTAGCCTCGCTTGAGCCTGATCTGTACCTCTCACCTATGTAGAGCCTGCGGCTCCTGACTGTAATTCTGTTACACTGTATTCTATTTCCTTAACTTGTATCTTTTTACCTGTATGCTCTGTAACTCTCCCGGGTCGCACCTGAAAATAGGCACTTGGTTGTCTAGCATGCTTACCTGGTTAACAAAAGCAAATAAATAAATGTTAACAGGGCTGGCAGTATTTCTTAGAGGTTAGAGTAATGAGCTGTGAATGAGCTTGATACATGCAGCAGACAGACCTGGGTTTGATTCCCACAACCTCCACTTGCACACTGTGTGACTCTGAGCAAGTCACTTAACCACCCCAGTGCTCCCGGGTCACACCTGAAAACAGGTACCTGTGCCTAGTGGGCCTTACCCGGTTACCAAAAGAATAAAATAAAATAAATAAAAGCCCTACTATGATAGGGAGGAAATGGTCCTTGCTGTGTGCAGCATGCCAGAAGAGGAAAATGAGGCTGATCTCCTGGTGGACCTCCTTGAGGAGGCATGGGAGGGATCCTCAGTGGATAATCTCACCTTCTCAGGGCAGCTGACACCAGCTCAGCAGAGGAGATGGGGGGTTCTGTGAGCATTTGGGGACATGTTCATGTGAAAACTGGGGTACACCACAATGGCTGAACACCAAGTAGACACGGGGACCCAAATGCCGCTGAGGCGGTCCCCCTACATGGCACCAGGGGAAGTTAAGCAGACCATGCAGGAGGAACTCCTGAAGATTCTGGCTCTTGGAGTGATCCAGGAGTCCAGTAGCCCCTGGACCTCACCTGTGGTTCTGATCCCCAAGAAGGATGGTATCACATGGTTCTGTGTTGACTACCAGAGGCTCAACAGCTGCACAGAGTCAGATGCCTACCCAATGCTCAGAGCAGATGAGACCTTGAAACAGCCAGGGGAGGTCCGGTTCCTGAACAAGACAGACCTGACAAAGGGCTACTGGCAGGTACCCCTAACCCTGCAGCCAGGGAGATGTCCACTTTTGTCACCCCATTTGGCCTATTCAAATTCCGAGTAATGCCATTTGGGATGAAGAATGCACCTGCAACATTCCAGTGGCTTGTGGATTGCATTCTGTCTGGGACAGGTGAATACACACTGGCATATGTAGATGACACAGACATTTACAGCCAGACCTGAGAGGATCACATCAGGCACATGATGGAGGTGTTCTGCCGACTGAAGGCAGCAGGGCTGGCAGGTAAGATGGAAAAATTCCAAGTAGGCGTGGCTGAAGTGTCTTATCTTGGGCATAGGGTGGGTAGTGGATGCATCCATCCAGAGCCTGCAAAGGACTGAGGCCATCCAGGCCTGACCCACCCCTGCCACAAAGAAACCGGTAAGGGCATTTCTGGGAACAGGTGGGTACTACAGGAGGTTTGTCCCTTACTACAGGGATTTGGCCAAGCCCCTGATAGACCTGACAAAAAAGGAAATGCCAGAGAAAGTTCTCTGGACAGAGGACTGTGAATCTGCCTTCAGACAGTTGAAAGAGGCTTTATGTGAGTCACCCATGCTTTCTAGCCTCAGTTATGACCTCAGCTTCATCATGAATATGGGTGCCTTGTACCTTGGACTGGGCGCTGTCCTGAGCCAGGTTACACCACAGGGGGAAGAGCACCCCATAGTGTATCTGAGCCAGAAGCTTCTGCCCAGAGAGGAGGCATATGCCACAATTGAGAAGTAGTGTCTGGGGATTGTATAGGCCCTTCAGAAGCTGCAGACATATTTGTATGGGGAAGGGGGAGTTCACTGTGGTCACAGATCACAATCCCCTGACATAGCTCCATAAGATTAGTGGGCAAAATGCAAAATTATTGCTCTAGAGTTTAATACTACAGCCTTATAACCTGACCCTACAGCACTGGAGTGGTGCACAGAATGCCAATGCGGATGGACTATAGAGGCAGGGCTAAGTGTGTGGTATGTTCTTTATGTGCTCTCCAGTCCCAACATGAATGGCAGTGTCTCTTGGGGGGTCACCAAAAAAGAGACATGCCTTCATTTTCTGGGAGGGTTGAGATCTGCCAGGAAATGGGACCAGAGTCAGTTATTATTTTTCTCTTAGTTTAAATATTCATCTGTTACAGGTTCTGTTTTGTACAGACACAAGATGGCTGCCAGGTCGCATGTACAGGCAACTAATACAAGCTGATCACCCACTGTGTAGGTGCCGACATTCTTGTGGGAAGGTTAGCAGTAACTGCTGATGGGATGAGCATGGAGGAGACAATTAAGCCATAATCCCAGTGGGGAGTCTTTCCTGGAATATGTTCACATGCAATAGACCCAGGTCCATCTCATAAAACTTCTAAAGCTTCCAGCTGATATCAATGCAGAGTTTTATATATGTTATCAACAACTATATGGCCCTATGTCAAATTCACCTTCCCTAGAATACATGGATACGCATCTAGCAGAATCTCATTTGCCTTCCCTCTCAGAAGCACAAAAACATTCATTATGTGCTCCTATCTTTCAAGCGGAACTTTTTAGAATCATAAAGGATCTCCCCACAGAGGACCAGATGGCTCTCCTAATTTTTATAAAGTTTATGCAAAACAATTGGTGCTGTTGAGTGAATCCTCAGCTCCGCACATGCATGCTAGATAGTAGTCCATAGTACAGTCAAAAAACAATAGCACCGCAGGTATACAGAGCAACAATTTTATTGTAATTGCAGCAGCAAAACAGCACAGCCACCAATGCAGTACAAGCTCCAAACCTCGACTAGTTTCACACTACAAGTGCGTCATCAGGAGGATGAAGACCCACATGTCCACACCATTAAAAAAGCACACACTTAAAGAGATAACACCATATAAAAATCAGCCAAAGTGTATAATACAAACCAACAGTGAAAAATACTGCGAAGAACTATTTGCTCCATATACAAGGTGAACAACACCCTTTTCAAATGGCTTATGATTGATTCAACATATAATAATACAGACATTTATATTACATTGTGCTTACACGATAGCCACATACTCTTGTCTCTTTTCACCTTTGGAATAGGCTGATAGCTATTAGTGACCATGTCGCCTATATTTTTACCATTAAATCAATTTCAGATTTAAATTTATTAGTAGGGTCCCCTAAAGTTTTCTATAGAAAGCTTAGTCCCCTAATTGCCTACTGATCTCTTGAATATATTTATCTATATCCATAACAACAATAACCCCTCCCTTGCCTGCTGGTTTAATGACTAAAAGTGGATTATTTTTTAAAGCCTGAATAGCTTCCCATTCACTGTTAGATAAATAAATTAACAAAATCAGGCCTGTCATTATTACCCATGGCTTCCAAATCACTTAGACAAGTTCTTTCAAAGATTTTTACCACGTCTGAATATGGTGGATTAAAAGTGGAAGGGGCCCTAAGGGTAGAACTGGCTATTGGTGTTGCCAATACGACACCTGCTGTTTCTGTACTGACACTAATAATAACACAACACTAGCTATCAGCCTATTCCAAACGTGAAACGAGACAAGAGTATGTGGCTATCGTGTAAGCCCATGGGTACACTCAGGTGTGGTAACTGTAAATATTGTGCAACAATCTTAAAGTACAGCCTTTACCACAGTTGTTACCAGATTGTTTACCATGAGGTCTTTCTGTGGTTGTATCACTGAAAATCTGATATATCTGGCTACATGTATGTCTGGGGCTTTTTACATTGGTAAAGCCTCACGGCAACTTAACGTGAGGGTAGGTGAGCATATGCGTAGCATATCAAAAGGTGATGACAGAAGTGCATTGGCTATCCATTGTTGTAAACACAGGGCAGATAATATGAAGCATGAATTACAATTCTGTGGAATCAAAGTAGTTAAATTGGAACCACGTGGAGGTAACATTAATCACCTGCTGCTAAACAGAGAGGCATATTGGATTTACACACTTTGGGGCTTACAGCTACCAGGATTAAATGAAAAAAATTGATGTTATGCCCTTGATTAACATGAGAAGAAAATAATGGTGTTATTCAAGAATAGCTCTGTATTTACGTTTTACAGTAGCCCTTGATTAATTTTACAGCATTTGTGCTAATTATTGCCTTTTTTCCTTTTTCTCCCCTAGATGGCGCTTATCACAATATTTTTAAGCAGCACAAATTCATGACAATGCATTTTGGTTAGTAAGTTGTACCTGGCCATTACGGTTGAAAGTAGTTATTTGCTAAGTTGACCAGGTACTAAAATGATATTCTGTATGTGATGTTTGTTTCCCCCTTTTTATGTGTATAGTGATTCTTACATATTATCTGCATCAAATTCCAAATATAGCCTTGTTTAAGGATGGATTTTTTATAATATCAATGTCTGTATTATCATATGTTGAATCAATCATAAGCCATTTAAAAAGAGTGTTGTTCACCTTGTATATGGAGCAAATAGTTCTTCGCAGTATTTTTCACTGTTGGTTTGTATTATACACTTTAGCTGTTTTTTATATGGCGCTATCTCTTTAAGTGTGTGCTTTTTTAAGGGTGTGGACATGTGGGTCTTCATCCTTCTGATGACGCACTTGTAGTGCGAAACTAGCTGAGGTTTGGAGCCTGTAGTGCATGGGTGGCTATACTATTTTACTTCTGCAACTACAATAAAATTGTTGCTCTGTATACCTGCGGTGCTATTATTTTTTGACTGTAAAACAGTTGGTTCCTCTGCTTCTCCCCTTATACCAGCATATTCTCTCTTGCTCTGATATCGATAAAATACTATTCAAAGCCTTGATTGTTCTCCTATCCAAACCTGGTAAAGCCCCTGATCTAGTAACTAGTTACAGGCCAATATCCCTTCCGAATCAAGATATCAAAATTCTGATCAAATTACTAGCTGATCGTATCAGTACAGTTCTTCCTTATCTAATAGGACTGCAACAGGTTGGATTCATGAAGGGTAGGTCCTCAGTCAACCATCTGCGCACTCGGGCTCATGTCTTCTCGGTGTCCAGGGATGCTAAATTTCCTGCTGCTCTCATCTCCCTGGACACCGAGAAGGCATTTGATAGAGTCGACTGGAATTTTCTTTTTCACACCATACATGCTTTCGGCTTCCCCTTAGAATTTTAGAAGTGGGTCCAAACACATTATAAGTCCCCCTCAGCTCGGGTGTCGAGTAACAGTGTTGTTTCAGATTTATTTCTGTAACCCTTAGGTGGTGCTATCCCAAGGGCTACTACCCCTGCCTGCTTGGCTAGTAGCAGGTTAAGGGGCCTGGGTACTGAAACAGATGCCTCCACCCGGAGGTCAGGGTTGTTAGTGGTCAAGCTAACCTGGGCACAGCCCTCCAGGACACTGTAACCCCCATCTTTCCCTTCTAGTGGCCTGAACAATATACAATAATCACTTTCACAATGACCCTTATTCACCATGCTATTACCCACACTGTTTGCATTTACCACCAGGGCTGGTTCCTCTAGCTCAACCCTGGGGACCCCCTGTAAAACAAGGTTATGCACAGCAAATAGCAACAGTTCAGTACTCTTGGCACAAACTGGAACCACAGTCAGGTTAAATGCAAAAAGAATTAGATCTGATTTATTCGGGGGACTTGAACAAGGGAGGGGCGTAACCTCAATAACTCCTTTACCGACCTTAGCTCAGTACTTCCTGGTAACTTTTTCAGTCCACCTCCTCCATCTGTACCACCACCCATTGCCCGCCCCTCTTTCCACCTGCGTCGTGTCACCATGCAAGAAGTTAGGCCTTACTTGCTAAAAGCCCTAAAGGTAACACCATCGGTAATGACTCACTTGATCCCTGCCTTTACGTCAGGTCTTGGATCAGGTCCTCTCACCTATTACATGCATTTTCAACAAATCACTCTGTCTCGGAAAATTCCCTCTGCCTGGAAGATTTCCACAGTTACCCCTGTCCATAAAGGTGGTGACAGGACTCTTCCGAGGTAACTACCGACCATCTCAATCCTCTCCCCCTCTCTAAGGCGTTAGAGAAAATTGTGGCGTCCCAAGTCTCTGACTACCTCTGTAAGTACAATGTTCTCTGCCCTGAACAACAGGCTTCAGAGCAGGTCATAGTACCAATACAGCACTCCTGGAATTTTCCAACTTCCTCCATGCCTCCTTGGACTCTGGTGCCCTGGCTGGTGCTATATTCATTGACCTGTCTAAAGCATTCGATACTGTTTCGCATCCTCTTTGCTCTCCACCCTCGACCTAATAGGCTTTGCCTCAGGACCTGTTTCCTGGTGCACCAGCTATCTCTCCATCGCTCCCAATGTGTGAAAGTCAACGGTACTCTCTCTGAAACATGCCCCATTCGCTCTGGGTGCCGCAGAGGCTCAATTCTTGGACCCCTACTATTCTCACTCTTTCTTAACTCCCTACCCAGAAGTTGTACTGGTAAGATGCTTCTATGCTGATGATGCTGTTCTCGGTGCCTCCCACAATGACCCCATGCTGCTACAGAACTCCCTCCAACTAGTCTTTGACTCTGCAGCTACCTGGTTCACCGAGCACCGACTTGTTATCAACCTTAAGAAAACAAAAACGATGCTCTTCTCCCACCCCCAAAATAAGTACAGCAAGTTTCCCTTAGCTGTCCACTCCACACCCAATCTCGTCATTGACCAGGTGCAATCCTATAAATATCTTGGTATAACCTTTGACCCTGCACTTTCATTCCATGGACATATATCTGCCCTAAATTCTGTCGCCAACTCACGGCTAGGCATTCTTTACTGGCACAAGAAATGCCTCCCTCCTGATGCCCTCCGCCTGGCTGTCACCTCCTCTGTCATGTCTCTCATTGACTATGGCCTTCCGGTCTATGGCTCAGCAGATCAGACTGCCCTCAACAAGGTTCATCTCACAGTAAATAAGGCCTGCAGACTTATCACTGGTGCTCCCAGACTCACTCGCACATGTGAGCTGTACACCCTGGCTACCCTACTCAACCTGGAAGAGCGACTCATGTATCAGACATGCCCAGCTCACCTTAAAGCCCTGCATGGCCTATCCCCATAGGCCTATCCAACTCCATTCACCGTACTGCACCGACCCTGATCACGCGCAGCTCGTCAAGAGCTACCCTAGTTATTCCGAGAGCCAGGACCTCACAAGGTCAGAGGGCATTCCCCTACCGTGCGCCCCACTGGTATAACTCCCTCCCTGCCAGTGTCTCAAACTCTCTAACCTTAGCTTGCTTTAAGCCCAGGCTCAGAAACTTCCTGCTTAGCTCTCGCAAATGCAACTGCCGCTAGCCTACTGTAAAAAAAAAAATATATATATATACTCTGTTTGACAATGCTCACTGAGCGGCTCCCCCTTCCTTTCCCTACTTATTCCTCCTCCCCTATCTCCCTCCCTTCTACCCCCACCAGCTCTCCCCCGACCATAAGTTTTGCACCTTTTGTTATCTTTTGCTCGTTGGAGATTGAACTCTATTGTAACAAAACTGTAATTGAACTGTAACTTTTTTGTTTGTAAGTACTGTGTCCCTTGTACTACTGTTCTGATGTCCTCTTTGTGACGAGGTACCTTTGTAAATGAGCCTCTGGCTCAAAGGTTTCTAAACTGATGTTTAACTAAATAAATAAATAAATAAATAATCAGGTTGATTGGCTTAAAGGCTAAATCAATCAGACAGTTATGCATGCACTTCAGAGTCCCTACATAGTCACACACTGTGGGTACCCAGGTGGGAAAAAGGTGGGCTAACCAGGACTGTTGCCTGGGGTAGGCCGGCTGGCAGCTGGTTGGGGCCCTGTGATAGAAGAAAGCAACATGAACAACACACGCTATTTGTAATCCAGAGCCAGAGGGCTCAGTTCATGAAGGAAAAAACAACAAAGCAATCAGATAACAACACTTTAGATTTAGCTGTTATTGCAGGGAGCTACCGTGATGTTTACTCATGATACCCAATACAGGACACAGGCAGGATGAAATTGAGACTGCAGGTTGTTGAGCTGGAGTGCCAGGAGAAGCTGGGCCCACACAGATCACCAAAGCATCGTTCCTGTTCAAGGCATTGAGCAGGGGGCTGATCCCCAAGCAGGCCTCTCATCAATGGCTTTCTCTGTGTAGCGGGTTGTCTGGCTGGGCCAGTGTGGCAAGGCCCAGGCCAAATGGAGATGCAAACGGATTTAGTCTGTTGGAGCTGGATGCAGCCTCCAGCAAGCAGAACACAGTTCAGCACACAGTGGGGAACCAAATCACGACCCACTAACAGCACACAGCACATTTACATGTAAGAAATTCTACTGTACCAGGCAGATTGCTATCTGGTCGCAATTACAGAGTCTCTGCACAAACCGGGAGTCCAAAGATGGCTGGAAATCCTGACAGGCCGATCGCATTCAGCAAATCTTTGGTCTTCTTCAGGTTAAAGTCTGGTCACAGTTCTTTTTTTTTTTAACCTTGTATTTCTGCGCCCTACTTGCCTCCTCGCTCCACTCTCTCAGACATCCTCTTCTGCAGGCTCAACTCTCATTGTGGTCTGCTCCTAGAGCACACAGTACCACACTAGTTACTCCTGGTATAACCCCGGGGTAGGGGTGAGGAAGGACCCCCATGCTTACCTCCCCAAACCAACATACTGTGTTGTGGAATTGGTACAGCACAGTCTGTCCGACGAGCCTGGAGACCCCCCCAGAGAGATGTCGTCGCCTAGGAGAGACAGAGGTGTTTTTCCCTTGTTCTTCTCCAGGCATCTGCATGCAATGAGGGCCAATGTTCTAGGATATGCGCTGAGATGTGCCTTCTGCTCCACCCCCTGCTGACATCTGCCCAATACCCTTACTGCTTCTCCACCTTCCGCACCTTCCACCTGGGCTCCCTCAGATGGCAGTATTGCAGCGGGAGCATGCAGCTAACCCCTCGGAGAAGGAGAGCAGCCACTGGGCGCTCTATCCTTCTCCTCCCCGGCCGACCCCCAGCAGCCTGTGCTCATTCACGAACCCGGGTCAACGGCGTTGTACGAGGTAAGGTGTCCAGTGTCTCAGCCCTCAGCGCCACTGGGCCGGCCCTCTAGTCACAGTTCTGTGGCTTAAATCATCCTCACAATTCAGATTCAGTCCGAATAAACTTTAATTTCCCTCTCAGTGACAGCAGGCAGTCAGGCAGGTCAAAACTCAGCCCTTTCACAGTTCTCCCATGAGAATCTATGCAGGATTACTGCTCGACTATCTCAAGCTGTTACTTATTTCACTTCCCAACTCAAACTAAACTGAAACTGCAAGCAGTCTGGGACTTTCCCCAGGATCCAAAAGATTCAGTTGGCTGCTTCCTCTGTCAGTCACAACAAGGGCCCCCCCTCCAGGTTCATTTAGGCACAAAAAAACCAAAACTACAATTCCTACAGAATTTTGCTCCCACAAAGCCCCAAGGGACAGGCTCTATTTTAGAGTCCCCAAAGGTACTGATTGGCCCATTTCAGCAGTCTAGGATCAAGATGGTGGAGATAAACAGAAATGTCCATGCTGTAAAGAAGGCAGGTTAGACAAACTGCAATATTATTACCAGGCTGATCTGGCTAGGATTCATGAAACCTCTTCCCCACCTAGGGACCACCAAGGCCACCACCGTTACCTCAGAGGTTGCCAAGAAAGAGGAGTGGTTGGACCAAGGTGGGCTCAGGGAGGGAGAGGGTGGTGGAACAGATGTGCATCCCTCCAGTTGTACCTCCCCACAGTTCATATGCTGTTCTGGCAAAGAGTGGTTCCTCTATGGAGGCACCTGCAGTAGAGACCAAGGAAGATGCTGGGAACCTCCACAAAGTAGACCCACAGGAGGGTGGCACAAGACACCTCAGGGGAAGGAAACAACTCCTGGTGGGGGAATCGATCATTAGGGGGGTAGAAGTGGGGGATGAAGGGGATAGGGAGGTAAGGTGTCTGCCTGGCGCCACAGCTCAGAGGGACAGGAAGCGAATCCTCAGGATCGCAGGAGCCACTGCACAAGGGAGTGAGCTGGATGTCATTGTCCACCTAAGGACAAATGTCCTTGCTGTTAATGGGACCAGAGCGGTGCAAGAGGAGTTTGTGGAGTTGGGGAGGGGCCTTAGATAAGTAGCATGTACGGTAACCTTCTTGGAGGTGCTGCCTGTCTATGGCAAAGATGATGCTAGGGTATTCTGCACCATGGGATTCAATGAATGGTTGAAAAACTGGTGTGGAGCTCAGGGTTTTGGCTTCATTGGGGACTGGGGAGCCACCTGGAGGGATGCAGGCTTATACTGGCGTGATGGTCTGCATCTGTCCGGAGGGGGGGACCAGGATCCTAGGTGACAGGTTTAAATGCTTCATTGGCAAGCATTTAAACTAGCCAAGGAGGGGGCACTGAAAAGGAGCAGGGAAATCTCAGCCTCCCCACACAAAACACAGTAGTTAGAGAGGTAAACAACAAGGAAGAGAAGTCAGTAGAGAGCAGGATAGGGATAAATGCAGAAAAAGGCAGTAAGGGCAGGGATGGGGCTAAAAGGTGTAAGGCCATAAAAAATACATGGAAAGTCATGAGTACCAATGCCTGCAGTCTGTGCAACAAGCTCCCTGAACTAGTGGCCTTGATGGAATAGGGATGCCTGGATAGTGTGGCAGTCACTGAAACATGGTACACAGAGAACCATGACTGGGATGTCATCATACCAGGATACACGGTCTACAGGAGGGACAGGGTGGGTAAAAGAGGATCAGTAATTCTCTATATAAGGGAAGGGATTAAAGCAACAGAACTAAAGAGTAAACAGGAAGTTGAAGAGTCACTATGGGTCACCCTGGAGACAGGAAATGGCACCACTATCCTCATGGGGGTTGTGTACAGACCCCCATCTCAGGGGGAGAAAATGGACAAGGAAATAATAGAAGGCATCCTTAAAATGGCAGAAAAAGGGGAGATATTGTTGATGGGGGACCGGAATATGCCAGATGTTAACGGGAGTACCTTTGCTGCAGGCACATCCAAGAGTAGGGTCATTCTTGATGCCCTACAGGAGGCATGCCTCAGACAGCTAGTGTTGGAACCCACTCAGGAGGGAGCAATCTTAGACTTGGTACTCTCAAATGTGGAAGGAGAAAGGATCTCAGATTTAGAAGTGGGTAGCCATCTGGGAACAAGTGACCACCAAACAGTGTGGTTCATAATAAACACAGCCATAGAGTCAAGCAATACAAAAACAAGAGCATTGGATTTTAGGAAGGCTGACTTTGGGAAACTGAGAGAGTGCCTCAGAAAAGCACTAGCAAATGGGCAAGAAGGAGGGGTGGAGGAACAATGGGGAATAATCAAAACAGCCATCGCCAAGGCAACAAGCCTCTGTGTGAACCAAATCAACAAAACGAAACAAAAGATAAAAAACACTTTGGTTCTCAAAAGAGGTGGCAGGGGTGGTTAAGGAGAAAAGGATCGCATTCAGGAAATATAGGGAAACACAGAACGAGCAGGACAGAGAACTTTATCTGTTAAAGCAGAAGGAGGCAGGGAAGGCAGTCAAAATAGCAAAGGCCCAAACTGAGGAAAAGATAGCCAACTCTGTTAAGATGGGGGATAAAACCTTTTATAGGTACATTAGGGAACGAAGAAAGACCAAGGGAGGGATACAGAGATTTAATAAAGGGGAGGGAATGTGGGCAGAGGGTGACAGTGAAAAAGCAGGGATACTGACCTAGTATTTTTGCTCAGTATTCACAGCGGAAGAGAAGGAGGAGGAGGTACCTAAACCAAACAAGGGAGAAAAATTGAATAGGGGAGTCGATACTAGTCCATTCACAGAAGAAAGGTTTTGAAAGAACTCTTGAAACTGAGGGTGGACAAAGCAATGGGGCCTGATGGGATTCACCCAAGAATTCTAAAAGAATTAAGGGTAGAAATAGTAACACCACTGACTACTCTCTTTAACAAATCATGGGAGTATGGGGTGGTACCTGAAGACTGAAGGAGGGCAAATGTGATTCCACTTCACAAAAGTGGAAGCAGGGCAGAGGCAGGAAACTACAGACCAGTTAGTTTGACTTCAGTGGTAGGGAAAATGATGGAATCACTTCTGAAGGAAAGCATTGTTGAGTACCTAGAGGCCAGTGGGGCACAGGACCCAAGGCAGCATGGCTTCACAGCAGGAAGGTCATGTCAGACAAATCTAATTGATTTCTTTGACTGGGTGACCAAAGTAATAGACCAGGAAGGGGCTGTGGATATGGCCTACTTAGACTTTAGCAAGGCATTTGACACAGTCTCACACAAAAAATTAATATACAAGTAAGCCAGCCTTGGAGTGGGTCCCAAGGTGGTAGTCTGGATAAAAAACTGGCTGGACAACAGGACGTAAAGGGTAATAGTAAACTGAGTCCACAGTGAAGAAAGGAAGGTAACTAGCGGGGCACTGCAGGGTTCGGTACTGGGACCGGTCCTCTTTAATGTCTTTATAAGTGACATTGGAGAGTACCTGGAAGGAAAAGTATGTCTCTTTGCACATGAAGATCTGCAACAGGGTTGATACACAAAATGGAGTGGAAAGAATGAAAAGGGACTTGGCAAGGTTGGAGGAATGGTCAAATATGTGGCAGCTCAGATTCAATGCAAAGAGTGCAAGGTAATGCATCTGGGAGAGAAAAACCTAGGAGAAGAGTACACAATGGGGGGTGAATTAATAACAACAACAAAAATCAAAAAAGACCTAGGAGTAATTATATCAGATGACCTAAAGGTGGGCAAGCAATGTGAGAAGGCAGCAAGAAGGGCTGGGGTGATACTGGGATGCATAGGGAGAGGCATCAACAGTAGAAAACAGGAAGTTGTTATCCCTCTGTACAGACAGTTAGTGAGACCCCATCTGGAGTACTGCATGCAATTCTGGAGACCCCATCTCCACAAAGATACACACAGAGTGGATGCTGTTCAGACGAGGGCAACCAAAATGGTGCAGGGTCTGCACCAGAAGACATACGAGGAGAGACTAAAGCAGTTTAATATAGAAACATAGAAACATAGAATTTGACGGCAGATAAGGAATGCTTGGCCCACCCAGTCTGCCCATTCCCTACCTAATGGATAAGCTGCAGATCCTAGTTAACCAGCAGCCTACTTCTTTCTGCCCCCAACCCCTAGAATTGCCTTATGACTTTCCCATGCATGCTTGAATTCCACCACTGTTTTTGACTCCACAACCTCCTCTGGAAGGCCGTTCCATGCATCCACCACCCTCTCTGTGAAAAAATACTTCCTTAAATTACCTCTGAGCCGCCCTCTATCTTCAAGTTGTGCCCCCTTGTTCTTGCACACCTCTTTTTTTGAAAGATGCTACCCTCTTGGACTTTGTTGATTCCCTTGAGGTACTTGAAAGTTTCTATCATGTCCCCCCTCTCCCTCCTTTCCTCGAGGCTATACATATTAAGCTCCTTAAGTCTCTCTTCATATGTCTTCTGGTGCAGACCCTGCACCATTTTAGTTGCCCTCCTCTGGACAGCTTCCATCCTGTCTATGTCTTTGCGGAGATTGGGTCTCCAGAACTGCACGCAGTACTCCAGATGGGGTCTGACCAGCTGTCTGTACAGAGGGATAATAACTTCCTGTTTTCTACTGGTGATGCCTCTCCCTATGCATCCCAGTATCCCCCCAGCCCTCCTTGCTGCCCTCTCACATTGCTTGTCCACCTTCAGGTCATCTGATATGACTACCTCCAGGTCCCTTTCCATTTTTGTTGTTAGTATCTCACCCCCCATAGTGTACTCTTCCCCCGGGTTTTTGTTTCCCAGGTGCATTACCTTGCACTTCTTAGCATTGAATCTAAGCTGCCATACATTTGACCATTCCTCTAACCTTGCCAAGTCCCTTCTCATCCTTTTCACCCCACCTTGTGCATCAACTCTGTTGCAGATCTTTGTGTCATCTGCAAAGAGACATACTTTTCCTTCCAGTCCCTCTGCAATGTCACTTATAAAGACATTGAAATGAATATGTATACCCTTGAGGAAAGGAGGGAGAGGGAGGACATGATAGAAACTTTCAAGTATCTCAAGGGAATTAACAAAGTACAAGAAGGTAGTATCTTTCAGAAGAAGAGATGTGCAAGAACAAGGGGCACAATTTGAAGATAGAGGGGGGACGGCTCAGAGGTAATGTTAGAAAGTATTTTTTCACAGAGAGGATTGTGAATGCATGGAATAGCCTTCCTGAGGAAGTTGTGGAGTCAGAAACAGTGGGAGAATTCAACAATGCATGGGACAGGCATAAAGCAATTCTAGTGGGGGGGTAGGAGGAAGTAAGCTGTTGATTAACTAGAATCTGCAGCTTATCCATCAAGTAGCAAAATGGGCAGACTAGGTGGGCCAAGTGGTCCTTATCTGTCATCAAATTCTATGTTTCTATGTTTCTATTACTATTCTAATAAATGATCAGTAAACAAGTACATCTTCTAACAGACTCCCTCTGTGCTAATAGCGATGGCAGAACGGAGCGATATTTTGGCAGCCCGGGTGGAACTCGAGCTTAGAAACACTTAGCTCCCTCCCAGATTAATTATGACTGCAACCCAGGCAGCTCTTAAAGAGACAGTACACAGAGGCTATACAGGTACTCTCTGGCAATACATTTAAACTGCTAAAACACAGGACACCAGCCTGGCAGTGAGCATTTAGGCATGCTCAAGGAAGACTTTACTGGAACCCTCATTTGTAGGGGGGTTACTTTTCCTTTACACTCTGGCACGAGACAAAGCTGCCCTTTGTCCCCACTTCTTTTTAACTTATACTTGGAGCCTCTTATACGTAGGCTTGTCCCAGGATTCAAGGCATTACTATACAAGACTACGAAGTCAAAGTCTCAGCTTATGCCAATGATCTTTTACTCCAGCTTTCTCATCCTTCGTTATCTATCCATCACATGCTGGAATACAGCTCCCTTTCCAATCATAAATTGAATGTGGACAAGATGGTAGCATTTACCCTTAATCATACATACTGAAACAAGAAATTATGGCCTTGGGATTGTTCTGGGAAAAAGAATCTCTGAGATACCTGGGAATTGATCTCTCTTGAGAAGTCCAACACTTCTTCAAAAGAAGAACCTAGACTCCCTATTGCTCACTCTTACCCAAGATTTAAAAAGATGGTCCCTTCTCCCACTCTCTTTATGGAGCAAAATTAATATGATTAAGATGAATGTTTTTCCTCGTCTTTCCTACCCGCTCAGTCTTTTGAATTTTTGGCTTCTGCTTTCGTGGCTTAAGAAAGTGCACAGTCTTATTATTTTAGAGCTAAATAAATGAGCACCAGGAGAAATTGGTGGTGCTGCTAAGTCTCAGGACAAAAATCAGTCAGATCAATAGCACCCACCAAAAACACCCAGAATCTGTGGTTTCCTATTCTTATTTCAAACCATTTATTTTAAAAAGCAGTACAAAGTATACAAAAAGAAGAGACTAACGTTTCGCAAGGACAGCGCCCTGCTTCATCAGAGTTAATTTTCTTTCTCAAACACCATTTTTATATAGACCCTAATACATACAATTAAAATATTACCACATGTATTTAAATCTATCATGATTACTTGGCTAAAATAAATTAAGCCAGGAATTAACTTCAATCACAGAATGGTGAAACCCAAATTGTGCATTATTTTACAGCTCTATTAATATATTTATATTGTTCCTAAATACAAGTTATTAAACCTTCAAAATACATTAAATATCTTATAATTCACATATTTAAATCGAATAAAATATGGGTAAAACATTGGCTGGACAACAGGACACAGAAGGTAATTGTAAATGGAGTCCACTCTGAAGAAAGAAGGGTTACTAGTGGGGTACCGCAGGGTTCAGTATTGGGTCCAGTCCTTTTTAATGTCTTCATAAGTGACATTGCAGAGGGACTGGAAGGAAAAGTATGCCTCTTTGCAGATGACACAAAGATCTGCAACAGGGTTGATACACAAGGAGGCGTGGAAAGGATGAGAAGGGACTTGGCAAGGTTGGAGGAATGGTCAGAAGTATGGCAGCTAGGATTCAATGCAAAGAAGTGAAAATAATGCACCTGGGAAACAAGAACCCAGGGAAGAATACACATTGGGGGAGGTAAAAACAACAAAAAGGAAAGAGACCTGGGGTAATCATATCAGATGACCTTAAGGTTAGCAAGCAGTGTAAGAAGGCAGTAGGAAGGGCTGGGGGTATACTGGGATGCATAGGGAGAGGCATCATCAGCAGAAAACAGAAAGTTGTTATCCCTCTGTACAGACAGTTGGTGAGACCCCATCTGGAGTACTGTGTCCAGTTCTGGAGACCCCATCTCCAAGGACATAGACAGAATAGAGGCAGTCCAGAGGAGGGCAACTAAAATGGTGCAGGGTCTGCAAAAGAAGCCATATGAGGAGAGACTAAAGGAGCTTAATATGTATACCCTTGAGGAAAGAAGGGAGAGGGGGGACATGATAGAAACTTTTAAGTACCTCAGTGGAATCAACAAAGTCCAAGAGGGTAGCATCTTTCAGAAAAAGAGACATGCAAGAACAAGGGGACACAATTTAAAGATGGGGAGGGGGTTCAGGGGCAATGTGAGGAAGTATTATTTCACAGAGAGGGTAGTGGATGCATGGAACAGCCTTCCTGAGGAGGTTGTGGGGTCTAAAACTGTGGGAGAATTCAAGAATGCATGGGACAGACATAAGGCAATTCTTGTGGGGGTAGGAAGAAATCGACTGTTGGTTAACTAGGATCTGCGGCCTATCCTGTAGGTAGGGAAATGGGCAGACTAAATGGGCCAAGCGGTCTTTATCTGCCGACAAAGTCTATGTTTCTATGGAAACAAATAAAATTTAGAAGATATGAGGGTGCAGTTTTCCTTTGATGCATCCTGCCTGTCTACAGCCAGTAAAAGAAAATTCATCCACCAGGTGCAAAGAGCTTACTAAATTATTCTCTGACAGTGTCCTCTATCATGTCTGGGATTACGCCAGCTGGGCTGTCGCAGTCTAGCAAAGAGGGGCCGATTGTCATTATAAGCATTACTTCTGTTTGCTATGAGGATATTAGGAAGAAGATACTGGGAGAGATAATTGGACAGTAATATATGACAATGGATGAAAGAGTGAAATTCTTGTTGAATTCACATTCTGTACAAGTACTTGTGAAGATGATATCACTTTAAATATTGGTGGAAAGCCAAAACTTGCACATAAGAATTTAAAAGTTTTCTAGTATCAAAGTCCATGAATTATGCTAACTAAAATGTACAAAGCAAATGATGTAAAATGACTTATTTATTGTATTTATCCAGCCCATTATATGTAATTGCTTGTGTATTTATGTATATGCTTTTTCTATTTTTATAATGACATAACTTGTCAACAATGACCTTTTACCTACCTACCTACCTACTTCTGTTTGGAAACAGTTTAGGCCAGTATCAATAGAGATCTGTGAGGGAATCTCAGAGCTCCAGCCCACTTTTTTCAACCGGACCATGGCCCAATGTGCCTTCTAGTGAGTTGTGTGGGGTTCCTGGGTCCAGTGTTCACTGAGATAATTCGGTGCTCCCTTTCAAAGGGGTCCTTTCCAAGGGCATTGAAAGACGCACAGGTGAGGCTTCTTCTGAAAAAAGTCATCTCTGGACCTGGACTGCTTAGCAAATTTTAGACTTGTCTCTAACCTTCCCTTCCTGGGAAAAGTTATCAAGAAGATGGTGACACTGCAGCTCAGGGCACACCTCACAACCTTTAACATTTATGAGGTCTACACTCTGGATTCAGGTCTAGGCACAGTACAGAGACCACATTGATCAGGATG
Organism: Neoceratodus forsteri; assembly: GCA_016271365.2. Taxonomy (NCBI): domain Eukaryota; kingdom Metazoa; phylum Chordata; order Ceratodontiformes; family Ceratodontidae; genus Neoceratodus; species Neoceratodus forsteri. Next base: position 1,340,283,550 of record CM057449.1, on the reverse strand, counting down.
CATAATGATCTCCTCAGGGCAAGAGATAGAGGGGAACAGTCAGTTCTCATTCTACTCAATCTCGCCTCAGCATTTGACACCATAGACCATGGATTGCTGGTGGATGGCCTAAGGGAGTATTGTGGACTCACCTGCACTGTCATCAGCTGGTTTGAGTCCTTCCTTACAGAGAGAATAGAGAGGGTTGTGATGGGGAATTTTTCCTTACTCTCAAAACCCCTGCTCTGTGCTGTACCCCAGGGTTCGATCCTCTCACCTATGCTGGTCATGGTGTACATGCTACCACTGGGTGAGCTCATCAGACATTACAGACTGGGTTCCCACTGCTATGCAGATGACACCCAGCTGTATCTGTCCCTTGCACCTGGGATGCCTGGTGCAGTTGAGTTACTGAATAATGTGCCTGGCTGAAAGCCAGGACTGGATGTCTTCCAGCTGGCTAAGACTCAACCTAGATAAAATAGAGGTATTAGTGATTGAGCCTGGTCAACGGCAGAGTGTGGTGGCTATAAAGGAGATGACTGGCCTGGTATGTGGTCCCTTCAGTCTTGTAGCCTCTGCTAAGGTAAATAATCTGGGGAGTCATTCTGGATGAAAGACAGTCACTTGAGGCTCAGGTGTTATCCATAGTCCAGAGTGGTGTCTACATCTCAGGAATGTTGCCTGGATTAAAGCCTTGATCCCACCAGATGACCTGCTATCACTAGTACATGCTTTCTTGACTTTCAAACTTGACTACTGTAAAGCTCTATATCTCAGGGTTAGCAGAGGGTTCCTTTGAAGTCTACAGCTGGTGCAGATCACAGCGGACAAGTTGCTGACAGGCCTTCTGAGGCCCTGTCATGTAACTCTAGTCCTACATGAACTGCACTGGCTACCAGTGATGTGGCGAATCATGGTCAGGGCCAGCTGACTGACCTATAAAGCCCTATATGGATTGGGCCCCGATTATTTGCATGATCTCCTAACTCCCTACCATACTCCTTACTCTTTCTGCTCCTCCTAGGTGGATTTTCTAGCGAGTCCCAGGCCTAGGCTAAACTCATCAGGCAATCGTGATTTTGAAATTGCCAGCCAGGCCCCGTGAAACTTGCTTCCAAGGTCTTTGAGGGATGCCCCTTCAGTGGAGTTCTTTGGGGGGGTCCCTAAAGACCTAGCTGTTCAGGAAAGCTATTGGATTCAATTAGTTGCCTCCCCCACTGGCTGCTATGTTACTTATTTATTCTGTTTTAATGTATTTCTTTATTTTAGTTTACTCTGCTTTATTGTTATGCTGTGATTTATGCATTTATCATTATGTTTTTATGATGTAAAGCACTCTGAGCCACAGGGAATGGGTGCTGAACAAATAAACCTACTAGTACTACTACACTACACACGAACCTCGTCTTGCATCTGGGTGTGCCGCACCAGAAAGGAGGGTCCTGGATATACCTGGGTCTGTCATTGCAGGGGTGCTGGGGCCATTTTCCTTTTTCTCCAGGATCCTGGGGACATCAAGGGCACCTGCACATGTTGTGCACATGTCCACATGCCGACATCAGTGCCATCCTCCCTCCCATTCTGTTCTCCAGCTGCACTACTACCTGTGGCCATCCAGGTGGCAGTAATGCAGTGGAGGATAGAATCCTCCCATCCCGGAGAAGGAGAGTGTCTTCTGGGACTCCTTCTCCAGCCAGCTCTCAATGACCATGGCTTGTTCTCAAACCCCGGTCGCCGGCATCACAAGCAATAGTACTACCGCTGTGCCAATTGTGAACCTACCATGCTCCTCCATAGAAAAAAGCTAGACTGTGGAGTCACAATGCATGCCTGCACATGTGCTCAGTGGCTATGCTAATGTGTGTTAATGCTGCCCCTCTCCCTGCCTATATAGTGGAGAGGGCAGAGAACATGTTTTAGTGCTGAACCCCTAGTTCAGAGAAAAGTGCAGAGTTTCTGGCAGAGGGAGAGAACTAGCAAGACAGAGAGCAGAACTTCTCCCCTCCCTATGGGCTGAGGAGAGGTGATCTCTGTCTAGAGGCAGAGTGAGAGAGAGACAGATGGGAAAGAAAGATTTAAAAGACAGAGTAACTGAAAGGGAGAGCACAAATGTGCCACAGAAAGATGGAGAGTGTAACTAGAAGCTGACAAAATGAAAATTAGGAGGCCACACGGTTGTCTAGAAGCTGAGAGAAAGAGTTTGGAGGCAACATGGTTTCAAAAGATCAAAGGAGAAGGACACAGAGGAGTTGTAGGGATCTCCCCTGAAGGGAGCCACCCAAGGTCTGTGAGGACCTATTCCAGGTTTCTTGGCGGTATCAGAAGTGTCCTAGGCCATAAGACAAATCTGTGTGAAAGACAAGAAGAAGCCTTCACCATTCCTGTCAATGTCATATGTTTCAGGAGGAGGCCACACATATGTGCTAAGTGTCACCTGTTAGTTATGGGTCTGTGCCCCAGGAGTCTCAAAAAAGTTTGCCAATCATGAGCTATAGCTGAAGGTAGGATGCAGTGGAGCCTAGGGAGAGATACCAATAAGATCAGGCCTCCCAGAGGAAGGGTAGCATCAGCTCCACAGCATGTATCCCCGAGGTTAGGGGTTGCACTATAGCATTATGTTCACCCTGACCCAATATCATCCAGGATAAAGAGGGAGATTTAGAGAAAAAAAAGAAATGTGGGCTCAATGAGCTAGATAGTTAAAAACTGTATTTTTCAGTCAGGAGTTAGACTATTAGGGCAAAATACCTGTTTTCAGAGTCATCCTGGTACATGATAAAAATAGCAAATTGCCTTAGTACCACTCTCTTGCGAAAAGCTAATGAGAGAAGCTGAGTTACTAAATAGGCAGGTGCCCCTGTGGCACTGGAATGTACAGGGGCATGCATGAGGTTGAGCAGTGAGTAGTGAGCAGAAGGACCCCTAGAGGACATCCAGTCTCCAGTGCCTACATCGGAGTGGTGCCTCAGGTGCTAGAGGGGGATCGGTCAGGCAACGCTGTTCAGAGGTACGTGCAAGCAGAAACTGCAGGCATCGCCAGCAAGGTACTGGGATGCACTTTCTCTGGCACTGAGAAGGGAAAGCACATGCTCTGTCCTCCCTAGTGAGTGATTGGCTGCAGAACTCAGGCCAGAGGCACTAGGAACCCTGTTGCTTTATCTCATCTTGAGACAAGGGTGCCACTCTGCCCTCACTGCCTGAGAGTGGCATGAACATTGGTGGAGACCCAGAAATGACCTGGAGGGACCTTGGGGGCCCAGGACAACTTACAACCTGTCCTCCTCGCAGCTCATTGTCTATGGGGTAGAATGCCTATAAAATCGCAGTATGGTGGGATCACCAGGATGGTGAAGGAACCCCGGGAGGTGTCCGCTCAAGAAGGGACATTTTCTGGGGCCAGTCCACCTATGCAGCAGTAGTACTGCTGCTTGCGATGCCATTGACCTAAGGTCAGGAATGAACCAGCCAGTTAATAATAACGAAACATCCCAACAGATGTCTGCCTCCTTGGGAGAGGGTGAGTGCCTGTCTTTTGCTGCACTACCACCACCTAGGTGACCAAAGGTGGTGGTGGTGCAAGAGGAGCCAATGGATCGAGGGAAGGGGGACAACGCCACCCTGATGAATGCTGCATGCAAGCATGCATCCATGTGTCAGTCCAAAGTCATGTCGTGTCCAAAGGAGGTGAGAAAAAAGAAACACCCCGACCATGCAGGATGCCAGTCTCTGCTCACTGCAGGTATTACACCACTAAACGGCCTCCCGATCCAGAACCAAATCTTCAACTCCACCAGAGAAGCTGGGTCAGCCACCAGTGGCCCTTCATCTGAGACATCATTCTGGTAGGGAACATGGGGCTGGGTAAATCCCAGGGATGGCAGTTGATAGGGCTTGGTACAGCGGCAGGGCCAATGGAAGGGCCAGTTGTTGCAAGGGGGCATAAATTAAGAAAAGAAAAGAAGGGACAGTTTCTGATGGCTTTCTGGCCTGGGGGCAGGTTCCAGAAAGAGGGATCATCGTGGGCATCCTGAGAACAAGGAGATCTGGAGGTGCTGTGCAGAGATCCCAAAAGGCCTATCAACTGGTGAAACAGGTACAGAACTGCCATGAGATAGTGGCCATAAGGTAGGAGATTTTGTCTCCAGAAAAGATGGGAAAGGAGGGAGCCCCCTGAATGTAAGAAAGGCACCCGTAGATTGTCCACTGGAATGACATCCTGGGGGCAGGTTGTGGGAAGCATCAATCGCACACTGAGGCAAGGTATGGATAAACCCAGACCCTATGTGAACAGCCAAAATAAGAGAGATCACTGGGGTATGGTGAGGGGAAACTGGCCTAGCATGGTCTCCTCCAGAGAAACAGTTTCACCCTGCTGTAGGAAGACCAGCCCATTCTTTTCATTCCTTTGTTTTTCCTGAACTGAATTATTGGGATCTGGGTCACATATTCTCCAACAATAAGCTCTAGATAAATCCTGTAATGGATTCCTTCCTCCATGATGCTGGAGTTTGTGTTTGCCCCATTCAGTCCTGCTGTTTTGGCTCATTTTCTTTGTCACCTGGGCTCCACCCTCATCAACTGCTACTTTCCTAGGCTCCTACCAGGTGCAACCTGATACTCAGCTTCCTAACAGGTGTATCCTTCAGTTCTGCTGTTGTATGCTTATGCCTCCAGGCACTTGCCCTCAGATATCCAGCTAGTTCACTGCCCCTTTTCCCCTTGCTGGCACAGGGCATTGTCCTCTCCAGCATACTCTACCTCTTTTCCTTTTTTTTTTATGGGGGCACTCCTCATCTCATCAACCAGGAGACCCAATGTGCTTCTGCTACCTTATGAAGCCCGTTCCTTGAAAGTTGGTCCCTCGCTGAGTGGGGATCCTTCTGGCCATTTAGATTCGGTTGGCAGCACCTCTTTTTTTTTTTTTAATTCAAGTTTATTGGTATCTTTCAGGTACATCATTTTCACACAGTAACTTAACATTCATACATGTCTCTTAATAAAGCAGAATATTTCATTCATTTTTCTATACAAACTGTCTTAATTACAATACTACATTAAATATTAATGGAAGTTTGCCCTATGTAGCAAAGTCTTCCTTATCTCTGAAGTCTCCAATAACTTCAATTACTCTTTCCTCCATATATATGTTGGACCACAGCCCATCTGTCTCAACTCAGTTACAATCTCCCAGCCTCCCAGATGTTATCTCCTTGGTTGGCAGCACCTCTTGATGTCCACCTATCCCTGCCCAGCATCTTGAGGGTAGGATTCTCACCACAGGGAGACCTTTAACTATGTAGATGGATTAGGCAGCACCTCCTGGTGGTATATTTATGGCTTCTGCTTCCAGAGGGTAGGACTCTCTTCATGGGGGTTTCATCATTCATGCAGATCAACTTAGCAACTTCTCTTGAAGCAATCCTCCCTGAATCTGCCTACAAGTCACCTGATCTCACTCTGGTCCCCTTCCTTTAGTTCCTCTCCTCTCTCAGTCATATGTTTATGTCTCATCTCAGAAGTGAGGCTGGATGACCACTGTTTAGCAGACACTACACTCCCTCAGATCATACCTTGTTGGTGGGGTTCCTTCTTGGGCCAAGGAATGTCATGAGCGCCTGGTCCTTTCCTGGCCACGCCAGGCAACAGGTATGCTGCACAATGTCCTTTTTCTCAGCAAGGGGGCAAGACTACTTCCCACCTCCAAGCTTGAGGGTGTTGACACTTTGGTCCCAGGAGGGAGCCTGCATTAGGAGCCGCCCTTTCCTAGCCATGTCCTAGGCCAGCCATTCCCTCTGGCAGCATATCAGAACTCAGCACATCTAGTCACATGGCTGGCCTGCATGTGAAGCATCTCCCCAACCAGAACCCTAGTATAGTGCACCTTGCTAGTCTCCGGGTCGCCAGTGACACCCTCTCCTCCATCTGGGCTGGCTATCCCTTACTCCTTGCTTCCCTCCAAAAGGAACAACTGGCCGCCTGTCTTGGCCCAAACAAGTCCCTTTTATAAGGGCATGCTTCTCCCTTCCTCCCATTCCCTCTGTCCCACAGATGCTAATGCAGAGGCACCATCTTCCTGTTACAGTCACAATTAGTAACAACCCTGCTCCCCTTTCTTCAGTGAAAAGGGGTATTGCACAGAGCTGTATGCATTTAGCATTATATTTAATTCAGAGCGCAGCAAATATATTATAACACTAGTAGGGGTGGGGATCAGAAGGGAACAGCAACCAAATAAATGGCCATGACCCAGAATGTCACCCACTCTCTAATCAACTTCTAAGCCATGCCTCCCATCAAAGGGTCTGCTGTATGTAAGGGTAGCCTATGGAGAGGTTTATATTGCAGGGGGAAGCCATATACTGTACCTGTGTTCTTTACTTCTGTAGATATAATAAGCAGCTCTGGCCTTAGGCACTCAGCCCCTGTGGCCGTCGGGTGGCCTCTACTCAGGAATCACCAGTCTGTAGCACACACATTTGTAGGGGACTTTCCACAGTGTTCTGGCCCAGTTTCCCTCATTCACTAAAAACACCAAGAGTCTATCACCTGGTTCAATATCAGTCAGATTGTATCTGAATTTCACTCTCACCAGGATGAGGCTAGAAATCGGAAATATTTCCTAAACCTCCATTCCTGGGCAATAAATGACCTAGTTAGAAGCTTCAAATAACATCCTTTACTGCAAATGGTGTTGCTGCTCTGTGGCACGCCCCAAGGCTCAGTCCTTGTGCCTGTGTTGTTCACAGTGTATATGCTGACTCTGGGGAGAATGGTTAGACACTATAGACTTGGGTTTCAGTGCTATGCAGATGACACCCAGCTCTGTCTGTCCTTTGTTCCCAGAATCTCAGGCACAGTCAACATGCTGAGTAGATGCTCTGCAGATCTAGTGGCTGTCTCTAAGGTGAAGAATCTTGGCATCATTCTGGATGAGGGGCTGACATTTGATGCTCTGGTGTCAGCAGTAGTCCAGAGTGGTTCCTACCACTTTAGAAATATCAGCCAGATCAAATCCCTTATCTCTCCTGCAGATCTGATAAAGCTAGTGCATGCATTTGTGATTTCCAGGCTCGATTGCTACAATGCTCTGTACCTTGGAGTCAGTAGAGATATGCTTTGACATCTGCAGATGGTGCTGAACGCAGCTGCTAGGCTGCTGACTGGCTTTTTGAGGTTATGTCAAGTCTCCCCAGTGCTGCAGGATCTGTACTGGCTGCTGGTAAAGTGGTTTATCTCCTTTAAAGTAAGCTTGATGACTTCCAAGGCCTACACAGGTTGGGCCCGAGTTAGTAATGTGTGAGCACTTTATCTTTACGTGTCCTCGCATTGTCTCTGCTCATCTGAAGGGGCCTCCTTGTGCTACCCAGGCAAGACTGAAAACTGTGGAGGCCGGGCATTTGAGGTGGCAGGCCAAATCCTTTGAAACTCACTCCCAAGGGCTCTGAGGGCAGCCCCCTCTGTGGAAGGCTGTAAAAAAGGCTTAAAGACCTTTCTTTTCTGCAGGTATTTGGGGGATATTGTACTGCTTTTTATCCACTATTCCTCGTAGTTGGGCCATATATTTATTTATTTATGTATTATGCAACACTGTGCTGCTAGAGTTAGAAATTATTTTATCTGTGGGTATATTGTTATTTGTATTTTTATTCTCAAATATTTGTTTTTCTGTTGGTCCACCAGCGGTCCAGGTTTGGGAAGCAGCCTAGGTCGTCGGAGGGCCGGCCAGGGGGAGGAAGACTGAGCATCCTAGGGATGCTGTACTCCTCCAGAGAGGGAGGGTTGCCACACCTGCTGCGATACTGCCACCTGGGTGACCACAGGTGGCAGTGCAGTCGGGAGCGCCAGGAAGGAGGGAAGGACATCAGCTGGGGTCCGGAGTGGTAGCAAGCCTCTGTGTGTACATGTCTCCTTGGACCTCCCAGTATGCTGCCACCCTCAGGGATTGGGAGAAAAAGGAAAATGGATCCCCACATTCACACCTGGTGATGGACCCCGGTGCAAAACAGTCAGACCAACCCTGGGGACCCCGGCGAGGACTGACCGATACAGATTTGTGTAGGTAGAGAGAGGAGCTGGGAGCTCTCTCCTTCCCCTCTCAGGGGGTAAACCATGGCAGGATAGGGCTGCTCATTCTAGGCACACTCAAGAGTACAGCCAAACCAACAAGGACACCTTGAGAGTCCCTGAGAGAAAGGGTAGATGCGGTGCTGGAAGGGAGCTTAAACAGAAAATAAAAAAATTGAGAATAAATTTGTTTTTCTGTATTTGTGTTTCCTACTGTGATTTGCTGTTATGGCACCTGAGATACTGGGGAAGGGAGCCAGATATAAATAAACTCTACTACTACAATTGGAAGGCTAAAGCCTGATGTTCAGTGGGGTGGAATAGCTCTTTCCCCATCTCATATATAAACATCAGCTGCCTCTCGCTCTGCTTCGAGCATTTCGGCGGTGGGGCTGTGTGGCTGGTCAGCTGTGGGCTTCCTCTCTGCCTGTCCTGCCTCACCGTTTCTGTTTTTGGTTTTGCCTCCTCTCATTCTGCTCCCCCTCCATCCCTGGCCCACGTTCCTCCCTCACTTGCTTCCCCGTCCTTTTCTGTTCTTTTTGGGGCCTTTTCTCCCGGTCAGCCGCCATGCTGCCTCGCCACAGTCCTGTGCCGCTCCCACCCTTGGATTACCTCCGAACAGCTGGACAGTCATGCTGTTCCTTTCTGTTTGCTCACATCATCTCATCAGAGGTATTATTCTATGATTCTTTAAGAAATACACCGCCATCTACCCTAATTTACAACTTCTGTACCGACAAGGTTGCGTATCCTTCTTACCTCAGCCATATGGCATGAGCTGACAGCCGGGTCCAGCAAGTCTATCCAACCACGCTCAGTCCATGAACTTCTTTGGAAAGACAAAATGAAGACTAAAGCCACTGTACTTTCCATTCGTTTCCCTTTGTCCTGGGTTCAGCCCTATTTGTTTTCCTGCAGCTATTTCACCTTGGGCCTATAATTCTGATTTGCCTTCCATTCCCTGTTTCTACTTCAGGTACCACACATGGACATTTACAAAAACTACTGGGACTCAGGGAGCCCATTTCCCTCTAGTACTTTCAAAAGGAACAAGATGTGTGACCTGCAGGTCAGTGTCCCAGGGCTCCCTGAAAGCCTGTTGTCTGGCTTATTCCCTGTTTTGTAATGCGTAATGAACTGTATCTGACATTTTTTCCCAGCTGAGTGTGTTGGATACATATAAGGCTTTAGGAAGCCTAACAGCTTCTTACACTATAGGAAAGAAACAGCAGGAAGTTACACATTCTGCTTGCAGACATGGCTCTCAGACCTCCAAGATGCATGGGTTCAATGTTTTTATTCACTGCCCGAGTACTTTCTACTAACGTTTCACCGTTCCCGCTTACTGCCAACAGTCTGTTTATCAAGGACATTAAGGTACGCAGTGGTTTACCACAATATCTGGGATAACTCTGTCTTCCCTATCCCTTCCGGCCTGCAACCCATTTGGTCCAAACATTATACAACCCATCTCCTGCCCTTCTCCATGTCTTACTGCCATCAATGTCCCCTTCCCTAGTCTGTACCTGGCCTTGCCCCCTTACATGGTTTATGTTTATTATCTCACTACCAGACTGAAGGGGCTGTCATTCTGATTATTCTTTGCTGCCTCTTAGCCAGACTTTGTGGGGTCATCCACCCTGAACACGGTATTTTCCAGGACTATGCCTATCCTATTATCCAGCATTAGCATTCACTACTTTCCAGGATCCTATGACCAGACTTCCACTACGTATACCCTGTTCCTCACTCAGCAGTCCTACGTGCATGGATAACTTCAGCTATGCCTGACCTAGTGGGTCCCCGTCCCATACTGCCATGCCCCACCTGGGAGGCCCCTCTCACAGCACAACTGCTTCTACTCTCGCACTCAGCCTGGGGCATTCCCCTTCTATCCAAGGACTGTCCCTGATCAGCAACAAAGAAGGCATTTACTTAAGGTGCAATCACTATTAATTCAGGTGGACTCTTTCAATCTTGCACCCCTTCCATGGTGAAGGCGAACCATGTGAGGTATCACCTTCCCAATCTTGTACTGTTCAGTGATATGGCCATGGCGACCACGTGGGGTCCCGCCATCTCTATCATGCACTATTTGATGGAAGGAATCGCATTACTTGGATATCGGCGGTGGCAGAGTACATGGTGTCCCGCCATCTCTATCAGGCACTAGTGTTACGGGCAAAGGCGAACCACGTGGGGTCTTGCCTTCCCAGTCACACGGTACAGTGACAGTGGACCACGTGGGGTCCCGCCATTCCTATCACTCACTATTCTCTTGAAACGCTGATGGTGGACTATGAGAGGTTCCGCCAGCCCAACCATACACGCCTTCAAGGACCCTACCATAGCTCTAATGTATTTCCTAATCACTTCAGGAGTTCATATGCACAAGTACATTTTACCTTGGACTGCAATAGTCTCACTCACAAGGATACTCCCTTTTATCACCGGATTGCTGTATACCATGGTAATGGCAGACCACGTGAGGTCCCGCCATCCCCCTCCTGCATTCCCTGCAAAAGTCTTCCTTGTATTTCTGTCTTCCAGCCCTACTCCTGTGACCATCACCTTCCCTTGAACAATGCAATAAGACAGTAATTATGGACTTATATTGGACTATGTGTTAACCTGCATTTCAGGCCATGCGCGAGATTCCCATCATTCATCTCACTGCACCCTCATGAGGGCCCTCCTTCTTCAGCTGCATTCATCATATTACAGTTTTCGATGGACTTCCCCCCTCCACCTCAGATTCATCTTTCTATGGCGATGGTGAACCCACATTGGGTTTTACCATCCTGCCGGCCCTATTGCCCTCAAACTCGGGATTATCCTCAACTCGACCGGACTTCATCTTGCACTATAGCAGACCCTCGTCGGGGCCTTGACTTCCCAGTATTTGCCACCTGAGACTGTCAGTCAATCTAGCATGATTACTTCATACATCAGGACCTCATGGGAATATTATACCCTCGCTACCCAACCTCTGAGCCTGCTCATCATTCATTCATTGATTTCTGCTGGTATAATCCTCATCTTCCGTTCCAGTTTCAGTACCTAACATCCTGTGATGGCGGACCATGTGGTGTCCCGCTATCCCATTTATTCATGCCCACTAGAAGCCTTATCCTGAACTTGCATGTCACTTCAAGCAGCCTTATGCTACTCTAGACTTTCATATATTGCACTATTCTGTGCTACTGTAATGGTAGATAACGTGGGGTCCCACCATTCTTACAAAGGCTATCGCCTTTCTGTCTCTGATTATGTCACATACAGCCATGGCGAATCCACAACTTTCCTGCCATCCCAACAATCAGACCCATTACGGAGCACTATCTCTTACTTAACGACCATGCTTGGATGTACAACAGTCGCCTACTCAGAATCAGATTAACCATTGTCAGCATCCAGGCATCATTCCAAGTTGGACATTTCCATCTGCTTGAACTTTCAGCTGCATCATCGCCTTTCTTCTTACCTTGAACTCGAACAGGACCCTCAACCAGCAAATACCAGCCCTATCTCCTGGGCATAACCAAACCTAACTCTAAGCCACATTTAGGATTATTCTCCTGTTAGATTGCTCAGAGGATCAGCAGGTCAGTAGCCATGGGTTCTCAGAGGTTTCCCCTAAGGGGGGTTCCCTCTTCTAAGTGCTACTGATCACACTCTCCAGAGTTGGAGGAGGTAGTCACTTCACTATTCTTTTTGGGCCTTATTCCTTCCATGTCCTACAGAGGGTGGGATATGGAGAAGCGCCAACACTTCAGTCATAAACAACAAGCATATACCATTCAGCTCATAAGTATACACAAGCACTAAGCTATGTACCCCACATTGAATTGGAGGGCTATAGCCTGATGTTCAATGGGGGGGTAGCACCCACCCCCATCCCATATATAAACATCAGGCCGCCTCTCGCTCTGCACTGAGTGTTTCGGTTATGCCCTTCATCCTCCCCTGCCTCTTCCTCCTTCTCCAGCATGCCTATCTCTCCCTTTCCGCTGGGCCTTATTCCTTCCCAGTGTCCTACAGTGGGTGGGATGCAGAGAAGCACCAAAGCTTAAGTCATAACACCAAGCATATACCATTCAGCTCATAAGCATACACAAGCACTGAGCTATGTACCCCACATTGAACTACAACTACTACTAATATAACTGCCCTTGCCTTCAGTAGTCTTGACCAAAAGAAACATCTCCTCAACCCTTTCACAGTCAGGATAGGAAGAATTTGTAAGCCTTTCTAACAGAACAGCAGGTTGTCCTGAAAAAAAGCCTGCAAAGTATTAATTAGCTCTTGGAAGTATATCTCTACAGAATTAAATAGGTTAACACAGTGTCTGTGAATATGCTGCCTGCTAATTACCAGAATCAGCCACAAGAGGGCATTCCAGTCAAACATTTTATACAGTGTAAAGTGAGCTATAAGTCGAGGACAAAAAAAAAACACTTCAGCATCACCTGTTCCATAATTTTGTATGTAGACGGCATCCTGCTGCCCAGCACTGGAACTTTAAACATCTAAAAACATATAAACAATCCTTATTAAATAAATGCCCACCAACGTGTAATACAAATGGCAAACATTAGTTAACAATTTATAACAAAAAAGAATGATTTGATCAAGAGGGCACACACAGCTGGACAACTAATTCCAGATTCATCCAGGGGGCAGGGAAGGGTAGGATGCAAAAGGAAGGGAGTGGTTATGAGGTAAGGATTCATAGTATAAAATGGACTGCGCTCAGAGCCATAATAAATAATACAAACTAAGTCTAATTTATAATTGCAACCCCCTTTTAGGCAGTACAACTGACCTGCATTTCTGCTCGGAATGGTAGTCGGCATGACCCAAGGAAATCAGGTGTGGTGTTCTTTGCTGCACTCATAGAAACATAGAATGTGGCAGCAGATAACAGCCACCGGATCCACTCAGTCTGCCCTTTTTTTTCTGCAGACCCTACTTGATCTACAGCACAATATCTCCCCTCATCTTACTTCTACTGTTCACTTATGCCTGTCCCAGTCATTTTTTAACCAGCAAATCCCCCTACTACCTCTGCTGGAAGGCTGCTCAAGGTATTCACCACCCTTTCTGTGAAGAAGTACTTCCTCACATCCCTTCTGAATGTACCCCCCCTCCAGCTTCATAGCATGCTTCCTTGTTCTAGAGCACCCCAATATCTTAAAAATACCCCCACCTGTACCTTATTAACTCCCATGAAGTATTTAAAAGTTTCTATCATATCCCCCTTCTCCCTCCTTTCCTCCAGGGTATGCATATTATGCTTCTTCAGCCTTTCCTCATAGGGCTTTTGATGCAGACCTTGCACCATTTTGGTAGCCCTCCTCTGGACACCTCCACTCTGTCTATGTCCTTCCTGAGATGTGGTCTCCAGAACTGGACACAGTACTCAAGGTGTGGTCTTACTAGCGATCTATATAGGGGCAATACCACCTTCCTCATCCTCCTGGCAATATCCCTTCATATGCACCCCAGAATCTCTCTAGCCCTTCCAACTGCCTTGTTACACTGCATGGCCACCTTTAGGTCATCCAATATGATTACCTTTAGATCTCTTTCCTGCTTGGTCTTTGTCAGTATCAATCCACCTATTTTGTACTCCGCTCCCAGAGCTTGGCTGTACTGTTTCACAGGTTACTTTTCCTATTATTACTGCCTCAGATAGGATGGATTTGTGGCCCCTAAGGTAACTAAACAAAACACACAGCAGGATATCTTGTACTTGACTCCTTTACTTGTGGGATATGCCAAAGTTAGTTATCAAGCACTAATCTCTGTTGGGTCAAGGACTTCACCGCATTGACTCGTATACATTTAATTTCTGCACAAAGGTTTATCTGGGCAACTTCTCCACCCACAACCTCATACAGTTGTCATAGGCCGTAACACCACATGGCTCAGGCTATATGGTATGCCAGTGGCATCACAGCCTGCTGCTGTAAGGCAATGCTTATTCCTTAGGTGCCTTTTCCCAAATGCTCAGGGTACTGTGCAAAGAAAAAAGACAGTAAAAACAGCACTGCATTCATATCATGATAAATGCACATATAAATCTTAAATAACTAACTAAAATAGTAGGCCATTCCAAGAAATGTTTTTTAAAGCACCTTAAAGACATCCACCAAACAGGCTGAATGAATGCTGGGGAAGAGGGGAATTCCACAGGATCAGTGCAGGGACCCCAGATGTTGTCTCCCAACTATTTTAAATGAGATCAGAGTACCACTAACAGGCCCACATTCTAGAAGCAGAGAGGATGGACCAGGGGCAGGAGCTCTCTTAGGTGGGCAGGACCCATACCATGTAGGGCCTTGTTAGGAAGCACATCTTGAAGCTGATGCAACACTGAATTGGTAGCCAGTGCAGACTGCAGTACTGGTGAGATGTGCTCATTCCAAGATGCTGCAGCCACCAGTTGAGCTGCTGCATTCTGGATCAGTTGCAGATGGTACATCAGACTGCCACAGTCCAGATGACCCATAGTAAAGAGTGCTTCAGTAGTCCAGCCTTGAGGTGACAAAGGCATAGACAATTATCCTCAGATCCCTGGATGCAAGATGTGGTTTAATCCACATGATATGCAGATGGAAAATACCACTTCAGATTACAGACAACACATGTTTTTTCCAGGTGTAAATTTGCAGTCCAGAGTGACATCCAGATTCCTCACCACATAAACAGCTTACAGTGTGCTGCCCTTTAAGGATGGTAACACAGCATCCGTACTTCTCATTGTTAACCCACAGAGACCTGATTAGAGAACCTTCAGCTCTGTCTTGCCTGGGTTAAGGGTTAGCCAGTTGGAGGTCATCCTGTCATTGATATCCTGAAAGCACTGCTCCAGCACCAAGGCCATATTATTCCTATCAGGTGCACAAGACAGGTATAGCTGAGTATCATAGGCATAGCCATTTAACTCAACACCATACTGCCTTATGATCTCATCCAGTGGTAGCTTGTCCATGGCGAACAGCATGGGAGCCAGGATTGAGCCTTGAGGCACTCTACAGTTAAGCACAGCAGTTCTAAATATGGAATTACCTGCTGCCATCTGCTGTGCCCTCTCGGTCAAGAAGGACTCAAACCAACTTAAGAACATGCCAGTGAGCCCTATATAGTGCCTCAGGTGATCCAACAACACACGATGGTCCACTGTGTCAGATGCTGAAGAGTGATCTAAAAGGACCAGAATGGACCAGTACCCCTGCAGTGAGGATATCATGGAGCATCTTGATGAGAGCGATCTGAGTGCCGTGTCACAGCTTAAATCCCAATTGGAGAGGCTCACAGATGTCAAATTATTGCAGGTGTGCCTCAAGCTGTGCTGCCGCTACCTTCTCAATAACCTGCCCCATAAAGTAAAGGTTTAAGACAAGTCTGAACAAGATTGTCAGTGTCCAAAGATGACTTCTTCAGATGGGGGTCTCACCATAGCCCTTTTCTTTTTTCAGATTTAGTAAGCTTTATTATGTTTACCATTTAACAAATTATACACAAAACACCATTACATAGAATGTTTAGAAATAGTAATCCAGCAACTTAGATACATTGTACCATTATTGCAGGTCGATATCCTACATTTAACATATTAGAAGAGAGTAAGTTATGTTACTATTAGAAAATTAATGGTGAAAAAAGAAAAAAAAAAAACCTCCCCCCAGGCATATCTTCCCTCCCAGTACCCTCCCACCCCCTTCCCCAATTTAATTTACCACAAGAGAAAAAACAGTAAGAGAAGGAAAGAGAAAAAAAGGGAAACCTCAACGTAATTCAGATTATGTTACTTGTATTTAGGGATAGGTTCAGCGAATCTACAGTATGGGTTATTGTTACTGGGACAATTAACGCCCGCTGGATTCAGCTCAGAGGAGCTAGATCGACCCTATTTATGGGTATGGGGAGTGTTAAATGGATGGTAGGGTTGGCAGAGGGGCCCAAATCCTCTGATATTTCATACTACTTTTAGAAATGCTTACTAGGAGGAGTTCTGCTTGTAGAGCAAAGAGGACTTCTTGGTGCCATTCTGTATACTTGGGGGTTTGTTGATCCAACCAGTGGCGTAATATCACTTTCTTAGCACATAGGGAAATTAAAGTCATATGTTTCCTTTGATTTTCAATAAGAGATTCCCCCGAGTCCCCTAGGTTGCAAATCTCTGGCTGAAAAGCATTTTGCAGTCCTAATAAAAGGTCAAGTCTAGAGCGGATACTTTCCCAGAGGTGGGGCACCTTATCACATTCCCACAGAATGTGAAACAGTGTGCCTTGCTGGGTCCCACATCTGGTACACAAATCTGACTGGAGCGTTCCCATTTTACAAAGTTTTACAGGAGTATACTACAGATCCTGTAATATCTGAAATTGAAGCAGTCTGTAGCGGTCCCACCTAACATCCTTATATAGCCTATTCCAGATTTGTGACCATTGTCGGGGAACCACGGATGTTGGAGGGAGTGTCCTGTCCCATACGTACTAAGGAGTACCATCTAGTTCCATGACTATTTTATGCAGCTCTTTATAATAAAAGGAAATCAAGTGAGAGGTAGGCAACATTCGTAGTGTACTAAGGATGGGGCCAACCATATGATGGTCCCATGGGCCATTACCAAAATGCCATATTAGGACCGGGGAAATTTGAAGATATTTAAAACAGAAGGAAATA
Source organism: Neoceratodus forsteri (assembly GCA_016271365.2). NCBI lineage: Eukaryota > Metazoa > Chordata > Ceratodontiformes > Ceratodontidae > Neoceratodus > Neoceratodus forsteri. The sequence goes on along the minus strand of CM057449.1, from coordinate 1,340,266,810 downwards.
GGCAAGTTGTATTTTGCCATTATCTCTGGCAATATTAACAACCTATGATTCTCTGTTATATCTATAACTTTTTTCCCCATTCCACCCAGCCAAAACAAGTGATTAATAACTCTTCCTCCAATTTTAAAGTTGGGGTTACCCAAAATGAGTTGCGAGGAATCCTTTTCCATGGAGCATCTTATAGTATTGTTTAGTTGCTTGTGAGTACGAAGGGTTCTTATAATGGGAGTGGTTTTAAGCTGTCCTGGAACTTTGTTGAGAGGAAGATATGGTAATGTCCTGATATCTATACCAGATGAGACACAGAGCGACTTCTCTATTTGTAGCCACAGTGGAGCATAAAGTTCCAAGCAGGAGTTTGGGGCAGGATTCAACCATTGCGAGACAACTGAACAGTTAATGGCGAGATAGTAAAGATAAATGTTGGGGACTTGTAGGCTTCCTAGTTCTTTTGATCTCTGTAGTTTAAACAGCACCCTACAAGGGGTTTTATACTTCCAAATAAATTTGGATATAATGCCATGAACGTGACTGAACCAGGCCTTAGGGAGGTATTGATGACACAACTGAAGGGGATACAACAAACGGGGCAAAACATTCATTTTGATAGTATTAATTCGTCCCCACAGGGAAATAGGGAGTAATGTCCAATGGTTCAGGTTAGTTTTAATTTGTGTTATTAACTGGTCTAAATTGTACTGCTTCATTTTGGAATTAGATTGAGATAGATATATGCCCAGATACCTCATTTTATCTTGTACCCAGAAGAGTCCCAGATATTGAATGTCAGCTTTTAAAGTCAGACTATTTAGTGGCATGACCTCTGTCTTGGACAAATTCAATTTGTAGTTAGATAAGTGCCCAAATTCCTGGATGATATCCACTGTGGCTGGTATAGATTTAGACGGGTGGGTAATATGAAGTAAAATATCATCTGCATACACTGATAATTTGTATTGGAGGTGATTGATTGGGATACCAGTGACTAAGGTTGATGTGTTTATTTTCCTTATTAGGGGTTCTAAAAATAGGCTAAACAAATAAGGGGAAAGGGGGCATCCCTGTCGGGTGCCCTTTTGTAATGTGAAGGGAGGAGAAAGAACTCCATTACAGAAAATGTGGGCAGACGGATGGGAATAAATAACTTTTATCCACTGTATAAATTGTACCAGAATATGATATTTCGGGAGTAGATTAAATATAGTCCCATGGCACTCGATCAAAGGCATTTTCTGCGTCCAGAGACACCAAGGCCGATGGAATATTGGAATCACTGGACGCAGAAATAAGATAGGAAATTTTACGCAGGTGGTCCGCCGATAAGCGTCCGGCCACAAATCCCACTTTTTCGGGACTTAACAGAGTCTGCAATACTTGGGCCAGTCGATTGGCTAGGATTTTTGCTACAATCTTCAAATCAACATTTATAAAGGATATTGGATGGTTTTGGCAGCATTGTAGGGTCCTTGTCTGGCTTTGGGAGTACCACAATAGTGGCGGAGGGAAAATTGTGATCTGAAAGGCCATGCTTGCAGATATAATTACAGAAGTCAAGGAGTTAAGTACCTAATTGGGTTTTAAATGATTTGTAGAAATTGGGTGCGTAGCCATCAGGGCCTGGTGCTTTGTCTAATGGGAGTGTATCAATGGCTTTGTAAACTTCAGTTAATATCAGGGGAGCTTACAAAATAGAGATTTGGTGCTGAGACAGTCTTAGAAACATAAAAACATAGAAACGTAGAATTTGACGGCAGATAAGGACCGCTTGGCAGTTGGCCCACCTAGTCTGCCCATTTTCCTACCTAACAGGTAAGCTGCAGATCCTAATTAACCAACAGCTTACTTCCTCCTACCCCTCACTAGGACTGCCTTATGCTGTCCCATGCATTCTTGAATTCCCCCACTGTTCTTGACTCCACAACCTCCTCAGGGAGGCTGTTCCATGCATCCACAACCCTCTCTGTGAAATAATACTTCCTCACATTACCTCTGAGCCATCCCCCTTCTATCTTCAAATTGTGCCCCCTTGTTCTTGCACATCTCTTTTTCTGAAAGATGCCACACTCTTGGACTTTGTTGATTCCTTGAGGTACTTGAAGTTTCTATCATGTCCCTCTCCCTCCTTTCCACAGGGTATATATTAGCTCCTTTAGTCTTTCTTCGTATGTCTTCTGGTCCAGACCCTGCACCATTTTGGTTGCCCTCCTCTGGACAGCCTCCACTCTGTTTATGCCTTTGCGGAGATGGTGCCTCCAGAACTGCACACAGTACTTCAGTTGGGGTCTCACCAACTGTCTGTACAGAGGGATAACAACTTCTTGTTTTCTACTATTGATGCCTCTCCCTATGCATCCCAATATCCCCCCAGCCTTCCTTACTGCCTTCTCACATTGCTTGCCCACCTTTAGGTTCTCTGATATAATTACCCCAGGTCCTTTCCATTTTACTGTTGTGTATCTCACCCCCACTGTGTACTCTTGCCCTGGGTTTTTGTTTCCAGGTGCATTACTCTTGCACTTCTTTGCATTGAATCTGAGCTGCCATACATTTGACCATTCCTCCAACCTTGTAAGTCCCTTCTCATCCTTTCCACTCCATCTGGTGTATCAACTCTGCTGCAGATCTTTGTGTCATCTGCAAAGAGACATACTTTTCCTTCCAGTTCCTCTGCAATGTCACTTATAAAGACATTAAAAAGGACCGGTCCCAGTACTGAACCCTGCGGTACCCCGCTAGTAACCCTCCTTTCTTCATTGTGGACTCCATTTACTACTACCCTTTGTGTCCTGTTGTCTAGCCAATTTTTTTATCCAGGCTACCACCTTGTGTATTAATCTTTTGTGTGGGACTGTTTCAAATGCCTTGCTAAAATCTAGGTAAGCCATGTCCACAGCCCCTCGTTGGTCTACTACTTTGGTCACCCAGTCAAAGAAATCTATTAGATTCGTCTGACACGACCTCCCCATCATGAATCCATACTGCCTTGGGTCCTGTGCCTCACTGGCCTCTAGGTACTCAACAATTCTTTCCTTCAGAAGTGATTCCATCATTTTACCTACCACTGAGGTCAAACTAACTGGTCTGTAGTTTCCTGCCTCTGTCCTGCTCCCACTTTTGTGAAGAGGAATCACATCCACCCTCCTCCCGTCCTCAGGTACCACCCCATCCTCCCATGATTTGTTAAAGAGAGTAGTCAGCGGTGTCATTAGTTCTACCCTTAGTTCTTTTAGAATTCTTGGGTGAATCCCATCAAGCCCCATTGCTTTGTCCACCTTCAATTTTATTAGTTCTTTCAGAACCCTTTCTTCTGTAAATGGACTGGTATCGACCCTCATCTTCAGAGTGTTTCTCTTGTTTGGTTTAGGTACCTCCCCCTCCTCTTCTTTTGTGAATACTGAGCAGAAATATTCATTCAGTATCCCTGCATTTTCATTGTCACCCTCTACCCACATTCCCTCCCCTTTATTAAGCCTCAGTATCTCTCCTTTGGTCTTTCTTCACTCTCTAATGTACCTATAAAAGGTCTTATCCCCCTTCTTAACAGAGTTGGCTATCCTTTCCTCGGTTTGGGCCTTTGCTATTCTGACTGCCTTCCCAGCCTCTTTCTCCTTTAACTGATAAAGTTCTCTGTCCTTCTCCTTCTGTGTTTCCTTATATTTCCTGAATGCTATCCTTTCTCCTTAACCTTTCCTGCCACTTCTTTGAGAACCATAGTTCTTTCTTCTGCTTCAGTGTTTTGTTGATTTGCTTTACATAAAGGCTTGTTGCCTCTGTGAAGGCTGTTTTGATTCCTCTCCACTGTTCCTCCATCCCTTCTTATTGCCTGTTTGCTAGTGCTTTTCTGAGGCACTCTCTCATTTTCCCAAAGTCAGCCCTCCTAAAGTCCAATACTGTTGCTTTTGTATGACTTGATTGTATGGCTGTGTTTATCTTGAACCACACTGTTTGGTGGTCGCTTGTTCCCAGATGGCTACCCACTTCTAAATCTGAGATTCTTTCTCCGTCCCCATTTGAGAATACCAAGTCTAAGACTGCTCCCCCCGAGTGGGTTCCAGTACTAGCTGTCTGAGGCATGCCCCCTGTAGGGCATCAAGAATGACCCTGCTCTTGGATGTGCCTGCAGCAAAGGTGCTCCAGTTAACATCTAGCATATTCAGGTCCCCCATCAACAACATCTCCCCTTTTTCTGCCATTCTAAGGAAGTCTTCTATCATTTCCTTGTCCATTCCCTTCCCCTGAGATGGGGGTCTGTATACAACCCCCAACGGATTGTGGTGCCATTTCCTGTCTCCAGGGTGACCCAGAGTGTCTCATCTGCTTCCTTTTTTTCTCTTTATGTCTTGGTAGCTCTATACCTTGGAGAAAGGGACCCATTGGTGGGGAGTGACCATGCCACGGTCTGGTTCTGCCTGGACCTAGGAGGGGTAGAAGGCTGCACAAAGACGGAAGTAACCGACTTCAGGGGGGCGGATTTTAAGGAAATGGGAAGGATCCTTAAGGAGCATTTGGATGGGATTGGGTCAGACATGGACGCTGATCGTAGGTGGGAAATCATCAGGAGAGGGGTGCAGGATGCTACCAGCACCTGTGCAAGAGTAAGACAAAATGCGGTGGGGCCAAAAAACCCTGCTGGTGGACCAGGGAGGTCCAGGAGGTGGTGCGGGGAAAGAGCAGCCTAAGCAATTCAAGTGCTCAAGGAGTGAAAGGGATCAAGGGAGTACGGAGCTGATGGCTAGAAGGGCCACTAGGGTGGTGAGGGTGGCTAAGGCAAGGAAGGAACAGAACCTGGCCAGGGAAATCAGGAGAGGGAACAAGGGGTTCTTTAGATACATTGGGGAAAAATGAAGGGTGAAGGGGCAGATTAGCAGGATTAAATCAGGGGAGAGATGGGCACAAGACCCAGGGGAGCAGGCTGAGGTACTAAATGAGTACTTCACCTTAGTTTTCACAAAGGAAAATGGGGGTGCTGTATCATACATGGGAGGAGACAGAGATACTGAGGGGGGGGGGACCCTCACCGATCAGTGGGTCTGGGGAGAGGGGGAGGCATCACTGGCAGGATGAGGGAGGTCTAAGCAGGGAGAAGAGGTAGCAGAAGTGGAAATCACAGCAGAGAGAGTGAGGGAAGCCCTCAGCTCCCTTAAGATGGAGAAAGCACCAGGGCTGGATAAATTACATCCCAGAGTGCTGAAGGAACTTGCGGATGTCCTGGCGAAACCCCTGGCGGAGTTTTTCACTATCTCTCTGAGGACAGGGTAGGTGCCCCAGGACTGGAAGGTGGCGCATATAGTGCCTATCCACAAGGGGGGATCAAGGGAGGTGGCAGGGAACTATAGGCCTGTCAGCCTGACATCGGTGGTGGGCAAGGTGATGGAAGGCATTGTCAAGGAGAGGCTAGGGGGGGACCTGGATAAGTCAGGGTGCCTGGATGATAGACAGCATGGAATCATCCCAGGGAAATCATGTCAGACAAACCTGGTGGAGTTCTATGACTGGGTGACGAGTGCCTTGGACCTGGGTAGACCAGTGGACGTCCTCTTTCTAGACTTCAGCAAGGCATGACTCTCTGTTCCTCAAGGGGCCTGTTGGATAAGCTGGGGAGAAATGGGGTGAGGAACCAGATGATCAGATGAATAGGCAATTGGCTCCAGGACCGGACCCAGAGGGTCGAGCGTTGGCGGGATAGTCTCATCCCAAGGAGGGTCATTAGTGGGGTCCCACAGGGATCAGTCCTTGGGCCCCTTCTGTTCAACACCTACGTCTCTGACATAAGGATAGGAATCAGGAGTGAGTTGGGTCTCTTTGGGGATGACTCGAAACTGGGGGCGGTGGTGGATGGGGAGGATGGGAGGTTGGCCCTACAGGGGGACCTGGAGGCTCTGGAAAGATGGTCTAGAAAGTGGAAGCTGAGGTTCAATGCAGGGAAATGCAAGGTACTCCACCTGGGGGCCAGAAACCCAGGCTAAGTGTACACCCTGGGGGGGGAAATGATACAAGTCTCGATGGCTGAGAGGGACCTGGGGGTGGTGGTGGATGCCAAGATGAACAACTCTGAGACTTGTGGGAGGCAGCAGCCAAGGCCAACAGGATGCTGGGATGCATCGTGAGGGATCACCTCCAGAAGGAGGAAGTGATACTCCTCTGTATAACTGCTTGGTGAGCCGCACCTTGAGTACTGTGCAGTTTGGAGGCCACACTAAAGAGGGACATTAACCTCCTGGAGAGGGTCCAGAGGAGGGCAACCAAAATGATTTGGGGCTTGGGGACAGGACCTGATGAGGCTCGAAGAGCTAAATATGTACACATTGGAGAGAAGAAGGGACCGGGGGACATGATAGAGGTCTTCAGGTACATGAAGAGGGTAAATAGGGGAGGAACAGTCAGGGTGCTTCGAAGGAAGGAGGAGGGGGCAGCTAGAGGGCATGGGTGGAAGCTGGAGGGAAAGATTCAGTGGAGAAAGGAAGAGGTGCTACTTCACTGAGAGGGTGGTGGAGCCATGGAATGCGCTGCCTAGGGGGCTGGTGGAGGCAGAGACAGTGGAGGGGTTCAAGAGGGGGTGGGACAGGTACAAGGGAAGGGTTCTGGAAGCAAAATCCAATGTAGCAAGAATATCCGGAACTGGAAAGGGAGAAGCCAGAGAAGGCAAGGGGGGCAGCAAGGTCAGCACCCAGGGTGGGAGCTGACCAAACGAGCAGACACGAAAGACCGTTAGGTCTATTCTGCTGGCATTTTAGTATGTTAGTAGTATATTAGTAAATTAATCTAACTCCGTATTTTTAAAAGGTGTGGGGGAACATGAGTAAAGAGATTGGTAGTAGGTTTTGAAGCAGGAAACAATGTTCCTGGGAGATGTATGAAGGGTACCCGAAGCGTCTCGTATCGTTAAGACAATTCTGTCCACCACCTGTGCCCTGAGTCTCATTGCAAGCAGTTTTCCAGCTTTGTTTCAGTGGTCAAAGTAGGTGGTTTTAGAACGTAAACGGAGGTGCTCAGCTCTGTCACTAAGAAGGGTATTATATTGGAAGTGGAGACTCTCTAGTTTCTCAAAGTCTACTGGGTTGGAGTAAGTGGTGAGCGATTGTTCTAATACTCTAATTTGTTGTAATAGTTGGGAGGATTCTTGGGAGATTTTTTTTTTCCTTATTGAGGCTAAACGGATAATCTCTCCTCTCAGTGAACACTTCGATGCCCCCCATAATATGTCCAGTTTTGGCATAGTAGGGGCATTGTATTAGTAGAAATTCTCTATAAAACTATTAAGCTGCTCTATTAGGTATTCAGATTTTAGTAATTGGGAATTCAACCTCCAAACTTTATCATGATCCATCTAGGTAGGTACTGACCATTGTAAAAGAGTTGGGTGATGGTCCGATATCGCTTTAGCTAGGTAATCACAGGTTTGAACCCTTGGTAGGTGCTCAATCCCCAACAAAAAGTAGTCAGTTCTTGATAGTGTGTTATGAGGCAGGCAGTGAAATGAGTAGTCTTTCGTTGAAGGAAAGAGGGTCCTCCAGGGGTCCACTAGGCCCAGGGAGTCCATCATTTTCCTCAGCACCAGTTGTGCAGGGGTGAGGGAGGAGTGTCTCGAGTTGGAGCTATCCAGTTTGTTACAAAGGACTAGGTTCCAGTCCCCACCAATTAGTATTGGAAGGGTAGACCAGGGAGCCAAACTGGTCATAAGATTAGTAAAGAATTGCAGGTCATCCCCTACCGGACCATAAACAGACCACAATATAAGCTCCATGTGGACCAAAATAGCTCTAAGCAAAATGTATCTTCCCTGGGGGTCAACTACTGATTGTAACAGTTTAAAAGGTATCCGTCGTGCTGCCAGCACAGCAACACCATGTTTGCACGTGTCCAGACCCGCCCCCAGCACTACATCCACCCATGTTCGTCTTAGACTAAAGATCTGTGTTGTAGGTAGGTGTGTCTCTTGGAGAAAAGCCATATCAACATTGAGCTTGTGGAGATGCAAAAGGATCTTGGCTCTTTTAGTGGGGGATTGTGCACCTTTGACATTCCATGAGCAGAACTTTAAGGGTGCTACCATGACCAAGTACTATATACCATAAAGATCCTCAAAAGAAAATCAACCCTGGAAAAGTAAGTTCCAGTTCCCCCTTAGTCTTTAGTATCAGCATCCAGTGGTTAATGGTATATGTCCCTTCCCCATTCCCCTTCCATAATGTAAAGTCCAGTGCCCAGGTAATTATAGTCCTCCCTTCCCGGCCCCCCTACCCACCATGTGGTACAAATATATTTATTAAAGACACAAAAAAAGGTTTTAACATGAAAGAAATACTAAAGAAAAACCCCAACTGCCCCAGTCTCCCACTCCCCTTAACCATTTCCTCCTTCCCATAACAAAGTAGTCTGTGTGCTTAGTGGATTGCATGAGTACATGGGCCCAAGTGTTTGACAATCCCAGAAGCATAATTATTGCAACCCATTGAGACCAGGCAATTTCACCTGTTATGGTACTCTTCCCCCACCCTGTGCCGGAACATGGTGCACTGGTTAGACTGCAGAGTAAACCACAGACCTTGTCTCCCACCCCAGCCCCCAACAAAGATAATGCAACTAGCCTAGTAAAAGATCATCTTAACTGAGTAGTACTATGGGCAACATATTGAGCCCAGAAACTCACAAGTTTGGCATAGGAGGGAAACAGGCCTGTTTAATTTATCAAATAAATATAAGGATTGCATTACTTGATGCAAAAAAGTAACACTGGGCCATGTCCACCTGGTGAGAATCTTCTGTCCTCCTGTAGTCTAACTGAGTAAAGCAAAGTCTTCGCACAGCACTCCTGCACAGAAAGAAAAAGTAGAGGCCACAGAGGGAAAGGCACAACTCCTAAAGGGCTGGTTTTCTTCAGCGGCAAGCTTGCCAGCTTATTTGTCGCCTACTCAAAAGTCCCTCCTGATAAATGTCGATGCAATTCAGGTTATCCATCACCAAGCTTGCTACAGATTAAGTTATGGGAAGTCCAGGGAATACCCACAGCTTCTCCTCCTCGAAGTCGCGGTCTTTGTCGCCCTCTTGTGGATATTTACCGAAAATGCTCCCAATCACCCAGAAGAACCATCCTTTTCAGATGAATGGAGTAAGAAAAGATTTTCCCAAGGAGATCCTCTTCCAGTAATCTCAGCGGGTGGTGAATAAGTCGGGAAGCAGAGAATGTAAGGCTGGGTTTGCTTGTTGTGCGGTGTCACAAGAGTGCCATTTCCCCAGGTGCAACACTGACAGGCGAGACGGATACTGTACCCTATACTTAATCCTCGTTGCGATTAGTTTTGAAACTAAGGGATGGTACTCCGCTCTCCTCTGTCTCACTGTAGCTGGTAGGTCCTGCGTAAATCTCAAGGGATGGTCCTCCCACAGTACTTGCTGAAGGCTCTTGACATGCTTAAGAATATGTGTTTTATCCAAGAAATTAAGGAATGTTATAATCATTGGCCTTGGGGGCTTCCCAGCTGTTGGTTTGGGGAGCAATGACTGGTGAGCGCTCTCTATTATGTAGGTAGTATTGTTGGGGGAAGGCCCAGTGATTTTTGCAAGCATGTTTTGCAGGAATGTAATAGGTGTAGGACCCTCAACATCCTCTAGAAGGCCGAAGACTATAATATTATTCCTGCGGCTTCGGCCTTCCAGATCTTCTAATTTAGTTTCTATTTTATGTAGCCACTGCCTCATGTTAGTTACTTCAGGTTCCATTCTGTCTTTCCAGCTTTCCAGGGAGGTAGTACAGGCTGCGACGTCCAAGATGGCCCGGTTTGTGTCTGAAAGTTCCCCTCTGAATGATCTGATTTCCACAGTGATCTCTTGCAATGCCTCCTTAAACGGCTGTAGTTCTTCCATAAACTTTTACTCAGACAGCGGAGTCAGTGTTTGTTGAGTTACTGCAGGGGTAGTGGATTTCGAGGAACTTCCTGACTGGCCCTTAGCTCGTTTTGGCTCTTTCTCAGAGGTCTGTGGGGGCGTGTGCCTTGGTAAAGCCTGGTGCATTTCGACCTCCATTATAATGGTAGGCCGGGATTCCAGGAGCAGACACTTAGGTTTTATCTTCTCAATGCCAGCCATCCGAATTGCCTACCGATTGCACCCGGAGCTTTTAAGAACACAGTCCTCTGATAGGTAGGTGAATAACTAAGGCTGAGTAACTGTTTTTAGGCTGTAGATGACAGTTGGAGCGGGAGCTCGGTCTAGGAGCTGCTCGTCTCACAGACGCATCACGTGATCTCACCCCTATAGCCCTTTTCAAGACTGCAGTGAAAAACTCCTCCTTCACAGAACACCTGATGATCCCAGTTAAAAAGTGCCCAGAAATTCCCAACAGCCAGTAAGCAGCCAGTTAGGCCCAGGGTCCAAAGTACAGAGACGAACCAAAGCATCTCCATGTCCACAGCTGGATGAACCTCCACTCAGGTTGGCAGACTGTCTAAGCCCAGTGACAACTGGGTACTGGCGGCACATGAGAGGTCACTTAAGGAGATTCCAATGCAAATAAGGACACTTTGCAAAGAAAGAACTGGCTAACCTCTTTGTACTTTTCCGCAGAAAAAAATTGTACAGATCGTTGACAGGGGTGGAGGGGATGGCGGCAGCTTTTCTGTGTGCAGAAGAGTTGGTTGGCTGATTCTTTCCTGTTGCAATTTCCCTTGACAGGAATACTGTCTTTTTCAGAGAGATTACCTGCTGATAGCCATCATAGTGAGCTTTCAGTGTCAATGAGTCCTCTTCAGAATGGGATCTCCCCCAGGAATGTTCCAACTTCCATCCCTTAATCCTCTACCATCTCTGTGCATCACAGCACCATGATGAGCTGTGGCTGGATGTCAAGGGACAGATGCAGTAAGGTGCCATGTGCCAGGAAGTCTAAAGTAGCAGAAAGCCATGCTATAGCACTTCACGGCCTTCTCAGCCCCCTGAGCAAAGACTGTCAATATGTCTGAGATATCCAATACCAATAGGAGTTTGCAAGGCTCCACATTATGTTTAAGGCAGTAATGAATCATCTCCACCGGGGAGGGGGTATTATTATAGGTGGCTCCGCAAAGGAATGACATGACGTGATGATCTGACCAAAAAACTGCATCAGCCTTGACTTTACTTAAGTCAAGATCCAATGAAAAAATACCAGATCCAAGACATGGCCATGAAGGAGGGTACCGGAGACAACTGCTTGTATAAGACTCAGTGATGACATTAACAGGAGGAACTGTTGACCAAGGGACGAGGCTTCATCCTCAACTCAGGCATGAAATCCCCCAGCACAAGAAGTCTTGGGGCATTCAACACCAGGTCGAGCATGAAGTCTGCCAGTTCCTGCAGGAATTCACCCCTGTGACCCAGATGCCAGTACATGAGGATGTTCCTGTATATTGCCCCTAACAGCCATGCATACAAGCAACCTGGTTGTTCTCATGGGGCACACCGTCAGTCCCAAAGTGGATCTTTAGCAAATGGACACCACCTGTGCTCCTAACTCAGGCAATACACCACTGAGTACCCAGCAGGTATAGACAATCTCAGCACAGGGCCAGAGTCTTCCCCAACCAGGTTTCCATGATGCAAATAAGGTCAGCTGAGATTTCTGCAATGAAGCCCTGTATCACTGCAGTTTTATTCCTCAGTGATACAGTGTTGCAACAAACAGCCCAAAGAGGGGAAGCAGCATCAGCTGGTCTGACTACTATCTGCCTGTTAACGTTTGGTGGAGCCCGGGGTAATGGAACCTGAATGAAGGACCACTGTTCTGGTTCCATTTTCTCTCCGGGCTCCTCCTAGTATTTACTCTCCTTATCCTGCCTGTTATGTGTAGTGCAGCTTTAACAAATGTTAGACAGTAAAACTTCAAGAAATCTACTTCCTGTGAGTCTTCCAGTGTATGTTTATGTTGAGAACAGTTTCCCCCCTTAGGTCTGTGCTGAATGGAAGTAAACAGAGAAGGCCTAACTTTCAGTGTGATGCGTTTTCTTATTACCAAGACCCTGATGTGTTTAAGGTACTTATTTTCAGCCACCAAATACAAAGTACTGGCGACAAGGATGGTGAAAATTTTCATAGCTCCAGCTTTCTGAATTACATCATTTTGTGACTTTCTGCATTGGAGGCAAGTAAGCAATTTGGAACTGTACAGTATTATGGCAACTTCAGCCAGCTTTGAGATTTTTACAGGAACGGACTGGGATACATGGTCCAGATGGTTTGGCCAATGGTTATTACTTAACCCTGCCATACAATCAGCAAATGACCGGCTACAGGGTGAGCTTATTCAAGCTGTTTTTTGTACTTTCTTGGGAAGTGAAACCTTCAAACTTTTATGCAGTCTGTGTGCACCAGACTGCCTGGAGGATTTGTCATATCAAGAGCTAAAGGCTACATTGAATGCACAATACAGTTTAACAACTTTTCCAAAGGCTGAACATTATACATTCTACAGTTACCAGCAGAAACCAGGTCAGTCATTACAGTCTTATTGGGCTGAGACCAAACGCTTAGCTCTCATGTGTGAGTGGAGCAGGGAGCATCTTGAATCTAATCTAGCTGATAAGTTTGTTATGAGGTTGAATAATGAACATCGTAATCAGCAATTACTTTCTGTAAGTGTCAAGAAATCTGCTGATGACTTTTTACAGTTGGCACAAATGCATGAGGCTGCAGAAAATGAAGTGCATCCTAAGATGAACATTAAAAATGAGATACGCGTAACTGCAGTAAACTCCAAATTAAAACAGCTCAAACCTAACTCTAAACCACTATTTTCAAAGAAAAATACAGCCACTTCACCCAAACTGCATGGCCAGTATAAATGTGCACCATGTGGGTCTTCTCAGCATAGCAGGGACCAGTGCAAATTCAGAGAAGGGCAGTGTCATGCATATAAACATCAGGGTCATATTGCTAAAGTTTGCAGAAGCAGGAGAACTGCAGTGATCAGTTCAGAGAGCACAAACAGTGCCATGGTTCCTATTGCAGCACAAATGCAGACTTAAAGATGTTCTTCCTTCCTATGTGTTACTTCAATTGTCACAACTGAGGCATCAGTTGCATTTAATAATAATAACAATAATAAATTTATTTATATGGTGCCTTTCCATTGCCAAAGTGCCTAACAATATAAAAACAAATCACACAACATCAAATGACAGATTAATACAGTTAAAATCAGATACCAATACAATAGTTGCTCACTTCAGTTAACTATAAAAGCTTTTTGCCACAGGTAAGTTTTTAAGCCCTGCTTAAATTCCTCCACAGTTGCATACTTCCATAACCGGTGAGGTAGAGAATTCCAAAGGGTGGGGGCTGCATAAGCAAAAATTCTAGAACCAGATGACTTCAAATTCACCCTCGGAAACTCTAACAACCCCTCGTCAGCTGAGCGGAGTGATTGACCAGGGCAGTAAGGGACCAGAAGCCCCATCAGATAGTCCGGGCCCTGTCCATGTAGTGCTTTAAAAGTCAGTAAACTGACTTTAAAGGTGATCCGCCACTGTACTGGTAGCCAGTGCAGTTCACGCAGCACCGGGGTAATATGGCAGGATCGAGTAGATCCTGTCAAAAGCCATGCTGCCACATTCTGCACCAGCTGCAAGTGGTGGATTTCAACCCCAGAAAGCCCTAGATAGAGGGAGTTGCAGTAATCCAAGAGCGAGGACACAAAGGCGTGGACCAAGGTAGGAAGGTCGTCAAACGGAACCAGATGCTTAATCTTGGCGATATTCCTAAAATGGTAAAAGGAGTGTCACCACCAACTCTTTCAGGGAGCTAGGAAACTCTCCAGATTCCAAGGAGCACCAGACTATCCACACAAGGACTGGACTGATGATGTCAATACAACCCAAAATTAGGGAGGTCGGTCCAGGGTCCAAACTACAGCACATAGGGCGCACACTCTGGATGATCCTCATGACATCCATGAACTCCGGTCGACTGAAGGTACTCCAGAAAACTGAGGTACAGTGCCCCCGTACTGATCATAAACAACCCTCACAGAGTGTACTGGCTGAAGAACCACCTTGATGTCGGCCACTTTATTTGCAAAGAATTGAGCAAGCTCATAGTACTATAATTGTAAAAAGGCTTTCCGAACATGCAGACAGGCTGGGTTGCACAGTCTGTCCACAGTTCCAAATAGCTGAGCTGGTCGATTCTGAGCAGCCGTAATCTCCCCGGACAGGAATTTTGCCTTCTTACGGGTGATTACAGATTGATAGACTAAATAATGGTCCACCAATCTAAGGTGGTCAGCATCAAGGGCGGACTTTCGCCAGCAATGCTCTAACCTGAGCCCTAGTCACCACATCTCCCTCAAAGTCCCATCAAACCAAGGGGACTTGGGGTAAAGGGAGAGAGGGCAAACACAGACTGGAGCAATTGAATCCAGAGCAGCCAAAACGGCTGAATTATAAGCCGATACGAGGGTCTCTGGGTCATTGCTTGCAAACGAGAGGGACAAGAGGTCAAGTGCCACCACAAGGCCATGGGAACTTACATCCCGTAAAGGGTGGTACCTAACCATCTCCACAGGGGTAGGCCTACGGGGGGGGTTGTTAAAACTAAACCCCATAGTGTAATGATCGGACCACCCAACTGGTTCCACCCCCAAGTCCGATGTTTCGATCCCTAGGAGAAAGATTAAGTCGAGAGAGTGTCCATGTTTATGAGTAGCAGTGGAAACCACCTGTGTAAGTCCCAGAGACGTCATTAACTGGAGGAAGTGTTGACTAAATTGTGAGAGTTCGTCATCAACCCAGGCATTGAAGTCACCCAGAACCATCAATCTAGGTGACTCAAATGCCATGTTGACGACAAAGTCCACCACTTCCTGAAGGAATCGCTTCTCATCACTGGGTGGACGACAGATTATAGCGAATCGATAGTGTACACCTGTTACTACTGAACACTCAAAGGACTCAATCTCCTCAACTAGTAGCCTCATGAGGTTCAGTTCAGTCTTGAAACAGACCGCAACCCCCCTCCCCCCGAGATCTAATCTCCGGTGGTGTATCACCAAGTACCCAGCTGGAGTCATAGCCTCCAAAATGAGGCCATAATTTTCATCCAGCCAGGTCTCGGTAATGCATGCCAGGTCCACCATTTCAACAAGATCTGCAATAATTGCAGTCTTGTTCTTAATGGACCTGGCATTGCATAACACCACCCGAGTTGGACGAACCTCTTAATGGTAGACTCTGCTTCCCCAGTTACTTTTATTAACCATCAGACATGGTCTGATCTGGATAAGCCATCATTATCGCCTTGTAATAAGTTGCTGTGTGCATTTGAAGGGCAGGCAATTCAGCCACTGGGCTCATTTACCACTTAGTACGCAGTACTGATTCTCCTAGTACACGTTTAATTTTTCTGGTTTCAAAAAAGGGTGTCAACATTTTGGGCAAAGATGCTCAGGTTCTTCTAAACATTCATATTGGTCCAGCAGATTTTGGCCTACTTGCTGCTGTCCAAGTATCACAAAGCAGTACCCCACCCAAGCGTGGGGATATTTTACACATGTATCCAGAGTTGTGGAAAGGCCTGGGATGTTGCACAACAGCTAAAGCAAAGCTAGTTACAAAGCTTAATGCAGTCCCTAAGTTTTGTAAACTACAGAAACTTCCTTTTGCCCTAAAACCGGTGGTTGGTGCAGAATTGGACTGACTGGAAAAAGCAGGTGTGCTGGAAAAGGTTTCAAGTTCAGATTGGGCTACTCCAATTGGGGTGGTATCTAAACCAGGTGGTAAGGTTCGGATATGTGGAGATTTTAAGGTGACACTTAATCCAGTACTTAGCACAGATGTATTTTCTTTACCCTTACCAGAGGAACTTTTTCACAGACTGAATGGTGGTGTGGGGTTCTCTAAACTGGACCTCACTGATGCATACCTTCAAGTGGAGTGGGATACAGACTCTCAGAAATTGGTAGTGATTAATACAGACCAAGAAATGTACAAATACAAACAGTTATGTTTTAGCCTTAGTTCTGCACTGGCTATTTTTCAAAAAGTGATTGAGGAAACGGTGGGTTATGTACCAGGTGTTGCTTGTTATTTGGATGACATCAGTGTTATGGGCAAGACAGAAGTGTAACATTTACTTAACTTACAAAAGACTTTAGAGAGACTGCAACAGACTGGATACAAACTCAGGAGAGAAAAATGCCAATTTTGTCAACCAAGTGTCATGTACTTAGGTCACACTGTTGACAAAGATGGAATTCGTCCAAATTATGAAAAGGTGGAAGCCATTGTGCACATGCCTGAACCACAGAATGTTTCAGAGTTGCGCTCTTTCTTGGGTATGGTGCACTACTATGACCATTTCATACCTGGCTTAGCCATTAAATGTGCTATTCTAAATGAATTGTTACATAAAAGTACTCAGTGGAAGTGGACCAAGAACCACAGTAAGGCAGTTCAAGCCATCAAGCTCTCTCTAACTGATCTGAATAATTTAATTCATTATGACCCTAACTTACCTATCACATTGACCTGTGGTGCTAGTCCTGTGGGTATAGGAGCTGTCCTTTTCCATACAGATCCAGAAGGAGTGGAGAAGCCGATAGCCCATGCTTCATGCAAACTCACTGCAGCTGAAATAAATTATGCCCAGATTCAGAGAGAGGCATTAGCAATTGTGTTTGGAGTCCAGAAATTTCGTCAATACTTGCTAGGTTGCAAGTTTCACTCATAAGCTACTAGTGACAATTTTCAGTCCAGAAAAAGGAATTCCAGAAACAGCCACTAGCCGACTTCAGTGATGGGCATTAATTTTGTCTGCCTATAATTTTGAGGTTACATACCAACCAACTGACCAGCATGGAAATGCGGATGCCTTGTTGAGGTTACCAATATCCAGAGAAATGGAGTTCGATGTGGGACTTAGAGGAGCCATTAGTATGCCAGGTGGGGCCAGATAATTTTCCAGCACAATTCAAAGATATGGAGGACTCTACTGTTGTGTGTGCATTGGAGTTACGACAGTTAGATCAGCTTTCAGTACTAGCCAAGAACATTGCAAAAGCGACTAGTCAAAATGTAATTTTGAAACAAATGTATTAGCATACGATTGAGGACTGACTGCAAGACACTACTTGTTTGACTGCACTACAACCCTACTATACAAAAAGACAGCAGTTGTCCATTGCAGAGGGGTGTCTTCTATGGGGATTGCATGTCATAGTACCCCAATGTTATCACTCAAATGTGTTGAGTCTTTTGCATGCGGGCCATCCAGGCATTGCTAAAATGAAATCCCTGGCCAGACTTCATGTATGGTGGCCTTCCATTGACAGAGACATATGCCAGGTTGTCCAAAAATGTGAAGTTTGTGCTGTATCAATGGGAAATCTGGCAACAGCTCCAGTTCACCATTAGGAATGACCTGAAAAACCCTGGCAAAGGTTGCATTTTGATCTTGCAGGACCTTATTTACATTCCATATGGTTACTTTTAACTGATGCTTATAGTAAATGGCCAGAAATTCATCAAATGTCTTCGACAACTACTGAGAGTACCATCAAAGTGTTGAATTCTATCTTTGCCACCCATGGTTTTCCGCAAGTGATTGTCTCGGATAATGGACCACAGTTCACGTCTGTTGAATTACAAGCATTTTGCCAGCAACGTGGTATCCACCATATTTTCTCACCTCCCTACCATCTAAGTTCAAATGGCGAAGTGGAACGCCTGGTTCAGACTTTTAAAAAGAGTATGGACAAAGCTAATCCTACTACACCGACGGC
Organism: Neoceratodus forsteri; assembly: GCA_016271365.2. Lineage (NCBI taxonomy): Eukaryota > Metazoa > Chordata > Ceratodontiformes > Ceratodontidae > Neoceratodus > Neoceratodus forsteri. Next base: position 1,340,249,058 of record CM057449.1, on the reverse strand, counting down.
AATACAAATAGCCCTTTTGGACTTTCTTGCAATGTATCGAACAACACCACATTGTGTCATGGGAATATCCCCTGCAGAATTGTTGTTTGGACATCAGATTCAAACTAAATTGGACCTTCTTCACCCTCTAAGCTATACGTCAGTAACTGAAATGCTTCCTAAAACCAGATCCTTCAAACCCAATGATCTTATGTGCATCAGGATGTATGCAAGCCCGAAGAGATGGCTAGAAGGCGTGGTGAAAAAAAGTTTGGAAATGTTGTCTTTACTGTTCGACTGACTAACCAGAGGAGAGTGAAAAAACATGTGGACCAATTACATACTAGAATTGAGACAGAACAAAAAAGGGATACACAGAGTCGGAGTAGTTATTCAGCATCATCTGTTCCAGAACAAGATCAGGAAGAGAGAGTGGAATCACAGCAATTGAGACAGGATGTGGCTGATGCTAATTAGATTCCAGTGCAACAGCCTCCAGTCCTATTACGTCAGTCAGCACGTATAAGATGTCCACCAAAGAGAATGTACTTGTAGTGATATAGCCTAATGACATGACTAACTAAAAGGGACATTGCAGTAATAACTTTAATAGCTTCATACTAGTTTCTGAATTATTGATTTACGTACTTTCTAGCTAAGTCAGGAGGGATTGTTATGTGTAGTGCAGCTTTAAGAAATGTTAGACAGTACAGCTTTTTTATTACAACATTTCTCACTTTAAGCAGCTTAGCACCCATCAGACCTTCCCAGCCCTGTCTTCCTGCATTACGGGCTTACCTTGCAGGACGATGCCTGTGGAGAGTTGGTCGCCATACTGCTACCGGTGATGTTTTCTCCTCCACCATTTTCTCCCAAGGGCCCCGAGAGTGGGCACGCATGCGTGAGGAGGCACGCATCAGTCCCACGGCCCCAGTAACAGTCCCCCCTTCCTCCCACCCCATTGGCCTAGTGCCTGGCTCCTCTCTTGGCCTGTGCTGTCCCAGCCTCCACCAGGTGGCAGCCATCAGCTGAGAGGAGCCATCCCACCTCCCCGGAGAGGAGAGCGTGCCTGTCGGCAGCTCCATCCAGCTCCACCCTTCCCCCCATTGCCAACCTCTGACAACTCAGGCTCATTCCTGAGCCTGGGTCGCCGGCATGACAAGAGGTTAGACGTCCAGCACCTTAGCCCTCAGCGCCACTGGCCAACAGTACAGCTTTAAGAAATCTACTTCCTGTGAGTCTTCCTGTGTGTGTGTGTGTTGAGAACAGTTTTCCCCTTGTGTCTGTGCTGAATGGAAGTAAACAGAGAAGGCCTAGATTTCTGTGTGATGTGTTTTCTTATTACCAAGACCCTGATGTGTTTAAGGTACTTATTTTTGGCCATCAAATACAAACTGCCCTCCCTACTACACACACCCAGATACCACCTGTGGCCCCTGCCTCACCTCTGGAGGATCCCAAGCCCATTCAGTGGCTAATTAAGACCACAGGCAGAGGATACGGGACCTCTCAAAGGTGCAAAGCTATTTCAGGTGATCTGGGGACTAAATGTGCCTAAATGGGGCAGAACTGAAAGACATTATGCCTACTGAAGAAACCAAAACTAAGCTAAACTACAAATGTATAGCACCTCACAACAGAATCCACTCATATCCCAACATCCACTCCCCCATGCACACTAATACACAACTACACCAACACAGGGACAGGCCCTCACGCAACCAAATAAAACAGATGTTATAACAATTAAAGTTCACTCAAGTACAAGCACAATGTTTATGGTGGCAGCAGGTCCATCAAAAGTAACAGTATGAGTGTAAATAATGTCAGCAGAAAATATGTCTAAATGCAATTTGAACCCCTCACCTGCTGCCACCAGTTAAGGAGGAATTTTTAGTAGGCCAAAGTCAAAAACAGTGGTGCCAAAACACAGATCAACTTCCAGCAAGAATGCAGAGTCCAGAGACAAATAGATCTTATGGCAGACCCAAAGGTTTACTTCTGAACTGTAGAACATCCTCCCCTCAAAACTGTGGTTCAGAGTCCTATTCTCTGGATAGGTAAGGATCACAGTTTTTCAGCCCCTGGAAGCTTATTTAGGGTAAAAGGGCAGGGGGGCCCACTCTCTCATGGTGGCACACAAATCCAGGAAACAAACACAAGCAAATCTGAGGCAGAGATGCTGCTCTCCCACTGCGGCAACCTATTCCCAACCAATGGAAGTCCCCAAGCCACTCTTACTCAATGGCCAGGGGAAGTTCAGTGGGTATACCGATGCGGATAAGGTTGAATTAATCCATGTCAGACCTCTTCATCGCCTTCTTGGCTGATGTGCTCATTGGGGAATCAATCGATAGGCAGGGACTCATCAGGCAAAAACCGGAGACCGAAATCCCACTGGAGATGTTCAGTGATAGCGCCAAGCATACAGATTCTTTGGTTCAGCAACCAATGATGTTTAGAGTGACTAGCACAACTGATTGCTTGGAATGTTGTGCTTGTGGAACGTATGACTTAAAGCATGATTAGCTTTCAATCTATGTAGCCTATTGTGACCTCTGTTCATGATGAACTACCACCCTTTCAGGAACCAGAGGCACAGTAACCTTTTGAGGATTCCATCTCTGGAGGTGTCATGGGATTGCAGCTCTTTGGCTAAAGGTAACTTAGGAAAAAAACTCAGAAGTAGAGAGGCATGCCACCAAAGGGCAGAGGTTCAGTGGGAGCAAAGACGTGGGCTTCCAGAGGATGCTTGGGGCATGCACATTTAAGTAGCACTCATGGGGGTGTCGTGTGTAGCACCCTCTGTTCCACTGTACCCCAGGCTTAGCTTTGCAGCTGTGCAAATTGTGCTAAAATGCTCTACATTCATGTATCAAAGTGTAGAGTGCAGCAGTGGTGGCAGAACTATGTGCTTCCAAACAAAATAATAAATCACACTGGCACCTAATAGGTTCATCCCATTTCAGCAAGTTCGATTGTTGACCAACAGACATGCATGCACAAATCAGTTGATGTTTGTTAAATAGGCAAAATCAGGCATATTCAAATTTAAATGACACAATGGCTATGAAAATACTTATCTCTGATTGGCTGGCTGGTATGATGTACCCATGGTAAATCTTATGATATACCAAGAGTAAAAGTGCCAGCCAGCCACATCTACTAATCCCCCCCTTTGAAATTACTCCGAGACCCAAAATTTATGTGAAACACCACCATATTGGATACCTGCTCTGCAATGGTAAACTGCAATTTTGAATAAACTAGGTAGCAGACTGCAGTTTTCAAGTTAGCAACTACAACACGTAGTCGGAAAGCCAGCAAAGTTGCCAACTTGTTCACAGAAATCACCTCCACTGGACTCATCTCTCAAACCAGGTTCCCAAATCCATCATACCAGTACAAATTGCCACTCCAAAGACTGATGAATAAGGGGACTGGAAAGGCAATCACAGAAGGACTCAGTTCAAACGAGCGGCCGTTGCCGCTCGATTCCATAAAATCTTGGACCCTCTACACAGCTCTGGGGGCTGAGACAGAGGCCATATATAAAAAAATTAAAAAAAACTCCATTGCACCGGGAGGTGGGGCAGGTGCTGATGAGACCCAGGGAACAAATTGTTGTAAACTGTGGCAGCGTGGGTGTATGTGCACAAACAACAAAAAACAGAGCCGTTGCTCTCTACAACATACCAGTCAGGCAAAAAAAGGCAACCTTAAAATGCTGTTTAGACTATTCTTAACAAAAATGCAGCCAGAACACAGAAACTCTTACAGCAGGCACACTGATAAAGGTTTCCCATCCCCAAGAAAACAATAGCTTCTGGGAATGACAGAAACAGCACTGTGCATGCTTAATGACAGGGAAGCCCGAGCAAACAGGGATTATTTTGTCTGGCACAGCAATAATCACATAAAGATAATAAAAAATACCAAAAAAAAGTATTTCTTTATAATCCCTCCCCCAAAAAAATGAGGCACATTGTATAATCGCAATAAACCACTCCAGGGTGTGGGTTATGCTGGGATTTATCTACAGCTGACATGGTTTGACTACTCGGCTTGCAGCCCAGGGTCGGACTGGCCCACCTGGATACCTGCAAATTTCCAGGTGGGTCCCCCTCAGTTGGGTTAGTGGTTACCTTCTGAACTCTGAAAACTTTTGCATTTATCTTCTTTTTTCTAGTTAAATGGGGCATCTGCGACATTGTTGATAAATGTAAGATGCAAACACAGAGCTAGTGTATCAGATTGAAGTGGAAATATTGATATGAGTGTGTCAACCTGGGCCCTCCTCTATTGATTTTTCAGGTGGGCCTTTGCATCTTCTTTCCAGGTGGGCCCTTTGTACCCCAGTCTGACCCTATTGAGGCCTCATGACACTGTAAGCACCACACTTCATTCCTCACCAGTGAGGTGACAGCCGCTACATCCCCCTCTCCTTGTATTAACCTTGCAATTCACTGGCTCAGTGGGCAACTATATATGAAGTGACCTGTGTAGTTGATTACTTGGAATGTTGTGCTTGAAGCCTGATTAGCTTGTAGTCTCTGTGGCCTTTCATGCTGTCTGTTCATATGAACATATGCACATACAAACATACAAAAATGGCAACAGATATAGGCCATATGGTCTATCAAGTCTGCTTGAATGTGCAGTTCCCAGTTTAATCTACTACAGCTACCCCCCCCACCACCACCACATTCCCATCCATCTGATTTACTGCCCCACATCGCCGTCTTCTCCCTTCCCGGCTTCCCCTCTGTTTTGACCTTAACTTTGACCCTGTCTTAAAACTGCCCATAGTTTTCAGTGATATCACCTCCTCTGACAGCTCGTTCCACCTCGCTGCCATTCTTTCCGTGAAATAGTGCCTCCTAATTTCCCTCTTGAACCTTACTCCCTCCAATTTCAGGTTGTGCCCCCTCGTGTTCCTCTCCTTCCCCCTTAATCTGAAAATGCCCTCATTACTAACCCTACTCATGCCTTTGAAGTACTTTAAGGTCTCAGTCATATCCCCTCTCTCCCTTCTGTCCTCCAGGGAATACATGTTGAGCTCCCTCAGTCTTTCCTCATATGGTTTGTCCCCCAGTCCAATTGTAACCCCCCTACAAATGTGGGTTCCAGAAAAGTCTTCCTTGAGCTTATTAAATGCTCACTACCAGGCGGGTGTCCTGCATTTTAGCAGTTTAAATGTATTGCCCAAGAGTGCCTGCATAGCCTCTGTGTACTGTCTCTTTAAGAGCTGCCTGGATTGCAGTCATAATTAATCTGAGAGGGCGCTCTGTTAGAAGATGTACTTGTTTGCTGATCATTTATTAGAGTAGTAATAATATTGCAGTTTGTTCTAACCTGCCTTCTTTGCAGCATGGACAGTTCTGTTTGTTTCCATCATCTTGGTCCTGGACTGTCAGAATGGGCCAATCAGTACATTTGGGACTCTAAAATGGAGCCTGCCTACAGGGGCTTGGTGGGGCTAAAACTTGTAGGAATTGTAATTTTGGGCTTTTGGCACCTAAAATAAACCCTTGTTGTGACTAACAGATAAGCTAACCGAACCTTTTGGATCTTGGAGAAAGTCCCACACTGCTTGCAGTTTCAGTTAGATCTGAGTTGGGAAGTGAAGAAGTAACAGCTTGAGATAGTTCGAGCAGCAATCCATAGTTGATTCACATGGGAGAACTGTGGAAAGGCCTGAGTTTGGCCTACATGCCTGCCTGCCTGCTTGCTGTTCCTGAGAGGGAACTTGTGCTTCTTTCGGACTGAATCTGAACTTGGGAGAGTGAATTAAGCCACTGAATTGCGATCAGGCTTTAACCTGAAGAAGACCGAAGATTTGCGGAATGCGATCAGCCTGTCAGGACTTCCAGCTACTTCTGAACTCCCTGATTGTGCAGAGACTCTGTAATTGCGACCGGAGAGCCATTTGCCTGGTACAGTGGAATTTTCTTACATGTGAATGTGCTGTGTCCTTATCGTGGGTCGTGATTTGGTTCCCCACTGTGTGTCTGAACTGTGTTTTGCTTGCTGGAGGCTGTATCCAGCTCCACATACTGAATCCGTATCCATTTCCATTTGCCTGGGCTCTGCTACACTGGCCCAGCCAGAATACCTGCTATGCAGAAAAAGTCACTGACGAGAGACCGGCCTGGGATCAGCTCCCCTGCTCAATGCCTTGAACAGAAATGACACCTCGGTGATTCATGTGGTCCCTGCTTCTTCAGGTACTCCAGCTCAACAGTCTCCAGTCTCGATTTCATCCTGCCTATGTCCAGTATTGGGTAGCATGAGTAAACATCAGGGGAAGCACCCTGCAACAACAGCTACTGTAAATCTAAAAGTGCTTTCATCTGATTGTCTTGTTGCCTTTTCTTTCATGGACTGAGCCCTCTGGCTCCAGATTACAAATAGTGTGGGTTGTGCATGTGGCTTTTTTCTATCACAGGGCCTCAACCAGCTGCAACGTTCCTGGCTAGCCCACCATTTTTCTACCTGGGTACCCAAAGTATGTGACTGTGTAGGGACTCTGAACTGCATGAATAACTGTCTGATTAATATAGCTTTTAAGCAAATCAACCTGATTATGCCCCTCCCTTGTTCAAGTCCCCTGAATAAATCAGATTTAACTTTGTTTGCATTTAATCTGACTGTGGTTCCAGTTTGTGCCAAGAGTATTGTACTGTTATTTGCTGTACTTAACCTTGATTTACAGGGGGGTCCCCAGGGTCAAGCTAGAAGAAACAGCACTGGTGGTAAGTGCAAACAGTGTGGGTAATTGCCTGGTGAATAAGGGTCATTGTGAAAGTAATTATTGTATATTGCTCAGACCACTAGAATGGAAAGAGGGGGGTTACAGTATCCCAGAGGGCTGTGCCCAGGTTAGCTTGACCACTAACAAACCTGACCTCTGGGTGGAGGCACCTGTTTCATTACCCAGGCCCCTTAACCCGCTACTAGCCAAGCAGGCAGGGGTAGTAGCCCTTGGGATAGCACCACCTAGGTGTTACACAATGATCATATATGTTGCCCTACGCTGCACCCCCTCCTGTATTCTGACATCCCTCTTTAAATAGGGGCACCAGGACTGCACACAGTACTCCAAGTGCGGTCTCACCAGTGATCTGTACAGTGGCAGAATGACTTCCTCTCTCCTAGAGGTGACTCCTCTGGCAATGCAACCCAGCATCTTATTAGCTTTGGCTGTTGCCTTCCTGCACTGCACAGAATGATTCATGTTCCCTGTGACTAGTACCGCCAGACCCTTCTCCTCCCCTGAAGTGGATAACTGCATCCCCCCCCCAGCCAGTAGCTATTCCCAGAGTTTCTAGCTCCCAAGTGCATGACCTTGCACTTCTTGGCATTGAACCCCAGCTGCCATATTTCTGACCAGCACCCAGGCTTTGCCAGATCCTCTTGGAGTTCTTGCCTCCCTTCCACGCTATCCACCTCCTCACAAATCTTTGTGTCATCTGCAAAAAGGCTGATTTTACTCTTAATCCCACCCGATATGTCGCCAGTGAAGGTGTTAAATAACACTGGTCCTATTACTAAGCCTTGTGGGACCCCACTGGTTACAGCTCTGGGAGTTGAGAAATCCCCCCCCCCACGACTACACTCTGTTGCCTGTCATGCAGCCAACTCCTAACCCAGCCTATCAGTTTCTCCCCCCCGGGTTCCTCAGTTTACTAATCAACCTACCATGAGGCACCAAGTTAAAGGCCTTGCAGAAGTCCAGATACAAGACATCCACCGCATGGCCCTTATTGAGTGCCCTTGTCACCCAAACAAAAACGTCAACCAAGTTGGTCTGGCAAGATTTACCTGTAGCCCCTCTCTGGTGCCATCCTAGAGAGGGCCACTACCCCTGCTGTGCAGGCCTGACCATGGTTAATGGTCCTGGGTTCCCATTAGCTGATACACGGGGGTCCTTTCCCAAAAGATAAAAAATTAAAATGGAGATGCCTCCACCCAGAGCACATTTAGTGGGTCTGACATCCATACAGTACAACCCCCTGGGATGTCGTACCAACCCACCTCCTGAAAACAGTTACCCCAGCCATGGACTTACCAGACTTAAACATCCCCACATTTCAAACAGTTGGCTCTTCCCATTTCAACTAATAACATTCCCACTAAAATCAGGCTCTTGAATCAGACCTTTGCAAAACAGTAACAACACAGTTTATTTACATGGGGGGAGGGGTTAGGAATGGGGTAAGTGGACTAGAGGTTAAGCACTACTTTTGATTTTGCATTTTTAAAGATTTTACAATTCCCACAATCACTTTCCCTTTTATTCCCAGAAAACCCACATTTTAATGATTGCAGCCACCACTATCTATCTAGCTAGCTAACTGCTGCAGGTAATCCCAGTGCCCAGACCCCCAGGACCCAGTCCAGAATAAAGCCCTGGATTCTGTCCCTGGGTACCCAGATGTCAGTTGCAGGCCTGAGGTGCAGCTGGTTGGCCAGCGTTGGCGCGCTTGCTGAGTTAAATTAACTTTATACATATCTCTTTGTTTCCTTTAAACCTTTATCTTTGCTCTCTACCTCCAGCCCTGGTGGGCAAACTCGAATTATATACAGTTCCCAGGATGTTGCAGGGCAATTCCTGCAGTTTACTCACGGTTCTGCAGAATCAGTCCTTGGGTGGCACAGACAACTGAAGTTCTGGGGTGGATGGAAACAGCACTTGCAGAACCAGGCACGATGCTTGAACTTGAAGGGGCAAGGAAACTGTAGTGTGGATCTTCAGCTTGCTTGGAGATCTTGCAGTTTGTCCCCTTCAGCCTATTGAGGCCTGTTGCAGGGCACATACACAAGGCCTGCCAGCCACAAGTGACCCAGACTTGGGAGTGGCCCCATGGTCTGGCTCCTTCACACATCAGAGCACCCTAGCACTCGAGTATAAGACCTGTGGCTCCCTGCACCCAGCAGACCCCACTTGATGGGGGTTAGCATGTTCCCCACCTGGCCCTGGGCTTCGGATGGAATCTCTAGATCATTTTGCTCTGTTTCTTTATAGCCTGCTACAGCGTGTAACTAAGCAGTCTCTGTTACCTTACCTGTCTCCCAGACTCCATGGAGTGGAGAGTCTGAAAATCCAGGTGTAACCCCTAGGTGGTGCTATTCTAATAGCTGCTACCACTGCCTGTATGACTATACACAGGTTGAAGGGCCTGAGTTCTCTAATAAGGTGCCTCCACCCAGAGAAATGATATTGGAGTTGCTTATCTGCTTTGGTATAGCCCTCTGGGAAGCTATAACCACCCACCAACCCTCCTAGTGGCCTAAGATATAACACAGTGGTAAATTCAGTCAATAGGCAGCAGTAATAATGTGCTCACACCTTTCTCATTTACCACCAGGGCTGGACCTTCAGCAACTGCCCTGGAGACCCCCTGGAAAATAAGGTTAGCAATGCAGCAATACAATCTTAATACTGTAACCCCCTAATAATATGCACACTAGCCAGGTTAAACATAAAAAAGACGATCAGATTTATTCAGGAAACGTGAACAAGGGAAAGGTGTGTATCTAGCCAAATGATTTGTAATCTGATTTAAATCAGACTGTTCTAGCATGCACTTTAAGTCTCAATTATTTAGTTCAGCAACCCTGGATACCCAAATGGTAATGCAGGTTAGCCTGAAGCATTGCCCAGGGATGGCCGGCATTGTAGCTGATGTTGGGGCCCTTGGTGGAAGAAAAATTTGTAATCCAAGCCAGTTGGCTCAGTCCATTGCAAGAACCCAATAGATGAAAACAATTAGATGGTACCACAATGATTTTAGCTTTTGTTGCAGGGAGCTACCCTGATGTGTACTCATGCTACCAGGATCTGGCTGTATTGCAGGTGATATGTAGACCTCGTGGTGATGATCGAAGGGCAGGGGGAAGCTGGGTCAACACGACGTATCTCCAGATGATCGCAACCTGCTCAGTGGTGTTGGGCAGGAGGCCGAATCCCCAAGCTGGTCTCTCACCAACACAGTCTCTGGTGCAGAAGTAGCGGCCTAGGCTGAGATGGCAGGGCCCAGGCAAGGTGAACAGTTCTGGCAAAGTTTGTGATCTTCTGCTGGTGAAGCCTCCAGCTGGCGTAACAGATTCAATTGTGGGGAACCAAATCACGCCCCACGAAACACATTCAGCATATTTAAATCAATCAACACATCTGTCAGTAGTTCAGATTTAGTCTAGTTGCAAATTAACAGCTTTTCTGCGCAAACCTTTTAATCCGAGTATGATCCACACAAAACTGGGCTGATCGCTTTAGGAGCAAGTCTTCGGTTCAAAATGGCAAGTGGCACTGGCAAACTTCTTTGTCTCCTCTGCCGCAGTTCCAAGATGGAAATCGAACAAGTCCAACTTCTGCAATAGACAGATTAAGGCTGGAAAAAGTGACAGGAAGGCATGTCTAGCCTCTTCCCACTGATTCCGAAAGCTTGAGCTGTTCTCACTTCAACCTCCAACTCTAACTGATCCCTTCCCTCTTGGTACACTGAGCATTTCCCTTGTTAATCCAGAAGGTTAGGTTGGCTAAAGGAGCTGTCATTCACAGTAAGGGCTCCCTCTCCAGGTCCATTTGGGCGTCAACTGTCCAAAACTACAAGACGACAGAATTTCCTTCCTACAAGACCCCTGGGGACAGGATCCATTTTAGGTCCCCAGTGGTTCAATTGGTCCAATTGCTGGAAGTTCCAGGACCTAACATGGTGGCTCCCATCCAACTGTTCGAGCTGTAATCAAAGCAGGTTAGACAAACTTCTCTATCTTAAATATAACAATAGATAAACAGTAAATAAGCACAGTTTCTACATAGGCTCCCTCTATGTAAGTAGCAACTGCAGAATGGAGCAAATAAGATCACTGTCTGGCCGGTCACAGGCCCTGAATCACCTGAACTCAGCACAGACCAATTTCTAGACACAGATTAGCTATTCTCTTAAAGGGAAAGGCGCGGAGGCTTAATATGGCATTCTCACACAAAGGTACAGACTGCTTAAGACAGGACCCCAGCCTGACAGTGGGCATTAAGGAACCCAGGAAGACATTATAGTAAACCTCAGTTTGTAGGGGTGGGGGTTGCACTGGGTTACCACAACAGTCTTTTTTTCTTGCTGTATCTCAGGAGCAGCCAGCAGGTACTCGCCCCAGATAAACACCTACTTGTCCTTCTGCTTTCAGTCGCTCAACTTTAACACAGCTGCAGTCTCACTCTGGAACACACACAATTCCAGAACTCTGTCTCAGAATATATTTCACAAGTCTCTCTTCTCACCGTGCAGGTGCATAGAAATTCTCCGGTCTGAAGAGGCTCCCTCTTCACAACTCTCCCATCACATTTCTCCTCACTCTTGCCTCACCAAATAGGTGCAGACGAAAGTACCCATCTTTTCCCAGGCTCAGACACAACCTTTGTCCTTTTTCCAGGCTCAAGCCACAACCTTTGTCCTTTTTCCAGGATAAAGACACAACTTTTATCTTTTTCCAGGCTCGACACAACCTTTGTCCTTTTTCCAGGCTCAAGACACAACCTTTGTCCTTTTTCCAGGCTCAGGACACAACCTCTTCTTCATCTCACCGCGGTGATGCATCTTTCTGTCACAGCAGACTCTGTTCCAGGAACCTGCAGCTTTCTCCCTTTTCCAGCAAAGCTGCTTGCACAAACTCCTTCTCTGTACTCTCTCACTGCAAGAAGGCATAACCAGCCCTGGGGGACAGATAGCTGGCAGCCCCCCAGGCAAGGCCCTCTCCCAGATGCAGCCCTATTTCCCCACAGGGGCAAGAGCCTCCCCTTCCTGTGGAGAGGTTCTCAACCAGACTGACCCAAAGTCCAAATGTTCTGTCCTTTTGGGAGCTTTTTGGCAGCTCCCCATTGGCTGGAGCCACTGTCCTTACAGAAAATTAATATGTATGATGCTCCCTGACGCCTCACTGGCTGTTCAAAATGGAGCTTGAATAATCACTGGTATTTTTCCCCAAGAGTCTGTTCACAAGCCCCAGAGTCCTCTTAGCAAGTCCTGGCCCTGAGATTGGTTGGCAGGTGTCATATGGCAGTCCTAACACAGTTCACACAGTGTCCCACATTCAAACTATTCTTGCAGCCAAACCATTTGCTTTTGTTTCCCCACAGTATGGTAGCCACCCCATGCTGTCTTAAATGACTGCAATACCCCTCATATTTGTTTAACCCTCTCCCAGTCGCTGAGGCCATTTGTCATTGCCCCTAGAAACACAGAAACATAGAATTTGATGGCAGATAAGGACTGCTTGGCCCGCCCCAGTCTGCCCATTTCCCTACCTGATGGATAAGCTGCAGATTCTAGTTAATCAACAGCTTACTTCCTCCTACCTCCCACTAGAATTGCCTTATGTCTGTCCCATGCATTCTTGAATTCTCCTATTGTTTCTGATTCCACAACCTCCTCAGGAAGGCTGTTTCATTAATCCACAACCCTCTCTGTGAAAAAAATACTTTCTAACATTACCTCTGAGCCGTCCCCCCTCTAGTTTCAAATTGTGCCCCTTTGTTCTTGCACATGCAAGTAAAACCTTCTATCAATGCGGCTGGCTGTTTGTGTTCATCTCTGTCAGTAGTTTAGCTTTTGTGGACTTTCATGTGTTTTTCCTTGGAAGAACTGGACCATTCTTGGACATAACATCTTGATACGGAGAGCTAGGCCTTCCCCAAAACGTGGAGGGGGTCACTATCCTCTATAAAAACCATCTTGTTGTTACCGTCTGCCCACCCACTGGCTCACCCTCAGTCTGTGAGTCCCTACACACAACCATTGCCCTTGGTGCAAAAAAACTCCTCATTATCTGCGCCTACAACCCGCCCACTGGAGGTATCACAGGTCTTCAGGATTCACTTATTCAAACCATCACAAACGCCAAGCAAAACGAGGTCATAATCTTAGGTGACTTTAACCTAAACTGGCTGGGACCAACTCACAGCACACTGCTGACACTAACGAAGAGCTATAACCTGCACCAGATCTTAACTGAACCCATTAGAACCACCCCTTCTCTAACTACCTCCACCCTCATAGACTGGGTACTGGTGAATCGCCTTGACCACGTGCTAACTGCAGGCATCTTGGCAGATGCTATCACAGACCACTCCCCCACTTTCTGTGTATGGAGCCCGGAGACTGCTCCCTCACCCTCTCCACGCTACATCACAATTACCAACTTTGCTAAACTGGACGTGGAAGCTTTCCTCTATGATGTAAATGAAATAGCCCTTGATATCTTCACTGATAATTTCACAGCACTTCAGGATAAACATACCCCAAAGGTCAACAGAAGGGTCAGGGGTAAACAAACAAGATGGCTACACAAGGATCTGCTGGCTAACCTGCACACACAAGACAAACTCTGGAAGAAGTATAAAGTGTTCAGACTACTGGAGGATTACAATACCTACAGGGCCTCTCGGAGCGCCTGTAAAACACAAATCAGAACAGCAAAGAGCATCTACTGCAAGGAACTGCTCACAAAGTCTGCTGGTGACCCTAGAACATTCTGGACACACATCAAGACCTTTCTTGGGGCTACCCAGTCATCGACCCCAGGGGATATGATCCTAAATGGTGTACATTGCAATGACTCAAACACTGTAGCAAATGCCTTTAACAGATTATTCACTGACCTGTCTCAGTACACCTCGTCCTTTGCTTCACCTCCCACAGCATCTCAGCCTTACTGCACACCCCAGAGATCTGTGTAACCCCCCTGCAAATGGGGGTTCCCAAAAGACTTCCAGGAGCTTGCTTGAATGCTCCAAGCCTGAATGGTGTTTGGCATTTAAGCCATTTATCAGTGAGTGTTTTTAGAGCCTCTGGTACTGTCTTTAAGAGCTGTCTGCTTGCAGACATAATTAGTTTGTATGGGGGGACTGTGTGCTTCTCTGAGTACCACTCGAGCTGCTGCCAATTCACTTCATTTTGCAGTCACTAGGAGTGCAAAGGAGAACCTATCTGAAAGATGTAACTGTTTGCCAGAAATTATTTAGAGTAATAATGAAATTACAGTTTGTCTAACCTGCTTTCTTTGCAGTCAGAACTGTGTCTGCTAGTTCCCCATTCTAGTTTTGAACTGCTGAACTGGACCAATCAGTGTGGGTAAGCTAGCTCTAAAATGGTGCCTTGACGAATCAGAACTTGGACTCATAATCTGAGCCAGCCACAAGAGGATTGTATGGGCAGTGACTCTGGGAGATGTAGTTTAGACTTCAGTGCCTTTTTGGACCAACAGCAGCAGTCTATTGTGAGTGACAGCCAATCCAGTCAAGAACTGGGAGGAACTCAAAGGAAGTGCCCGGTTTTGTCGGTTGGAGTTCAGTTGAGCTTTGGCAGTGAAGAAGGAAGGAGCCCTGTGCTTTTTCAGTGTGCTGTTTTAGTCAAAAAACGTGTGTAAGGCCCAGAGTTCCGGTCTGCAGCTTGTGTAACAGCTTGTTAGGACTGAATCCGTCCTGTGAAAAGAATCAAAGGATCTCTGAAGAGTAGAAACCAGGCTCACCCTGTAGAAGACTGGAGGATTGCTGAAAATTGCACTCTGTCTGTCAGGAACTGAATCTGCTGTGTGTTCTCCCGGTATTGTGCAGTAATTGCGATCGGATACAGATGCAGCCTACCTGGTATAGTGCTTTCTTTTATATGGATGTGTGAAGAGGTTTGTGTACCTCAAGTGAGCCCTACTGACATTGAAGGACCCTATCTTATTTGGAGGTCGTGAGTACTAATTCAGGGTCGCTCCCTGTTGAATTGCCACATTAAATCCAAATGGAATTACTGTACTGCTGACTGTTTAATTCTCCTTTTCTCTGTGTGAAAGGGCCCTACCAGCTGCCACGGTTTGGACTAGCCACTAGGGCTTGGGTACCCAGGGACAGTAACTGATAGGGATAGGTCTGTGCACAGAGCCATAGGTAGATTATTAGAGTGATAAGCTAATTAACCTGATTTCCCTGTCCTTGTTATATCCCCTAAATAAATCAGAGCTGCTTGTTTCAGCAAAGTTATACTGCCTGAGGTATTTGTCTATGTTAAAGTACTGTACTGTGATTGTTGCACTGTATCTCATTTCACAGGAGGTCCCAGTGCCGGAACCAGACCTGGGGGTAAGTGTATACTGTGAAGGTAATTCTGATATATTGTGTGGGCCACTAGTGGAAGAAAGGGGTTGCAGTGTCCCAGAGGGCTGTGACCAAGTTAGTTTAACTATTGCAAACCCTGACCTCTGGGTGGAGGCACCCGCCATTGGATCCAGGCCCCTCAACCTGTTAGTGGCAAATCAGGCAGGGTAGTAGCCCTGGGATAGCCATCTAGGGGTTACATCTTGGAGGCTCACGCTGGGATTGTGTGTCCTCTAGTGGCCATATTCACGAACCACTGTTAGAAAAAATGGGTACCCGACAGAAGTGGCTGTGCACCGGCTGGTGGAGTGGTGTACTGGGAGAGATCGACCCCAAAATGCTATGCTTATCCTGGACATCCCCTGGGTATCAATACGGACACTGTGCAGGGAGTACTTTCCAAGGTGGAAGGTTTACAAAACCCTGTGGTGGTGGGTCGGCATGCTAATCTGCTCACCCACACTTTCCTGGCCCTAGTAGAGTTTAAGGATCCCATAGATAGCTCAAAGTACCACAGACCATTACCCCAGAGGAGCCCTCACTGCTGGAGAGTGATAACTAAGGACAGTAAAGACCTGGGGAATCAGCCCCACCACTATCTGAAACTTTTGAGGAGAAATTTGCTGAATGGTTGCTGGGAGAGGGAAAACTGTGGAGGACTTGAAGAAACTATTCTTGCCACCTGGGGTGTTCCTCCCCAACACCCTCTCCTGCTCCAGTGCCCGTAATGGTGGCTGAACCAATGCAGACTCCTATTTCTGCACCTGCCATTAGTCACGACTCTTACCAAGGTTGAGGATCTTCTCTGGCACCTCCCCACCCCCAAGGGAGGATGACTGGGAGACCTAGATAGACTATGTTGCCCCCAAGTGCTAGAATGGCAATGCTCTGGAAGGCTAAAAGCAAAGAGGGTTAGTGAGAGCCTCCGAGGTCCTGCCCTGGCTACCATCCGTGCAAACGGGCCAGTAACCCTAAGCGACTGCACAGGCCTCATCTTGAGGCCTGGAGAATGTGTATGGGAGCCCAGATTCTGATGAGGACCTATGGTGGAGAGTAAGAAATGCACAACAGTACCAAGGGGAGTTGTTGTCTGTGTATGTCTCTCGGCTGGAAAAATTGTTGCAAGAATGCCTCAGAAAGGGTAGTTTGCCAGGATTGAACTGGACCGAACCAGACTGGACAGAATCCTCAAGTCTGCCCCTTCAGAACTGCTGTTGCTTCAGTTACGCCTGGCAACCGACTGGAATCCCACCCTCCTATGATGAGTTAATGAGAGAAATTCGAGGAGTTGAGAAAAGGCGACCTCGGAGGTACCTGCACCAACAGCTGTGGCTACGACCCGAGTGACTGAGGGTGACCCATCATGAAGTCTTGGGGCAGAGGTTGACAGTCAATGAGTGCTCTGACAAGGAAAAGATATGCCACAATGGGGCGAACTGTTGAGAGAGATCCGGAATTCAAAAACAGTCCCTTTATGAAGGCCACGCCTGCAAGTACAGGCCTGACCTATATCCGACTGCATCTGCTATGGGGTGGGGGTACCCACCCATGTATCTCCTGCTGATAACAGCTCCAAACTCAATTCCTTGACCATGGAAGTGGAGAAACTGACGAGATGTCTCCAAATGCTTATCACGCCCGCAGACAGAGATGGCACCCAGGTTTCCAGTTAGTAATACCCCGCCTCTGGCTCCCAGTGTGGCGCCTCGGCCAGCTCAAACTCCAGAAAGTATGTTTTGCTATAATTGTGGGAAAGATGGGCACATGAAAAGGGAATGCCAGTCCCCAAAAGACACTGACAAAGTTGCATATAGGCTACAAGGAGAGCTGGAGAAGAAATCAGTGGTTAAGAGGTGCCCGACATGATCCCAGTGAGGGCACCAAAATGCTAATTCACGCCCTTTGTGGCAAGGTCAGTTGCCCAGGCCCCCACTACCGCCTCTCCAGACTGGTCCAGAATAGTGGGTCCCTCCATGGAGACCACTGTAAAGGTGAATGGAGTGTCTACAAGAGCTGTATTAGACAGTGGCTCCCAAGTGACAATTATGTTCCAGGATTGGTATCAGAAGCATTTGTCAGACGTGCCCTTACAACCATTAGAAGGACTGCATGTATGGGGTTAAGTGAGAAGGCTACCCCTATTCCGGTATATCCGAATTTGGCTGTCTTTCCCACCTCCGTGGGCTGGAGTGGCTGAACAAGTAGAGACCCTAGCCTTAGTGTGTCCCCCCACTGGACTGTATGATGGTGTCCCTTTGTTGATTGGAACAAATGCTCATATGTTCGGAAGGCTGGCACAGTTGTGTTATGAAAAACAGGGGTCAAAGACTAGTAGAGCTTAAGAGTTCCGGCTTTAATTAAGAAGGCCTATGAGGCACAGAGAGATGCTGAAAAAACAGAACCAGAGGAACCGGTCGGAATTGTATGGAAGAAGGATCCTGAGTCTCTGATCCTGGCGCCAAATGCCCAGTGTACCTTACAGGAGAGGTCCAGATCAGAAAGGATGTTAAGAATAAAATATTAATGTTGGATGCACCAGGCGATGGAAATTGCCAGAGGACTGCTGGTCAAGCCTAGTATTTTGCCCGCTAGAGCCCATGCTTATGCCAGAAGGGTAATGGTCCAAGTTCATAATGTGTCTGAAAGAGACATTCGAGAAACAGAGGTTGCATCCTGGCTAATGTGCATTGTGCAGACACTGCAGTGCTACCCAGCAGCAAGAGTTCAAGGAAGAATGACAGAGTAACGCCTGACTTGTTTGATTTCGCCTGACTCCCGCTGCCAGCTGAATGGAAAGTGAGGATCAGTGAGAAGCTTGCCCAGAGAGACCAGGTGTTTTCTTTAAAGGAATGGGATGTAGGATGCGGCAAGGAGCTGAGCACAATATCCGCTGCATGACGAAAGACCATTTCGTGAGAGGTCGCTGACGCCTGGCACCTGCTGACATAGATGATGTGAGACGGCATCTGCAAGAGATGTTAGCTGCTGGTGTAATACAAGAATCCAGAAGCCCTTATGCTTCCCCCATTGTGGTAGTGAGGAAAAAGAATGGAACAGTAAGGATGTGTGTGATTATCGCACCTTAAACCGCGGACTATCCCTGATCAGTACACAATGCCCGCATTCAGGATGCTTTGGACTGCCTAAACGGGAGCAAGTGGTTCTCTGTGCTGGATCTCCGCAGTGGGTACTACCAGATCCCGATGGCCCCAGAGGACCGTGAGAAGACGGCCTTTATCTGTCCGTGGCTATTTCTATGAATTCATGAGGATGCCTAAGGATTTCAGGTGCCCCAGCCACTTTCAACGATTGATGGAGCGTGCAGTGGGGACATGAACTTACTAGAGTGCCTGGTATACCTAGATGATGTTATTGTGTTTGGCAGCTCACTGGAGGAACATGAGAGCAGATTATTTAAGGTATTGGACCGACTGGAGGACTTTGGCCTTAAACTGTCCATTGATAAGTGTCAATTCTTTCAAACATCAGTAAAGTATGTGGGACACATAGTATCCACCGAGGAATAGAGACCGACCCAAGTAAAGTTGAGGCCTTGACCACCTGGCCACAGCCCAAAAATCTAAAAGAACTGCAAAGATTCCTGGGATTCTGTGGTTATTATCGGGCTTCATCAAGGACTATTCAAGAGTGATCCGCCTTTACTTAACTCTTACTCAAGGGTATCCCCAACCCACAAAAATACCAAAAGTCAGCGTCCTCAAGACTGAAAGAGTGTATTTTCATCCGAGTGAAGTATTTGGGGCCCGCTGGACTCCTGATTGTGAGACTGCTTTTCATGAGATCATATATCAACTACCCATGCTCCAGTGCTGGCTATGCCGATCCAAGAAAACCTTACGTCCTGCACACTGATGCTAGCTTGCAAGGGTTGGGGGCTGATGTTGTACCAACAGCACGAGAATGGCCTGAGACCAGTGGCCTTTGCCAGTAGAAGCCTGACCCCATCCGAAAAGAACTATCCTGTATATAAGTTAGAGTTCCTAGCTTTGAAGTGGGCTATTGTTGACCAATTCCATGAGTACTTGTATGGGGCTAAAATACTAGTAAAAACTGACAATAATCCTTTGACCTGTGCAGACCTCAGCTAAGTTGGATGCCACTGGCCATAGGTGGCTTTCTGCATTATCTACATATGACTATGCTCTCGAATACGAGCAGGTCTGAAACCACATAGATGCTGATGTCTCTCCTGGAGGCCTGTTTCCCAGAATGATTGGGTCCGATTGGCAGAACCTGACATTCGGAACTCTGCCGAAGTTTGACAGGAGGAACAAATGTCCACGGACGCAGTGGACTGCATGGTGGATTGCTTGGGAGCCTCTGAGAATTGCATACCTGCTGCTTATTGCCACTTTTCTGCAATAGACATTGTGCACTGCCTCAGCTGGACAATGACAGTATTCGCGGGCTCAATCCCGCGATCCCATGATCAAAGCAGCTTAGAAGCCCTCTATGCAGGAAAAGATGTGTCCAAATTACGCCCACTGATTTGAGAACTGCACTGTTATACAAAGAAGGTCCTAAGTTGAAACTGATCAATAAACTGTTATACAGAGAAACAGTAGACAGAGGGGACAAGTAGACAAACAACAACTAGTGCTGCCCACTGCCTTCGAGACTCAGTACTGAGGTCCTTGCACAACCACATGGGGCACCTTGGTATAGACAGAACACTTGACTTGGTGAGATCCAGATTCTATTGGCCTAAGATGGGGGCTGATGTGGAGCAACACATTCCAACTTGTAGTCGCCACATTAAGAGGAAAGCTTTGCCCCAGAGGGCTGCCCCTTGTTAACATCACCACCAGTGCACCCATGGAGCTGGTCTGTATTGATTTTCTGAGTTTGGAGTCAGATCAAAGAAATATCAGTAATGTGCTGGTGGTCACTGACCATTTCACGAGATATGCCCAAGCTTTCCCACCAAAGACCAGAAAGCATCCACTGTGGCCAAAGTACTTGTAGAAAACTTTTTGTTCACTATGGGGCTCCAAAAGAATCCATTCTGATCAAGGGAGAGACTTTGAGAGTCGTCTGATCAAAGAGATGCTTTCTCTGTGGGGGTCGCGAAGTCCAGAACCACTCCTTACCACCCCCAGGGGGACCCACAGCCTGAACGTTTCAACGCACTTTGCTAGATATGCTAGGCACCTGCACCCAAAAGGACAAGCCTAGATGGAGCCAACAAATTAGCACCCTGGTACATGCTTATAACTGCACCAAAAGTGATGCCACTGGATTCTCCCCCTACCGCCTGATGTTTGGAAGAGAAGCTCGACTACCAGTAGATGTGTGTTTTGGGGTCTCTCCTGATGGGGTTCAAGCTGACAACTATTTACAGTATGTGCAAAAGTTAAAGGCCCAGCTAACTCATGCGTACCAACTGGCTCAAACCATGGCTGCCAAAGAAATCTGGCCAACAAAGAAAGGTATGATAAAAGGTGAAAGCACAGGAACCCAGGAGGGAGATCGGGTATTGCTAAGAAATCTGGGACTGCATGGCAAGCACAAGATTGCTGACAGATGGCACCATCTCCTCACATTGTAGTGGGCAAACTAGATGATCTGCCAGTGTACAAAGTAAGGCCTGAGAATAATTCAAAAGATGTAAAAAAATGCATAGAAATCATTTACTGCCCATTGGACAAATCTTAATTGAGTCTGAGCCCTAGAAGATGCCCCTCTGGACCAGTGACTAGAGCTGCTAGCTAAGAAAGATCAAGAAAGTCTGCACCTACAGAAGCAAAGTTAAAGTGTTCCCTCCACAAGTCCCAGTTGAGCATGACTGTCAGTCCATATCGGAAGAAAGTGAGATGACTTTGAATACTATCCTTCTTAGAACTGAGTCAATTGTTTGGGGCAATTCCTAGTCAATACTGGAGATGAAGCTGGGCCTTCTGGACTGTCTAAGCCCCAGCTTCATCCCTGGAGCCAATGCTCCCAGAAAGTGAAGTGCAAAGCATCAGATCAGATGAAATGGAATCATTGTGCATGGTTGAACTGTTTGAGCTTTCAGGAGGAAATGATAGATTGGGGCAGACTGGTGATACACCCGAACAAGAAGAGTATTTTGAGTGCCCTGACAGTCCACTGCCGGTGTCCGAAAGCTCCATGCGAGCCAAATGTTGTGGACTCAGAAACTGTAACACCTGGAGCTGAAAGTGCCCCAAGTTCTAGCCTCTCTACCCCAATGGAGACTCCCTGACAAGTGAGGACAATGCTGAAAATGAGGCTCAGAGTGCAGAGACTATAACAGTTCCCCTAGAAAGACTGGTCGAGCTGTAAAGCCTGTGGTGCACCTCAGTTATGATTCACTTGGGAGGCCTGTGGACTTGCCTCTCAATGTTGTCCATAAAGGAGTGTATGTGTCTCGAGCTCATTGCCCAAACTGAGCATCAGTGCTAACTCCAAGTTACTTGTGTTGCCCTCTAGTATGGTGCCCTTGCCCCATCCAGCCCCAAGGTAACTGATAGGGAAGGGCCCTCTCTTCAGGTTTCATGTACAAGAGGTAATAACTTGAGTTATGGTACAATGTGTATGTAATACTGTGTAAAGAGTGACGACTGCAATGTTTCAGAAATGTGTTCTTGGTAAATGATATATTGACTGATGATTACATGTGTGAGCCTAATGCAAATGTATATAGGTTGCAGTTGAAACTTATGGGGTACTTGCTTGACGCGGATGTCAAGCTTCCAGGCCAGGAAGGGTGTAACCCCTGCAAATGGGGGTTCCCAAAGACTTCAGGAGCTTGCTTGAATGCTCCAAGCCTGAATGGTGTTTGGCATTTAAGCCATTTATCAGTGGAGTGTTTTTAGAGCCTCTGGTACTGTCTCTTTAAGAGCTGTCTGCTTGCAGACATAATTAGTTTGTATGGGGGACTGTGTGCTTCTCTGAGTACACTCTCGAGCTGCTGCCAATTCACTTCATTTTTGCAGTCACTAGAGTGCAAAGGAACCTATCTGAAAGATGTAACTGTTTGCCAGAAATTATTTAGAGTAATAATGAAATTCAGTTTGTCTAACCTGCTTTCTTTTGCAGTCAGAACTGTGTCTGCTAGTTCCCATTCTAGTTTTGAACTGCTGAACTGGACCAATCAGTGTGGGGTAGCTCTCTAAAATGGTGCCTTGGACGAATCAGAACTTGGACTCATAATCTGAGCCAGCCACAAGAGGGATTGTATGGGCAGTGACTCTGGGAGATGTAGTTTAGACTTCAGTGCCTTTTGGACCAACAGCAGCAGTCTATTGTGAGTGACAGCCAATCCAGTCAAGAACTGGGAGGAACTCAAAGGAAGTGCCGGTTTTGTCGGTTGGAGTTCAGTTGAGCTTTGGCAGTGAAGAAGGAAGGAGCCCTGTGCTTTTTCAGTGTGCAGTTTTAGTCAAAAACGTGTGTAAGGCCCAGAGTTCGGTCTGCAGCTTGTGTAACAGCTTGTTAGGACTGGATCCGTCCTGTGAAAGAATCAAAGGATCTCTGAAGAGTAGAAACCAGGCTCACCCTGTAGAAGACTGGAGGAATTGTGAAAATTGCACTCTGTCTGTCAGGAACTGAATCTGCTGTGTGTTCTCCTGGGTATTGTGCAGTAATTGCGATCGGATACAGATGCAGCCTACCTGGTATAGTGCTTTCTTTTATATGGATGTGTGAAGAGGTTTGTGTACCTCAAGTGAGCCCTGCTGACATTGAAGGACCCTATCTTATTTGGAGGTCGTGAGTACTAATTCAGGGTCGCTCCCTGTTGAATGCACATTAAATCCAAATGGAATTACTGTACTGCTGACTGTTTAATTCTCCTTTTCTCTGTGTGAAAGGGCCCTACCAGCTGCCACGGTTTGGACTAGCCACTAGGGCTTGGGTACCTAGGGACAGTAACTGATAGGGATAGGTCTGTGCACAGAGCCATAGGTAGATTATTAGAGTGATAAGCTAATTAACCTGATTTCCCCGTCCTTGTTATATCCCCAAATAAATCAGAGCTGCTTGTTTCAGCAAAGTTATACTGCCTGAGGTATTTGTCTATGTTAAAGTACTGTACTGTGATTGTTGCACTGTATCTCATTTCACAGGAGGTCCCAGTGCGGAACCAGACCTGGGGTAAGTGTATACTGTGAAGGTAATTCTGATATATTGTGTGGGCCACTAGTGGGAAGAAAGGGTTGCAGTGTCCCAGAGGGCTGTGACCAAGTTAGTTTAACTATTGCAAACCCTGACCTCTGGGTGGAGGCACCCGCCATTGGATCCAGGCCCCTCAACCTGTTAGTGGCAAATCAGGCAGGGGTAGTAGCCCCTGGGATAGCGCCATCTAGGGGTTACATCTGTATCTGGTGCTGACCACTGTCAACTAACTACTACCCCCCCTTTCCACTTTAAAGCTATATCTAGATCTGAGGTGAAAGGCTATTGCAAAACATATCCGACAACACTAGCCCCAGCTCAGATTCACTTAAGCCATGACTCCTGAAGCTAGCAGCACCATTGATTGCCTCGTCACTGGCCAAGATTTTCACTCTGTCTCTCTCTCTCTCGGTGTTGTCCCAGATCTCTGGAAGATTGCCCGAGTTACACCTGTCCTTAAAAAAGGAGACCCAAAGGATATCAACAACTACAGGCCCATAGCCATCCTCTCTGTGCTAAGCAAGCTACTGGAGAAGCTTGTTGCAACCCAAACCATTGACTGCCTCACAAAGAACAACCAGCATGGTTGAGCAACTCAGACACTCAGCATGGTTTCAGAAAAGGACACAGTACCTCAACCGCTCTTCTCAAATTCTCCACCAATGTACTCTGCAACATGGACAAAGGCCTATTCACTGGAGCAGTATTTATCAATCTTACCAAAGCTTTCGATCTTGTTGATCATCCCCTGCTTCTCTCAACCCTGCATAGACTTAACTTCACATCCTCAGTAGTTGACTGGTTTAACAACTACCTATCAAACAGATTACAACTTGTTAAATTCAACTCCGCTCTCTCGGATGTGACCAGCACTGACATCGGAGTACCCCAAGGCTTCATCCTTGGACCCCTTCTTTTCTCGCTATACATCAACATAGATTACGCCATACTCTCCTGCTCAACTATCTTATACGCTGATGATCTTGTCCTCTACTCCAGTGCTGACAAAGTTAACATCATTAACAAAAACCTCTCCTCAGATTTCAGGAATGTGCAAGCATGGCTAAATGCTAATAAGCTCATCCTCAACACAAAAAAGACCCAAGTCATGCTATTTGGCACTGCCTCCAAACTCAGGGCCTGTAAGAAACCCCTCCTAGTCCATGACTCTAGGGGATCTCTCATTGATTATGTCACATCCTTCAAATACCTGGGAGTCCTCCTTGACAAATCCCTTGATTTCAGTCTGCACATCCAGTCAACCTGTAAAGCAACAAATGCCAAACTTGGAATCGCCTATGAGACTTGTCACCTGCTAACACCATCTGGCAAAACTGGCAATTGCCAAGGATATTCTGCTTCCAGCGCTGAGATATGGTGTCTCCACTTTTGCTAATGCCCATAAGACTGCTCTCGATAAATAGGATGTCACGTATAACAACATATGTTGGTATGCCTCCTCTTCCCATCGCCTCAAGCACCACTGCACACTGTATAGCGACCTAGGCTGGCTCTCCCCAACTGCCTACCAACTATACTCCCGAGGGACTCTCACAGACTCTGTAATCCATAACCAAACCCCCTCCTCCCTTGCAGCTCTACTTGTACCACAGACACCTGCCCACGGACTACGCTTGGCAAACAAATTTCTACTCACCATACCCAGGTGTCTTACTTCAAAAAGCTCTGGAGCATTTCACTGCACCACCCCAACCACCTGGAACTCCCTCCCTCCTGCTCTGAGGCAGGCTAACTCCCACCCAATCTTCAAAAAAGAACTATATCGCCACCTATCCCAGGACCCCTGCACATGCTTTGATCCTACTTAATGCCTCACAGCTAACCACCCTATTTCGCCCAAGACACTGCTGCAATTCTAAACAAGCTTTGCTATAAAATGTCTTTATAGCTGCCACTTAGCCCAGTTTCAGTTATTTGCATGTACTAATGTCACTTTTGTCATCTCTGCATAGTTATATGTATTATCTCGAGTACTGTCTGACTTGATCTGTATTCTAACCTACCTGTACTATATATTATGTACCTGTACTATATATTATGTATTGTATAATCTCATCTCATTTTATGTATGTATTCTCCCGGGTCGTGCCTGAAAATAGTCAACTTTGGCTAGCGCACTTAACCCGGTTAACAAAAACTAAATAAACATCTCTTTTTCTGAAAGATACTACCCTCTTGTACTTTGTTAATTCCTTTGAGATACTTTAAAGTTTCTATCATGTCCCCCCTCTCCCTCCTTTCCTCAAGGGTATACATATTAAGCTGCTTTTAGTCTCTCCTCGTATGTCTTCTGGTGCAGACACTGCACTATTTTGGTTGCTCTTCTCTGAACAGCCTCCACTCTGTCTATGTCTTTGCAGAGATGGGATCTCCAGAATTGCATACAGTACTCTAGATGAGATCTCACCAACTGTCTGTATAGAGTGATGACAACTTCTAGCTCTCTACTGTTGATGCCTCTCCCTATGCATCCCAGTAGGGGCCCTCCTTACTGCCTTCTCACATTGCTTGCCAACCTTTAGGTTATCTAATATAATTACTCCTAGGTCTTTTTCAATTTTTGTTGTTGTTATTATCTCTCCCCCATTGTGTACTCTTCCTCTGGGTTTTTGTTTCCCAGATGCATTACCTTGCACTTCTTTGCATTGAATCTGAGCTGCCATATACAGTGACTTGCAAAAGTATTCAACCCCCTTGAAAGTTGTCAGATTTGTCTGAATGACAAATGATACATTGAGATTTTGTTCTGTGTAATATTTTATTTAAAAAGACTGATCCTCAAAATAATTATTTTAAAGTGACATTGGTTTTATGTTAGAAAATATTTTTTAGAAAAATAAATAACTGAAATATGCTGTTTACATAAGTATTCAACCCCTGTGCTCTGGAAGCTCCAAGTTTACACAGATGAAAAATATTGCCCTAACGAGGACAGAATTGTAAATACAATTGGCCTCTCTGAAACATTAAAGTAGCTCACATTTTCTGATAACCCCCCTCAGTTTAATGACCATTGGTCAGACTGTGAATCTGAAGGAAGGTGTGAAAATGAAGACTAAAGAGCATTCTAAGGAAGTTAGAGATAAAGTAATAGACATGCATAAATTAGGATTTGGGTACGAAATAATATCCAAGTGTTTGGATATCCCAGTGTGCACTGTTGGATCGATAGTGAGGAAGTGGAAGCTGCATCACACCACCCAGGCACTACCTAGACAAGGCCGTCCCTCAAAACTCAGCATCCAAACAAGAAGGAGGCTAGTGAGGGAAGCCACAGAGAGGCCAACAATCACTTTGAAGGAGCTACAGAGTTCAGTGGCTGAGAGTGGAGTGAAGGTGCACCAGTCAACCATATCAAGAGCTCTGCATAACACTGGCCTGTATGGAAGGGTGGCTAGAAAGAAGCCATTACTCAAAAAGAACCATATCAAAGCACATCTGGAGTTTGCCAGAAAGCATGAGAGTGACCCAGCTAAGATGTGACACAAGGTTTTGTGGTCTGATGAGACCAAGATAGAGATTTTTGGCCAAAATTCAAAGCGCTATGTGTGGCAAACCCTAACACTGCCCATGCCCGAGAAACACCATCCCTACAGTGAAGTATGGTGGTGGCATCATGCTGTGGGATGCTTTTCATCAGCAGGGACTGGGCATCTTGTTAAAATTGAAGGAAGAATGGATGGAGCAAAATACAGGGAGATACTGCAAAAGAACCTGCTTCAGTCTGCTAAAAAACTGAAGCTTGGGAGAAACTTCACCTTTCAACAGGACAATGATCCCAAGTACAAGGCCAAAGCAATACAGGAGTGGTTAAACAACAAAAAGGTGAATGTCCTACAGTGGCCAAGTCAAAGTCCAGATCTCAATCCCATCGAGAATCTGTGGCACTGTTTGAAAATTGCGGTCCATAAGCGTCACCCAACCAACCTGAACAACCTGGAACAAATCTGCCAAGAAGAATGGGCAAGAATCATTCCCAAACAGTGTGCAAGGCTGGCAGATACTTACCCCAAAAGACTTAAAGCTGTTATTGCAGCAAAAGGTGGCTCTACCAAATACTAATGTGTAGGGGTTGAATACCTCTGCAAGCAGCATTTTCCAGTTTTTAATTTTCTTTAAAAGATCTGCTGACGGATAATTAATTTTGGCTTTGAGAATATACTGTTAGAGCATATGAGTTTGCAATAAAAATACTGACTGGAATAATATATGTAAGTCTCATTTGTAATCCAGACAAATCTGATAACTTTCAAGGGGGTTGAATACTTTTACAAGTCACTGTATTTGACCATTCCTTCAACCTTGCCAAGTCCCTTTTCTTCCTTTCCACCCCACCTTGTGTATCAACCCTGTTGCAGATCTTTGTGTCATCTGCAAAGACACATACTTTTCCTACCAGGTGCTCTCCAATGTCACCTATAAAGACATTAAAGAAGACCGGGTCTCAGTACCGAACCCTGCGGTACCTTGCTAGTTACCCTCCTTTCTTCACTGTGGACTCTGTTTACTATTACCCTTTGCATCCTGTTGTCCAGACAGTTTTTTATCCAGGCTACCACCTTGGGACCCACTCCAAGGCTGGCTAACATGTATATTAATCTTTTGTGTGAGACTGTGTCAAATGCCTTGTAAAATCTAGGTAGGCCATATCCACAGCCCCTCCCTGGTCTGCTACTTTGGCCACCCAGTCAAAGAAATCTATTAGGTTCATCTGACATGACCTTCCTGCTATGAAACCATGCGACTTGGGTCCTGTGCCCCACTGGCCTCTAGGTACTCAACAATTCTTTCCTTCGGAGGTGATTCCATCATTTTCCCTACCACTGAGGTCAAACTATCTGGTCTGTAGTTTCCTGCCTCTGGCCCTGCTTCCACTTTTGTGAAGTTTATTAAACACATCTGCCCTCCTCCAGTCCTCAGGTACCACCCCATCCTGCCATGATTTGTTAAAGAGAGTAGTCAGTGGCATTATTAGTTCTACCCTTAGTTCTTTTAGAATTCTGGGGTGAATCCCATCAGGCCCCATTGCTTTGTCCACCCTCAGTTTGAAGAGTTCTTTCAAAATCCTTTCTTCTGTGAATGGACTGGTATCGACCCCCCTATTCAGAGTGTTTCTCTTGGGTTTAGATACCTCCCCCTGCTCTTCCGTTGTGAATACTGAGCAGAAATATTCGTTCAGTATCCCTGCTTTTTCACTGTCACCCTCTGCCCACATTCCCTCCCCTTTATTAAGTCTCTGTACCCTAGGCAGCACACACAGTCCCATTACAATGCACACACACAATTCTAGAACTCTGTCTCAGAAAACATTTCACAAGTCTCTTTTCTCACTGTGCAGGTGCATAGAAATTCTCCGGTCTGAAGAGGCTCCCTCTTCACAACTCTCCCATCACATTTCTCCTCACTCTTGCCTCACTGGATAGGTGCAGATGAAATGTCCATCTTTTCCAGGCTCAGACAACCTTTGTTCTTTTTCCAGGCTCAAGATGCAACCTTTGTCCTTTTTCCAGGCTCAGGACACAACCTCTTCTTCATCTCACCGCTGTGGTGCATCTTTCTGCCACAGCAGACTCTGTTCCAGGAACCTGCAGCTTTCTTCCTTTTCTAGCAAAGCTGCTTGCACAAACTCCTTCTCTGTACTCTTTCACTGGGGGAAGGCATGACCAGCCTTGGGGGACAGATAGCTGTCAGCCCCCAGGCAAGGCCCTCTCCCAGCCTTGCAGCCCCATTTCCTCACAGGGGCAATAGCCACCCCCCTCCCTGTGGAGGGGTTCTCCCCAGACTGACCCAGAGTCCAAAATTCCTAGTTTTTTGGGAGCTTTTTGGCAGCTCTCCATTGGCTGGAGCCACTGTCCTTACAGAAAATTAATATGTATGAGGCTCCCTTGATGCCTCATTGGCTGTTCAAAACATAGCCAGAATAATCCCCAGTATTTTTCCCCAAGAGTCTGTTCACAAGCCCCAGGCTCAGAATCCTCTTGGCAAGTCCTGGCACTGAGATTGGTTGGCAGGTGTCACATGGCAGTCCTAACACAGTTCACACAGTGTCCCACATTCAAACTATTCTTGCAGCCAAACCATTTGCTTTTATTTAATTGTTTTCCCACAGTATGGTAGCCACCCCTATGCTCTCTTGAATGACTGCAATATCCATCATATTTGTTTAACCCTTTCCCAGTCACTGGGGCCATTTCTCATTGCCCCTAGGCAGCACACACAGTCCCATTACAATGTACACATGTTCCCACTTCCCAGACCTGGTGCACTGAAAATACACATTTTTATTTATTGGATTTCCTTTAAGCAGGTAATTATCCCCTTGCCCTCTCATACCTTGCCATCCAGCAACGTATTTATTTTAATCCTGGCCTGTCACTAGCACTGATATCCCACTCACAGCGCTGGAAAGGACTTACTCATGAATATTCATTAGCCGCCTCATTAATGTTCACGAGGCACCTCCCAATGTTGCAGCATGATTGGCGTGGGGAGAATTTGCTCTCCCTTTCCTCCCGCTGCCTCTCCGGTATGCCTAAGGTCACCGGTCCCTCTTTTGTTTAGCTCTGGGACCAGGACCACTGGAGAGGTAAACTGAACAGCCGCCAAAATGGCTGACAGAAAATGAGCTCTGAGCATGTGTGGCACTCGCCTAGCACGTGAGTGCCAGAAAAAAGGCAGCAGCTCCAAAGTCCAGCTACTCCAGCCCCACTCTCTCTCTCAAATTAATGCAGGTGCCGGCGGAGGATCAGGGGACCACCAGGGGACTACCCAAGACCGGGAAAAAAGAAATGGAGGTGGCACAAAACCCTGGGGGAAAACAGGAGCCATTTCGGGGGCTGTACAGGTAAGCCCCTGACAGGGCAGTTACATACCCAAGACAAACCCATGTTGCTTTTTGTCCTGGAGACCATTCTTCTCCAGAAAGCTCACCAGTCTCTCCTTAAGGATGGTCTCCATTAACTTCCCCACAATGGAGGTAAGGCTGACCAGTCTGTAGTTACCTGGTTCATCCCTGGACCCACTCTTATGGAGGGGCACCACGTGTGCCATCCTCTAGTCCTGGGGCACGCACCCAGTCCCCAGAGTGGTGTTGAACAGGTCTGCTAGAGGTCCAGCCAGGACCTCTGCCAACTCCCTCAGGACCCTTGGATGCACACTGTCTGGCCCTGGCGCCTTATCCACCAGCAGGGCCTAAGCCCCTCCAATACCCTGCTCATCGGGATTTCCCCATCTGTTACCCCCGCTTTCCCTGTGCCTATCCCACCTCTCCCCTGTGGTATAGTCTCATCCTTCTCCCTGGTAAACACCAAACAGAAGTACTCACTGCTGAGTGCCTCTGTCTATCCCCCAGGACCCCCTTTTCTGCCCACCCCCCCCGTCTTTCTTGATCCTGACAATCTCATCTTTACAGCTTCTTTTTTCCCTTATGTACCAGAAGAAATCCTTTTTCCCCTTCTCTGATTCCCTGTGCCAGCCTTAGCTCCCTTGAAGCCTTGGCAGCCGTTACTACTCTACTCACCTCTCTGGATTTCCTCGAGTACTTCTCCCTGTCCTCTTCTCACTTGGATCTCTTATACCTACTGAAGGCAGCCCTTTTTTTCCCTCACTTTCTCTACTACCTCCTTGCATAACCAGCTTGGCTTTGGTCCTAGCCTTCTTACTTTATGTCTTTGTACAGGTGTTAGTGGCCTCTGCCAGACCCAGCTTGATGATGGACCATTTCTGGCCAGCATCCATGTCTGGGCAGATATTGGCGAGATGCCCTTCTAGTATGTCTCCATCCTACCAAAGTCTGCTCTTTTGAAGTCCACCACGTTTATCTTGGACCTGGGTGCCTCCTTACCTAGACTGAGAAAAAAGTACACTGTGTGGTAGTTGCTTTGTGCGAGAGGGTCCTCCACCCTTATGTCCTGGATGTGCTCTCTGTCCATCAACACAAGGCCCAGTATGTTTCCCTCCCTGGTTGGCTCCATTGCCCTTTGTCAGAAAGCTGTCCTGGAAGGCCTCCAGGAGGACCTGCTCCCTGGTACTAGAGGTAGTCGGGGTGCTTCAGTCAACCCCCAGCAGATTGAAATCCCCTACTATCACAGTATTGCCCTTACCAATGAGCCTCCTTATTTGCTCCCCCAATTCCCTGTCAATTTCCTCATTCTGAGAGGTGGCCAATCCACTGCCCCCAATCTAACCTTCCTCCCTTTTGAGTTTTAGAGCTGTACCTGTAAGGCTTCAGCAGTGTCCTCCTCCCCCCATCCCTTACATAAATAACCACCCCACCCTTCTCCTTTTCTCTGTCCTTTTGGTACAACCTGTACCCAGGGAACACGAGTTCCCAGTCCTGGTATTGGGTGGCCCAAGTCTCAGTAATGGCCGCTATGTTTACCTTCCTTCCACCATCAGTGCCTGCAACTCTACTGCCTTGTTTCCCAGGCTTCTTGAATTCAAGGAAACCACCCGACAGCGTGACCACTGCACCCCTACTCTTCCCCTCTCCTCTTCCGCCCTCCTCCCCTTTTTGGATTCCCCGCCTTCCCCTCCTCACTAGTTAGTTCATGAAGAACTACCACCTTTTTGGGGCACCGGAGACATAGAAACCCATCTTGAGGAAGGTTCCACCCCAGAGGTGCCACAGGACAGCAGTCATTTGGCTAAAGGTACTGTGGTGCCCCAATAATAGTGTGTGCTGGGATCCACTAAAGTAAAAGGGTGATTACAGCAACAGTGTTGTGATGACCCAAATAAATCACACACAGTTTACCAACACCAGTGCCGCTCCCTGCAGGTGAAATAGTGGGAGAACACTCCAGGTTCCCAGGAGGTGAATGTTGTCACCTAACAAAGAGAGGTGCGAGTCGGTAATAGGGTTCCAAATGCTTGACAGATTTTATTCTTCAAACAAGGGGAAAGGAAGACACAGTCACAAGGAAAAGAGGGAAACTATTACTTCTAACCTCCTGTATGAGGAGAACTGTAAAACAAAATTGTCTATAACAGCTACGCTGTAAGAATGTCTGTAGCCCTAAAGTCCCTGTATCAAATTAAATCAAAATTTATTTTTAAAGTACTTTTCAGCAAACCAAAGCGCAGATACAATATGAAAACACCAAATCAAATAAAAAATATAAAATAACAGGCAGCAATAACAGAACTAAACATTATCCCCAAAAGTCTTTTCAAATAAATAAGTGTAACCCCCCTACAAATGGGGGTTCCCGAAAAGTCTTCCTTGAGCTTGCCTAAATGCTCACTGCCAGGCTAGTGTCCTGCATTTTAGCAGTTTAAATGTGATTGAACAGGAATGATGCCGCGACAAAATGTGTGGGCCCTGCTTCTCCTGGCACTCCAGATCAACCACCTGCTGCCTCGATTTTCCTCCCGCCTGTGTCCAGTCTTGGGTATCATGACTAAATATCAGGGTAGCTCCCTGCAACAACAGCCTAATCTAAAAGTGTGTTATCTGATTCTCTTGTTGTTTTTTCTTTTCAAGAACTGAGCCCTCCAGCTCCAGATTACAAATAGTGTGTTTTGTGTATGTTGTTTTCTTCCATTACAAGGCCCCAGCCAGCTGCAACGTTCCTGGTTAGACCACCGTTCTCCATCTGGGTACCCAGTGTGTGTGTGACTGTTTATGGACCCTGAAGTGCATGCATAACTGTTTGATACAGCCTTTAAGCAAATTAACCTGATTACGCCCCTCCCTTGTTCCAGTCCCTTAAATAAATCAGATCTCTTTTTTTGCATTTACCCTGACTGTGGTTCCAGTTTGTGCAAGAGTACTGTACTGCTGTTATTTGTTGTGTATAACCTTGTTTTACTGGAGGTCCCCAGGGCCAAGCAGAGAAAGCCCTGGTGATAAGTGCAAACAGTGTGGGTACTTGTGTGGTGTATCAGGTATTGCGAAAGTGATTATTGTGTATTGTTCCGGCCACTAGTAAGGAAAGACGGAGGTTACAGTGTCCCACAGGGCTGTGCCCAGGTTAGCTTGACCACTACCAACCCTGACCTCTGGGTGAAGGCACCCGTTTCAGAACTCAGGCCCCTTAACCTGCTACTAGCCAAGCCAGCAGGGGTAGTAGCCCTTGGGATAGCACCACCCGGGAGTTACACCTTGGAGGCTCACTGCTGGGATTTTGTGCTTCTAGTGGCCAAAAATTACGAATTATTGTTAAAGACGAATGGCTACTCCAGTAGAAATAGCTGTACACCAGTTGGTGGAGTGGTGTACTGGGCAGGAGATTGACCTCCACAATGCCCTGCTTATATTGGATATTCCCCTGAGCATTGGTAAAGACACTGTAGAAGGAGTACTTTCCAAAGTTGAATGTTTAACAAACGCTGTGGTGGTGGGGCGACAGGCTGATTTGACCGCCCAAACGTTCATGGCCTTAGTAGAGTACAGTGATCTAGTGGACAGTTCCAAAGTGCCACAGATTATTGCCTCAGAAGGGGCCCCAGCCACCTGGGGAGTGATAACTAAAGACAGCAAAGCCCCTGCAGGCGATCAGCCCCCACCACTATGTGAGACTTTGAGGGAAAGTTGGCTAAGTTATTGCTGAAGGAGGGAAAGACTAGAGGATTTTAAGAGACTATTCTTGTTGCCTGGGGGTGATTCTTCTCCCACACTTTCGCCCACCCCAGCACTGAGTCCTGCTCCAGCTCCTGTATCGGCACCCTGCCCGTGCCTGCAGTTAGTCATGACACATACCGCAAGTTGAGGATGTTCTCAGGCACCCTCCCCACCCCCCCTCGTGGGAAGGTGACTGGGAGACCTGGATCGATTATGTTGGCCCCCTTGGTACCCGAGTGGCAGTGTGTGGAGGCTGAGAAGCGTAAAAGAATCGTAGAAAGTTTGAGGGGTCCTGCCCTCGAAGCCATTACATTTTTGAGGTCCACAAACTCTGATGCATCTGCTCAGAAGTATCTATCTGCACTCAAAGGCAATTTGGGAGCATTGAGTCAGGGGATACTTTGATGTGGAAATTTCAAGGTACCAAACAATGGAAGGGGGAAAGTTTGTCTGCTATGTTACTCGCCTAGAAAGAGCTCTGCAGAAAACTTACCAGAAAGGTGGGATAGCCGCCAGTGACATGAATCATGTGAGATTGGGGCACATACTGCAACATGCAAAGCATTCTAAATTGCAGATCCTCCAGTTAAGGCTCCAGGATTGGAGAGGTAACCCATCTGATGACTGTGACTTGATAAAAGAACTCTGGGAGGTTGAAGGGGAAGAGGGAGATTGTAATTATGGGGTGAGTGCAGCAGCTCAAGGTGATCATGGCACTGGAAGGCCCTTCCGAAATGGAAACCACTAAGGGTGTCCCGCCGTGGGCTAAATGGTGGTGAGAGGAGTTGCTGAAGGAAGTCAGAAAGGTACAACTGGATGTTCTCACTGAGGTATTCCCTGTTGACAAAGACCCTGGCCCCTGTCAGGACGTGACTGCCATAGGGGTGGGAGTGCATCCTCAGTCATTCGCTACTGAGGGTGGCTTTTCGGCTAAGCTCAAGGAATTGACTGCCACCCTAAAGGAACGTTTGAGACATAGCACACTATCAGCAGGAGCCAGATCACAATCTCCCATCGGTGCTCCAGCACCCCCTGCAATGCTCTCTCCAAGAATGCCCCTGAGCCTGTCATTTGTCACAACTGCAGCAAGGATGGTCACATGAAGAGGGAATGCCATTCTCAGAGGGACTTAGAGAGAGTGGTGAACATGCTTCAAGGGAAGTTTCAGACACCGAATCAGTGGTCAAGGGGTGCATGAAATGATCGCAGTGAAGGCTTCGGACATCCTAACTCAAACCTCTTTGTGGCTAAATCGTCTATCCAGGCCC
This sequence comes from Neoceratodus forsteri, assembly GCA_016271365.2. Lineage (NCBI taxonomy): Eukaryota > Metazoa > Chordata > Ceratodontiformes > Ceratodontidae > Neoceratodus > Neoceratodus forsteri. The sequence continues at coordinate 1,340,213,945 of CM057449.1, read as the reverse complement.
ATGCTGCTGTCCCTCCCAACTGATCCGAAATAGTGGGCCCTTCAATGGAGACTACTGTGGCTGTAAATGGTATTCCTACTCAGGCTGTGCTTGACAGTGGGTCGCAAGTGACCATTGTATTTCAGGACTGGTATGAAAAATACTTATCTGATATGCCATTACATTCCCTGGAAGGCCTACATGTGTGGGGGCTGAGCGACAAGTCTTATCCATACTTAGGATATGCCCGCCTTTGGTTGTCTTTTCCTACAACTGTAACTGGTGTGGAGGAGCAAGTAGAGACACTAGCCCTAGTGTGTCCACCCACCAGACTGAATGATTGGGTTCCCCTGTTAATTGGAACAAATGCCCACATGTTTGGGAGGCTAGCACAACTCTGTCACGAGAACCAAGGGCGATGGACTGGAAGGGTTCTAAGAATGCTGGCTCTGATCAAGAGGGACTATGACTTGCAACAGAAACCCGAGGAAGTAGACCAGGATGAACTGGTGGAGACTATGTGGAAGAAGGATCCCAATTCAATGGTACTGGCCCCTAATGCCCAGTGTACCATTCAAAGGGAGGTCCGCCTCTGGAAAGATGTCAATAACAGAATACTGATGTTGGATGCGCCAAGCAATGGAAAATTGCCCGAAGGATTATTGGTCAAGCCCAGCATCTTGCCTGCTTGTGTCCATGCCTACGCATGACGAGTGATGGTCCAGATTCACAATGTGTCAGATCTGGAGATCCACGTGAACAGAGAGGGCACTCTAGCTATGGTAAACTACGCCTGACACTGCAGTGTTGCTCAGCAACAAGCACCCTGGCAAGAAGGAGAGAGTAACCCCAGACTTGTTTGACTTTGGTGATTCCCCATTGCCAGCTGAATGGAAGGCTAGAATTAGCGAGGGACTTGCCCAGAGAGACCAAGTGTTTTCCTTGAAGGAATGGGACGTGGGATGTGTCCAGGGTGTGGAGCATCACATACGCCTACACAATGAATGGCCATTTCGAGATAGATCCTGACGCCTAGCCCCAGCAGACATAGACGACGTGAGCAGACACCTGCAGGAAATGCTCACTGCTGGCATGATACAAGAATCCAGGAGCCCATACACCTCTCCTACTGTGGTTGTGTGTAAGAAGAATGGGTCTATGAGGATGTGTGTTGATTATAGAACCCTGAACTGGTGGACCATCCAAGACCAATACACAATGCCTCGTATGCAAGATGCCCTGGACTGCTTGAATGGGAGCAAATGGTTCTCAGAGTTGGATCTTCGCAGCAGATATTACCAGATCCCAATGGCCCCGGAAGACCATGAGAAAACAGCCTTCATCTGTCCATTGGGGTTCAATGAATTTCTGAGGATGCCACAGGGGATATCAGGTGCCCTGGCCACCTTTCAGCGACTGATGGAACGTACAGTGGGAGATATGAATTTGCTGGAATGCCTGGTGGACTTGGACAATGTCATTGTGTTTGGCGGCACTTTAGAGGAGCATAAGAACTGACTATTTAAAGTCCTAGACCGACTGGAAGACTTCGGCCTCAAGCTGCCCATTGACAAGTGCCAGTTTTTCCAAACCTCCGTGAAGTATGTGGGGCACATAGTATCTACAAAAGGGCTAGAGACTGATCCAGTAAGGTTGAAGCACTGACTACTTGGCCTCAGCCCCATATTCTAAAACAATGCAACATTTCCTGGGGTTCTGTGGCTACTACTGCGGGTTCATAAAAGACTATTCCAAGGTAATTCGCCCACTCTTGAATCTTACCCAGGGTTACCCTCCTACCAATCGTAAATACAAAAAAGGGGCTATTAAAGAACCAGAAAAAGTATACTTCCTCCCAGGTAAACTCTTCGGGCCCCGCTGGATGCCCGACTGTGAAGCAGCTTTCCATGAGATCATATACCAGCTCACCCATGCCCCCATCCTCGCCTATGCTGACCCCACCAAACCCTATGTGCTGCATACGGATGCTAGTCTGTAGGGTCTAGGAGCGGTGTTGTATCAAGACCATGAGGATGGCCTGAGACCAGTAGCTTTTGCCAGCAGGAGTTTGACCCCATCCGAACGAAACTACCTTGTGCATAAGTTGGAGTTCCTTGCACTAAAATGGGCCATCGTTGACCAGTTTCATGAATATCTCTATGGGGCAAACATATTGGTGAAGACTGACAATAACCCGTTGACCTATGTACAGACTTCAGCTAAGTTAGACGCCACTGGGCACCGGTGGCTTTCTGCGCTATCAACCTATGATTATGCTGTCGAATACAGACCGGGCCTGAACCATATTGATGCTGATGCTCTATCATGAAGGCCCACTTCCAAGAGTGATTGAACCTGACATTCAAGCATTGTGCCAAAAGTTTGATAGAGATGAACAGATGTCTGCGGACACAGTAGACTGCTTAGTAGATTGCTTGGGCCTTTCTGACACCTGCATATCAGCTGCTTATTGCCACTTCTTTGCTCTAGATATTAGTGCACTACCTCAATTTGACAATGACAGCATTCAGTGGGCTTAATCCCAAGATCCTATGATTCAGCCAGCACTTAATGCCCTGCGTGCAGGGAAAGATGTGTCTTAAGTTATGTTCCACTGACTTGCAAACTGCTTTATTGTTTAAACAAGGCCCCAGATTGAAGTTGCTCAATCAGTTGTTGTATAGAGAGACAGTAGATCATAGTGGCAAAGTAGACAAGCAACAATTGGTCCTGCCCATGGCCTTTAAAGATTTGGTACTGAGGTCCCTCCACAATCACATGGGGCACCTCGGTATTGACAGAACCCTTGACCTGGTACAATCTCACTTCTCCTGGCCCAAACTAGGGGCCGATGCTGAGCACCATGTAAAGACTTGTAGTTGCTGCCTGCAAAGAAAAGCCCTGTCTCAGAGGGCTGCCCCCCCTTGTTAATATTACTACCAGCACCCCCATGGAACTAGTCTGTATAGACTTCTTGTGTTTAGAACCTGATCGGTGGAACATTGGCAATGTTTTAGTGGTTATGGATCATTTTACATGGTATGCACAAGCTTTCCCCACCAAAGATCAAAAGGCATCTACCGTGGCCAAGGTGCTAGTGGAAAATTTCTTCATTCACTATGGTGCCCCCCAGCGGATTCATTCTGATCAAGACAGATACTTTGAGAGTCGGCTAATCAAAGAAATGCTCTCTCAACGAGGAGGGGTGAAAGTCACAAACCTCCCCTTATCACCCTTGGGTGAACCCTCAACCAGAACGCTTTAACCGCACCCTGCTAGACATGCTAGGCACCCTCCACCCAAAAGACAAGCATAAATGGAGCCAGCAGATTAGCACCTTGGTACACGCATACAATTGCGTTAAAAATTATGCTACCGGGTTCTCTTCCTACCACCTCATGTTCGGGAGAGAGGCCCGGCTGCCTGTTGATGTCTGTTTTGGGGTCTCTCCAGATGGAGTCCGAGTTGAAAACTACTTGCAATATGTACAAAAACTGAAAGCTCAATTGAACCATGCCTATCAACTGGCCCAGACAATGGCCGCCAACAGAAATCTAGCCAACAAAGAGAGGCATGATAAAAAAGTAAAGGCTCAAGAGCTCCGACCTGGAGACCGTGTGTTACGCAATTTGGGACTGCATAGTAAACACAAAATTGCTGATCGGTGGCACCATCTTTCCCATGTAGTAGCTGGAAAGTTGGATGATTTACCTGTGTACAAGGTACGCCCAGAGAACAACTCCAAAGCTGTCAAGACCATGCACCGTAACCACTTGCTGTCTATCGGTCAAGTCATGATTGAGGCTGAACCCCCAGAAATTGAGCCCCCTGGGCCGGTGACTCATGCTGCTGCAAGAAAGAGACAGAGTCAACCTACCCCAGTGGTCACAGATTTAAGGTTTCTTCTGCAGCAGGCCCAGAATGATAGTGACTGTCAGTCCACTTCTGACGAAAGTGAATACGACCATGCCTTTTATTCCTCTTATGAACTGGGTCAGCTCTTTCAAGGTAACCCCCTGATAAATTGTGGGGATGAAGCTAGGTCTTCTGGACTGCCTTGCCCCCCAGCTTCATCCTTGGAGCCAATACTCCCAGAAAGTGAAGTGCAAAGTATCACGTCTGAAGATGTTGAGTCTCTGTGTATTGTGGAATTGTATGATTTGCCTGAAGAAGGAGCTGAGGATTTAAATCTTTCTGGTGACATACCAGAACTTCAAGAATAATATGAGAGCGCTGACCACCCCCCTTCAGTGCCTCAAAGCTTGATTGTGCCTTCACCTTCGCAAAATGAGTCAAGTGTTGTAGAGACAGAGCCTGCAGAGCAAGGAGCCGACGGCGCCCCAAGTTTGGACATTCCTACCCAGGCAGAGGCACTGCTCACAAATGACAAGAGTCCCCAGACCAGTGCTGAGAGCACAGAGGCTGTAGATGTCCCCCTCAGAAAGACTGGCCTAGCTGTCAAGCCAGTAGCACACCTCAGTTATGATTCTCCCGGGAAGCCAGTGGATTTGCCTCTCAGTGTGGTGCTCAAAGGTGTTTATGTCTCACCAAGCTCACTGCCCAAATTGAATTTGACAGTCCATTCCAGGTTACTTGTTCTGCCCCCTCACCATGGTGCCCCTGCCCATCCAGCCCCAAGTTAGCTGATAGGGAAGGGCCCCCTCTTGCATTGTTCAAGATACAAGAAGTTATTATCTGATTTAGTATAGTAATGTTCAACTGACTTGTGTGAAATATGCCTAATGTATTGTCAGAATGGATATAGTATCATTAAGTGCAGTGAATATGTATAGTAAAGTAATAAGTTTATGTTAACTGATGCATGATGGTACAGACTTGACGTGGATGCCAAGTTTTCTCCAGGCAGGGAAGGGTGTAACCACCCCTACAAATGGGGGTTCCCAAAAAGTCTTCTTTGAGCTTGCCTAAATGCTCACTGCCAGGCTGGTGTCCTGCATTTTAGCAGTTTAAATGTGATTGCCAGAGAGTGCCTGTATAGCCTCTGTGTACTGTCTCTTTAAGAGCTGAATGTATTGCAGTCATAAGTAATCTGAGACAGCACCATGTTGAAAGATGTAACTATTTGCTGAAAATCATTTAGAATGATAATGATAATGTAGTTTGTCTAACCTGCCTTCTTTGCAGCAAGGACTGTTTTGTTTATCTCCACTATCTTGGTCCTGGACTGTGAATTGGAGCCTTCAGTTCTGGTGGGACCTAAAATAGAGCCAGACTACAGGAGCTGTCTGGAGTCAAGATCTGTAGGAATTGTAGTTTGGGGCTTTTGGTACCTTTTTGCACCTGAAGGGGGAGCCTTTGTTGTGACTGACAGACAGATCAGCCAACTGAGCCTTTTGGATTCTGTGGAAAGTCCCTGGCTTGCTGGCAGTTGAGTCAGATCTAAGTTGGGAGCTGAAGGAGCAACAGCTTGAGACAGTCAAGCAGCCGTCTGCATAGTTTCGCATGAGACAACTGTGGAAAGGCCTGAATTGTGGCCTGCATGTCTGCCTGCTGCCCGAGAGGGAGAGTAGAGATTTATTTCAGACTAAATCCAAGTTTGTGAGATTGAAGTAAGCCATTGATTTTTTTACCAGACTCATACCTGAAGAAGACCAAAGATTTTGCTGAATGCGATCGGCCTGTCAGGATTTCCAACTGCTTTTGAATCCGTGGCTTGTGCAGAGACTTTGTGATCGTGACCAGAGAGCAGTCTGCCTGGTACAGTAGAATTTCCTTACATGTAAATATGCTGTGTATTGAAAGCGGGTCATGATTTGCTTCCCCACTGTGTGAACTGTGTTCTGCTTGCCGAAAGCTGTATCCAGCCCAAAACGGTCTGTATCCAAATTTGTCTCCATTCAGCCTGGGCCATGCCATGCTGCCCCTGTCAGACTACCCCACTGCACAGAGAAAGCCACCGATGAGAGACCTGCCTGGGGATCAGCCCACTGCTCCACTCTTGAACAGGAATGACGCCTCGGTGAATCGTGTGGGCCCTGCTTCTCCTGGCACTCCAGATCAACCACCTGTTGTCTGAATTGTCATCCCGCCTGTGTCCAGTCCTGGGTATCGTGAGTAAATATCAGGGTAGCTCCCTGCAACAACAGCCTAATCTAATAGTGTGTCATCTGATTGTCTTGTTGTTTTCTTGTCATGAACTGAGCCCTCCGGCTCCAGATTACAAATAGTGTGTGTGGTGTATGTTGTTTTCTTCCATCACAGGGCCCCAACCAGCTGCAACGTTCCTGGCTAGCCCACCATTCTCCATCTGGGTACTCAAGGTGTGTGACTGTTTATGGACCCTGAAGTGCATGCATAACTGTTTGATTGATACAGCCTTTAAGCAAATCAACCTGATTATGCCCCTTCCTTGTTCCAGTCCCTTAAATAAATCAGATCCAAGTCTTTTTTGCATTTACCCTGACTGTGGTTCCAGTTTGTGATTATTATGTATTGTTCGGGCCACTAGTAAGGAAAGAGAGGGATTACAGTGTCCCAGAGGGCTGTGCCCAGGTTAGCTTGACCACTACCAACCCTGACCTCTGGGTGGAAGCACCCTTTTCAGAACTCAGGCCCCTTAACCTGCTACTAGCCAAGCCGGCAGGGGTAGTAGCCCTTGGGATAGTGCCACCCAGGGGTTATATATGTTTTTAATGAGGATTTAAAAGTCTTGGTGGACAGGCACTCTCTAATCCGATGAGGTAGAGAGTTCCACAGGGTTGGGGCTACAAAAGGAAAAGCCCTAGCACCTGATGTCTGCAAACGGACCCTGGGAACCTCTAGCAATCCCTTGTCGGCAGAGCGGAGGGGGCAGAGGGGGCAGTAATGCCGAAGGAGGTCTTGCAAGTAACCCAGTCCCTGTCTGTATAGGGTCTTATAGGTCAGCAACGCGACCTTGAAGGTGATCCTCCATCTCACCAGCAGCCAGTGCAGTTCGCACAGCACAGGTGTGACGTGGCTAGCTCTTAACAACCTGGGTGCAGCGTTCTGCACCAGCTGCAGGCGATGGAGATCCACCCCCAGTAACCCTAGGTATAGAGCATTGCAGTAATCCAGACAAGAGAACACAAAGGCGTGAACCAATGTAGGAAGGTCCTCAGGTGGAACAAGGTGTTTTATCTGGGCAACGTCCCTCAGATGATAAAATGAGGACTTGACAACTACTGACACCTGTACCTTTAGTGTCAGTTCATTATCAAGCACAACGCCCAGATTCCACACCCGTTAAGAAGGTCTCAAGTGGTTACCCCCTAGCACAAGGCCAGACAGTTGTCCAGGAGTCAACTTCTCTACCCGCTGACCTGGGTCCACCACCAGCACCTCAGTCTTGTCCAGATTCAGTCTCAACCAGTTAGCACTCATCCATTCTTGGATCTCAGCGAGGCAGTTGTTAAAGACCGAGATCACACTGTTCTGTTAAGGCACAAGGGACATGTAGAGCTGAGTATGATCTGCATAGCAGTGAAAAATCAGCCCATACCACCTTATAATGTCTTCCAACGGCAACATATACACCGTGAACAACAAAGAGGGTAACTCTATGGCAAAACTGGCACAATTAGCAAACCGACTGTGACAGCTATGCTTTAAGAGCAAATTATTCAAATCCTTATATTTTACCCCCCGAGGTGCACCTCTATCTAATGCCTATTACCTGGGGTTCTCTACACTATGAAACATTCAGCATACTATAGCAGAACTCTATAAATGTTACTAATGGCAGTTTGTGCATGGTTGTACTTTCTCTGTCATCTAGAAGAGAACAGAAACAAAGAAACTGGTGTAACAAGGAACAAACTGACTGACTGGCTGGCCAGTGAGGATCTTGGGACTTCTTGAGAAACTAGGGGAATACAGAGAGGGTTTTTAAACAGACTATGAGTTTCTCGGCCACACCCATCTCTCTTGGGTTGCCAGAATTTAAGAATGAGCACTGAGATTTCCTTGACTAAAAACCCTCTGAGGGCTGCTGGAACTGAAGCATAAAGGATCCAGCCACAGTCCGCTGGTGGACAGCCAGGTTAAGATAACCAATACAGTGGCTACCCCACCACAGGCCGCTTCTGGACTGCCTGGTACCAATGATGCAGAACACCCCTGCCACAACCTGCTTCCAGACTGCCGGGTGAAGAAGGCGATGCAGAACGCCTTGCCACAGCCTGCTTCTGGACTGCCAGGTGAAGAAGAAGATGCAGAACACCTTGCCACAGCCTACTTCTGGACTGCTGGATAAAGAAGATGATGGGAGGACCCCACAGAAATCAGGAATCAAGATGAAGTCTTCCGACGTTGAAGAACGACAGGGTACTGGGCACCAACACCAGAGGAGCCAAGAACTGTCATAAAACAATAAACAGGACATTGACTCGGGGAACTGGAACAGAAGATCTGGACGCCACTTTGACGTGCACAACAAAAAAAGAAAATGGACAGCAGACTCTGCATTCGGCCAGGCCGTACACTGGGAACTGTTATAGGAAAATAATAAACATGACGTTGCAAAGGTATGGCTACAAAGACGGCGTTTCTCTTCAGGAGTACTACTGCAGACTGTTTCCGGAGTGCACTTGTGGAATACCTCTTATTCAAGGTCTACTGAAGGTTGATTCAGAAACACACTGGTGAAATAGCTCTAGCGGGTTGCTGCAAACTGATTCAGGGACACACTGAGGAAATGTCTCTGAAGAACTACTGAAGACTGATACAGAAACACACTAGCACAAGATGCTGGCACAATGCAATTAACCATCACTGTTCTAGCAGTGTTGCTTAATATCACAGTTACAACAGTTTTGCTCAGTGTCACTGTCTCGGAATGTACAGATCACAGTAAATAACAGCCACTTGGTTGCTTCTATCTGGGCACATTCTTGGTGAAGCCCTTGCAAAACATGGACCACCCCTCTAACTAAAACGGGCTCTCCTGCTACTGTGGGTACACTGGTGGCCAGATACTAGATGACCTCCTTAGACTGTGAGGTACACTAGTTGGGTGGTCCCCCTATAGCTACACTGGGCTTCTTTTAAACAACTGGCCTACTAGGACTGGCTAGGCCTCATTAACACCTGTGGGATTATATAGCTAGCAAGACCCCTTTAACACTGTTGGGCATCTATGGCTGCTGGGACCTTTAAATACTGTGGGCCTAAATGGCTAGCTAGACTCCTTTAACTGACCAGGCTACACTTGACTGGGCCCTTTTACTGTAGGGTTACACTGTACTGGGCTCCTCTGTTGGTATTGCCCCATAACAGTTTCTGTAGGGGTTGCCCCTTTAAATACTCTTTTTACTTCACACAGGGTCTTTTCTGCCCTCACCCCACCTTAACTCCACCTCCGGGGCTTCCCTCTATTAATATTTATAACTTCTCCCCAAGGAGTCTCTCAACCAAGCCCCTTCCCTGAGCATTGCTAAGTCCAAATTAATATTAATTTATGTTAATCCAGCTCTTGGGCCCCCCTTTTTATGACATTCAACCATTCCTATGCAGCGCCAACTACGCTGCTAAATAAATAACTTTTACTTTAAAAAAAATAACTTTAGTTGGACAGCACCTAGCTGGTGGTGCTGCAGTTGACTCATCACCCTGGCCTGGCGTAAAGACAGTGTTGAGGGAGGCAGGAGGTACTGCTGACAGAGGAAGGGCTTTTGTTGCAGGTGGGCACAGGACGTCTAGGGACTTTGCAAGGTCCTAGTGGCTCAACAGCTCCGCAATCAACTGACTTTGCGATGAGACACTGCTACCGCTACCTTCGGGGGACAGAAAGCTGTACTTTAAATATAAAATATAATAAACTGGGACTCCAAGCCCAACTTGCTGGATGGGATGCTCTCCTCTTCTTACAAGGTGACCCGAAGCCACTTCGGACCGCACAGCTGCTTCATAGGCTGGAGGCTGGCAGGATCAGGGACCAGAGGCAGCAGAGGCACACAGACAAGTCCACAGGGACAGCTTTAACCCTCCAGATAAGCTCTGTCATCCTTCTACACTTTCTGTGTCCTCTCTTCTCCACGGTCTCCTCGAACTCCCCTAACTTTTTTTTAAACAGCAACACTCTGGGTTCCAATTCTGGAATGCTAGGCATGTGCTACCCAGCATGGCATTCCATCCTGAGCTACTTTATACACATATGCCACATGCTGGCATGGAAGCGTTATAGCTTGGCATTTCTGGCTTATTTACATTATTTTAAAAAGGTGTTTGTGATGGTTGTATCTAAAACGTTGGGAATCTGGGCATTTCTGGGGTACCTTATGTTTACTGGAGCACCTTATTCTCTTTTTCTGTTGTTCCCCCAACTTTGGACACTACAGTACCTTAGGGAAGAAGCCAAGGGGTGGAAATTGAAGGCGTCCGTACAACGATCAGAACATCAACTTCTGCTAAGGAGCACAGGAAGGCCATAACACTGAATGACTAGTGATGAAAAGAAAGACCAACCACCATCCAGGTTCCAACCCATATGACAGAATACAACTAACTAAACACTAGTAAACCAAGTCTATGAGTGTCAGCAAGGTGGAGGGGGGAAAAGCCTTTTGTAGGAAACCTCTGGGGATCCAAGACTTCAGGTCACCTTCCCACCAGACACTGCAAGAAACAATCCATGCAACAGTTATGCCTGCAATATATTGCTGTGATTTAAGGCACATGTTCGCTTCGGTACCCTGTCAAGTGAGCACTACCAGAATAGCGCCACACTATACGGCGCTAGTCTGGTAAGTGCTCACACAGACAGCGAGTGGGGTTTTACAGCACTTGCTGTAAGCAATCCCCTGGTCGCTGTCCATGGGCCTGTAAAAGAACATGAGCAGGAAGGAACAGGCAGCTGGCCAAACTGGTCCAATGGCATGGAGGTCTGAGGCATGGAACAGCTCAGCCAGTGGCAATGGAGACCAGGGTTCTAATCCTGGTCTCCCAACTTCTGCCACATTGGGACTTACGTTTCTTTTTTACAAGGGGCCGTAGAAATACTATTCCACGGCCCCACAAATTTAAACTTTCCCTGTGGTCCACTCCCCCCAGAGTGGGAATCCTTAAGTCCATGGGGTGCGTAGGGCAAAGCCCCCCCCGCAAAAAAAAAAGGCGCCTTTTTTACCGCTCACACCATGCTGACACTATTCTTGTCGGTGCTCACTGGACCCAGTGCCGTTAGCTTCTCCTAGCAACCCAAGGACTTCCACTACAGAGGAGATGAAGCCTTGCTCTCTGCAAGCATAGCTGATGCTATGACAAGGAATACTGGGGTTCAAACACCCAAGGGAAAGAGAAGTCTGAAGATAGCTGCTTCAGGCATGGTAGCCCAAAATGCTCCTAATGAGGCTCATGGACATAAGCAACCAAACCCTTGAGGGGGTGCAATATGAAACCATAGAGGGTGAAAGCAAACTGGGCCCTTGAGGGGCAGAGAGTTGACATATGCCTAGTTGTTGGACTGGTGCCCATTTGACTTCGGGCCATGTGCCCTTTGATGGTTGTTGAGGTATTTGAAAGTAGTAGGCAGGGTAAGAATGGTAGATGGTAAGGGTAAAAGTAAGCTCTGAGGAGATGACTGGACAACCACGTGGGCAAGCTGACAGGCGTTATGGAGCAGCGGAGCACAGGCCTACGAAAAATACAGAGCAAGTCTGGCCACAGTTGTGAGTAGCAGTACAAGGCAAGGCGTACTGCACCCTTGAGGGAAAAAGGCAGGATGGAAACCCAAGAGGAAAGAGCATCAGGAAGGCCTAAAAAGCAGGAGGTAGAGTACAGCCAGAGCCATGGCAGGGAGGAAGTCAGAGGCAGACAACATGGTAAGCAGCCTGGGGCAGCAGTCAGGGAACAGAAAGGAGCTAGCATCAATGAGCAACCAGCAAAAGTGGAGAGGGTGGCAGAAGCGAGAAGCAGCTGCTAAAAAACAGGCAGCAGACAGAAAGACCCACATTCAGCAGAACCCCCAAGGGAAGAGGCAGTGATGAGGGACCAACAGCAGCAGAGTGGGCAACACCCTGCAGGCAGAGTAGCAGAGTACCAATCAGAACCATAATAATGAGGTCAGTGCGGAGGGCCAGCGCTTGATCAGGAAGGATCAGCACAAAACAAGATGTCACACAGCAGCAAAGAGAAACAAGGAAGTCACAGCTGGAGGCCACGCAGGAGGGTGACCAGCAGGCAGGCCCCAGGGACCCTGACACACAGGGCCAAAGGCATCAAGGGGGAGCAGGAAGTGTCCAGAGGATGCCTGGGTCATGCACACTTAATTAGCTCTTGGTAGTGGGCATGGCATGTGTCATCCACGGCCCCCATCAAACCCCAAATGATCCTTCTTGCAAAACTGGAAGGAACAGCTGTCATATAAGAATTCCAAACTGCAAACAGACCATCATAGAATTAATGTGAGTAACTCAGAGTCAAACTGCAATGCAAATTAATCCAGCAAGGTACAGTTCAGCAGTAATGTAAATCCAAAGGTAGAAAGACAAACTTCACAAATTTGAAATGGATGTCAAAAATAGGCACCAAACATAGAGCAGAATGGATTTAAGCAACCTAGCTAACATAAAAATGTGTCTCTCCTAACCTTCTTCACTGAAATCCCTCACTCCCTCTTAAATACTTCTTATCCATAACTAACTAAAAATGTAGTAAACTACAGAAAAGAGGTAAGGAAAATAATAAAAATCAGTAAAAACTCTGACACCCTGACTTAAAGGGTATCATAGACATAGCCTTTGTACTACACCAGTCTAAACATTGGCTACTCAGGATGAGAATGCAAATTCCCCAGCATGGTGACACTTAGAACAGTTACAAAATGGGAACTAGGAATCTTGCATCCTGATTGGCTAAAACTTGTTCCTACCCATTGGACTGAAACAGCACAACCAATGTGTATGAAAAAGTCCTAGTACCAATATTGCTCAATTACTAAAAATATCAGTGTGCAACTTCTAGATGCTGCAATCCCTAATCCTGGTTTTACTTTCATTCACACTACTACCTTGCTTGGTTCACTCAGTCACTGAGCTGAAACACCTGCGGCCACATATTCAGACATTAGCACCGGCTAACTGTTTTGCCCCAGTGCTACCCAGATTTGCGGCTTGCACTGGGGTGCATATTTGGAGGCCCATGTACCGCGTTTGAAACCCATTAGCACCCAGGTGCTAAAACAACACTGTACCTATGCAAATTAGGGGATCCCCTCCTGCACGTGAGTAGAGCAGCACCTTTCAAGGTCTGTGATGGTGGTAAAGGGTCCCCAAAGCAGCATTATTTGCCACCGCCAAAAACCACGATGCAACCAGGTGCTAAACCCATGCCCCCACCCCCACTGATGGGAGGGTGGCTGTACTGCAGTCACCCGCCCCGATCATCCATCACATCTGTGAAGATGCAGTCCCTGGTGTCTAGTGGCACCCCCACCCTCCAAACACCCATCCCGTGTATAGGTACATATCCCTGGTGTCTAGTGGCACCCTCCACACCCACAAACACCAGTCCCATGTATTGCATCCATCCCTGGTGTCTAGTGGCACTCCCCGCACCCCCAAACACTTGTCCCATGTATTGTACCCATCCCTGGTGTGTAGTGGCACCCCCATTCCCTGAACACCCATCCTATGTTATATGTCACATATCCCTGGTGTCTAGTGGCACCATCACCCCCTGAACACCGTGTACAATGGTATAGACCGCCCTGGTGTCCAGTGACACCTTTGCCCTCCTGAATGCCCATCGACATATGTATTGGTAAGCATTGACTGTCCAGTGTCCATCCACCTGCCCCTCTTGCTCACAGAACACCATTCATCCAACCCTCCATACCAGGGTGTCCAGGGTTGTGCTGTGAATCCTGATATGGTGTCTGGCACAGCCCTCCTCTCACTTCCTTGGCCGGCCACTGTATGAGCAGACAGTGAGTGCACGTACAGTTATACTTTATGGTGAGCAGCCGATGGGTCTGGCACAGAGCAGACACAAGCGTGGCGCAAGTCTTTGTGCCACGCTTGTGCCTCCTGTCATATATCTAGCCCCTGAAGTCAATCTCTTTCAATTTAAGTCCGTAATGAAGGTATTTTTGTTTTCAATTTAAATTAAAGTGGAACATAACTGGGAGGGGGTCACTTAAAGAGTCAGTTCATACAAAACACACACACATTATAGGGGCTCACACAGTGCAACTGAGGCTAGTGCCTAGTAGTGACAGCCAAGCTGTAGAAAGACTATTTCACACAAAACTATTGACTTTTTAACATTTTTATGTTTTTGTTTTCTCACTTTTTTAGCACAAAATCCATTTTATAAGTGCAAGAAGACATGATAGAGTGCTGGTTGTGCTGCCACAACCACACTTCCAGGGACTGAAGACACTCGGCCTAATACCTTACTGCACCTCTGGGTGTGTGGCTGTGGCAGCATAACCAACACCCTATCACATCTTACTGCTTACATGTCATACGGTGAGCAGCTAATGACACTGTTATATAAACCCTTGTCAGTTGCCCTGGCGATACACCCTTGCATGGAAGGAACGATTAAGGCGTAGGTGGACACCGTGAAACTGACAACATGGAGTCCTCTACCTCTGGCACTGAAACCCCTGTGACAGAACCCAAGAATGCAGGTTGGTGGAGAATCTCTTCATGAGGGATGATGGCAGTCAGAGGAAGTTGTGCAAATTGGAGACTTAATCGACTCATAAACCGAGGTTTTACTCTCCTTGCAACAGGTAGTAGAAAGATACCATGGGGCCAATTCCAAGACGAATGGCGTAACTCACAGGTGGCTGCGAGTTACGTCATTCGCCGCTATGCCAGGGACCCTACGCTGCATTCCAAGAGCAGCAGGGGTCCCAGCACTTGCGACATGGGATACGTACGCGTAGGCTAACGCCATGCGTATGGCGTAGATGCCTCGCATGTCGCAAATCGCGGCCGGCGGAAGGTTTTTTGTTTTCAATTTAAATTAAAAAAGTGAAACATAACTGGGAGGGGGTCACTTAAAGAGTCAGTTCACACAAAAAGCACACACACTATAGTGATTCACACAGTGCAACTGAGGCTAGAGCCTAGTAGTGACAGCCAAGCTGCGGAAGGACTATTTCAGACAAAACTGTTGCTTTTTTTAACATTTTTATGTTTTTATTTTCTCACTTTTTTAGCACAAAATCCATTTTATAAGTGCAAGAAGACATGATGGAGTGCTGGTTGTACTGCCACAACCACACTTCCAGGGGCTGAAGACACTCGGCCTCATACCTTACTACACCTCTGGGTGTGTGGCTGTGGCAGCATAACCAACACCCTATCACACCTTACTGCTTATATGTCACATGGTGAGCAGCTAATGACACTGTTATATAAACCCTTGTCAGTTGCCCTGGCGACACACCTATGTATTGAAGGAACGATTAAGGCATAGATGGACACTGTGAAACTGACAACATGGAGTCCTCTACCTCTGGCACTGGAACCCCTGTGACAGAACCCAAGAATGCAGGTTGGTGGAGAATCCCTTCATGAGGAATGATGGCAGTCAGAGGAAGTTGTGCAAATTGGAGACATAATCGACTCATAAACCAAGGTTTTACTGTCCTTTCAACAGGTAGTAGAAAGATACCATGGGGCCAATTCCAAGACGAATGGCGTAACTTGCAGGTGGCTGCGAGTTACGTCATTCGCTGCTATGCCAGGGACCCTACACTGCATTCCAAGAGCAGCAGGGTCCCAGCACTTGCGACATGTGGCATACGCCATGCGTAGGCTAACGCCATGCACATGGCGTAGATGCCCCGCATATCGCAAATCGCAGCCGACAGCAGGCAGCCCCCCTGAAGCCCCCCCCCCACCATGGATCACCATGACACACACCAGGGGACATGGGGGGCAGGACTGATGGCACAGGGTGTCCAGGGGGGCAAACCATGGATCAGACCCCCAGGGTCCCCGACGATCAGGGGGTTGGGGGCAGGGGTGTGCTTGTGGGGGCTTGGTGGTAGTATGGCGCCATTGCCACAGTGCTGCATGGTAGCATCCGATGGTGCCAGCCATCAGATGCCACTTAGGACAACTCTGAGCTGCCGTAACAAAGCTACACTAGTGCGCCTTTTAGAATTGCACTAGCGGGTTACTATAGCCGCCCTCCTGGAATTGGGCTATGTTGCTGTCATAACCCACACTTGCGCCATGGCATTGTGGGCTGCGGTGTAGCGGGTGACATAACCCACAGTTGTCACAGCCCGCATCTGCCATGGCACAAGTCGCCACTTGGAATTCCAATCGGCGTAATGCATAGCATAAGTAGTGGGATACGCCAAGGGGTTTGGCGTATCTCACCTTACGCTGGTGTAGCCTGTCTTGGAATTGGGCCCCATATCCCTAGAAACAATTTTTGGAAATATTTTACAATTCAGAAGTGCCCTAAAGGGAAAATTAGTCCCAGGTTATAAGTACATAGATGAAGCTGAGGGGCCCCAATTACTGCAGGCAGCAGCAGGGACAGAAGGTGGGGCAGAAAATACATTTAAAATCCTTAAGAGACACTTGTATGAACTTCCCAAATGGGAAAAGAAGCTGGGTACACCTATAACAGAGGAGGAATGAGGTATGTGCTGAGCAGGGGCTTATATTGCCTAAAAGGATATACAGGTCATCATTCATAGATACGGTGTTATTGACCCCCCGTCAGACTAAAGCAGATGAACCTGTTACCAGCAGATACATGCTGAAGGTATGAAGCACCTCAGACAGGCTTGCTCCATATGTTGTGGAGCTGTGAAAAACGTGGACCATTCTGAGATAAAATATTGAAACTTGGTGAAAAAGTGGTGGAGGTCCCACTGCTGCGCTCCGCTGCCAGCTGCCTGCTGGACACCATGAGGAGACTCAGTTAAGTCTCCAGACAGCACAGGCTGTGGCTGCAGCTGGGAGACAAGAGACTCACCCTGGCCAAGTGAAGGCAGCCTGACCCCCGTACAAGAGTGGATCCTCATATGGGTAGCATGGCAGTTATTGAGTGTGTCTACTTTGCCATGGATTAACTCCATACATTTCACAGCATTTCTGGCCCTCTCAGCTTGTTCATCCTCAGGTATGCATAAATTCAGCCCAACCCCTGCCAATCTAGTATGAGCTAAATAATTAGCCATAACTGACAAGTGGTTCCAAGGTCTGCACAGAGTGCTTGCATGGTAAATAGTACAATAAGAATGGAATACTGGTTGTTAATGGTTCGTTTTATTTTATTTTTTTGTTTTGCTATACCTTTTCTCCCTGGCGTACCTGGTCTGCTCCCATTATCTCGGCAACCTGTGGGACTCCAGCTGCCGTCCGTCTCTGCCACACTCCCAGAGACCTCGCCTTTAACTCCTGTGGCTTATCCCCTGCAGTGGGGTGGTGGGGAGCCCCCAACTCTCCCACCTTGAACGGATCCAGTTCAGGCAATGAACCAGAGCCAGAGATCCTTCAGACGGCCATCAAGCCGCATGATCAGGCTGCCAACTTTTTTCTAAGTTACTCCTTCATGGGCAATGGAGCATGCAATGCTGTCAGGGGACGTACCACGCGCGCGTCCACCTGTAGCACGTCTGACAGCTGCTCCTCTGCCTCCCCTCGTGGATACAGCATCGATATGCCAGTCCCTAGTTGCTGCTAGGGGACAGGCAAACACCGACTACTGGAAGACCCCCCAACCCGGAGAAGGAGAGCTGTCCGAGGATGCTTCATCCTTCTGCACCCCTGCCAACCCCTGCTGACCCGCACTCGCTCCTGAACACAGGTCGTTGGCGTCGCGCGAGGTAAGGCGTCCAGTGCCTCATCCCTCAGTGCCACTGGGCCAGCTTATTTATTTTTCTACACTGAGTACAAACCATAGAATGTTGAGCACTATAACCGGGACTGAATTAGAGACATGTAACACTACCACTAATAAACAGAGAAACATAAAATGTGTCAGTAGATAAGGACCACTTGGCCCCCCAGTCTGCGCCTCTTTCCCATACCTATTCTGTCACTGCATACCCTCCCCTCCCCCACTTTGATACCAGTTTTTCTTTATACCTATCCAATTGCATGCTTGCAGTACACCACTGTTTTTGCTCCACCACCTCTACTGGAAGATTGTTCCAGGCATCCACCACCCTCTCAGTGAAGAAAAACTTCCTCCCATCCCTCCTAAACTTCCCCCGTTCAGCTTCATTGCATGCCCCCAAGTTCTTGGAACCTTATTTTCTGAAAAATGCTCCTTTTCTGTGTATTTTAACCCTGTGAGGTACTTAAAGGTCTCTATCATGTCCACCCTCCCTCTTCTCTCCCAGGGTATACATGTTTAGGTCCCTCAGTCTTTCCTCATAAGAAATTTGGTGCAACCCCTGCACCATTTTTGCTGCCCTTCTTTGAATGGCCACTACCCTGACTATGTCTTTTCTGAGGTGTGGTCTCCAGTACTGGACAGAGTACTCCAGACGTGGATTCACCAATGACTGATACAGTAACAACACCACCTACCTCCTTCTGCTGGTTGATATCCCTCCCTAGGCACCCAGCATCCCACTAACTCTCCCTACTGCTCTGTCCCATTGCCTTGCCACTTTAAGGTAATCCACTATGATTTCCACTAGGTCCCTTTCCTGTTAATGACCATCAGTACCTTTACCCCATCCTATACTCTGCTTCTGGGTTTTTGCACCCAAGGTGTGCAGTTTTACACTTTTTTGCATTGAAAGCCACCTGCCATACCCTTGACCATTCATCAAGCTTTTTCATGTCTCTATTCATTCTTTCCACCCCCTCCGGGGTGTCCACCTTATTGCAGATCATGGTGTCATCTACAAAGAGGTGTACCTTCCTTCCAGTTCTTCTGCAATGTCACTTATAGACATTAAAGAGGACCTGGCCCAGCACTGAGCCCTAAGGAACACTGTTGATCTTTCTCCCTTCCTCTGAGTAAGTGCTGTTAACCACCACCCTCTGTCATCTATCCATTAGCCAATTACGTACCTAGTGCATCACCTTGGTTCTCACCCCCAAGCGTTCCAGTTTTTTTATGAGCCTCCTATGTAGCATGGTGTCGAAAGCCTTGCCAAAGTCAAAGTAGGCCACATCCACTGCCCCCCCCCAATCTATTTCTCCTGTCGCCAGTCAAAGAACTCTATCAGGTTTGTCTGACATGATCTCCTTCCCGTGAATCTGTGTTGCCTTAGGTCCCATAACCCACCAGATGCAAGGTAATCTGCCAGTCTTTCCTTTGGCAGTCACTCCATTAGTTTCCCCACTACTGATGTGTGACTGACTGGCCTAAAGTTGCCAGTCTCTTCCCTGCTGTCGCTTGTATGGAGCGGGACTATATCTGCACTTCTCCAGTCCTCTGAGATCACCGCTGTTTCTAGTGAGTTATTGAATAGAGCTGTCAGAAGTGCAGCCAGTACCTCCCTGAACTCCTTCAATATCCTTGGATGTACCCCATCTGGCCCCATGGCCTTGTCCACTCTCAGATTCGCAAGTCCCTTCAGGACTCTTTCCTCTTCAAATGGACTTGACTCTTATCTCCCTCCTTCCCGTGGTGCTGTAACCTATATATGGTGCATCCCCTTCCCTTTCCCCTTCAACTGTGAAAACAGGACAGAAGTATTTTGTTCAGAATGTCTGTTTTTTCCTGATCATCCTCTGCACAGTCTCCCTCTGCACCTGTCAGCCTTACAATTCCTCCCCTTCTCTTTTTTTTCCACTTATATACCTACAAAGGTATTGTCCCCTTTTGTTAACCCTGGGCTATTTTTTCCTCAGTTTGTGCCGTAGCAGCCGTCACTGCCTTCCTTGCTTCCTTCTGTTTTTGCTGGTACACTTCTCAGTCTTCTTCCCTCTGCATCTCCTTGTAGTTTCTGAATGCTGCCCTTTTTGCCCTTACCCTTGCCGCCCCCTCCCTTGAGAATAATATTGGTCTCTTTTCCTCCTACTTTTGCTCACCTCTTTTGCACAGAGGTCTGTTGTCTTCACTATTCCATCCCTTAATCTGGTCCACTTTCCCACCACCCCATCACAGTAATCCTTTCCTGCAGAGCGTTTCTGAGGCATTCACCCATTTTTTAAAAATCTGCCCACCTGAACTTCAGAACCCTCATCCTCGTGTGGTTCACCTCTGCTGTCATCCTAAAATGTACACAGAATGGGTAACATGGCCAAGGTACTAATTTTACTGTCTAAATGTAAAGTTGCAAGTACAGAACTTTGTCTTGTCTTCAGCTATAGTATAAATGCATTTGTTACTGTTATTTTATGTTATATAAAATCTTCAGTAAAAAGAATGATATAAAAAAAAAAAAAGTTCTAGCAAAGAAAGGACCTAACTCATACATCATGGCAACCCATGTACATCATTGCAACCCATGTAGCATATTAACCCTGTTGTGCTCTCAGCAGTTCCCATCCTCACTATGGCTTGTGACACTTGCTATACTTTTCCTTTGTATGGGCATGTGCCTACAAAAGGCCTCTTCGTACTTCTCGTGCAAGCATGTGTCCTGATATTCCTTAACCCTTCTCCACTGACTTCTAGCTTTGCTGAACTTATTCTAACTTTGGGCACTTGTATCTGATGTGAGCAATCTTTAATAAAATACAAGTTAAAAAAAAGAAGAGCTGCATTTAGTAAGTATATCCCTTTTTGTTACTTTGCACTACACAGATAGGGTGTCCTATACATAGTGTTACTTTGCACTACACAGATAGAGTGTCCTATACAAAGTGTGTCTCCTTTACCAGGGGACACCCTCAGGGTTTAGTACCTCCCTCACCAAACTCTCCTACAACATGTGGATGCCAATATGGTCTTATGACCTGGGCATCGCATATACCTTGCCTCAGAGTGTGCCAGGGAACCCTCTGACCCACCCTCCTGGGTTGCTCTCACTGATGAGTCAGGTCATGGATGCCACCATCATATAGGATTCCCTCCTCTCATTTCACTGGAGATGAGTCTCCTATCTGTTTCACCTTGGCATCTGTTTTCATCTGGCAGCTACTGTTACTCATATCTCAGCATGAGCTGGTCTCTGGTGTCAAATCTCACCAGGATGTCCTACAATGATCTTCAAAGTAACCAACCATAGGCCTGAAAGTCATCCAGGACTAGTCCTTGAGGGAAGACTCCCCCATGGTACCCACACCCTTCTGGTGAACCTTCTAAACTCCTACTCTATGACAAGTGTACACAAAGCCAAACCCTCAGATCATTGTCAGAGGAGATTACCCAGGTGTCCAAGGTCCCACCCACCCAATGGGTGAGACACTGTACGTACCAACCTGGTAGACACAGGGTCTCACACATTGGCATCCTAATACCCTTGCAGCCATGAGGTGTCTTGGACTGTGACAGAGAGCTCCTGCCACTCTTGAGGACCAACCTTTTCTTAAATCTGTTGCAACAGTTCTTCTATTTCTTAAATTAATCTATTATTCTTTTTTTTTATTTTAATCTTTTTGGTGTCCACCCCTCTGCCGGCCATCCGCCTGGTCACAGACTCCCTCAGCTGTAGCATCCCCACATGAGCCGCTCTCCTGAGGCCCCCTGGCTTGACCCCCAGGGTTGGGATGTGGCACCCAGCCCTAAGGTGCCATGAATAACAGTATGGGGTGGGAGTTGGCCTGGGGAGCTGATTTGCAGCCAGGGGGAGTGAGCATCATAGAGGCAGTGGGCAGGCTTGAGTTTTTTCCCCTGTAGACGGGAATGTACAATGATGCCTGTGTCCATCCCGCCCCCTTGAGTCCTTGTTGGCACCAGCCCCCTCCACCCAAGCAAACACGACCTGCATAGGGGAGGCTAAATCTCAATAGATAAGTTAGATCAGACATCAGTGAGTCAGTAGGTGCTGGCTAAGTGTAGAGGAAAGACTTGCATAGTCTGTTACTACAAACTGATGTACTGAAGAAGGGATATGCCATCGCTTAAGGTTATCTGCTGCATTTTGAATAAACATCACACAGAGATTGTGTGTTGATCTTGAAGTTTGGTGTTTGGTCCATCTGTTATTCCACAACCCCTCCACAGACTTGGTGTCAGAAGTGGGATAACTCACTGGAAGCATCTGTACTGGCTGAAGAGGAACATTTTCTGGTGGATATCACCCAGATATTCCAGGTGGACTGATGCACCAGGATTTGCCAGAGGAGAACCCAGAGAAGAAAGTCAGTGGAGTTCTGACCAGAACCATGGCTGACAGATGGAGAGAAGCTGCTGCCTGGACTGGACCTGGGAGCTTGGAGGAAGACCAAGCCTGAGGATGATGTAGAGATGCAGGTCAAGGCAGACTGGAGGTGCGAGAGACAACACCCATTAGGTGGAGACCCTGACAAGGATGATCCACTGGATGAGTGGGCAATGGCTGGAGGCAGACCGACTATACAGAGAGGTGGAACACTGGTGCCAGGTGCTCAAAAGATTCCTGCTGGAGAGTTTGGATAAAGAGTTGGAGGAGGATTTTTCATGGGCTCAGTTTGAGGAGGATCCCCTGACTGAGCAGGATATTCCTTTGTTTCCTGTGTTCCCAGGATGTTACCTGTTGGAGGTCGGAGATGCAAATATGGAACTTAAATGTGAGACCCCAGGTAAGACAGTGTCTAGTGATATTGTGTTGGGGTTGAAGACTCCAAGCAAGCAAGAAGAAGACTATGAAGCTGAAGGGGCTTTTTCTTGTATTGATGCAGTTAACTCTATTAACAGTACTGACTGGGGTATACTGCAGGCTAAAGATGCTAATATTGCCAAAATGCTACACTATGTTAAGATCAAGGAGGTGGTACATGTGTTTTATTTTTTTGATGAAAAAACCTACAAAGGAAGAGGTGGATGGAAAATGGATAGGAACCTGTGTTGCGGTAACACCTAGAGTGTCTGCCCTCAGGTGTCTGTATCAGTAGCAAGCGAAATGAATAAATCAAGAGACATAGTGGGTTTATGTAGAGGGGTTGAACCTAGAACTGGGCCCTGCTTAAAACTGACATATCTGGTGGGGTTGGAGCAGGTAATTACTCACCCCAGAGAAAGTCTTTATATGGTACTGAACTTTACAGCCATCCAGATTTTTGGTTACGAAATATGACAGACTTTTCCTAAAAAGAAATGGGAATGTACTGTTAGTCTCTGTTGAGAAATGTGTTAACGCCTCAGGGTAAAGAATGATGATATCTACTATGTTTATGATGGAATTTTTATCGTTAATAGGGACCCTGAGACAGAGCCTTCTGAAGATGGATGGGTGGAAGCTCTATCCTTTCCTGGGACAGGAAGGTGGTAAGCAGTCTGCAATAACTGATTCCCTCTTAAGGCTGGGGATATGTGACAGGGAGCTCCTGCCACTCTTGAGGACTGAACTTTTCTTAAATCTGTTGCAACAGTTCTTCTGTTTCTTATCCTAATCTATTCTTTACAATTTCTAGTCCATGAGGTTGGCCACCTATGGGCACCCCCTTCTCTTTTTTGGCTATGCTATAGTGTCTTTTTTAATTTTCCTTTTCCCTCTCAGGTCCTTGTACAGGGAGGTTATTGTGGTGACCTCTGAGCTGATGTAAAACAGCAGGCTGTGTTCTTCATTGTTGGATTTAGTATGCAATAGCATTATGTCATAAAATGCTTATATACCTTATGTGTATAAAACCTGTAAATGTTGAAAATATCATGGCACTAGGTGTTTTTGATGAAGGTAAAAAGTTACTAGGGGACTGTATAATAAAAATTAAGTTAATTGTGCTATTTAAAATGCATGTAAATTGATGTAACCTGAACAAGTCTGAAATGTCATGGTGATTTGCATATGTCCCACAATGCTTTGTATTATGGAAGTATTCATGATGTTGTGTTTCTTTGAAACTTGGTTTATTGTTAATGCCCTTTGGGGTAACCCTTGTTTCAGTGCTTCTGCACTGAGGTTCTTTGTCTTTAGCTTTTTTTTTAATTTTTATTTGAGCCCACACCACCCAAGCAAACAAGGCCCACGTAGGGGAAGCTAAATCTCAACAGATAAGTTAGATCAGAGATCAGTGAGTCAGTAAGTGCTGGCTAAGTGTAGAGGAAAGACTTGCATAGTCTGTTGCTACAAACTGATGTACTGAAGAAGGGATCTGCCATTGTTGAAGGTTATCTTCTGCATTCTGAATAAACATCACACAGGGATTGTGTGTTGAACTTGAACTTCAGTGTCTGGTCCATCTGTTATCCCACAACCCCTCCACATGGACCTTATGCCACTCTTGTCTCAGATAGCAACTTGCACTCACTATGGCCATGCCTCCAGGTGGAGCTGCCATGGGTGCCTCCTGTGCTCCTGGCCTATGTCCTGTGTCCAGCCCCTTAGTGAGCACTGGAGAGTGCCCACTCCACCCAGGCATGGAGTATGATCTGGCAATATCAGCATCCTACTGGCTGTGCCCTTGTGCTCCCTTAGCTGGGGTTCCATGTCATAACGGCGATCGCCGTTACGGCAAGTGTACATTGCTGAAAATCAATTTAGGCAATGCACTCACAGCATGGACAAAATCGGTGCCCAAGACCAATGGGTCTCATTTTTAATGCAGGTGGCTGCACCCCCCTACTTATGGATTTTCAACTCCAGGGGCGTGCATGTTGGGGGTGAAAAACATAAAAAAATATAAAGCCGGCAACAAAAGACCTGCACCGTGCCGGACCCAAAGCCTGTACCCTATGCCTCCCAGCCAACCACCCTCCCCACCATGCTAGCAGACCAGCTCGGCAGCTACCCACCACACCCCCTCCCACATACCATCCATCCCCTGCCTCTCCCCCACGTGTGTGTGCACGCATATACCCGCAACTTTCCGTCGTGGTATTTCATCCACCCCAGTATCCGATCACCCCCTACTTGGTAGCTGTGAACACAGGCACCATAATTGAGTCACTATTCTTGTAGGCACCCAATTTCCGTTGCCTTGTTTACTGGATACCCTTAAGTGGTACTTATGCCCAGGGTGGCACAGTTGGTACTGCGTCTGGGTCTTGGAGGCCACCTGACAGATGAGGTCACCTTCAGCATCGAAGCTCCCTCCAAAATTGCATCTGAATTATAAGATTGCACTCACTGAACTCCCTGGCACCATGAGAGCACTTATGAGATATTATGGAACTTAGTGAATTAATAAAAAGTAAGGGTCAAGGATTGTGATCTCTGGAATTCTACCAGTGTTAAAAGGACATGAAGAAAAAAAATAAAACAACTGAGCGCATAAATACTCGACTACTAAATAAATGCACCAGTCACGAAATTCTCTTCATTAACTCATGGGAATCTTTCTTTGCGAAACACAAATTATATGCAAAAGATGGTTTATATCTAAGCACATTAGGCACCAAAACACTGGCCCAGCTAATAAATAAAGAACTACCCGCAGTGAATTTAAACTGATAACCGAGGAGGGGTGGGTCACCCACACAACACAAAACTACAGAACAAAATAGGACAAAACATAATAACAATCAAAAACAAAACACAGTGAGTTGCTACCTATGCAATGCTGAATAATGAAATAGAGGAACTGCAGACAATATCAAATGCCAATGGAAATGCAGACATGGCTTTCATTACAGAGACATGATGGGCAACAAATGACAATAGGGGTAAGAACATTCTGGGGTATCAGGTCCTTAGATGTGACAGGGCTGGAAAGAAAGGTGGGGGAGTAGCAGTATATATACCGGAGATGGTAAAGACCATGAACATCTCTGAAAAAATAAAACAAGCAGATAGTACTACTGAGACGTTATGGATTAACGTTATAAATAAGAGTTGGAAAAACATCATAATGGGTATATGTTACAGGTCACCTAATACAAGCAATGAGATTTCTAAGGCAATATGCATGGAACTTGAAAGAGCGTGTGAGATGGGGGAAGTGATTTTCCTGGGTGACCTTAATTTCAATGATATCAACTGGGTATCAATGACAGCAACTAAGCATCAGAGTAAAGAATTCTTAGAAATAACTGAAAAACTAAGCCTCAAGCAACACATATATTTACCCAGTCAGGGAACAAGCACATTGGATATCGTAATAAGCAGCAATGAAATAAACATTACAGACTGTGAAACTGATGAACACCTGGGAGGCAGTGATCATAAAAGTATCTATAACTTTTTATAGTTTATAACTACGACTCTGCTAGCCGGCCCAGTGGCATGGAGGGCAGAGGCAACAATGCCTTACCTCCTGCCACGTCAGCGACCCATGTTTGCGGTGCGAGCGGGTTGTAAGGGGCCAGCCGAGGTGGGAGAGGATCAAGCATCTGGAGGACAGCTCTCCTCTCCCGGGGAAGGTGGGGAATAGAGATCAGCATTTGCCTGACACCTAACAGAGGCTAGGCGTTGGCAGGTCCTGTACAGTGGGGCATGGAGGTGGAGCAGCTGATGGGCATGCTGCATGCATGTGGATGCACACGTGGTGCGGTCATTGTCAGTACTGCATGCTTCCCTCCACAGAAAAAAGAGGAAAACTGTGGTCCAGTCAAGCGGCATGATGGCCATCCGCTGCAAGCACCGCACCCAAGAGGGCACCACTAAAAACTGGATCCAGTCCTGGTGGGTCAAGTTGGGGGCTTCCCACCACCCTGCCACAGAGGATGAGCCATGGGGTAAGAAGGTGAGTGCCCAAAGGTTGGGGGACAGGGCTGGGCGGATAGCTGAAGGAAGGGGCCAACTGGGGCCAGGGAAGGAAAAAAGCAGTAGCAAAAAAGAAATAAATAATTATGACTCTGCTGATCAAACTCTCATTAATGAGGATTTAAACAAACTATAATGGGACACCCTACTTGAAAATAAAACAACAAACAAGATGTGGGAAACTTTCAAAACCCAGATATATACAAACTACAATGGGACACCCTACTTGAAAATAAAACAACAAACGAGATGTGGGAAACATTCAAAACCCAGATATTTGCAATATGTGATAAACATATAAAAAAGACAAAGAAATATAATAACAGAGGTATTAAACCAAAATGGCTCACAAATAGTATAAAGAAGTTACTTAAAAAAAGAACACTCTACAATTCATATATTAAACATAATACTGAGGAAAACTGGTTAAATACAAGGATGTTCAAAAGAAATGTAAACATAAAATAAAAAATAAAATAAAAAACTTGAATGTAGCTTAGCAAAAAACACAAATAAGGACAATATAAGGACATTCTATGCATATGTTAACTCACAAAGAAGTTCAAATAGTGGCCTATGTTCTATTACAGCAGAAAACCAGGTAACTGATGATCCTAAAGAAATGGCGGAAATATTTATTAAATATTTTGCATTGTTTTTTCCAAAGAGGGAACCATACACAGGAATAATACAAACTAACTATGAAGGTACATTAGAAATAAATGAAGTCATCAATAATAAAATCAGCATACTAAAAACATACACTCAGCAGGGCCAGATAACATATCACCAAGATTATTAAAACTTCTCATGCCTCACATATCCAAACCTTTAAAAAAGATATTTATTTAATCACTGCAAAATAACATTCCATCAGATTGGCTAACAGCTACCGTGATTCCGGTGCACAAAAAGGGTAACAAAGCTAACTGCAAACTACAGACCCATAAGCCTTACCTCTGTGCTTGGAAAGTTACTGGAGTCCATAATAAAAGATATGATTGGGGCACACCCAAAAAAAATATGACACTCAGGACTCAGAGCAACATGGGTTTACCCAGAATAGATCATGTGTGACAAACCTTTTATGCTTCTACGAGAAGATATCAGCATCAGTGGACAGGGATTTACCAGTGGATTGCATATATTTAGATTTTTTAAAGGCTTTCAACACTGCACCACATGGGGCGATAATTCAGAAGTTAGTAAATCTAAAAGTAGACTCTAGAACAGTATGGTGGATGCAGAATTGGCTTAGTGATAGGACCCAGAGAGTATGCATAAGGAGATATTGTTCTGACCCAAAGGGGGTCACTAGTGGGGGTGCCGCAGGACTCAGTCCCGATACTGCTGCTATTTCAGATATTCATAGCAGATATGGGGAAACATGAGACAAGCTGGATTAGCAAATATGCAGATGACACTAAAGTGGCTAGCATGGCTAACACTGAACATGAAAAACAGCATTGCAAAATAGCTTAAACAATATTCTAATGTAACCACCCTGCCCCCGCTACTTTTCACAGTAAGCTACTCCTTGGTACCCTCGACTGGGCACCCAAACTACTTCGGACAATTGGTACCATCACTAACTTTGGGAATGTATACCAGGCTCGTTATTTCTAGAGGTCAGAAAGGGGTGGGGGGGGGTGTACAAAAGCAAATACACATGACCAACTAAACCCAGGTCCTGAGGAGAGAACTTTTTTGTTTAGGTCTATGCTAGGTCTGTACTTCTGGAGGGGTACCCAGTAATTCCACACAGAAAGCAGTAACATGAATGTCCAAACCAGACTGGGGTTCTAGAGTGTAAGTTTATTCCAAAGATGTTACTCTAAAGCAAAGGTGGACCCCCAAGATTTACCTTTGTTGCACAAGGCAATGGCAGAACAATAGAAATCTGTATCGGACAGAAAGTCTACATATCCCATATGTCAGAAGACCTCAAATTCTCTTCAGCGGCAATGGCCTCAGCTGAATGCACATTTCTACTAGTGGCACAGACCACAACTTTGTACAAAATTCCCATATGGCATAGGACTTGAACATTTTGGCAAGTGGCAACTGGCTACAATGGAGCACACAGGTGCTCATACTAAGCACAACCCACACCAGGGGGTAAGCTTTCTCTTCAGGCATTGGCTACCATGTCCTGAATAACCAGGCGCCCTTATGAAACCTATAGTACTGAACTGGTCACTCCAGATGGGGGGTTGCCCACCTTTCACTTCCACACCCATACTCAGCTATTCTTTCAGAGTTACATCTCAACTTCTGGTAAAACAGTTAGGAATATGCATCTTGGAATGATTCTCACATCCAGCATAAGAAAACACTACTTCTGAGTGTAGAACTAAAGTCCTGAACATTGTGCATATGTCTTCCTCTGGACCCTACAATTGCCAGCCAACTTTAAACTTGAGAACAGCCTCAACTTAGAACAGAACCTGGTGTATATTTCCCTTTGTCAAAGAAAACCCCCCAAGAACAGGTACTTTCCCCCAGGAAGCACAAAGTCAGATTACTCACCGTTGGAAAACAAAATAGTCAGCTTCAAAATCCTGGATCAAATAGGGGATTGCCCTTCTGATCCATACTGGCAGTCCTTTCCATCTCTCTGGGGATGAAAAATCAGGAGCTCCTGCGTTAGACAATGGCTTCCACCACTTCTCTTGGTAGGCAGATGTTTCTCAGGACTAGGGTGAGAAAACAGACTCTCCTCTCAGAGCTCACACTGCAGCTCCCACTCCTCCAACTGCTCACTACAGACTCCAACCAACAACTACGTCAACATTCTAACCCAAGATGCTAAAACTCCTCATTCACAGCCAGTTGCCATGGCTTATGCTGCTGTGAGAGTTCTAAATGACATCATCTCTCTCTCTTCTCAGCTGAGGCTAAGTAAACAGAGAGTGAGCAGGTGAAAACCCCATTTAACCAGTTATTCACCAGCTGCCTTCAATACCTAGCACTGACACTGATGGGATTCTAGTAACCCCAAGGGACTGGGTAGTTACACTCACCCCTAGCCAATAAATGACTGTCCGCAGTCATTTCTCCACCAAGCCCCAAGCCATCCTACCCTCTGCATTACATACGGGGAGGGGCAATCAGGCCATCCCCTACCATGTGCCAGGCACAGGCAAGTGACACTAAAGGCACAGAGGCCAGATGATGAGATTTCAGCCCCATCCTATAATCTATGGATATTCAGTGGCTCCAAGGAGACTACTTGTAGCATGCCCTAATAGACCAGAAATGAGGTCCTACTGCAGCTCAAGACCATAGCCTGTCTATCCCCCTAGCCTTCTAGGGAAAATCGATCTGACCAGGCTGCCCACCGGGAACCTCCCTCCAAGCTCCCAAGGTACCTGCAAACAAAACAACAAGGAAAATGCACATTGCATTGCATTACATTTCCCAAAACTTTCCCCACAACCTCACACCTGTGAAGGAAAAACATGTTTAACACCCTGTTAACCACAGACAATCCTAAATCTCTAAGAAAATGGGAACTCGGTTGAGCTCCAGCATCCTCTTCTTTTCTTTTCTTCTTTTCTTCCTCAGAAACACCTGCAAGAGAAGAAACCATAAAAACACATTCTGCATACAATACAGTGCCTAAACCTCCACCTGAACACTAGAGAACCCAAAAACTTTGCTTCTATAAAAGTAAAAAAAAATAAATGGAAAACAGACATTTATACAACACATTTGGGTGTGGAAGGCCCTAGAGAGTCTAAACTAGGGATAGAATACTGTTGCCTGTAGGCAGGGACCATTAAAGAGTCTCTGCTAGGCTGGAGCCTGCTGAAGAACAGTTCCTGGACAGGACAGGGCCTGTATAGCACTGAAATCCATGGGGAGAGTCTTTGAGAACTGACAAACAGTTCCACGGACAGTCTTTAAGTGTAGGGTGTGTTGTGCAGTCAGTAAAGAAACATAAATTTAATCTTACCAGTTCCTCGAAGACTGAAAACAAAGGATCACCTTACTTCTCTGAGCTGAGGACCCTCTCCCTTCAGACCAGGTGTCATCTTCGGATACAGCTAGGCTGATGTCTTCTGGAAAACCAGGCGATGAAACAGGAAAACTGCTGGTATGATGTCATTTGGAAGGCCAGGCAATGGAAGCAAGAAAACACTGCTGGGATAAAATGGCATCTGGAAATCAAACGATGAAACAGGAAAACAGCTGGTATGATGTCATCTGGAAGGCCAGGCAATGGAATCAAGAAAACACTGCTGGGCTAATGAATCTGGATGTACCTAAAGAATCCTGGAATACCCGAAGAGCTACATCTTCCTCCTTGGATACTGCTGCTGCTGGATGACAGGCAACTGGCCTGCCACTGTTCACTTCCCTCCAGGCATGCTGGGCATATTCACAGGGAGTGGCATCATGAAGGGTAGTACCACTCGGGATGGAGTGCAAGGACTATGACACCGTCTGGGCATTCAAAGTTGATGTTGTGGAACATCTCATTCCCTGCCTTGTCCACAATTTACACAGTGTCCATAAACAGAGTCCTGCCCAATTTCTAGAATTTAAGTAGATCATTCATGACTCTGTCCCTGATGCATTCTGCTGCACCAGAGTACAAATTATTGCTTGCATCTTCCAACCAAGATTGCCTGTTCTGCTCAATTTCCTCCCAAACTCTGTGAGGAAAGGTAGAAAAAGACTGCCCATGGATGGCGTCAGCCCTCCTATGTATCATTCTCTCTCCTTCTTGCTGTTCTTCACAAGTCTGCAGCCCATGGCCAGGCTTGGGGGTGGCCAGTCCTGGTTGAGCCAATGCCGCATACTTAAAGAATGAAAGAACTTGTCCCCACCATTTCTGTGGGCAGGTTACTGGAGCCTTCTTCTTCTTCTCTCTCTGGCTCCTCTGAGGCAAGAGCTTGATGTGACTCATGGGGCCTTCAACATGAAGATACATATATATATCTTCCTCACTCATGATCTGGGCACAGGAGTGAGCAAATGCCCTCACTCCCACGATATTACACTCCTCACTGGGCACAGAGGTAGACACCTCCCAGTTCAGTGTCTCTTGTAGCTCGTCCTCCCCAACTAGGCTAGGACTTGGACCCTCTTTCCATGGGTCCATGAATACTTCCATTGCACCATCCATCTGGGACACAGGTGTGGAAAACTCTCTCTGTTCCTGCCCTTGCAGTAGATCAACATTGCTCTCTCCGTGTGCCACACTCTATCGGGCTTCCCTCAACACGTTCAACCTGGTGCTGCATGCTGCTACATGCAGAGTCTTCTATTTTGGTCCATGTGGGAGCCAACCAAATTCGTGATTCCCTCTCTGGTGCTGCACCCCTGCTCATACCATACTTTACAAGGAAATCTGAACAGTGGGGTATCAGAAACACATCCCTTCCAGCCTTTAGACACATAATGCACAGTCTCACTAAACAGCTAGGGATTGCTACATCTGGAGGCAACCACTCACTATAGAAAGTTCTCTCTATTTCTGTTAGTGCTGCCACCTCCTCTGCGATCATAGCTCAGGCATGATCCGGATAGCGGGGAGTTCCTGAAGCCATGTCTGAAAGGGTATGTGCCATGGTCCGTGACACCAACATAGCGACCTACATCGCTGTCAACAAAGTCGACAGTTCATCGACAGGTCACTGTGTTGGTGCGCCTGGAACAGTAGCACACTGTCTCCTGGTCCTGCACCCCCTTCCCAAATCAACTCCAATTCGGATTTGATTATAATAAGAATAGAGCTGTGGGAGACAGAGCCCCCTGCATGGGGAGTTCGGGGGGGCTTTGCTCCCTAATAGAAACACAGACCGGGAGACAATTGGGATTTATGTCTACCACAACTTGCAGTTGACATAAATCCCATCGCTGTGACGCCAGTCGGTGAAAGTGTTGTCGATCCGGCATTGTAGAACCATCTGAAAACAAACACACAAACGTTTGTTGTTACTGAATTGCTCACTAGTCTCTTTGCTGTCTCACAAAATGGCTCCCTGCTGCTTGTGTTTACATTGCTAACCCCACCCTGTAATGGCTACGGTAGCTCTCCTCATGCATCAACTCTGTACACTGACTAAAACAGTGTTTCCAACCTTTTCTGTGCTACTGAATTTAGCTCAAACTGTAATTGATTGCACTGCTTGTATCTTTCAGCACATTCATATGATTTTAACTTAAATTTGCGATCAGCATTAATTTTAAAGAACTATTTACACATGTTCAAAGTCACTTGCAAGCCCACAGTTTTTCTTTATTGCACAGGATTGCCTGTTTGCTGCACCCTAATATACAACTCATAGTCCCTTTTCACTTAGAAACATTTGCTATTGCTGAACCCATTATAAATGCTCAAAGTCTATGCTCAGAAATTTTGTTTGTTGCCTTGTTGTTACAACGCACAGTCCTTTGCAAAACAATCACACTGCTTGCACACAGATTCAGCTGGCTTGAAAATCACACACAGTTTGATGCACAGTTAGCTGGTTTTACTCACTGAATTCAGTAGTTGGCTTCCTCCGATGGAAATTTTCGGCCTGGTGCCAATCCTTGGAAGGCCTCTGGGGTGAAACGGGCTGGCAGTCCCGCCGATTGTAGCCACAAATGCCATGCTCACTTTCCAGTCGGTCAGACAACGGGTTGAGCCTGAAACTACACAGCAAAAGTCTGTTTATTACAGAGCAGAATGTATGGTTGATCCTGGTCTGACCAGCTCGCACGCCACTCTCTTTCTCTTCTCCTCAAACACTTGGCAGTACATATGCACACAGAAGCTGGCTAGGGGGTTGGACTGATTGCAGTTGCACCAATCACTCAACGCCATGCAAATGAGCCTCTCTCTCTCGCTCTCCCTTCATGGCGATCATCGAGCAGGAGCAAATTTAAACTGTAACTTTTTTCTCAGCTGCAATTTCAGTGTCGAGAACACTGTTTTGACCATTTTCTCCTCGGATTCTGGCAATTTCTCAAGTGACTCCTCCAATTTGCACACAAAGCACATGAAACCTTCAGGGCACATTCCTCAGTCTGTTTCCTAAAGTCCACACTACTTTTGGCATTTGAAAATTGCAAATTAAAAAGTTCTGTAAATGTTTTTTGATGCAGAGACTAGGACATACACTTCAAGGCTTTACTGTCCATTGCCAGTTGACAAAACATACAAGCAGCACTCTGTTCCTTTCTGTACTAGCAGGCACATAAGCAGCACATTCAGATGGCACTTTCCTGGGCAAAATACTTTTTTCCAAAGCCTCCTTTTCTGTTTGGGTTACCATGCTACCAAACGGACAGACACTAGCCATACCCTCAGCAAAAAAATCTCTAGTTCTCTCCCCAAATTAAACAACATCCTTGGACAAGCCCCCATTTTTTGTAACCACCACCCCCGGTACTTCCAGTACTTTTCACATTAAGCTACCCCTTGGTACCCTCGACTGGGCACCCCAACTATTTCAGACAATTGGTACCATCTCTAACTTTGGGAATGCATACAGGAGTACCAGGGTCATTATTTCTAGAGGTCAGAAAGGGGTGGGGGGATGTACAAAAGCAAATACACATGACCAACTAAACCCAGATCCTCAGGAGAGAACGTTTTGCTTAGGTCTATGCTAGGTCTGTACTTCTGGAGGGGTACCCAGTAATTCCACACAGGAAGCAGTAACATGAAAGTGCAAACCAGATTGGGGTTCTAGAGTGTGACTTTATTCCAAAGATGTTACTCTAAAGCAAAGGTGGAGCCCCAAGATTTACCTTTGTGGCAAAGGCAATAGCAGAACAATAAAAATCTGTATCGGACAGAAAGTCTACATATCCCATATGTCACAGGACCTCGAATTCTCTTCAGTGGCAATGGCCTCAGCTGATTGCACATTTCTTCTAGTGGCACAGGCCATGACTCAGCACAAAATTCCCATATGGCATAGGACTTGAACATTTTGGCAAGTGACAACTGGCCACAGTGGAGCACACTGGTGCTCATACTAAGCACAACCCACACCAGGGGATAAGCTTTCTCTTCAGGCATTGACCATCATGTCTTGAATAACTATTTGTCCTTACAGAACCTGTAGTGCTGAACGGGTCACTCCAGATGGGGGCTGCCCATCTTTCACTTCCACGTCCATACTCAGCCATTCTTTCAGAGTTACACCTCAACATCTAGTAAAACAGTTAGGAATATGCACCTTGGAATGACTTTCACATCCAACATAAGAAAATACTACTTCTGAGTGTAGAACTAAAGTCCTGAACAATGTGTATAAGTATTCCTCTGGACCCCACAATTGCCAGCCAACTTTAAACTTGAGAACAGTCTCAACTAGAACAGAAATTGGTGTATATTTCCCTTTGTCAAAGAAAACCCACAAGAACAAGTACTTTCCCCCAGGAAGCACAAAATCAGATTACTCACAGTTTGAAAACAAAACAGGCAGCTTCAAAGTCCTGGATCAAATAGGGGCTTGCCCCCTCTTATCCATCCTGGCAGTCCTTTCCATCTCTCTGGGGATGAAAAATCAGGAGCTCCTGCGTTAGACAATGGTTTCCACCACTTCTCTTGGTAGGCAGATGTTTCTCAGGACTAGGATGAGAAAATAGGCTGCCCTCTCAGAGCGCATACTGCAGCTCGCACTCCTCCAACTGCTCACTACAGACTCCAACCAACAACTATTTGAACATTCTAACCCAAGATTCTAAAACTCCTCACTCGCAGCCAGCTGCTTTGGCTTATGCTGCTTCAAGAGTTCTAAATGACAATCTCTCTCCTCTCAGCTGAGGCTAAGTAAACAGAGAGTGAGCAGGTGTAAAACCCATTTAACCAGTTATTCACCAGCTGCCTTCCCTACCTAGCACTGACACTGATGGGATTCTAGTAACCACAGAGGACTGGGTGGTTACACTAACATGGGCAAACACATGGGCATGAGTTTTAACAGGGACGGGTGCTGTTTCATTCACCTCAGAAACCAGTCTCAAAAGATAACATATTTTTGGGATGGCTCCCCTCCTAGGGAATCATTAGAAGAAAAGGACCTGGGAATAATAATAAATCATAACTTGACAAGTTCATCCCACTACGAGGCACAGATTGTAAAAGCAGAAAGGTTGATCTCGACAATTAAAAGAAACTTTAAGAGTGGAAGTGAGCACATAATAATATCATTGTACATGACATATTGGATTGTGGGAGCCCCATTTGGAGCCCCATCTCTGTGGGAGCTATTGCCATGATCGAGAGAGCACAAAGACTAAGGGAACTGAACCTAATGTCATTAGAGACTAGAAGAATATGTGGTGACTTAGTACTATGCTACAATATTATGCAAGATGATTATTTTTTTAGTGAACTAAATCTGAATTTAAAGAACAATCAGAAAGGCATTAGAGGACACCCCCTACCGCTAAGACCAAAATGTTTTTATACTAATAGAAGAAAAGCATTCGATACACAAAGAATAATCAACCCATGGAATAACTTAACACAGGAAATCAAAACTAGCATTAATAAAACTCAATTTACAAATAGATTAGACTCCTATATACTGGACGGGGCTGTTCTGTCCTATTATGGATAATTGATAGGAGCATTAATGGGCCAATCACCTCCTCTGCTCCTTGTACTGCAGTATGAACCTCAGTATCTTTACTCCCCCCAAGCTACTCCCACAGAGAATGCCAAGGCACCACTCTCCCTCTGGACACATCTTAAAACAACCACCTTCTCCTACTGTAAAGAGGAGATTGTTACACTTTCCACCATGAAAAATAATTTCCATCCTCAGAAACTATAGGACTGGGCAGATGCTCTTGCTCAACTCACCACACAAGGGAGATAGCTGTTCCACCTTTCACCCAACAGCCAGCATGGACATACGTGACATTGCCCCTCCCAGGAGCAAAATACTACCCAAAGAAACAATAAAAAACAACACAACTACACTGTAAGGATGCAGGGTGCACTCCCTCACCAGTGTCCAACCCCCCAACCATAGCTTGACAAGTAACTTCAATACTACCCACCCCAGGCCAACTTTTACCTCTTTGGCAGACCGCAATGGGTGCCACCAGCTCTGATCAGTCCATTCCACCCTTACACTTCTGGAGGGTGGGCCCAGTCCAGCCTTTCCAGGGTCATCCCCGCTAAACTGGCAAACATCTTGTTACCACAAGGCGTCCTGCTCTGTCAGTCACCCCACTTTCCAGGGCTGCTACACTTCCCTGATTATACCTACCAATCCCAAACTGGGCAGCCCTCTCCCTTTTTATATTGCTTCTTATTGTACACATTAGTAGGACTGCGATTGTTTACATACAAGAACAAAAAAATGTTCTTGGAAACAGTGTTGTGCACTGCATTAATTCAAGGGGGCTTCCCCAATAAAGACTGTGCAAGGGTCTTTCCCAGGTGCCTATTAGCAGCACAAGCAGATTGCTGCAGCTCGCTGCCCATCAGCTCTCTTCTGCTTCTTACTGCTGAATGGAGAAAAGAGAGGAAAAACATGCACAATGCATGTATTCTTTACTCTTGCTATCCGTCCCCTAGGACATAGGAAAATGCACATAGCATGTGTTTGACAATACTATCCTGAGTTAAATATCCAATAAGACACTTTTCTATGCTGCAAAAACACAAACTCAACTGTGCCAACATGACAAACAAGTTCAGTGGTCATGACCCATTGACCAATAGATCAAGGCAAACCCCCCCGAGGCAAGCACCTCTAGTTCAGAGTCCTTATGGCTGTGTGTGCTTAGGGCCATGGTAGTACCTCCATGATGAATCTGTTATCCTACAAATACACAATCCATTTCTGCAAAATGACACCTTGCTTAGTTCTGTAAACAATTTGTATCCTCGCAGTGCAAGCCACATTCATCTATTAATAATATACTGCAGTTTTTCTTCATACTCTCCTCTGAGTTGAAGTCTGTGTATTGGAGATGTTTTGACATGGCTGCCTCATGAAGCTACTCCCAATGCCACACTCTTCTCCATAGCCATATAGGGAGGTAAGGAAAACAGCATCTTCAGCAGTCATACACCCAGTGAGAGATTGATTTTTTTTTTTGCAAACAAGTTTATTGGTGAATTATTTTCATCAAAATACGCATTGTACAACATACAGATACAGAACCATAAAAACCTTCCCATTAGTTCTTGATGCTGTACTTGTGATACAATCAATACCATATAAGAAACAAAATCAACAAAAAAGGAAAAGAAAAATTATATGAGGGTAACAAAAATACACATTTTTTCCACTTTTAACATCTATTCTTCCAGTCTTCTCCACTAATTCTATGTATCTTAGGGTATCTTGCTGCAACACTAGGTAGCTGCCATTTGTCCACTCTCCCGACCCTCATTCTACCAGATTCCATTTGTATAATAGTGGTGGCCTTCCACATGGTATTCAACTATACAGTACAACCTCAATTATCCGAATGCTCTCAGAGACATCAAATTTGTTCGGATAATTGAGAGTTTGGATTAACGGGTGTCTGTAACATTAGGCAAACCAGAGTCAGGGGACAGTGTCAGAGTTTGAATAATCAGGCAATCTGGATAATTGAGGTTCAGATAATTGAGGCTGTACTGTATTATTCCCTCCACCCACGGCTCTCATGAAGGACTCCACACCTGCCATTTGCTCTGGTACTATATGGCCTGTAAGGCTTTCTAAATAGTGCCTAAAGGGTAGCCACCTTGCCTGATACTTGTCTTTCTGAAAATGCAGATATAAGTGATTCCATTGCTTGTGCCTATTTACAGACCATTAACCAGATTCCCTTATCTGGAGTCTCCTCCCCAAACCACCTTTGTGTTGCTGCTTTCACAGCACAGCTAATCAGAAGCTGAAACAGATACATAAATAGTCCCCCCCAACACACACACACACACACACACACACACATACACACAGAGGTGTGACTTCCAATATAAGGTGTTTGAATGTCTTGGAAATTGATATCTTAATTATGGAGCTCAGTGCCTTTACCACCTCTCCCCCAAAACTATCCAGTTTGGGGCATTCCCAAAATATGTGCAAGTAATGCACCTGCATATCACAACCACACCAACATCTGTCTGAGAAGGAGGTGCCAAAATGTTTTATAATCACTGGTGTTTGAAAACAATGATTAATCATTTTCCACCTGTGTTCCCTCCAAGTATAAGAGGAGGAGGAGACCTAAGTTGCAGCCTCCCACACTTCCTTCCACTCCTTCTCCGTTAGAGTTGACCCCATCTCCTCCTCCCACTTGGCTTGTACCTGCTGTGCAAGTGTCACCTTCTGACCCTCTAGCACTTTGTATAAATAGGAGACATAGTGCCCCAGGTTGGAATTAGTCAAGTATACATGTAGAACCTGCTATAGGGTGTCCAATGGTCTTTGCCATTCGGACTTTCAGTTAGCCAAAAGGAGACAACTCTGGAGTTGTAAGTAGCAGTAGAAGTCCCTTTGTGGCAACTTAAATTCCTGTTTGAGTTGCAGAAAACGTTGTACTGTCTCCTGGGATAGCACTTAACTCAATCTACAGAGGAGTCCCATATGTATCCACCTCTGGAAGGTCATGTCTATCTATCTGGAGAAAAATTCCAAGCAAGCACTGATGGGAGTAAACTCACTAATACCCTCATTGCCTTCAGTTAATTCTATTACCTGATGCCATGCCTTCAGGGTGGCTTTTGCCCAGATATTAGGGACCTGGTGAATCAAACCACCATCTATGGAGCCAAATAAAACATAATACCAGGCCTCCCATTTCTATTGCCACCCATTGAGGCAGATCCTTTTCCTTGACGTCGGCCAGCATAGCAGTTGCTTGACAGGCTAAAAAGTACCATCGGAAGACTGGGACCCCCAGTCCACCCATCCCTCTACCTAACTTTGGAATGCTCCATATTAATTATGGTTTGTGCTCTGCCCAAACAAATCTGGAGGCTTTCTTTGTCAATGCTGTCCAAAATGCCCTGGGGATTCAAACAGTAGGGTTGAAAAGAGGAAAAGCAAAGGGGGCAGCAAATTCATGTAAATTATCTTGACCCACCCTACTAGTGCGAGGGCAGTTCTGACCACCTGTCTAAGTCTGCTTGGATCACCTGGATTAGGGACAAATAATTAATGTTGGACAGCTTGTCCGGCTCCTTCAAGATCTGAACTCCTAGATATCTAAAGCAGTCCCCCACCCATCCGAATGTTGTAGTTGTAGTAGTAGATTGTATTTATTTGTGGCACCCTTTCCTGGAGGTTCAGCGTGCCAGTACAGAGTAGAGATTATGAATAACACAACCACTGCCACTAAAATAATTTTAAATAAAATAAATAGAAATTACCCTACTATAAAAATAACCCATGGATCTCCAAATGGAATGGGCACCTGATTTGCAAAATCAGAGATTTCAAGCCAGTTAACAGCAGGGCCTTGGTTTTCTGTGCATTTAGTTTAAACCCTAAGGCTATACCAAACTGGTGCAGTAGTTATAATAACTTTGGGAGATTGGATTCTGGATCATGAATGTATAACAGGGTGTTATCCACATAAAGGGAGATTTTCACCTCCTCTCCTTCTACTCTAATGCATGGGATGTCCCTAGAGGCCCTCAGTGCCTACATTAGAGGTTCCATGCAATGCAAACAGCAGGGGTGACAATGGACACCCTTGTCTAGTGCCCCATTTTATCAGACACTCGTGGGATAGGACATAATTTACCTTTACCTGGGCTCTGGGACCACTGTACAAAGCATGTACCCACTTCCAGAAATTTTCCACCCAGGTCCATACAAATGAGCACTGCTTCCCAAAAGCCCCAATCCAGATGATCAGAACTTTTTCAGCATACACTGAAATAACCATGTTGGCCTCCTTCTTTCCCTTAGTGTGATGCATCACATTCAGTCATTTTCTGATATTATCCTGAATCCAGTGGGCAATTTTGCAGTCCACCTGTCATATTTTGATAATGAACGCTGATCCTCATTCTGGCTCCAGCCAACAATCCAGGTCATTTTCCTTCTGTGGCAATACAGAGGAGGGTTATATATTATTCAAGGTGTGAAAGTTTAAGTCATGACTCTGGTTGACTGATGGGTCATATTTGGTATTTGATCTACTGCCATCCTCAGGCAGCAGGCTATGCAGTCTCCCTAGAGAATGGCAGTCACAATGCCTGCTAATGGTTTAGACTCTTCCTCTGGTTCACTGTCAACTTCACCTTGAAGCAAGGGCATTCCTAGCACCATACGGATGGTGGTTTTCTGCCACCCACAGTACGCAGTGTACTGTTGCAGCTTGGTGAGTGCAAATGCCAGAAACCATGACAAAAGCCCTGTACGAGGTTGACAGCTGATCAGTCTTAGTGTCAATGTCCTTGTATACCTCCAGTTTAATAACTTTTTTAACCCGGCATCTATGGTATCTCCACTGGCATAAAGTCTCTTCCAGCCATCACTTCCAGGTCAAAATCTTGTCTGGATGGCTCCTCCTCCAGTTCATGGTTCAGAGGATCTAGCTGTTCTGTGTCATCTGTGGCTGGTAAGTGGCAACCTTCCTTGGGCAGCTGCACAACCTCCTCTGCTGGTGCTTCCTCAATCACAGAGAAATCTTCAACATCCTTGCATATCGCCACTCTGTGGTCAAAGCGCATGCACCCTAATCAGCATGGCTATGGATCATTATCTCTGCACCACAGCAATTGCACCATTCAAACTTTGGTGCCCAGGTACACACAGGATGTCTGTGTCACTCTGCATGGCCTGCAGCACTGTTGGTGTAGTTATTATTACAGTAACTGTGCTGGTTGCAACAACTTGTATATACATTAGTGGACATGCTTTCTGCCAAGATGAGCTGGTGACTCATGTCCTACACACACACAGGAGCCTGACAAGTTATTACAGAACCATCCACCCTGATCAAGGGAAGAGGTAATTAAAATGATCTGCCACTTTAGAACAAGCAACAGTTAGTGCTGCTCCCTGCTTCCACACAACACTGCTATGATGACCACCATTTTCACCAGTATCTTAACACACTGGGACAGGCCTTTTAAGAGCAAGTTTTCTCACTTGCTTCCACACATGCTATCCAGGATCACAAACAGCAGTGGAGGCAACTCTAGGGAGCTCGGCATTCCCCCTTGAAATCCTTAAGCACCAACTCGTCCACATGCAAATAACTAGCAACACAGAAGTATAGAATGTGTCAGAAAAAAATGATTGATTGGCCTACCGAGTCAGCTCAAGTGATCCCTGCCTATTCTATCTCCACAGACCCTATCTGGTTTCCATTGACCCTCCCACTTCCCTGCCTCTTTTCTAATATAACCCTATGTTTATCTCATGCATACTTCAAGCCCCCCACTGATCTAGCCTCCATCACTTCCAGTGACAAGTCTCTATCAGGCATCTACCACCCTTTCAGTGAAGAAATATTTCCTCACATCTTTCCTGTATCTCCCTCCTTCAAGCTCCATCACATGCCCTCTGGTCCTGGTGCACATTCTCTTTTGAAAGAGACTCCTTGCCTGCACCTTGCTCATCTGTCTGTGGTACTTGTAGGTCTCAATCATGTCCAGTAGACTATCTGTCAGTCACGTGATGTGTTTTTCATGTACCTTTCCTTGTTGCCCTGCCTAGCAGTTGGCACCTAGTTTTTAACTGTACATAAACATTTACAAGGGCTCCATTCCCACACAGTCATTAAGTTCAGCAATCACCAGTCTTTCTCTGTTTGGACCAATGGGTCTTTTTCTTCTGTCATTGTCTATATATCTATGTATTTCTCTCTCATGTATGTAGTACATGGATGGGACTTTTGCCCCATATGATACAGTATCAGTTATTTCTGTGTGTATGTCAAAAATGTAATCTGTATATCTCTGCATGCTGGTAACCAAGTTCAGGAGCGAACTCGTGCCAATGGGGGTTGGCGAGAGTGAGGGCTGGGAGATGATAGTAGCAACCACTGGGCTGCTCTCATCTCCCAGATTGGGTAGGTGAGCTTCCTTGCTCTAGGCTGATACCCGTTGGAGGCTGGGTGTCAGAGTAGAGGTCTGGGGGACTGATGCTATGTCGGGAGGGTGGAGAGAGCATGTTGTTCTGGGAGCATGCGTGCACACCTGCCATGTACACCACTGCTCCAGGTCAGGATGGGAGAAAAAACACAGAGAGCCTATGTCTCTCCGTGGCCATGTGTGATGGCCCCCAATGCTCTTGGACCCTACTCCTTGTGGATCCTCACCAGTAAGACGATGGGGGAGAGGCTGACAGAGTTGGGAGCCAAAGGGGGTCTGACAAAAGGCTTAGGTGGCCACAGAGGAGCAAAACATTGTATGACAGGAAAAAAAATTAAGGGGACCATAGTGCCCACCACAATACCGCTTCTCCCCCCCCCAGGTTGCCCACTCTTCCATGTGCTCATTTTATTTATTGTAAATGCAGACCGGGTGCCCATCCCTGGTTCAGCTTCTCTAGACAACCCCTCCCCTCCAGGTCACCCACCCCCCATTCCTTGAAGTATAGCCCGACACTGGGGTGCCCAATCCCCAGTGTCAGAAGCTCAGCTGAAACAAAGAAAACAGTCCCTCAATTATTATACTGGTGTGGTAGCACCAGTACAGTTATGGTTTATGAGTGTTTAAAGTAAAAGGCCAATTTTTGTAGCTTCATAACTTTGAAATGGATTTGCATGAAAGTTGCCATGCATCATTGCTAGGGGTGAGTCTGTTGGTGTGGCAAATTTGGTTTGAATCGGTGAGGTCACGTGATGCAGCAAGCTTGAGGAGACGCCTTATTATCCTCTCCCAACCACCGCCTTAGAATTCGGTCAAATTGCTGCTTTAACTTAAAGGATTAATCATTAAAAAGGTATCTGAAGGCTGTATGAATACTTGGAGCAATGAACAGGGGGGTTATTCGGGAGATGGAAGCAGAAATGAAGAAAGCTTTACCAAAACGTACCCCGCCTGCCACGCCCAAGAAAACTCCTAAGAAACAAAGGGCTAACACTGTTTCTGGATAATCCACATCACTCCCGAGCTCCAAACAGGAACCTTTAACATTGGCTGGCTTTCTGGCAGAATTCCGTCCTTTTTAGGAGTAATTAAAAACTATCACCTCCGAAATCAAGCTAATTTCACAAGCAATAGATGATATTGTCCAGCGCACATTGGATTCGGAGGCGCGTATCACATCCCTAGAGAAAAGAGCAGACAATACTGATCCCGAAATAGTAGCTTTTAAACAAAAGCTGGCAAAGATGGAATTAAAACTAGAGGACTTGGAGGGTCAAAGCCGCAGAAATAATGCGGTAATAATTGGTCTCCCTGAAACTGAAGAAGGGCACGATCCCGTCTTATTCGTGCAGAAGTTTGTTGAAAAGATGGTAGGTCCATCACCATACGGGGCATGATACACTATAGAACGTGCCCACAGGGCACTGAGACCAACTCCTCCATCTGGGGCTCCCCCCCCGCCCGTTAATTTTTCGTTTCCTGAACTACTTGGAAAAACAGCATTTTTTTTAGCAAAACAAGAGAGATTCAAGATTTGAAATGGGAGGGGGTCAAAATCCGAGCTGCCCAAGACCTGCCTTTAACAGTACGACAGAGAAGATTGTCTTTTCATCCCTTGGTCACTAAGATAATTGCAGCTGGAATCAAGTTTAAGATGTTATACCCAGCTAAACTGCAGGTTTTAATATCGGGAGCCTGGCATTCATACGAAGACTCGGAGATGGCGAATAAAGGCTTGAAAATGGCTATGCCGGATTTATTTAAGAATGTCTGAAGCAAGTAGAGTGCCTCAGTGAAGAAATCAGTGGGGAAAGGTAAAGAAAAACGAAGGTGAAATTCCTTGAGATATGGATTGGGCTGCGCGTTGGAAAGTTCCTGGTTTCAAAACAAACTTCTCCTTAAGGACTTGGGTGATGGTTTTATGGTCGAGGGGTTCTTTAATCTTTTCTCCTTTGACTTCCATTTTTTGTTTGCTTGTTTGCTGTTGTTTAGATATTGCACTCCTCTGATGTGGACGGGACTTAAGTCATCTCAGACTCAGGATCCCTTAACCCGTCACAGGATGTATTAATTAAAGAGACTGCATGTACAAGACTTGGGGGGGACTCAGATTATCGATGTATGGAATATGTTATTTTTGGCAGAGGGTTTCTAGGATAAGACATCAATGTGTAGTATCTATTTTAATTTTAAATTTAAATTTACAGGACACAGGATCACCTTCTGTAGGGAAGGGGAGAGCACAATGCTGGGCCACGGAAGAAGGGGGTCAGACCTAGTAAGGCTATTGTTAATGTTAAGGGCAGGAGAAGAGAGTGAAATGGCAGTTCTTAGTATAAAATATAAGCTCTTTTTCCTCT
This sequence comes from Neoceratodus forsteri, assembly GCA_016271365.2. Taxonomy (NCBI): domain Eukaryota; kingdom Metazoa; phylum Chordata; order Ceratodontiformes; family Ceratodontidae; genus Neoceratodus; species Neoceratodus forsteri. Next base: position 1,340,168,950 of record CM057449.1, on the reverse strand, counting down.
TCCTAGTATTTTCGTCCCTGCAGGGCTGGTAAGTTTTCGGTAGGAATGGAGATCTGGGGTAGACTGTAATAGTGGGGTTTCGCCACAAGAGGGGAGTACTGTCTGTGAATTTTCTTTTTAACACATAGACAATGGAGGTTATGGGCCTATTAATTTAGCTGGATGGGTCTCTTTTGAAATGCAAGCTGACATTCTGTGTTGTTACCCAGTTAAAGTGCGGAGAAGCCCTGTTAGCTTTATTTTACTGAATAGTGCACAGGACGGACGGGCTGGTGAGATGCTGGCAGTGTGGAATTTGACTAAGTGTACAGTAATGGACTCAGTTTTAAAGACGGACACTTTTACCTCGCATCTCGTGTCCGGATTTGTTATCAAGGAGATTCGGGGAATTTGGTAATGCGATACGGTTAGGACCATGTTAAGAGAGCCCCTTCATGTTGCGGTTTGGTTGTGGGGGTCAAAGCTTTAATATATACATAATTCTTTTGTTTTATTGAATTAAAAGGCTTTATGGGTAGCTGGTTAGTTTGGTAGTTAGACCTCACGGGAAGCAGGGGAGTATAGGGTGAGTGGTGGGAGAGGTAAGGCTAAGACTTGGTGTGCTGCAAAATGATTCACAGGAATAAAAGGGGGGTAGGGTGTGCTGGGGGTTGGGGGCTCTGTAGAGTCTTGGAGTTTTTTTTTTGTTGTGGTTGTTTTTGTTTTTTGTTGGTATTTTCTAGGAATAAGGGAGGGTATGGGGGGTTCACAGTCCATTGTAAACCATTATTTTCAGAGAATAATAAGGTCTAAAATCAGGGATGTTCTATTTTTGATTAGGTAGGATGTCTAATGATTTATTTCCACGTGGAATGTTAAAGGGGTCCGACAGAAAATGAAACAATACAAAGTTCTGAAACACTTAAATCTCTTAAATTGTAATATCTCCCTCATTCAGGAAACGCATTTATTGGACTCTGAAGCCATTCAGATGAGAAGACTTCGAATTGGACAGTTTTTTTTTGCTCAAGGTACTTCCAATAGTCGTGGAGTTTCGATTCTCCTGAACAGGGATGTTCCATTTATTCCTGATCAGGTGATTAAGGACCCTCACGGTAGATTTGTGTTAGTGAAGGGTACCCTGTATGCCAAAGATATATTATTGGGGAGTATTTATGGTCCCAACAAGGAGGATCCTCTTTTCTACATGCAACTGTTAAACACTATTCTTCCCTTATTACCTGCATCCATAATATTGGGGGGGATCTAAATTTAGTGCTGGACTCAGGTATAGATCATACAAATAGAAATCCTGAAAGATCTTCTTCAGCTCAGAGGGTTGTAAAGGATTTAATGGACTGATTGGGGCTTTGTAATGTTAGGTGAGTCTTACACTCAGATGCTAGAGAATATACCTTCACATCCACGGTTTATGGATCTTCATCTCGCATTGACTATTTGTTGTTCTCACAACAAATGCTTCCCGGGGTAATATCTTCTGATATTCAACCAGGTCCTGCCTCTGATCATTCAGTAGTATAGGTTAGGGTCTCCCTCCCTCATATTCCTAAATGCCAAATACGTTGGAAGTTGAATGATCAATTGCTTAAGGAACCTAAAATAAGGGAGGGCATTAAGGAACACATCACACAATATAAACCTCGACGCAGGATGTTAAACCTGATGTGGTGTGGTGTGTCTTTAAAGCCTACCTATGAGGTATCCTAATAGGGATAGTATCTAACAGAAAGAAGAAACAGGAGCTTAAACAGAAATCTCTGTTATTACAGATTAGAGTATTAGAAGAGGAAATACGAACACAATCTTTAGATGAGCTCAAACAGAAATTAATAAAGCTGAAAGACAAGTATATGGGTATTCTCAATGAAAAGGCGGAATTTGTAATTCTATGTACAAAAGCCTCATATATAGATCATGGAGAAAAAGCTGGGAAGTTATTAGCACAGCAAATTAAACAACAAGAATCAGCCCGTTTTATACCTCCAATTCGATCGAGGTTGGATGGATCATTGCTATCCACCCCAAAGAGCATAATTGAGGAATTTACTAGGTATTACAAACAATTATATACCACTATGGATAATCCACCCTCTAACTCATCTCTTCATCACTATTTACAAGAAGCTAAACTACCCGTGCTTTCCGAGATTCAGAAGTCAATGGTAGTGGCACCAATTTCAGCAGGAGAAGTAGAGACAGTAATTCAGGGTTTACCTGCAGATAAAACTCCGGGCCCCGACAGATTTTCTTCCAGTTTTTATAAACAATTTAAGGAAATGCTTATCCCACATCTACTTTCTTTATATCAGTTTATACTGTCGGGTGTGCAAGCTGACCCTACATTAGTTGAGGCCCTTATAGTTCTATTACCTAAACATGGCAAAAATTTGGAATTAGTAGAAAACTATAGACTTATTTCATTATTAAATCAGGATATTAAGATACTAACCAAGATTCTCGCGGAGAGGCTTAGCCTAATACTCCCAGATTTAATAGGTTCACAACAGGTAGGTTTCATGAAGGGTAGATCTTCTGTAGATAATTTGCATACCCTCTCGCATGTTCTCTCAGTGTCGAGGGATGCCTCATTTTCTGCGGCTTTGGTATCGCTGGATGCTGAAAAGGCCTTTGATAGGGTTGATTGGAACTTCTTGATTCAAACTCTGGGTGCCTTTGGCTTTCCACAACAATTCTTAGATTGGGTCAAAGCGCTCATCGATGCCCCACTGCTAGAATTTCGGGGAATGAAGTTATCTCAGAGTTATTCTCTTTATATTCAGGTACTAGACAGGGTTGCCCTGTTTCTCCCTTACTTTTCAATCTCTACTTAGAACCATTAGTTCGCAAATTGTCTTTAAATCCATGGATACTTGGTATCACAATTTTAGATACTGACATCAAAGTTTCGGCTTATGTCGATGATTTACTTTTGCAACTCTCACATCCAGAATCCTCCATTCCCGTTATGTTAAATCTCATTGAGGAATACAGTAGAGTCTCTAACTATAAACTCAATATTGGTAAGTCTATTGTATTCCCTTTGAATCATAGAGTTTTCAGAAATAGCATTACGTCTCTGGGCCTGTCTTGGGCAAGTGAATCCTTAAGTTATTTAGGTATTGAAATAACCAGAACCAATCACCTTTCCATAAAAAAGAATCTGGACGATTTATTAACGCTGATTTCACAGGACCTGGAACGATGGACAGTTCTCCCCATTTCTTTGTGGGGAAGAATAAATGTAATTAAAATGAACGTACTCCCAAGATTGATTTACCCTCTCCATTTATTGAATATTTACTTATCGGGAGTACGGTTTAAGAGAGTGCAATCCCTAACAATGACATTTATCTGGGCTAAAAAGAAACCAAAATTAGCATATTACAAACTTGCGGCTTCTAAACTTAAAGGAGGACTAAGACTACCCCATTTAAATTTATATTATTGGGCCAGTCAAGTTTCCAAATATCTTCAATGGTTGGTTCCCAAGGACCCAGCCGTTATTCCACCATGGTTGAAAATTGAATTAGAAATGATTTGTTCATGCAAGATGAATCCTTATACTTTGTTATTCCTAAAAGTATCAGATTTACCAAAAAAATTAAAAGGAACTACCATTGAAACGTCAATCAGAATGCACTCACAATTATGTGGCTTCTTAAAATATAGGCATCACACAGATATGTCACAGTCAATTTGGAACTCCCCTGCCTTTAGAATAGATGATACATTTTTAGTACTCTCATGGATACTGCAATTAGGAGAAGGTACTCTGTCCTTGTTGGCAAGGGATGACGGAACTTGGTTATCCTTACAAGAGATTGTAGTAAAATTTAATATACGACCGAAGGATCACTTTAAAATAATTCAATTAAGACATTTCTTGGTTAAAAAGTTTGCAGGGGTAATTCCTATCAAACCAAAGTACTCCTTTTATACTGATCTATGTCCCCTAATTACTTCTACAAAGGTAATCGCCAAATTATATGCCTTTTTATATGATTGCCGATTTCCCAAGGCCTTTGGACCTTCAAGTTACTGGTCTGAACTTCAACCACAATGGAAGGCAGACTGGCAGGTCCTATGGAACACTTGTCATAATTTTGTAGTTCAAGATAGGTTACGGTTGATGCAATTTAATATATTACATAATCTTTATTATTCCCCGAAAAAATTGACGACCTGGGGTCTTATATCTTCCAATTTATGTACTAGATGTGCACAGAGTGAAGGTAACTTGTTACATATTTTCTGGGAATGCCCCAAGATAGTTCCTCTTTGGAGAATGATACAAGACAGGGTGGATCCATTATTGGGGTTGTCAGATTTATTTTCACCTGAGATATGCCTTCTTGGGGACTATTCTCAGATATTGGTGAGTGCTCAGAATATCACATAGCTATGATCTCTATGTCTGTGAAAAAGTTAGTCCTCAAACATTGGAAGGATGATCAGGTATGTCTCTACTCTGAATGGCTTAATGAGTTTTAGTGAATCTTAGAACAGAGAAGATTATTTCCAGTTTAAATAATAACAAAGTGAAATATCAAAAGATATGGGCTCCTTACATACGTTATATTCTACCTAACTTGCAAGCTTGGTGTTGAAGACGGAACCTTATCTCTTTTTACACCCAGACTGTGGGGAGGGATTGGGAGGTGGGGGAGGAGGGGGATGGGATCATGTATGTTGATTCAGATTTGGTTACAATCATTACTGTACAAACGTGGTCCCGTCCTTTGTAATTTGTAAAACTTAATAAACTTTATATTGAAAAAAATTTGGTTTGAATCCCTTGTGTGGTTTCTGAGATACAAAGTGTTGGAAAAACAGAGATTCTTGTGTTGTTTGCTGTTATTTGTCCACCTGTATCTCAGAAACAGCTTTAGCTTCAGGGCTGAAATTTTCAGGGTCGAAAGCCTTGGCCTCACAGATGTGCCTTTTGAAGGTTTGGTGAAAAAATATTAATCCATTCCAAAGTTACTAAAAGTTGAATTTCCCATTATTTCCTATGGGGGAAAAATAGATGTCCCGCACAAAAATGGATCCTATGTCACAGGAGCCACAGGAAAATGGATTCTATGTTGCAGGAGAGAATCCCTTTTCACAGATAGGGTCATCCTGTGTCGTAGGTGGGAAATTCTCAGCCATTTTGTTTTCCCACTTAGCAAATGAAACAAAACAAACAAAATACATACAAAGAATGAAAAAAATAAACTTGAGAACCTAGCTAAAGGGCACTCGTTTAGCTACATTCTCATGTTTTTTTTTTAATTATTCATAAAAAAAAAGGTTTTCTTGGACCCAAAATCTCCATTTGCTACATTACTGAGAGCAGCACTTCCCCTGTGTTCTCTGTATGAGAACAGTGGGATTTTCTTGACTTTTGCAGCCACAGCTGGAACTCATGCTGCCGACTGCAGTTGTACATGTGAGCCCTTTCCCTGGTGTCTAGTGGCACCCCCAAGCTTCCTATCACTGTCCCCTTTTTTTATTTCTTTATATAATAAAAATCTGACACCAGGATGTCCACTCCTGGTGTCAGATGTCCCTCTCCACCCCTTGACTGTTATTGCAGTAATAATTGCCAATATTGGGGTGCCCAAACCTTGTGTCAGCATTCACACAGCCCCCCAACCAGTGTGGGACACTGGGGAGCCCACTCCCAGTGCCTCCAAATTATTTGAAATACTTTGTTACCTGACCAGCAGTGTGGGACACTGAGGAGTCCACTCTCAGTGTCTCCAAATACTTCTCATACTCTCTCTCTTAGCTAAAAAAGATAACTGTTGTGCAATGCCTTTTATTTATTTTTTTATTACCTGAAACAAAGAAAACTGTCCCTCATCGTCTCCACTGACCCCCTTCCCCATCCTGACCCTCCCACTGAGGACACACCACCCCACCACTCCTTACCCTATACTTACCATCGGAGGTTGGTTGCAGAAATCTTCTGAGGACTGGGAAAGGTCTGCACTCTTCAAAGCCAGACCACGAACTGAAGAATAAAGGTAAGCGCCATATAACATATTTCAATGGTGTTTTCAACTTATCTTCATAACTTTGCCATTTTTTGGAATTTTTTCTTCAAGTTTTCAACAGGGGCTTTTTGGGACCCCACCTCATGAACACTGTCACTGTTGTTTTGTTAATCAGGTCCAGAAGGTGATTTTGTGATTGCTGCACGAAATCACCTTTTGGGACTGATTAACAAAATGACAGTGCCAGTGTTCATGAGGTGGGGTTCCAAAAAGCCCATGTTAAAAATTTGGTGAAAAAATTCCTAAAAATGGCCGAATTATGAGTGGTCATTGAAATGTTTCTACACACGCGCATAACTTGGTACATTTTTTATATTTTGACTCCAAATTTTCAACATAGCCATTTTACACCACCTCATGAACAGCACAGCTGTCATTTTTCACATCCTGTCTGAAGTGTATTTTCACACCTGTGGCATGGAATGGTGTCTTGGCACAGATTTAAACATTTTTACCTGTGGTGTTTATGAGGCGAGTTAATAAAAAGACTATGTTCAAATCTGAGGTCATAATATGAAAAAATGCCGAAGTTATGACCATTCTTTGCAATTTCAGTATGCCCACTCGTAACTTCAGAAATGTTAAATATTTTGACCCCAGATTTTCAGCATAACCTGCTTATTATCCTACCTCATGTATATCACAGCTGTCATTTTTCAAATCCTGAGCAAAATGTGTTTTTGCACTTATGATGCGGAATGGTGTTGCAGTTGCACAGAATTATGTTTTGGCATGGATTTGAAAATTTTCTGTACTGGGATACAAGAGGTGGGGTAATAAAATCACGATCCTGACTATTTGGTCACTCTTGTCCCTATAAATGGAAGCGCAGGGCCCAGAGGGCCCTGTGCTTCCACGGCCACATGCATATACGCATCTATGGAGGGACGGGAGTGCAGGGCCCAGACAAATAAGGATATGCTTATACTATCTGAAAAAGTAAGGAAATTTATTGCAAAAAACTTAATTAATGCATCAGTTAGGGTTGTTACTAAAGTAACAAAAGCAGGGAAATGTGGTGTTAGTGTTTCAATCCTAACACCCAACCTCCACCCTGCAGACACTGACAAGCATTGGGGTGTGCTTGGGGTCGTCAGCCCTCATTGCTCACCCCATTCTCCTATACTGTATCCATCTCAGATTATTTACTTATGGAATGGGGTAAGCATTAGGGTTGATGACCCCAAGGCACACCCCAGACACCTATGATTGGCCCGGGGAAAGCCAGTCCAGTTTGTCGTATAGTTTACAATGATGGGTGAGATGTGAGGCTGCCAGGGCAAAGTGACAGATGTTGTTGTAGATCGTGTTCCATTGAGCAAGGTGGACCTTGGAGGTGCTAGCAAACAAGAGAAGACCATAGCTGAGTGAAGGGAGCAGCACACCTCTGGCCAATGCCAAGCAAGCTGCAGATGTCAAGTTTTTCTTTGCCCTGAAGACAAGAGCCAGTTTGCAGTTTACAGCTCTGCAAACATTTAGGATGTGACACCCCATGTCAAGTTGGGGGTCAAGTGTCACTCCAAGGTATTTTATTGAAACCGTGGTTAAGAGGGGAGAGCCATCAACACCTCTGACACACAAAGGGACAGGGGAGGCCTTGATCTTGGCTACTGACCCAAAAAGCATGGCCTGAGGTTTTTTTAGGTTGAGGACCAGCTTGTGAGTCAATACCCAGGACTGAATATTCTTAAAGGCCTCACTCAGCTGAAGGTTGAGAACCCCAATGTCCCGGGAGTGTGCAAGGATGACAAGATCATCAGCATAAAGGGTGGCACTACAATTGGAAGCAGCAGCAGGGAGGTTGTTAACAAATGCAGAAAAGAGAAGAGGCCCCAAAACTGATCCCTGTGGGACTCCAGAGGACACCAGAGTAGGATCAGAGAGGACCTTGTTGAATTTAGTCTGCTGTATTCTGCCTTGGAGGTAGTTTCTAAGCCAATTCAAGGCAGGCAGGGACAGGCCAAGGGACTGCATCTGTGAGCAAAGTAATGCATGGTCCACAATGTCAAAGGCCTTAGATAAGTCCATAAATATGGCCCCAGTGAGTTCACCCGTGGTCCATGGCCGCCCTGATGCTACTAGAGACAGAGACAAGGGCTGTGGACATGCCATACCCCATTCAATAGCCATGCTGCACAGAGGACAGTAACTTATAAGCCTGAATGTACTCTGTGAGCTGTTAGGCCACAGCTTTCTCTAAGAGTTTGCTAATGGCCAATAGGATGGCAATTGGACGATAATTCTCCAGGACTTTGGGGTTACCTTGCTTCAGAATGAGGACAATCCTCACTACTTTCCAAATGCCAGGGACAACTGCAGTGGCAAGGGACAGGTTGAAGATATGAGCCAGTGGGATGGCAATGTAGGGGGCACCCAGGTTCAGAAGCTTGGGCTCCATGTTGTCATGGCCTGCGCCAGAGTATGGGGAGAGACCAGAGAGGAGTCTCTGCATCTCCATGACAGACACAGCCCTGAGATAAAATAATGGGCAAGAGGAGTGATCCTCCTGAGGGACAGAGGCTGAGGGGTCACTGATGTTCTCTGCAGCAGGGAAAATGGAGGTGAGCGCAGATAAGTCAGAAAAGTGGGAATTTAAAGCATTAGCAATCGTAAGTGGATTATTACAACTCAACCCACCAATGATCATATCAGATACCCCAGAGTTGGAGGGGCCGCTGACTAAGTTTTTTATGTTCCTCCAGAACCTAAGTGGGTCCTTAGCAGAGCTAAGCAGGGCAGATTTACAGTGGTCACTTTTTGCTGCCCTGATGGCTTTTTTTGCACTCATTTCTGAGCTTCCTATACTGTTGGAAGATGGACTGATCCAACATGCTTTTGAAGTGAGCCAAACACTTGTCCCTTGCACGCATGAGGGCTAAGAGGCTCCCATGCAGCCATTTTGTGGCAGATCCCCTTACTCTCCACCTGATAAGGGGGTGCATGCTTGTCCTGCAGGGTGCCAAAAACAGTGAGAAACTGGGAGACGCCGGTAGAGACGTCATGGGCACTAAGCACTTCTGACCAGTCAGTGATCCTCAGATCCTCATGAAATGACCCCAGATCAAACCTAGAGAAATCCCTAACATGAATGATCTTATGGGGAATTTTTGGTGAAGGGACTTTCCATACTCAAAACACTGGGGTGTGATCCAAGATGGAGTCAGGTAGGATTCCAGCAGAGCTGATCCTATCTGGATGGTTTGATAGGACCCAGTCCAGTAGGGAGCTAGTTCCACCATTAGCAGACCATCTAGTGGGCTCCTGGATAAGCTGAGACAGGGCAAGATTTGCCAAACAGAGGTTCAAATTGCTTGGAGTTACCTCCTGTCCAGTTTAAGTTCACATCTCCCAGGATCAAAAGTTCATTGTCCCCAACATAAGGACCAATGGTATCCAGGAGGTTGGTCAGCCCCAGCAGACCACCCTTGGGGGGATTGTATGTGCATACAACATGCAGCTTCTTTGTATGTCCAAGTAACAACACAGTGTGCAGCAGTTCGCAGGAAGACAGAGAGGACTGCTGATGGATTACCTCAGATACTTTCCGATGACTCCTATATAAATTAGGATACCACCCCCTCACTTTTTTCTGGGCTAATCATGTCTAATAAACTCAAAGCCAGGAAGTACACAGGCAGAGTCTGGTATTGAGGGTTCAGCCAGGACTCTGTAATGCCTAGTATGTCAGGCTTACAGTGGGCAACCCAGGTGGATAGTTCATCAAGGTTGGGTAGCAGACTGCGAATGTTAAAGTGAGCAATTTTTAATCCCTTTCCCAATTTCCAGTTTTCCGGGATTGAAGAGGTCTGATAGGCAGGACCAGGGTTTAGCTCGATGTCACCAGCAAGGGCCAGTGACACTAGGAAGAGCCAGGAGAGAAGCCTTATGGGGGAAGGGTACCGCTGACCGAGGGCTTACGGGCCAGACGTCTTCTCACCATGACAGTACCCAGAAGGCATCTGAGGTCAAGACAGCTGGTAGGGCAGGGAGGCAGTCTATCATGAGCTAGAAGGTTAGAGAAGGCAAAATCAAACACCTCATGAGGGGCAGTCATTCTCCAGTGGTCACCATACAACCTAGAAGAGTCTAAGGCCATTAGGGAGAGAAAAAGGCCAGCGAGGAGACCAATGGAGAGGGCAGCATGAGGTGAGGAGGGCAGGACACCTTCCCTAGTCGGCCTGGGGTCTCCATTTCAGATTTAACTCAGCAGTGACCAGTGACACCCAACTTAAAGAGACAGTATGAAACCTGATTACCCTAACTTATTACACAGATGGCCCAACAAATGCCCAATACAACATCCTAGGGAGAGTAGGCAGAAATATTCAATGATCAAATGCTACAGGAAAATGTAAGTAGCACAAGTAACTACACCCCATGCAATGTGAGATGTCATAAGCTAGTGAAAAAAGATAAAGACAGAACCCCTTTTTTTTTAGCCACACCCACTCTGCTAATATGGTCCTTTTAATGTTTAAGGGAGGAGGGAATGGGGTGGGAAGAAAATTCATCCCCGAGTCTCAAGTGGGGAAGGAGGGACTCCCAGTGAGGACCAGTCCACACCTCCAACCCCGATGCCTAAAACACCAACTGACTCAGTCGGGGCTGAAGCCCTGCAATTTAAACTGCTCCAGCAGTTTAATTTTGGTGCCTTTTGTTTCTTTCTGCCATCTCTCTCTTCTTCGCAGTACCAACTCCACGAGCAAGGAGCCCTGTGGGAGACTTCAAAATTCATCCCCAAGTCCCAAATGGGGAAGGAGGAGGTCCCAACGAGGACCAGTCCACACCTCCCACCCCAATGCCTAAAACACCAACTGATTCAGTCAGGGCTGAAGCCCTGCAATTTAAATTGCTCCAGCAGTTTAATTTTGGCACCTTTTGTTTCTTTCTGCCCTGTCTCTCTCTCCTCCGAGGTCCCGACTCCAAGAACAAGGACCCCCATGGGAGACTGCAAAATTCATCCCTGAGTCCCAAGTGGGGAAGGAGGAGGTCCCAGCAAGGACCAGTCCACACCTCCAACCCTGAAGCCTAAAACACCAACATAAATAAGCAAACCAATATAAAATAGAGCAATAAGTTATAAAGTGACTGGACAGTTTGTGGCTGGCCATTGGTCCCCAATGGGTTTCCATGATGTCTGTCTTGGATTGTTGTCAGGTGCTGCAGTGGTGAGGTGAACTGGCATCGCAGCACAGGACTGAGGAGGTCTGGAGTTGGGTTGTCTGCTGCTCACTATCTGCTAGTGAGGGACTCTGGCGTGCATGGCAGGGCTGCTGCTGCCACTCCAGAAAACCTGCTGTGACTGTGTTTCAGGTAAGTGAACCTTAAATGGCTGAGGAGAGGGTGACCGAAACTTCTTGCTGAGTGGGGAACTACAGAAGAACCAGCTCCTCCTGTTCTTCTTGGCCCTCAGGGAAAAATAAATTAGTAAAGAAATAATAAAATCAGTATTGTTGAGGAAAGAAACTGAGAGAAAGCACAGAACTACCTAACAGAGAAAGAGATAGTGAAGCCTCCGCCAAGTACTCCATCTCAGTCAGGGCTGCTGCTACAATTGCTTTAGGTCGGAACTGCAACATCTGCTCTGCTCTGCTCTATGATTACTTGTTAAATTATAAGTAGCAGTATTCTCATCCTCTGAAATAAAAAGATAAGCAGTAGCAGTATTTTACTGAGGTGCGGGGAAGATTCTGATTGGTTCTGCGGTGGCCGTCAGTTGACTAGGGGGTGCAGGGCATGCCATGTGCTCATTCACAGCCTTTTGAGTTGACCAACACAAAACACACCAAAAAACTAAACAGGCAGACTTGCATGCCCGCTCTATATTATCAGCCCGATTGCCACATGCTGGCTATTTTTAGTTTCCTTCAGTAGTTTGAATTTGGCCACATTTCAACAAGTCCACATATGAAAACCTGTGTTTGGCAATGCATTTACCCTCACAAAAAAGATCCATTCCTAAAAGTTATGACTAGAAATAAAACATCAGAATTTATGTTTTTCAATAGATGTTTGATGTGGTTTTATAGGTATGGATATGCACACCTTCCACCTTTCAGTAGACATCAAGGTGCACAGATGTAGCCCAGAACAAGGTGCAGTGAATACCTCTTGACTTTCTCTCATCTGCCCCTGATGGAAAAGGTGCTGTCCACACAGAGAATGTGCTGTAAATTCAGACTTTAAAGCAGAAATTCGTAATATTCTAAGATGCTAAATCAAAAATGATATTCCCTGGTGTCTAGTGGCAGCTCCCACCCGCCGATCACTGTCCCTATTATAGATTTTTATATTCTTTGGTGTCTAGTGGCACCCCCCACTCTCCAATCACCATCCCCATTCTAATTATATTCCCTGGTGTTTCATGGTACTCCCCACCTTCCCATTCATGGGACACTGAGGAGCCCACCCCCAGTGTCCCGAGATGGTTTAATACCTACAATAGGAAAACCATCCCCTGGTGTCTTTTCTTTTAACCTGAAGAAAAGAAAATGGTCCCTCTTCATCCCCGCCATCCCCCTCCACCATCCCGACCCTCCCACTGAGTACCCACCACCCCACACACCCCTTATCCCGTGCTTACCACTGGAGATCGTAGGCTGTCATCTTCTGTGGACTGGGACACATCTGCACTCTTCAAAGCTGAACTGTGAACTGAAGAATAAACGTAAGTTCCTTATAATGCAGTTCAAATGCATTTTGAACTTATGTACATAACTTTGCCACTTTTAAGTATTTTTTCACCAAATTTTCAACATGGGCATTTTGGGACCCACCTCATGAACACTGCCACTGTTGTTTTGTTAATCGGGGCCTAGAAAGTGATTTCATGGTCGCAGCGTGAAATTTCCTTTCAGGACCAAATAATGAATTTTCACCACCAGTGTTCATGAGGTGGAGTCTCAAAAAGGCCATGTTGAAAATATGGTGAAAAAAATTCCTAAAAATGGCAGAGTTACGTATATTCATTGAAAAGTTCTACACACATGCATAACTTTGGAAATTTTCAATATTTTGACTCCAAATTTTCAACATTGCCATTTTTTCATACTGCCTCATAAACAGTACAGCTGTTATTTTTTACATCCTGTCTGAAACGTGTTTTTGCACCTGTGGTGCAGAATGGTGTTTTGGCACAGATTTGAACATTTTCACCTATGTGGTTTATGAGGTGGGAATATAAGAAGACTATGTTGAAAATTTGGGGTCAAAATTATGTAAAAATGGCAACATTATGGCCGTTCATTGCAATTTCACTATGCACGTTCGTAACTTTGAAAATGCTAAATATTTTGACCCCAATTTTCAACATAGCCTTCTTATTGCACTACCACATGTAAGTTACAAATTCTGCCCAAAATGTGTTTTTGCACCTGTGGCGTGGAATGGCATTGCAGTTGCACAGAATTACATTTTGGCGAGGATTCAAAAATTTTCTGTAATGGCTACATGAGGTGGGGTAATAAGAAGGCTATGCTGACAATCTGGTCACTGTCGTCCCATAAATGGAAGCGAAGGGCCAAGAGGGCCCTGTGCTTCCACAACTACATACATATACACATCTACGGAAGGATGAGAGCACAGGGTCCAAAGGATCTTGGGCCCCCACAGTAAAATAAGGATACTAATATACTGTCTCAAAAAGTAAGGAAATAAGTTGCAAAAAACATCATTAATGCTCCAGTTAGGGTCTGAGCAAAAAGCTGGGAAATGAGGCATTATGAACACCACTCCCTTCCTTAAACAGGCAGAGAGCAGGTGTGGGGTTTGTCTTGGGCTTCCTCGCCTAATGTTCACCCTATTTTCATAAAGTCTACACATCTGTCCTTATTTACAGATGGAACTGGGTGAGTGTTAAGCTTGAGAAGCCCAAGGCCCACCCCACACCTGCTCTCCTGCCTGTTTTGGGAGGGTGGGGTGTTAGAGAAACCCTAACACCTCATTTCCCAACTTTTGTCACTTTGACCCTAACTGGAGCATTAACAACATTTTTTGATCCCCAACATCTCACTCAGCACCCACCACCCCACACCCTTACCCTCCCACCACCAATAGCAAAGGCCCAAACCGAGGAAAAGATAGCCAACTTGGTTAAGAAGGGGGATAAAACCTTTCATAGGTACATTAGGGAGCAAAGAAAGATGAAGGCAGGGATACTGAGGCTAAATAAAGAAGAAAGTGGTTGGGCAGAGACCGACAGTGAAAAAGCAGGGATATTGAATGAATATTTCTGCTCAGTATTCACAATGGAAAAGCAGGGGGAGATACCTAAACCAGTCAATAGAAGCACTCTGGATAGGGGGGTTGATATTAGTCCTTTCACAGAAGAAAGGGTTCTGAAAGAACTCCTAAAACTGAAGGTGGATAAAGCAATGGGGCCTGATGGAATTCACCCCAGAATTCTAAAAGAACTAAGGGAAGGACTAGTAACACCACTGACTACCCTTTTTAATAAATCATGGGAGGATGATGTGGTACCTGAGGACTGGAGAAGGGCAGATGTGATTCCCCTTCACAAAAGTGGGAGCAAGACAGAGGCAGGAAACTACAGACCTGTCAGTTTGACCTCAGTGGTAGGGAAAATGATGGAATCACTTCTGAAGGAAAGAATTGTTGAGTACCTAGAGGCCAGTGAGGTACAGGACCCAAAGCAGCATGGATTCACAGCAGGACAGTCATGTCAGACAAATCTAATTGATTTCTTTGACTGGGTGACCAAAGTAGTATACCAGGAAGGGGCTGTGGACATGGCCTACCTAGACTTTAGCAAGACATTTGACACAGTCCCACACAAAGATTAATAAACAAATTAGCCAGCCTGGGAGTGGGTCCCAGGGTGGTAACCTGGGTAAAACACTGGCTGGACAACAGGACACAGCGGGTAGTAGTAAACAGAGTCCACAGTGAAGAAAGGAGGGTTACTAGTAGGGTACAGCAGGGTTCAGAACCGGGGCCAATCCTTTTTAATGTCTTTATAAGTGACATTGCAGAGGAACTGAAAAGGAAAGTATGTCTCTTTGCAGATGACACAAAGATCTGCAACAGGGTTGATACACAAGGTGGGGTGGAAAGGATGAAAAGGGACTTGGCAAGGTTGGAGGAATGGTCAAATGTATGACAGCTTAGATTCAATGCAAAGAAGTGCAAAGTAATGCACCTGAGAAACAAAAACCCAGGGCAAGAGTACACAATGGGGGGTGAGATACTGACAACAACAAAAATGGAAAGGAACCTGGGGATAGTCTTATCAGATGACCTAAAGGTGGGCCAGCAATGTGAGAAGGCAGTAAGGAGGGCTGGGGGATATTTGGATGCATAGGGAGAGGCATCACCAGTAGAAAACAGGAAGTTATTGGCCCTCTGTACAGACAGTTGGTAAGACCACATCTGGAGTACTGTGCACAGTTCTGGAGACCCCATGTCTACAAAGACATAGACAGGGTGGAGACTGTCCAGAGGAGGGCAACCAAAATGGTGCAGGATCTGCACCAGAAGACATATGAAGAAAGACTAAAGGAGCTTAAGATGTATAGCCTTGAGGAAAGGGGGGGGGGACATGATGGAAACTTTCCAATACTTCAAGGGAATCAACAAAGTCCAAGAGGGTAGCAGCTTTCAGAAAAAGAGATGTGCAAGAACAAGGGGGCACAATTTGAAGATAGAGGGGGAACGACTCAGAGGTACTATGAGGAAGTATATCTTCACAGAGAGGGTTGTAGATGCATGGAACAGCCTTCCTGAGGAGGTCAAAAACAGTGGTGGAATTCAAGAATGCATGGGACAGGCATAAGGCAATTCTAGTGGGGGGTAGGAGGAAGTAGGCTGTTGGTTAACTAGGATCTGCAGCTTATCCGTTAGGTAGGGAAATGGGCAGACTAGGTGGGCCAAGCGGTCCTTATCTGACGTCAAATTCTATGTTTCTGTGTTTCTCAAGCCTAATGTTCACCCCATTCTGATAAAGTCTACTGATGGAATTGGATGAGCGTTAAGCTTGAGAAGCCCAAGGCACATCCCACACCTTCTCTCCTGCCTGTTTTGGGAGGGTGGGGTGTTAGGGAAACCCTAATGCCTTATTACCCAACTTTTGTCACTTTGACCCTAACTGGAGCGTTAACAAAGTTTTTTGACCCCAACCTCCCACTCAGCACCCACCACCCCACACCCTTACTCCCACCACACCCGCCACACACACCCTCACTCGCCTGAATATGTCCCAAGGCAAGGAGCTGCTTTCTAGTCAAAGACACCTCTTGCTGCTGGAACCGCTGACTGTAATATGAGAAACTAAGGTAAGTGCAGTTCAATGTAGTTCAATAGCGTTTGAACTTTGATGCATAACTTTGACAATTGTGCATATTTTGACACCAAATTTTCAACATGGCCTTTCTGGGACCCCACCTTATGACTAATTGTGGTGGAATTCTGCAAATCAGGCCAAAACAGTGATTTCATGATCGCTTGATGAAATCACCTTTTGGCAGGGATTTGAAAATTTTCTCCGCCCTTGTTCATGAGGTGGGTTCATAAGAAGGCTATGTTGAAAATCTGGGGTCAAACATTATGAGCATACATTATAATTTTTCTATGCTTGCTTGTGACATTGGTAATTTTAAATATTTTGACCCCAAATTTTCAACATATCCACTTTTCACACCACCTCACGAATGTGACAGCTGTCATTTTTCAAATATTGGCCAAACTGTGTTTTCGCAACTGTGACACAAAATGACGTTTTGGTGGTGCTGAATGATGTTTCAGTGAGGATTTGAAAATTGTCACCTACCGGGTTCACAAGGTGGGGTAATAAGAAGGCTATACTGAAAATTTGTTGTACAAATACATAAAAATGCTTAGGCTATGAGTGAATATTGCAGTATTTCAACGTTCACTCATAACTTCACTAATTTTCAGTATTTTGACTCCAAACTTTCAACATAGCCATTTTTCTACACCACCTCATAAACATGATGCATGTGTCATTTTTTAAATCCTCAAAAATATGGTTTTTGCACTTCTGGTGTGTAATGCCATTTCAGCCAACATACTATAAATGGTACACGTCATGTTTATACGGTGAATCGCTAAAATGAGTATCTTGAAAATCTGGAGTAAAAAAATATATAATTGTTAACAATCAGCCAGCCTGCTGGCACAGCAGTAGCACTACCACTTGTGACACTGATGACCCAGGTTCAAAACTGAGCCCAGGGTGTTGGAGGGCCGGCCAGGGGGAGGATGATCGAGTGCCTGTAAGACTGTTCTCTTCCTCCGGGGGGGGGAGGTGAGGGAGAGCCCGGTTCTTGACTGGCTCCTGGTGGAAGATGGAGAAGAAGTTGTTCAGACTAGGAGGCTGGGGAGGCATGGCACATGTCAGCATGTGCACCATGATGTCACCACGTTGCACATCTCCCATAAGAATGAAAAATGGGAAACACCCTGGTTGCCGCAAGGATGATCACCATCCTCCACTGGCAACTCAGGCTCCTCTCAGAATCTGATCCGGACCTGGTGGGTCGAGGGACTCTCTGCCACCCTTCCAGGGAGGGCAAGCTGTGGGGGTCTTTGGGAGTGGCACATCCTGGGACAGTCCTGACAGGGCTGGGAGGACCAGTGGGAGGAAGGGCCGGCCAGGAGAGGGGAGCAAAAAAAAACTGTTAACAAACTTTGTGTGTATTGTCATTCTTGCAACAGGTATGCTTTCTGATCCTGTGCCAGTGAACTGAGTTTGAGGTGAGCTCAGTGACCCAGCTGGATGGTGGGGGGATGGCGCTGTTATGTGACACCACCCAGCCAGGGAATGAAAGGTGCAGGATTAACAGCACAGGTCCAGGTACCATATATTGAAGGCAGCTCTTCTCTAAGCATAGGGCCCTGCACCTCTCCACCCATGAGTGGCAGAAGGCCCTGTGCATTGGCTGACAGATGCACTGTTTGCGATGTGCAGTCTTTTTCTGTGGCCACATGGAAGCACAGAAAACACAGAGCCCTGTGCTTCTGCAGCCCACCAGACAGACCCATGAATTCTTTATATCCATCATTGCACAGAAGTGCAGTCACCCTGCTGGCCAAGCAGCAGTGGACAAGGCTGGGTATTCCTCAAAGGGAAAACAGTCTCAAGTTTTAGATTGAATTCAAAGTCACCTGGATGCTCCTGCTGGCAGGCAGAGCAATTTTCAAGATCATCTTCAAGGCCAGAAGACACCAAGGCAGGGTGATCCCCTCAGGAAACAAGTCAGTTCTGGATAGCTTTCTGGTCAGAATCTGCTTAGATTTAATTCACTTGATGGGTTTTCTCTGACAAAACCTGTCAAAACGTCAACAGGCAGGCTGATTCTTTTCTTTAAGGTTGTAAAAAACTCTTCTTCTTCTTCAGAAAATCACTTCACAAGGCTGGAGATCAGCCAGGAGCCCCTCTGACAGGCTTGAGGGCTCTCCTCCAACTGTCACAGAACAGTCTCTCACTTCAAAAAAACTTGAGGAGCACAGCCTCGAGCTACAGCATTCTTTTTCCTCCCTCAGAACAATTGGCAGCCTCTGATTTGCTGCTTTGGTTGTCCATACTGATTCTGGGCACCTGATTGGTGGTTGCTAGGGTGCCCAACACACTACTCACTCTCCTCTCCCATAAGCCATTTCTCAGTCCTCAAAGGCTTCTGCTAGATCTGATTGGCTGAAACTAGTCACAAGGTCTCTGGTAAGATAGCTGCTGGCAAAACAGTTTATGGCAGTCCTTTCTTTGACAGTCTCTTGCAGACAAACAATTTGGAATTATGTTTAAATGTTTATTGGGCTTGAAAGCCCATTCTATGTCCTTTCAAATGACTATACATTTATGGGGGTAGTTGTAGCCATTCTGCCACCGGAAGTCCTGTTTTGTGAGCCCCCTAGGCACAAGCTAGATAGCTTCATTTGTGCCAGGGACTACATTTCCCAGCATTACTATTTATGGCTCTTAAAAGCACTGTTAAAATAAACATTTTTGTGCCTCCTAGTTCTATTGGGGCTCCTCCCTCATGTCTCCATACCCCAATTAACTTAGTCAGGGGTCCGGGATCACAAGGGAATCTCCATTATCGCTGCAGAAGCGGTGCTTCCAAAATGCATGTTGCACATGTGCAATTTCACCAGCTCGCACTAGCAAGTGCAGCCGCCCAGCAGGTCACATCTTTTGCTCCTCCAGCCCTGCATTTAGCAGAAAACACATGTGGGGGCCAGCAGGAGACTTAAGAGAACTTCGCAACTGTGGGCTGGTGGGTGAAAAGATCAGGGGTCCCGCGGGGCAGCAAGGTAAGCCCCATACTTTGCCTTAAAATCTTGGCATCCCCATCAAGCCCTTAACCAGGTCCTGGCACAATTAACCATTTCTATAACATATTTACATTACAAGTCTATCTAGATGAATACTCTCTATCTATTATGTACACTAACAGTCTAGGCTAGACAATTGATTCCTAATCTAAATAGCAGAAAGACATACATTAAAGAAAATACTAAAAGCCTTTAGATTTAAACTTAAAAAATGTTCTCAGCTGTTTTTTTCAATTTCACCATTAAATGCTATAGCATGCTCTAAACACTGACAGTTATACATTAGCATCCCAACTGTAAAAACGTTTTACTTTCTTAACCTTTGTTAACCTCCCTTGGTAACCTTTGGGGTTGTACCCAGCCTGGGGGATTTAACTTCTGGAGGGCATAAGACAATTCTGGGTAAATATCTGGGTGTAACATAGATCCCTTTGTGCACCACAAATATTGGCTGATTAGTTGGATCTCCTGGGGTGTCATAAGTGAGTTTTAGAATAGGTTTGTGGCTTCATGCAGAGTGCCACACTAGCACCATCTCTTCTTCTTCTTCGGCTTCAAGAGGCATTCTCCCTTGTCTTATTGACCAGCAATGAGCTATCTGTAGTTGAAAAAGTTTCCAGTACCTCCTCTAGGAGTTCTATAGGTTGCTCTGGTTCTTCACGTTCTATGTTTTCTGACACAAACTCAATGACTTCTTCATCACTTGTCTCACTTGCCACTTCAGATGTAGGCCCTCCACTTGAGGTTTCAATTTCATACAGTTCAAGGATAACATTAGTTGGGTTTAACTCTGTTGCAGGTGCCAAGGTTGCTTGGCCAATGAAACCGTCATCAATTTGAAACATTTGAGCCAGATCTAAAGCAGGATAGTACACTTCAATCTCAGTATCTAGGTCAGAATTGTCTTGTTCTGCTGGCCCGGTGGCGCTGGATGCCACACCTCGCTCCACACCGGCGACCCAGGTTCGGGAATGAGCCAGGGTCATCGGGGGTCGGCAGGGAAGGACTAGGACTGAGCATTCAATGACAGCTCTCCTAGTCCTGGGGAAAGGGGTGGGTGCACGCCATGCTCTGGCAGTCCCTGAGGAAGGCCGGAGGAACTGCAGCTGCGCAGGTGCTCAGTGAGGGGGAAGCATGGCAGACGTTTGCACATAGTGCGCAGATGTCATTGCACGTCTGCACTCCCATTGGGAGAAAAAGGGGAAAAGCAGCATGGTCTGTAGCAGCTTGATGGCCACTCGCTTCACTAGCCGATAATGCCTGAATTAGGCATGTGCCGGTAGTGGATCCTCACTGGGCGTGGGGGCTGAAGGGGGAGATGCTCTCGATGGTCGTAGCTGCATATGCCAACTGGGCACGTCAGCTTCAGGGTCGGAGGTGAAGGTAGGAGCAGTGGCTGGATGAATAGCAGGACTGTGGCTGCAAGGAGGAAAAATAGAGTAGTGATAAAAAAGAATTGTCTTGTTCTGCAGCTTTCTCTATTGAACCAGGTTTGGATTCAGGGAGTTGCTCTGGACTCTTGTTCTGACGTCTGCATGGGGCAGATTGGATTACAGGAGGATCAGCTATAACACTATTTGGGATTGACATTTGCCTAATAGGAAGTCAGTGATTGCGGTGGACAGTCCACTGTCTATTCCTAGTTCCTTCTTGCTCAGTTCTGTACACTGGCATCTCTTGCATTTTCTCCAAAACAACATAAGGGATACTGGACCATCTGTCTGATATCTTATGCTTGCCTAGGATGCCCAAGTTTTGAAGGAGAACATGGTCTCCAGGATGCAGTTCTTGTACTTTAACTTTCTTATCTTGTCTGTCTTTATTGAGTTTGTTGCGCTTAGCAGCAGTTTCTGTTGCTAACTTGTATGCAGCATTAAGTTGATCTTGCAGCCTCTGAACATAATGCCGATACATCTCTGGCCTAGACCCATTAGCCGAGACACCGAAACCCAAGTCGACAGGTAATCTGGCTTCCCTGACGAACATGAGACTGTAGGGTGAGAACCCAGTGGCATCACTTCTGGTACAATTGTACGCATGGACCAGGGCACTGACTCGCTGGCTCCATTGGTGTTTGTCCTTCGGGTCTAATGTTCCCAGCATATCAAGGAAAGTCCGGTTGAACTGTTCAGGTGGAGGAGCACCTTGAGGGTGGTAGGGAGTTGTTCTGGACTTGCAAATACCCCACAATGACAGTAACTCTTTTATTAAGTGGCTTTTAAAATCTCTGCCCTGGTCAGAGTGAATTTGTTGTGGAGCTCCATGTTGAATGAAAAACTTTTCTACTAGCACTTTCAC
This sequence comes from Neoceratodus forsteri, assembly GCA_016271365.2. Lineage (NCBI taxonomy): Eukaryota > Metazoa > Chordata > Ceratodontiformes > Ceratodontidae > Neoceratodus > Neoceratodus forsteri. The sequence continues at coordinate 1,340,147,303 of CM057449.1, read as the reverse complement.
CACTGTGGAGGCCTTCTGGTTTTTAATGGGATGCACTTGTGTATAGTGAGAAAAATGATCTGTGACCACTAAGATATTTGCAAGATTCTTTGAGTCAGGTTCAGACTGAGAAAGTCCATGCACAACAACTCCATGGGAGAACTAATAGATATGTGTACTAGAGGGGCAGTCCTCTGTGGTTGTGCTTTCCTCTGCACACATCGACTGCAGGTCTTGCAATACCTTTCTATATCACTTGCCATGAGAGGCCGATAGAAACATGATCTGGCTAAGTCCAGTGTTCGTTCATTGCCATGCTGCCTCATTTTGTCATGTAAGGCATGTAAGACAGTCTGTTTAAACTTTGAGGGTAAGACAAGTTGTGACTTAATGAAACCTTGAGGACCTTGTATTTCTCAATACAGCAGTCTATTCGTTATTTTCAATTTGGAACATTCTCACATCATCAGTCTTGCATCTGGATGATTGGTTGTGACTTGGCTTGCATCACCTCCATTTTCTAAAGTACAGAGAATGTCTTTGATGATTGCATCTGCCCTTTGCTCTCATTGCAGGTCTTGATTTGTAAGCTGTGGCAGTGAGCTGCTACCAATTGCAGCAAAGTTGTAGTAGGCCGTGGGCAAATATTCTGCTGAAGCACCAAGGGTGTCACTTAGTCGATATGAGTTAGTTACTGAGGGTTGCTCATCAGTGTCAAATTTCTTATAAAGAGCTTTCACTGTCTGTTCAGGAATTTTGATCCAAGTTGCACTGTTCTGAGAGGTGGTTGGTCTTCTAGATAATGCATCTGCATCCATATGGTTCAACCCTGGTTTGAACTCAGCATTGTAATCATAAGTAGACAAAGCTGATAACCATCGGTGCCCAGCTGCATCCAACTTTGCAGTGGTCTGCACATATGTCAAGGGGTTATTGTCTGTCTTGACAGTGATTTTTGCTTCACAAAGATACTCACAGAACTGGTTCACAATCACCCAGTTTAATGCCAAGAACTCAAGCTTGTGAACAGGGTACTTCTTCTCTGTGCTGTTGAGGCTTCGGCTAGCGAAAGCCACAGGACATTGCCCTTCTGGAAAACTTTGCTAGAGTATAGCACCTAAACCACTGAAACTTGCATCCATGTGGAGTACATATGGTTTCTCTGGATCAGCGTACACTAGGGCAGGAGCATGTGTCAAACAATGAATAATGTCTCTAAAAGCTTTGTTGCACTTGGGCATCCATCAGGGTCCAAATGGTTCTGACTATTTGTAGTAAAACTTGGGGTCATTTCTCTTGACCGGTGGGTTCTTTCCTTTTCTGGTGGGTGGATAGCCTTGCATGAAGTTTAACAAAGGTCTGACTACTCTGCTATAGTCCTTCACGAATCTTCTGTAGTAACCACAAAACCCAAGGAAATGCTGCAACTCTTTCAGAGTGGATGGTTTGGACCATCTTGTCAGAGCCTCCACCTTACTGGGGTCAGTCTGGATCCCATCTGCAGATACAATATGGCCAACGTACTTAAATGAGGTCTGGAAGAACTGGCACTTATCAATTGAGAGCTTTAATCTGAACTCTTCTAGATGATCTAGCACCTTCAGAAGCCTAGTTTTGTGTTCTTCTAACATTTTGCCAGAAACAATTACAACATCCAAATACACCAAACACTGAAGTAAATTCATGTTGTCAACAGCCTTCTCTATGAGCCTTTAGAATGTAGCTGGGGCACCGGATATCCCTTGTGGCATTCTTAAGAATTCCTAGAACCCCAGTGGGCAAATTAATGTGGTATTTTCTCAATCTTGAGGAGCCATGGGTATCTGATAGTACCCACTTCTTAGATCTAGTACAGAGAACTATTTACTGCCATTTAAGCAATCTAAAGCATCTTGGATCCTTGGCATGGTGTACTGATCTGGTGTGGTTCTCTTGTTAAGTGTGTGGTAATCCATGCACATCCATACAGATATGTTCTTCTTACTGGCAACCACTATGGAAGAGGCATAGGGACTTCTGGATTCCTGACTAATTCCAGCAGCCAACAGTTTTTGAATATGGCACTGCACATCATCGATATCTACAGGGCTAGTCTTCGTGACCTTTCATGGAATGGTCCGGCATCATGCAATCTTATTTGGTGTTCTTCACCATCCACACATCCCACATCCTATTCGTGAAGTGAGAAAACTTTAGTGCACTCAGACAGTTTCTTGTTGATTCATCTTTTCCAAGCTTCAGGAACTGGAGAGTTTCCAAAATCAAAGAGCTTGGCATCTACTCCAGTACTAAGATCTTCATCTTCAGCAGATGGTTTCACAGCAGTGTCAGCACAATACACTCTAGCAAGGGTGCGCCCTCACTGTATGGTCACCTATCTGTCTGTGAGGTTCTTCACATGGACAGTCACTCTTCGAGCATAGGCATGTGCTTGTACTGGAAGGACACTGGGCTTCACAACTACTCCTTCAGGTACTCCATGATCTTCTGGAGCATCTAGCATCAGCAATTTATTCTTGTCCTCTCCTCAGATATCAACCATGCCAGTTAAGCTACATTCAGCATTTTGTGGTATCACAGTTTCTTCAGCATCTTTCTTCCACACAACACCCACAGGATCATCTTGAGTCTCTTGGGCAGACTCAGACTGCTTCTGATAGGCTTGTCTAATCATAGCATGTACACTCAGTGTTCAGCCCCTTCTCTTGACTCTTGGCACAGTTGAGCCAGTTGGCTGAACATATGGGCATTTGTTCCAATGAGCACAGGTACACCATCATTCAGGCCAGATTCTGGACACATAAGAGCAAGTGTCTCAAGAGGATCTCCTACACCAGTGATCTGTGATGGAAAAACTATCCACACTCTGATGTATCCCAAGTAGGAGTATGTTTTGTCATTTAGGCCCCAAATAGTCAATCCATCAATCGGCATCAGGGGCATATGAGTTAAGTTCCGGTTATACCATTCTTTAAAAATTATTGTCACCTGCGATCCACTATCTAGGACAGCTCTGGTCTGCACTCCTTCAATGGTAATAGTAGCTCCCATGGTAGGACCAACAAGTCTATCAACTTCTGTCTGTGGAAGTCCAAACATTTGTGCAGAAGACTTACCTACTGATGGGTTCACGTTCTGTCTAGCTGCATTACCAGGGGGATTTCTTTGCTTTCAGCGCTCTTTAATCAACCTGTTATTGACCTTGTGCAAATCTTCTGGAGACTGACACTGTCTGTTCAGGTGGCTATCTTCACCACATTGGTAACAAAAGATGCCTTCTTGAACTAGTCATGGAAGTAACTGATCCAGCAGAGGGCTGGGGAGTACTTGTCTGATTACGTCCCTCTCTGACAGGTCGATATGCATCATTTCTTGCAGAAGGTCCTCCATTACCATGTTCATTCCTTTGATACATCATAGGTGCCAGTTTACTTTTCTTTAGGTCATCCACAATGGCTTTCAGTTCCTGCAACTGGCTCTGGAGAGTTGAAACATTAATAGATTTAACTATTTTGGCCGTGGTGCCCAGCACAGACAAGTTATGGTCAGAAGACATGTCTGTGGGGTTCTGCTGCACTTCACAGTTTCAACTTGAAGCTGCAGTAACTTTTGGAGTGGCTCTCAACTCTCTGAGCTCTTGCAAAAGTTCATGGAGTTAACGACTATCACTACTAAAGTCTCATTCATTCTGAGAGGACACTGTAGTTATCCCAGCATTGGATTTCCAAAAGTCTGTCTCATTTTCAACCTCCTGTACTGTATTTGCAAGCATCTAGTAGACACCCAGCATCTAGTAGACACCCAGGAAGACAGTTTAGTTGAAAACTGTGTTTCATTTTCAGTCTAACACACCGTTTCTGCTAAATGTTGTTCAGTTTGGCTCTATAAGTTCACTTCTGTTTGCCCTCTCCCTCACCAACAATAAATAGATGAACATGTGCCTATTTGTGGATGACACCAAGATTTGTGACATAATGGATAGTGAGGAGAGTAAGATGGAATGGAAAAGGGACCAGGGAAAGTTTAAAGGGTTTTCCAAGGTTTGGCAACTGAAATTTAAGGGAGAACTAAAGTCAAAATATACAAAAACATATGTTGTGCAGAGTGTTTTGATTTATAGGTGTACTTCTACTAAGTACTTCCCCTTATTTGCTGAAAGGAGTTTTTTTCTAAATGTGCTTGCTGGTTTATGACCCTTGAGGATCTCCATGTTAGCATTGTTATGGCTCTTCTTGCTCCTACAGTGCCTCCTGTCCCATGTGACAGTGATGCATCCAGGACCATTCATTCAGAAAGTAAAAACTGCTGCAGCAGCATCAACTGTTAGTAGCCTGATATTCTGGCTTCAACTAAATGACCTTGTGATCAGTTTCAACCAATCAGATCTCACAGAAGCCTTTGAGGACTGAGAAATGGCTTCTGGGATAGGAGAGTAAGCAATGTACTGGGCACCCTAGCAACCACCAATCAGGCGCCCACAATCAGTATGGACAGTCAAATCAGCCAATCAGAGGCTGCCAATTGTTCTGAGGGAGGAAAAAGAATGCTGCAGCTCAAGGATGTACTCCTTGAGTTTTTTTGAAATGAGATATTGTTCTGTGACAGTTGGAGCAGAGCCATCAAGCCTTTCAGAGGGGATCCTGGCTGATCTCCAGCCTTGTGAAATGATTTTCTGAAGAAGAAGAGTTTTTTTTCCAACCTTAAAGAAAAGAATCAGCCTGCCTGTTGTAGTTGAATCTAAACAGATTCTAACCAGAACGCTATCCAGAACTGTTTCCTAAGAGGATCACCCTGCCTTGGTGTCTCCTGGCCTTGAAGATCATCTTGAAAATTGTTCTGCTTGCAAGCAGAAGCACCCAGGTGGCTTTTAATTCCATCTAAAGCTTGAGACTGTTTTCCCTGTGGGGAATACCCAGCCTTGTCCACCCTTTGGTTGCTGCTTGGCCAGCAGGGTGACTGCAGTATTGAGTGAAACCAGCAGGATAACTAAAGCTACCTACCAACCCCCATCCTGGAGACCATCAGAGAGAAGAAGATACAGGCCTGTAAAGTGAACACTGTTTATAAAGGCCGTCTTGGTGAAGCATGGAAAGGCTTGACAGGTGAAGACAAGCATCTTTCATCCCTGCAACCCCACGATGCAACTTCTGCTCTCTGCATCCTGCTGCCTGCTGATGTGGTGCACCACCAACCATCACTGAAACCCCACAGCACTGAAAACAAGAGAACCAATTCCACCAAAGTCTCGGCTCCAGCCTGTTTGTATCAGCCTAAGTGTTCAACAAAATCATGAGTAAGCAGGGCTATCCTGCAAATGTTTATGGGAACTGTACAATTAAAATTGCAAGTTTTAGCTACAGTTACAACATCTTATTTATTAAAGTTTAAGTGCACCAACACTAGCGAACCCATGGCAACCACAGGCACGCATCAGTCTGGGGTACTTTAGCATAGAACTAGGGGGTCTGGTACCAGACAGGAGGGTGTGTGTTATTGCTGCATGCTGGTGTGAGGTTGGGAAACTGGTGTCTTTCTTTTTTATATGCTCATGGTTAGCTATTAGGTTCAATCTCTTCAGCTTCTCTATAGGCAACAATTCACTTTTTCTCCAATGTATTTTGTGACCTGACAACCTCCCGTACTCCCTCATCAACTGGTGTACCCTGGGCATATCCTGTGCCGGTTGTTGGAGATACAATAGCAGGTCATCCACATACAGCACTACTTTATGCTCCTTACCTCCCCCTACCAGTCTTCTGATCCCCCTATGTTCTCTGCTGGCAGCCGCCAGTGGCGCTAATGAGATTACATACAGGAGGGGGGATAGTGGGCATCCCTGTCTCATTCCCCATTCCAAATTAAAGGAAGGGGTTACCAAGCCATTCACTGCTATTTGGGTCTGTGGATTGGTATAGAGCACCCTCACCCAGGAGCTAAAGGATGGTCCAAATCCCATGCATTTCAGGTTCTTGAATAGGTACCCCCACTCCACGAGGTCAAAAGCTTTTTCAGCGTCTAACACTAAGACTGCCGCCCCATGTTTTGCTGCATTCTTTCCCCAATGGTGGATCACATTTAAAGTTCTGCAGATGTTGTTCTTTCCTTGGCGACCCTTCACAAAACCAGACTGATCAGGGTGAATCAGGTCCGAGAGCACGGGTCTAACCAGGAGGGCAAAACTTTTACCAGAATCTTATAATCAGCTGTAAGCAGGTAGACTGGCCAGTAGGATGCACACCATGTGGAGTCCTTGCCTGGTTTGGGTAACACTGTGATAATGGCTAATCACATGTAGGGGGGCAACTCACCCTTACCTAAACTCTCCCGTAACATTTCGTATAAGGGGTCTATTAATAAACTGATACATTTTTTAAAAGATCAATAGGCAAAATGTGCAAGAACGAAGGGGCACAGTTTGAAGATAGAGAGGGAATGGCTCAGGGGCAATGTGAAAATGTATTTTTTCATAAAGAGGGTGGTGGACGCATAGAACGCCCTTCCTGAGGAGGTCGTGGGGTCAGAACCAGTGGGGGCATTCAAGAACGCATGGGACAGGCATAAGGCAATTATAGTTCTATATTATAGTGGCACGGTAATGCCACTAAAGTTAGGGTTGAGAACCCCATTTAAGGTTAAATCTGAAATTTGGCAACTTAATAACTTTGGAACATATGACGGATTTGCCTAAAATTTGGAATGCATGGTCTGGTACCATAGATCTCTGGACTTGCTAGGTTTCGTTATGGTCGGATGTATGGTTGCGGAGCTACAGCACGCCAAACAACGCATAAATTACAGGTTTTTGCACATTTCTTTGCTCGCGCCTACAGGTCTCATGGTTTGCATGATCAGTCCAAATCCTTCATGGGACATGTAGCCGTGGTCCCTGATGTGTCTTTTGAACATTTCGTGAAACAAATATTAAATGGTTCAAAAGTTATTTAAAAAACTGTTCCCCATTATAGTCTACGGGAAAAGTTAAAATATTCGAAAATGTCACAAATGCAGTTTTACTGTCGCAAATTACCCTTTTACTTTTGCAAATCAGCAATCTTGTTTTCAGTTGGTGGTCAGAGAAGTGCTTGCCATTTAAATTTGGGACTCTCTAGGGACACACTTCTTGTTGTGTTCACCTAGTCGAGCCATGAGGATGCTAGCCATGTCTTTTTTGGGTGGTAAAACACCCCAGAAATATATTTTTTTAATTTTTGTAAACAGTAGTGTTGCAAAGTACTTTCGAATATACGACACTTTCGTGATTTTATTTGAGAAGGTGTCATGATTTGCAAAAGTACTTTGCGACACTATGGCCAAAACAACAGGAAATGTTTGCCACCCTGCAGCAAAACAAGTTTGGTCTTTGGGCTGAAATTTGCAAGAAAGAAAGCCAACATCCCACAGATGTGCATTTTAGTGGTTTGGTGACAAAATATTACAGGGCTGCAAAGTTACGGCACTCCGAATTTGATGATTTTTCCCATAAGATAACATTAAGGTGTCCGACACGCCTTTCGGGGCCCAAATCTTGAAAACAGTTTGAGATACGGGCTTTTCATCAGAAAAATGCTTAGTCCTCCCACTAGGGGGCTAAGTGCAAAACTAGCCTGGGAAGTCATAAATAATATGACATTTTTATTTGTTTTCTACATCGTACGGTTCCTGCGATATAAGCAATTTAGTATTACAAGTGCTCATTTTCTGCTCCGAGAGCCATTATTATGCCCACATTCTTTGTATTCATTGTGCTTCTGAATGCACCTTTTTGGGGGAAAAAGTGTGTGTGTTTGCGTTACTTTTACCTTTAGCGTTTCCGCTTGTGTTTCCATTAACATTTGCATTTGCAGTTACGTTTACGTCACCGTGTGCATTACCCTTTGCGTTTGCATTTGCGCTTGTGTTTGCGCTACTGTTACCATTTGCGTTTCCATCACCAATTTTCATGGCGCATACAATTTTTGCATATTGCACTGCAAAACATTCAGTTTTTGTTATTTTTCTGCACTGCACATGGTGCAGCCACTGTGTGGTTGATTGGTCTGACACTTGGCAAGTAGAAAGTCCTTTCTTCAAGAAACATGCCAGTTTTTGGTTGGTGAAAAAATGTTGTTCTATTCCAGAGTTATAAGCATTTGAAGTTGCCCCCTTCACAGAGATATTTCAGCCACGAGTTCCGCTATTTTACCATATTTTAGGCCACAATTTCTGCCATTTTGTGGTGGAAGATTTCTTAAAGGTGCAGAAACTTAAACTGAATATCTCTGGAATGGTTTGGTCTTTTCACATGAAATTTGGAGAGTGTTGAGTGGATGTCCTGGAGATGTGAATTATGCTGTTTGCATGTTGGGAAAATTTGATGCGGAGATACTCCATGATGCACTTATCATTTTGCACATAGCGTTGTGCATTGTGCTAGTGGCTTGAAATTTATAACATAGGTATCCCTTGTGATACGAGGTGCCTTTCAGTGGTTTTGTTCCCATTAGTTTTTGTGTCGTTATCTCAGAAATGAAGCGAGATACAGACTTTTTACTACTGTTGGTTCACATTGCCTTTCTGCCATTATCTCAGAAACGAAGCTAGATACAGACTTTTCGCTACTGTTGGATCACATCATCTTTGTGCCATTATCTCGTAAACAAAGCCAGATACAAACTTTTTGCTACTGTTGCCTCAGATCAACTTTGCACCATTATCTCAGTGGGGCTGTCTTTAAAAAAAGGTCCATCTCCTGAGGAGTAGGAGCTACTTCCAAGGTGTACAGTGAGCTGTAAAAGGCACCAAATGATCCCCCAATTGCTACCAGGTCCTGCACCATTTTCCTTGACTCATCATGAATCTGAACAACCAGGCGCTCCCCTCCCGCTGGCGTAACTGCTAAGCCAAAAGCTTGCCCCATCCCCATCAAAGTAGGCCCCCGCTTGCCTCATTAGAATAGTGTATTCCACACACACACTGCTAAGTGTGTTGAAGCACCACTTTAGTTTCTGGATTACCCTATACAAGGACATGGTTGGCCTCTGTTTGTACACTTCTTCACAAGCCTTTATTTTTATGCAGAGATGGTTAATCTCCTGCTCATTTCATTTTTTAGAGTGGGCTGAGAAAGCTATTGTCTGCCCCCTAATAAAGGCCTTTAAGGCCTCCCACCTGCTTTGATGGGATGTGTCCCCTTTTGTATTAAAAAGCAAGAACACATGAGTTTCAGGTGGTGTCCGTTGTCCATACCAGCTTTTATCATCTGAGGAATATCACCAGGATAAAGCCCCTAGTTCCGTCACTGGACCTCCCCACTTTGGTGCATGCCTTCATGACATCCAGGCTTGACTACTGTAATGCACTCTATCTTGAAGTCTCTGGGGGTACCCTGCGCTGACTGCAGCTGGTGCAGAATGCAGCAGCAAGGCTGTTGACAGGACAGGTTAAATATTGTCATATTACCCCGGTGCTGCATCAACTGCACTGGCTGGCGGTTAGGTGGAGGGTCCTCTTTAAGGTGGGTTTGCTCACCTTTAAGGCCCTACATGGCCTGGGCCCTGGCTACATGAAGGACCTTCTTGCACCCGCTGTCTCAGTCCGCTCCCTCTGCTCCTCCTCTAGGGGCCTCCTAGCGATTCCCAGGACGAGGTTAAGAACTGCTGGTGACAGAGCATTTAGTGTTGCCGCCCCCGTTTGTGGAATTCACTTCCTCTAGCGTTAGGAAGGCCTCATCTGTTGAGGTTTTTAAGGCCCACCTCAAGGCCTTTTTGTACAATCAGTCCTTCCCAGACTATGTTTTATAGTTCCTTACCTGTTTTTTTAATAAAGAGTAATCTGATGTTAATTTAGTCTTAGAGACTTTAAATTCTGCTGATGTTGAGGGTAGTTAATTATATAGCAAATTTTGTTTTAACTTGTTCAGATTATTATATTTAATTGATTATTATTGTGATGTGTTGTATTTATTGATTAATGTATGGTGCCCAGAGCCTCCGGGATGGTTTTTTCTTAAATAAAATGTGCCTTGCCTTGCCAAGAATTCCTGAATATTGCTAGCCATGGCCTTTATATATTGCTGATCATTAAGAAGGAGAGGGTCTAACCTCCACTGCCTGGTCACAGGAGGCAAATTTTGAGGGACATTCTCACCATTAGGGAAGCATGATCTGACAGCAAGATGGATGAATAGGTTATTGTATTGACCACTGGAAGAAGCAAGGGGCTAAGCAATATCCTGTCATGGTGTGCATAGGACTGGTGTGCGTGAGAGTAGAAACTGTAGTCCCTATCCGTAGGGTTAATATGTCTCCACACATCCACCAGGTTAAATTCTGACTCCACCTCCCACAAAGCTTTTGCATTTCTTGAGAGTGGGATGGGGGTTGGGTTAGACTGATCTAATACTGTGTCCCTAACACAATCCAAATCACCCCCCAGGATCCAGGTACTTGACCACCCTTGCCATATCCATGGCCAGCTTTTGGAAGAACCCCGGATCTTCCACATTCAGGGCGTAAATTGATCCCAGTGAGAGGGTCCCCACTCCCAACAACTCAGCCCTCACCAAGGCATATCTACCCGCTGAGTCAGTTATCTGCCCTATTATATTAACCTGAGTTCCCCGCGGGAACCACACTGAGGTGCCTCTGGCATGAGAGGAAAACAAGAAGAAATTCATGCTCCCCCAGGGAAGCACTAGTTTTAAGAGCCTCTCCTGGGGACATATGCATTTCCTGTATTAAAATAACCTGCTACTTAGACCTCTTAATCTCAGTTAGAAAGAATTTTTTGACCATGGATTTTAACCTATTTACATTCCATGTTGCCACTTTGTGTTAGCCATTGTCTAGAAGTTGAAACAGACATTTAAGAACTCCATGCAGTAATAGTAACAAACTCACTACTCCGTTCCTTATAAGTCCTCCCAAGATTTCATGTCAGTTCTGGCCACTGGTTGTCTGAATGCCATACTTGAGATTCATGTTGCAACATCTTAGTTTTACCCCTCTTTAACCCAATCCCCATCACCCCCCCAACCCTTAAGTAAAGTACAAACACCGAGAGGAGCCCTGAGATTTGTTGGAAATGTTCAGCGTAAGTTGTCTCCTCCAGAATCAGAACCCACTGGTCCCCCCTTTCTGTCCCCTGAATTAGTAAACCACAGAAATCCAATACCCCTTCCCCACACCTGCTAGTGTTAGCAACATCCCCAAAGTAACCCTCATCTGCTCTGTTACCCCTCTCCTTAGCCACGTCCATCCTGTGTACCTCCACCCCCCAATCACTCCTGTGCTTGAAGAATTTCCCCTTGCAAACAACTGGCGAACAGTAGAACAATTAATGTGTGTCCTAACATCTCTAAAAACCTAAATCAGAGAATAGGCACATTTTTAACTTTTAAATAAGTGTTGAGGCCCCCAACTAAACCAGGCAAGTAACATAACAGAAGACTGGGGGCACTTAGGAAAGCGGCCCTAGTTACAGTACATCCTATAGCTAACAAGGGCAAGTCTATAAAAATTATATGTTATCTACTGCAAGCTGCAATCTAGAAACTGATAACTTGTGAGGGCTTACTATTCAGCCCCACTGTTAAAACAAAGCCCACAAATAATCAGAACCAAGAGTTAAGATCTTGGCTGTGTCACCTAGGAAGAAAACACAATGGTGCACTCAGTCATATAGAAAGAACTCCCTGATACGGTGCAGTGGCGTGCTCTCCATACCCTTTTCACTGCATCAAGGGACTCGCCAGGGCTGCCCCCATCACCTTATCTATTTAACCTCTTTTTGGAACCTCTAATTAGAGAGCTGAAGCTATCACCCCTTATCACTGGTCTTATAATTGGAAATCAGGAATATAAAATCTCTGCATATGCAGATGACATCTTACTATGTATCACATCTACATCCCAGTCTCTCCCAGGTGCATTTCAGATCATCTCATAATTTGGTATCTTATCTAATTATAAATTAAATCTTGAGAAACGGAAGTTTTTTCCCTTAACAAATATACCCAGAAAACGGAAATAGCAAGTCTGGACTCCTGTGGTGCACAGACAACCTTAAGTTATTTAGGCATTAATCTCCAGTCTTCCCCTATAATCATGAAAAAACTTAACCTAGACTCAATTATAAGTACTAGAAAAGAGGATATAAAGCGTTGGTCCCAACTACTGTTATCTTTGTGAGGTCGTATGAGTATTGTGAAAATGAATATTATGCCTCGCATTTTATACCTTTTGCAAATGTACAATTGGGCTTTACCATTATCGTGGTTCTCCCACGTTCACAACATTATTAGCTCATTTTTGTGGGCTGGAAAGAAATCTAGGCGAATATACATAAAACTTACCCGACACAAAACAGATGGTGGCTTGCAAGCTCCCAATTTCTATTTATACTACCTAGCAATACATCTCACTAGGAATCGGTTTTGGTTACTTCCCCCTAATAACTCCCTCGCCTCTTCTTATAGCCCTCTGTGGCTAGAGAGTGAACAATCCCTATGCCTGGCACAGGGAGTTAATCCAAATACCCTTCCCTTCATAAGGAAAAAAAATCTTCCTATTAAGGTGAGAGAATTCCCATCAGGTTCTATCCTTCATACACAATACCAACTTAATACTCTCTTAAAAACCGATAGTTACAAGGACATAACACAACTGCTCTTTAATAACCAAAACTTTTTAATTTCTGGTAAACCCATTAAGGATAACCTCTTTTGGCCTAACATGGGAGTCGAAACCGTGGAGGCCCTGGTTAATAATTATAAATTAATGTCTTTCCAGATAGCTCGAGCTTTATATAACTGGCCCTCCAGTCAGGTTTTTAAATATTTACAGCTATCCCATATGTTAACAAAGTATTTTGGTACTGGGCAATGGCATAAAACATTGTCATCCGTTCTCACCCTCTACCTCAAATCTCTCCCATCATCCCATTTAATATCATATACATACAGATCCTTGGACTAGATGGCCAAAGATGTTATTGGTGGGACAAAATCTTTGCCATCTCCTATTTCTCCTAGACCCTGGCCAAGTAGCTGGAAGCATTGTATAGATATGTTAAATGGGACCGTTACAGGTACATGCAATTTCAGATCAATCATAACTTATATTATACCCTTACTAAACTATACCATATGGGGTCTCTAACATCCAATCTTTGTACAAAATGTTTAAAAGTCCCAGGGGACCTACTGCATATACTATGGTATTGTGATAAAATTTCTCCTTTCTGGAATTGCATCAAATCTTGTTTAGACCCACTATTATCTCTATCAGATACGTTCACTCCTGAGATCTGTATTTTGGGAAACTATACGAACCTCCAGGGCCGCACTCAACTGGCACATATGGCGCTAATTTCAGATTGTGCCAAAAAGGTCATATTGAGACATTGGATGGATACCATCATGCCCTGTTAAACGGAATGGTATAAGGAGATCATATTTGCGTTACAGACGGAACGTGTTATAGCTGATATGTCAAACAGGTTAGAAAATCATAACCGGATTTGGAACCCAATTTTCAACCTTTTGTTGATTTAACCTAGTCATAATACTGTTAGAGTTAGTGTCACCTCTTAGACTGACTACACTATGACTAGTACATATTTAATGCTTATGAAGATCTGTGCAACTTACCCCTGTGGCATTGGGGGGTTGATGTGGGAGGGTTGGAGGGGCACATATATGCATCTATATCCAAGTCTATATTTTTTGGACATTGCTCTACTTCAATAATTTAATGTCTTTGATATGAATATGTAACACTGGAGAAATATGGCTATAACACCTGCATGACGTCTGTGCATAAAGAATTGCAATCTTTAATGAAGCATACTTAATGAAAAAAATTAGAAAGAACTCCCTTATTTGAATGATTCCTTTATACACCTGTTGACAAGGAGTTCCCATATTAAAAATCAATCCCAATCAGAGGGCCTTTAGACACCAAAGAGTTCAGTAGAGCTGTAAGCATTGTCCGCTTTAAAAATAAAACACCAAGATAGTACCATTGTGGCCCTTAAATATCTGGCCAGCTCCATGGCCGAGATCTAACTGATTGACACCCTCCCCGCTGTTACCCATGTCCCCGGACATGGTAGGGGAGGAACAGTAAATTCCAAGTCACTCCAAGATTAAACTAAGTAGGCCAAACTTAAAGAGAACTTGGGGTCAGAGATGTAGTGTGTCACCCTAAGTCTCGGCCCAGTGCCCCTGTCCACTCATATTGATCAAATGGCCATTCGACTGTAAAATTATGTAAGATGTAGCTCAATTCTGTGCAATGCAAACAGCAGAGTGAAAAAAAGCATTTAAGCTGGACCACCATCTCACAGGCTGAGGCTCTGGGCAAATCAGAGCTTAAGGGGACTGATCTCCAAGGACTCGTGAACCGTTCTCTAGGCCCACATCAGCGCTTGACCCTGGAGTTTCCAGGGTATACCTGCTCCCACCATGGAGTCCCAGAAGAGAAACAAAAGCATTAAAGAAACAAATTTCACTTATCTGTTAGAGGCATCACCTTGGTCAGAAGGGGATTGTCCATTTCGCCTTTTGGCTTCTTCCTCACTCCACTTTTCCACTGATTTGGGGCAGGTGAAGTACTTTGATAGGTTTTCTGGCCTATCGATATGCAGTTTTGTGGGGTACATAAAGGCAAAGGCCCACCCCATTGAAAACAGTTTAGATTTAACTAGATTTAATTTTTGCTTTTTAAGTTGTAGCTCTCTACCATAATCTTGAAAAACGTGCACTTTGGAGTTGTTTATAAGGATAGACCCCTTGGTCTTAGCACTCTTTAGGACAGCCTCCTTATCCACGTACCTCAGATACTTAATAAGGCAACATTGTGGCCTCTCCCCCGGTCCCGGTGCTGGGCCCACCCTATGCGAGCGCTCAACTTCGTAATCCATTGCTTCCTGGGGTAAATCCAAATGCTCCACCAGCCACTTGTGGATGCCCTTTTCAGGATTCTGCCCTTCGACCTCTCAGGAAGTCTCACAATATGGAGATTTGAGCACAGGGAGTGATTTTCTTGGTCATCTACCCTGGTCGCAAGCTCTTCCAGCACTTTTTTCAAGTCAATCCATTCATTAGCGTCCACTGACAAGGAATACTGAAGACCGCTCACCTAGTGTTCCAGTTCAGATATCTGCATCATGTGAGATGCTGTGGTTTCAGAGAGACCTGTGACCTCAATTTGAAGGTGGGTGATTTGTGCTGTAATGTTGGTAAATCCTGCCTTCATTTCAAGCTGCATTTGCGCCAAGGTGGCAGGGACCCCGGCTAGTGTTCGCTCCAGGTCGGATAATGCTGTGCTCTGCCATCTTGGCCTTGTGGGACTACGATCTGGTGCAGGCCTCCGGTCCCTGGTGGGTTTCTTTTGGAGGTTCCACTGGCTCAAAATTTTATTTTGATTGCTTTTTTTTTTTTTTGCTTGCCCAAGGCCATTTACCCCACGGTGTAGATCCGTGCAAATCGTGCATTCTGGCTTTGTTGTGAGGTCCCTCCAGGACGATTTCAAGGTTGTACCATGAGGAACTTGGCTAAAACATGTTCGCCAAGCTGTAGAGCTAGCCATGTCTCCTATTATGCCTTTTAAAGTTTTCTTTGATGCATCAGTAGCTCTTTAAAAGTAGATATTGCCTCTTAGCTGTCCAACCCTGAGTAATTACAATCTAACAATGTGTTAAAGCAGGACACCACTGAAAATGAGACATTGCAGGACTTCCTGTTGCGATGGCTGCCGGCTAAGCCACACGATCTTCAGCTCCGTGAACCCCCCCTGTTTGAATTTAAGAAAGAAGGCTTACATTTGGGTGTTAACACCATAAAAGCTTGCAGATTATGGAATAAGAGCATTACCTTTTCTGAGGGTAAGCTCCGCCGTTCGGCAGTCGCGCTTGAAGCTTAACTTGAGCATCGAAGCCAGGACTGGGGGCTGCATATTAAGTGAGCTACAGTCGGAGGTCTGGTTACAAGTTTCCCCGCTTTGAAGTGTTACCATAAATGGAACTGCGGTGTTATTAGAAGGGAAACACTGCTATATGTGGACGGAGCTACACTATTTCCACGGGTGCAGTTACTGACTATATGGAAGTGGATATGAAGTCCCAGTGCTCCAAACACATGCCACCCACGTCCCCAGACAAAAAAAAGCCGGCAAAGCAAAACAAAGTGGGGGAAGGGCTTGAAATGGACCCGCCAGCTTCCCAGGCCTTGTTGACGGAGGCCACTTTTTTTGAAGGCCTGGCCCCACTAAAGGAAACACTACAAATGGTTGTGGGAGACCTACAAGAAGTGAAAAAATTCCCTGAGTCAACTAAGCATCAGGACAGGGGATAATGAAGCCAGGATTTCATCTCTGGATGATTGGAGGGCACGAGCTGAACCTGAGATGGCTACCTTAAGACAGCGGCTGAAGAAAGCAGAGGAAAAGCTGGAAGAGTTGGAGGGCCGATCACGCAGAAATAACCTGGTAATTTTAGGGCTGCCGGAGGGAGAAGAAGGGGTGAATCCAGTGATATTTGTACAGAAGCTGTGCAGTAAAATAGCTGGACCATCACCAAACGGCCCTGTCTACATAATAGAGCGTGCCCATCGATCTATTCACCCCACGCCACCGCAGGGGTCTCCTCCAAGTCCGCTAATCTTTCGTTTCCTGAACTATCTTGACAAGCAGCATATCCTAGATAAGGTTAGGGAAACGAAAGACATCCAGTGGGAAAATAAAAAGATTCATATTGCACAAGGTTTGCCGAGGTCGGTGAGGCTGCGGCGTACGGAGCTATACCCAGTGGTCACGAATCTAATCGCAGCCGATATCAGATTCTGTATGCGGTATCCAGCTATACTTCAAGTCCAGCACGAGGGCAAATGGATACCATATGAATCCTTGTCCGAAGCTATGACAGATTTAAAGAAAAGATTCCCAGATCTGTTCAAGTGAGGCGGACTGTTGAAGTATGCTGTCTCTACTGGGGACTGGGTCTCAGCGAATTTAATTTGGAACGTTAATGTTGTAAAGGGGAATACTTTATTAATAGTAGTGGGGATTGTTTAAACTGTGTTTAGCCTGTAAAATATTTTCCTCCAACTATATACAAGGCAAGCTGGGGTGACTAATTTGGCCCCTTATAGTTGTAAGCTGTGTGGTCACTTAGGAGACTGATGATGACCCTTTAACTAATATTGTTAATGTTTGGGATGGCTAGATGGACAGGAAAGTGAATTTTGTTCCTAGGATATTATAATAGTATTTCTAAAGGGGATAATAGATAGCATAGTTTTCCTCTCTTTGTATGGATGTTATGGGGGGGAGAGGAGTGTGAGAGAGGAGCGGGATAGCTGGTGGTAGAGATGGATCGTAACCGATATTTGGGAAGGAGGGCAGTCGGCAGGACTGGGGAATGGCAGATTATTAGTTTGGGGATAATGGGGGGGAAGGAAGATATAAGGGGTGTTAGACTTTCGGGTTTTTGTAGAGAGGGTGGGAGGGGAAGAAATGTCCACCACTCTAGGGGGCAAACAAAAGGGACAAAGATTACGAATCCAAGGAAAGCACTACATTATAATGAAGTCTGGTTTAAGGGATTTAGAGGAGAGAAAAGATGCAGTCACTCTACTTTGAGTAGATTCCCGATAGGGTTCCTCTGATTTATGGTTAGGGCAGAATCATGAGGTTTATATCCTGGAATGTGAGGGGAGCCAGAAACAGGATTAAGCACTATCAAATTCTGAGACATCTGGTATCGCTAGGTGGTAGGGTAATCTTTCTCCAGGAGATGCACTTATTGGAGGAGGAAAAACTCCTGTTCAGAAGATGTCAAATTGGGCAAATCTATGCTGCAGGTAATACCACGGCCCAGAGAGGAGTGGCTATAGCTTTTACTCGAGACACAGCTTTTCAGCTGCAATGAGCCCATATAGACCCACAGGATAGGGCTATACTGTTACTGGGAATACTGAATCACATGGAGATGTTATTGGGATCAGTTTACGGGCCCAATAAGGACTCCTCCGAATTCTTTACTGCCCTCTCACAAACTCTGGGATCCTTCCCGAAAGTGCCTATAGTGCTGGCAGGAGATTGGAACATGGTGCAATCTCCAGAATTAGATAGGTCAAGCAGTCAGAACAAAAGATTTCTTACCCCTGCACAGCTAGCGTTTAAAGAATTTCTGGCAGACCACGAACTTATTGACCCGTGGCGCTTATTAAACCCTAACCTTAAGCAGTTTACATGCTATTCTGCTGTACATAGTTCCCTGTCGCGCATAGACTTTTTCCTTGTTAATAATCCAATATTGAATGAGATAGCTGTTAGTGGGATTACCCCTAGAACTATTTCGGACCACACACCTATCTGGCTAGACGGAGCCCTGCCTAAGTCCACTGTGAAGGATAGTAGTTGGAGACTGAATATACAGATGCTCCAGGAGCCAAAGGTAGTGGACATCCTTAAAAAGAGTATAGAACGCTATATAGCAGAGAACTCTGGTTCCATACAACATATAGATATGCTATGGAGCGCGTTTAAATGTGTTATTAGAGGAGAATGCATACGGTTGGCCACAACTCGGAAAAAGAAAAGAGAGAAGCCCTTTCTTCTTCCTTGTTAGGCCAAATACAATATCTCGAACATAAGGCAAGTCACGATCCAAGTGAAGAGACCCTAACCCAATTAGCTTTGCTAAGGAATCAATACTCAGAAATCTTAAGAGAAAAGGCGCAATATGCGCTGTTTAGGTCTCACACAAAATATATAGATCAGGGTAACAGAGCGGGCCGTCTTCTGGCACTGTGACTTAAAAGGCAGGAGGAGTCTAGAATGGTGGTGGGGGGTGAACTCCAATAAGGATGGTACACTGCTTACGAAGCCTAGGGAGATTGTTCAGGAATTTGAGAAATATTATAAAGAGCTACTGTATACTCCCCCTTAACCTGCCCTCCAACTTTGGATGAAATTAAGAGTTACCTACAGTATGCCCATCTTTCTTCGCTTTCCCCAGCGGATAGGGAGTTTCTGGTTAGGAGGATAGGAAAACAAGAACTGTCAGAAGCTATACGCGCCCTTTCTGATGATAAAGCTCCTGGACTGGACGGCTTCCCACCTCGTTTTTATAAAATATTTGAGGAGCAGCTCTCT
This sequence comes from Neoceratodus forsteri, assembly GCA_016271365.2. Taxonomy (NCBI): domain Eukaryota; kingdom Metazoa; phylum Chordata; order Ceratodontiformes; family Ceratodontidae; genus Neoceratodus; species Neoceratodus forsteri. The sequence goes on along the minus strand of CM057449.1, from coordinate 1,340,128,188 downwards.
CCTTTGCTCTTGCAGGTGTTTAACTTTTTGTGTGAGTCTGGGATAACTGACCCAACCCTGCTGGAAGCTCTTATTATAGTGATACCAAAGCCGGTTAGAGATCAAACCAGGGTAAATAATTACTGGCCTATATCCTTAATGAACTATGATATCAAGCTGTTTTCTAAAATTTTGGCAACAAGATTAGCACAGGTCTGGAAACCCCTGCTTAGCTCGGAACAGGTGGGATTTGTGACAGGGAAGTCATCTACAGACCACCTAAGGAAGCTTTTTCATAACTTCTCTGCATCCAGGTTGAGCCCATCCCCTATGCTTCTGGTATCCCTGGATGCAGAGAAGGCTTTTGACCGGGTCAGTTGGCCCTTTTTGTTCTCAGTTTTAGAGAAACTTGGTATCCCAGAGGAATTTATTCAATGGATTAAAACCCTGTACACAAACCCTACGGCAAAAATCCTTTGTAATGGGGTTTGTTCCAACTCGTTTCCACTGCATAAGGGCACCCGTCAGGGAAGCCCGCTGTCGCCAATGTTATTTAATTTATATATTGAGCCTTTACTGTATTTCCTGCAGCACTCTCCCTCAGTGCAAGGTATTCAGATAGGTCATCTGCATCTTTGTTTGTCAGCCTATGTGGATGACATTCTGTTACACTTGGCGAATCCCGAGACTTCGATCCCGGCAGCTTTGAGTATTATAGAAGCCTATGGGAAGTTAGCAAACTATAAATTAAACATTGAGAAATCCACAGTGATGCCGCTCAATAGTTATACCTATTGTGCACATATAAATAATACTAATTTGAGTTGGGCTCCCCAAATTAAATATCTAGGACTTACTATCTCCAGGGATATGGGGCAGATTAAGAAACATAACCTAGATTCTTTTACTAGGAACTATTAAGTTGGACCTGAATAGATGGGCCCCTTTACATCTTTCGATACAGGGGAGAGTTAGTGTGATAAAGATGAATATTCTCCCAAGGTTATTTTACCCTTTAAACATGCTCAACTTCTATCTTCCATATTCATGGTTTCAGAAAATACAGTGTTATTTCACGGTTTTTGTGGAAAGGAAAACCACCAAGAAGATCGTATATGAAGTTAGGGGCAACAAAGCTATGTGGAGGCCTTAAACTTCCTAACTTTTATCATTATTATTTAGCTAGCCACATGGCTAAATACTTACGGTGGATCCACCCGGCTGTCCAGCTCCAGGGAAATGCCCAGGACCCAGCGTGGTTACAATTAGAGTGGTACTGGATCAAGCAGAGTGGTATAGATCCATTGGCTCTATTATATACCACAATTAAAGAATGCCACCTTTTCCTTAGGGATGAACTAATATTAATGTCCATCAAGGTCCACAAGCAGGTATGTAAGGCTATTAAATATAATAACCTTAAAGGTATCTCCCAGCCTCTATATTCAAATCCCAACTTTACAATTAGTGGGCAGTGCCTAAAGCCATATATATCATCACAAAACTCCAAGGTAATAATATTGGCCCTCTTGGAAGATGGCAAACTCAAAGCTATTAAGGATCTTATGTATATCTTAAATATTCCTGAGAGGCAGTTTTTTTACGGATACCAGGTCAGGCACCTATTAATTACCAAACTTGGAAATGATAGGTGGGATGAGGATCAATCAGGGCTTTTAGAAACATTATGAACCTTGGCCTGGCAATTGCATGCTGTTTCTAAAATTAATTAGATTCTATACCCCCTTATTTGTCCTGGGGTGACTGGCAGGTCTATATACTGGACAGAGCAATTTCCCACTAAGGATCTAAACTGGGAAAAGATATGGCAGGCAGTGGCATCTTATACTTCCAATGATAATCTTCGGATAATGCAATTTTATATATTGCACAATATATATCTAACTCCCTCCAAGTTAGCAGCCATGGGTAAACTAAGCGACAATATATGTATTAGACGTGGTAAGGCAGAGGGTACTCTGCTCCACATACTATGGGATTGTCCGAGGGTGAAAGGTTTATGGAAAGAGATACAAGAGAAAATAGACCCTTATTAGGTCTGGAAGAGGATTTTATACCAGAGGTTTGCATAGTGGGGGATGCATACACGTCCCTGTTAAAGAGAGACGGTACAACTTAGCCTTTATATCTCATACGGTTAAAAAACTGGTGCTTAAGCATTGGAAGGACTCCTCAGTAATCACTTACACGGAATGGCTGAACGAACTACTTTATAATTTGCAAGTTGAAAAAACGATTGCGTCTTCAAAACATAATCTTAGAAGTTTTGATAGGAAATGGGGGAGGCTCTATGCGTTGTATGTATCTATTTAATATGGATACAGTTACTTAGGTGTACAGTAGTCTTTCAGGTAGCCAGTATTATAATGATACGGCTTGCACTATAGTTGAGCAACCCTTTCCTTGGCCCTGTCTGGTTGTGACTTCGTATGTTAGGTTAGTTTTGAGTGATGGACATTGGGAGGTGGAAGGGGGAGAGTGGGTTGGGGCCTAGTTGAGCTGTTGTAACCTATACATATTTGTATATCGGTATATTTTACATGTATAATTGGATGAGTGTATTTCCTATTGTATAGGGGTACTCCAATCTGTGTGGTTTGATGTGTTTTAATTGTTTGTTGATTTTTTTTTGTTGTTGTTATTCAAACTTCAATAAAGCATATTAATTAAAAAAAAAAAGAAAATGAGACATTGCAGCTCATCTTATCTATATATAGTAAAAATGTATACAAGCAAGACCCGGTACAACAGCAATACCAGCAGCGAACATTTGGCATTAACAAATGCTTGTTACTGCTCTGTATCTGCTCATTCAGTTTTCTGCATTGTTTCCAGCCTTCTGTCAGTTCCACTGTTCCGTAGTGCTAAGTGAATTGCTCTAAGCAGGGAAACTAACACAGACTATTCAAGAAGCCTAGAAACAGAAAGCAGTAAACAGGGAAAAGGGAAAATGCAAGACAGGCACATTGCAGTGAAACTGCACTCTGGTCAGAGCCACTATGGCTGCTTGAGTAGTATCCCCACTGCCCTCATTCAAATGTATATGTGGTGCTGGGGCACCAGTATGGTCATTCATGAGAGAGTTCTGGTTTTTTAAAAGACACTGAAGTGTTATAACATATATACTTATATGGTCAGCACCGGCTTTCATAATATGACTTTTATGCAAAACGATCACTACATGTAAAAGAAAGTGCATTTTGAATAGTTGAGATGTGACAGTGGTGTGCATGCCGGGGGTCACGGCTCAACTTTTCAAAGTGCAATTTCTTTGACATGTAGTGATCGTTTTGCATTAAAAGCTGTATTACCAAGGGCAGTGCTGAGCATATAAGTTTATTTGCTATAAAACCTCAGTGCCTTGCAAAAAACAGAACTTGCTCATGAATGAGTCATACAGACATGTGAACATGGCCGGCGGCCGGCCGGGATGAGTAAAATTAATTGTTCTCCCAAAACAGCAGTAGTTCTGAATTTAAGAGGGTACCGCAATCTTTCACCAGCTGCTCTGTCTCTTCAGGAAATTATGAGGGCCAGTTCTATCAGCTGCCAGTACAAGAAAATAGTGCAGCAGCAGAGAGAAGGAGGCAGTACTGAATGGTGACAGTGGAGCACTTCAAGTAGCAGAATGATTGTGCTTTAATTTCAGAATTGCATGCTTCATTCAGAATCTGGTGACATGCTCTCTTCTCTCTCTGTGTAACAGCATGATGTCATGCATAGCTCTGCTAAGCAGCATTAAAAATGGAGGACTACAATTGTGACAACAGGCCTTGACAAAAAACAAACAAAAAAAGCTGACTCAGTGTGCAGTTAAGACTCAACATTGTTGAACCCTAAAGTCACTGAGCCTGACCTATGACTCAAATTTCAATGAAAAGTTGAAAAAGTAATTGAAAGGTTGTACAGCGGGGGGGGGGGGGTAAAAGGATATCCAGCTACCATACAAAACTTGTCAAGTTCACTACATATACCATAACTTCATAAATACATTGGACACCATTCTGAATATGCAATTTGCAGCTTGTACACCTTAAGATTTTCTGAAACCTTTATTGATTACTAATGACCTCTATTAGTCTGACTTTAATCTCTCTGTACATTAACAGGTGATATGAACTGGGGCCTGTTGTGGCAGGGCTGAATAAGTCCCAGTCCCATTTGTTATGCAAAAAGAGTTAAAAGCAAGAATCTGTTCTGTTCTCTCCTTCTCTGTCTCTTGCCTACCTGACAGCAGTCAAATTTTCTTGTGAGATTATTCTCCACCTCCCGCCATCTCTCTGCCTTCACTTGCTGTTTCTGTCAATGTAAAAGTGTATGTGAAACTGTATGTGTAAACCTGAGATCCTCTGGTTTGAAAATGCATATAGTTATACTGTTGAAATGAATGCAAAACATTATTTGGAACTTAGGGGGTTAACACTAAAATGCAGTTTGACCACTACAAACTCTTTTGCAGCGCTGTCAATAAGAGGTCAGTTCTGGGTCACCATGTACTATTTTGTTGCACCTGCAAGGAAGGAAACTGATAACGTTTTAATACATTTGTGAGAAACAGAATATTTTTTAATGAGCTCTGGTTGCAAAATTTAATTGGCAGGCAAAGGCTTCGTATTTAAAGAGAGCAATGTTTTCTTAGAGAGACAGAGAGTGAGAGAGAGAGAGAGACAGAGAGACTGAAACTTAGAATTAGAGAGTCCCACAGATGAAGGACTTTGTTTTTTGTTTGTTCTACCTTTGTAAATAGCTATCCTGAACAATTTTATTTTTTATTTTACTGTTATTGGAATTAATAAAATGCTACTTACTCCTGGTTTTCTTATGCTTCCCGACCTATGCCTTGATTACACCTATGTGATGTGGCCATTCTCACTACGGCATGATGAAAGTGGAAATGAGCTTTGCTGAACTTTGCAAGTGGTCGGTTGTGTGCTGTTTTTCACCTTCACTGTAAATGAATGAGGAAGTCGGCTCTTCAGAGTGGAAGCCAAGCCCATTTCATCATTTCAGTTGGGTAACACTCAGTTCACTGGAGTGGTTTCCTCCCTCACTACCCAAAAATTCAGTCGAATCGTGCCCTTTAACCCCCCTCCAAAAAAAATACTGCTCTATTTTAGGTGCCCACATGATTTGATAGAAAGCACACGTTTCCCCAAATATAACTTTTCCCCTGCTAGCGGATGTCAGACTCATTAATGCATGATCACAGCATTTTAAAAAAATGTCAACCCAAAGATTACTTGCAAAGAAAGAGATACTGAAATGTTTTGCCGAATATTTCATGTGTTCCCTTCCCAGCTGTGACAAGCTTACCCGGCATGCAGAAAAGAAATCATAACAGCTGCATCTGCAAAATATTAGTGAATAGCATTTTAAAGCAGAGCTGGTCAACATTATGCAAACCTCCAACAAACATTTTCAAAACTGCTCTCTTCATTATTTCCCAGTAGGCCGACCAGTCCTGAAGGAACGTGGCCGCCCCATCTGAGGTGCTTCCTGGATCCCTACAAACTTCACAAATAAGACACAAAAATGCACATGAACTGTTTCTTATTTGCACTGGCTGCTGGGGCTTCAGCTCGTTACATTACAAGATATAGGTTTTGATATGTTATGTCTTCCCACACACATCTATTCTGCCCCTCTCATACAGACACGCACACACAGACTCGGACTCTCTCCTTCCTGGTTGTTTGCAAATGGTGCCGCTGCTAAAACACTCTGATGTGAGGAGGTTACCTGAGCTGGAGTCGAACAAGAGGAGGAGAGTTCCATCCTGCTTTTGTAGATACTAAATTACCCAAATCTATGATGGTTGCTATGTTGAACAGTAACAAAAAACAAAAGAATACACTCGAGGGTCTTTAGTCTCTCTCTGTACAGTCCTGGAAGAGCCAACACCTCACTGAGTCCACGTCTCAAACTCTGCCTCTCTCTGCCTCACTCATCAGCACTCTACAGTTTGAACACAGTGGGAGTGTCCATGAGCCTTTAGCCCTGCCCACCCGCTATGCCAGTCAATTGGGGATCGAACCCTGCATAAGAAAATGGTGTGACGGTGGAGGGGGGATGCAGTACTGAATGGAGACAGCAGAGTGCTTCAAGCAGCAGAGTGACTGTGCTTCAACTTCAAAATATTTTATTTCATTCAGAATCCAGGAGCTCCCTTCTCTCTCTGTATAATGGCAAGATGTCATGCATAGCTCTGCTATGTAGTCATAAAAAGCATTTGTCAACACTGAATGTTCACCATTGGTATGCTGTTGTACCAGGTCTTCAGCGGTGTCCTGTTTTGACACATAGTTAGACTGTAATTGCCCAGAATTGGGAAACTGAGAGACAATATTCTACTTTTAAGTGGGCTCCCACATTTTGACCCCAAATATCCAACAGTTTCTTCATGGCCTGATGTTATGATCAAGACAGGTGGAATTTTTAAAATCCCATCTGAAAGGTGATTTTGCTGTGAGACTAGAAACAAGTTTCGGAGGAGATTTGAAAAATGACACCTGCCATGTTCAGGAGGTAGGGTAACACAAGGGATATGTTGAACATTGGGGGCCAAAATCTGCACAAAATAAAGTTATGAGTAAATGTTGGAACAATTTGTTTCCCCATAATTCAGTTGATTTTTCACATTTTACCCTAAATTGTCAACAAAATCTTTTTATGACCACTCTTTCTGAGCATGACAGGTGTCATTTATAAAACAATGGCTGAAAAATCATTTCGCACCACAAGTGTTAAAACACATTTTGGTTAGGATTTGAGAAATAACAGCAGTCACATTCATGAGGTGGTGTGAAAAAATGGCTATGCTGAAAGGCTGGGGTCAAAACATTGAAAATTACCATAGTTATGAGTGTGTGTTGAAAAATTGCAATATAGACTCATGATTTTGCTATTTTCTCATATTTTTACCCCAGAGTTTCAACATAACCTTCTTATGACCCCACATAGCCCTCTTATGAGACCATCTCATGAACAAAGGTGGAAAAAATGTTCGAATCATTCCCAAAAGGTAATTTTGAGCCACAAGTGTGAAAACACATTTTGGACCGGATTTGAAAAATGACAACTGTCACATTAATGAGGTGCTGTAAAGAAATGGCTATGTTGAAAATGTGGGGTCACAGATTACATATAAACTGCCAGCAGATAAGGACCACTTTGGCCACCCAGCCTGCCCATTTTCCCTACCTACTACAGTACCGCAGACCCAACTTGATCTCCATCTTTACTCCTCCCCCCATTCCCAACTCATAAAATTCCCTTATGCCTATCCCATGAGTTTTTGAAACCTGTTACAGTTTTTGCTTTGACCACCTCCACTGGGAGGCTGTTCCAGGCATCCACTACTCTTTCAGTAAAGAAGTACTTTCTAATATTTTCCCTGAATCAACCCCCCTCCAACTTCATAGTATGTCCACTTGTTCTTGAACATCTTTTGTTTAGAAAAATGCTTTACTCTTGTACTCTATTGATACCCATGAGGTATTTGAAAGTCTCTATCATATCCCCTCTCACCTGCCTTTCCTCTAGGGTATACATATTGAGGTCCTTTAACCTCTCCTCATAGGGCTTATGATGCAGGCCCAGCACCATTTTAGTTGCTCTCCTCTGGCCCACCTCTACTCTGTCTATGTCTTTTCGGAGATGTGGTCACCAGAACTGAACACAGTATTCCAGGTGAGGTTTCACCAATGTTTTATGCAGCAGTATTAGTACCTCCCTCTTTCTGCTGGTGATACCCCTTCCTATACCTCTCTTTTACTGCTAGTGATACCTCTCCCTGTGTGCCCTAGCATCCCACTAGCTCTCCTTACTGCCTTATCATACTGCTTGGTCATCTTTAGGTCATCAGAAATGATTACTCCTAGGTCCCTTTCCTGCTTGGTGGTCGTCAGTATCACTCCCCCCATCATGTATTCCACCCCTGGGTTTCTGTGCCCTAAATGCATGATCTTGCACTTCTTTGCATTGAATCTCAGCTGCCACACTTTTGACCACTCCTTAAGCTTTCTTAAATGTCTGTTCATTTGTTCCATTCCCCCTCCCCCCGGAATGTCTACCGTACTGCAGATCTTTGTGTCATCTGCAAAAAGGCATATCTGCCCCTCTAGACACTCTGCAATGTTACTAATAAAGGCACTAAAGATAACTGGACCCAGTACCAATCCCTGTGGCATCCTACTAGTCACTCTCCCTTCCTCAAGGTGAACTCCATTTACCAACACCCTCTGTCTTTTATCCCCAGCCAATTTCTTACCCAGTTTACCACCTCTGGACCCACTCCCAGCCTGCCCAGTTTGTTTATGAGTCTCCTACATGGGACGGTGTCGAAGGCCTTACTGAAATCCAGATAGGCTATGTCAATGGCTCCACCTTGATCTTCCTCCTTGGTCATCTAGTCAAAGAAATCTATCAGATTTGTCTGACATGACCTCACTGTTGTGAATCCATGTTGCCTCGGATCTTGTAAGCCCTCATTTCAAGATAATCTACATTTCTTTCCTTCAGTAGTGATTCCATTAATTTCCCCACCACCGAGGTTAGGCTTACTGGCCTGTAATTTCCAGCCTCCTACCTGCTCTCACTTCTGTGAAGTGAGACCACAGTGCCCTCCTCCAGTTCTCTGGAACCACTCCTGTCTCCTTTGAGCAGTGGAAATGGATAGTCAGAGACACAGCCAGCACCTCCTTGAACTCCTTCAGAATCCTGGGGTGTGTCCTTTCTGGCCCCGTTGCCTTGTCTACCTTCAGATTAGCAAGTTCCTTCATGACTCTCTCTACTATAAATGGACTTGTGTCCACTTCCATTCCCTCAATGATCCTGCCCCTAATTTGTGGTCCCTTGCCTTCCCCCTCCACTGTGAACTCTGAACAAAAGTATTTGTTCAGAATGTCTGCTTTTTCCTGGTCCACTTCCACACAATCTCCCCCTTCCCTCCTTAATCTTATTGTTCCTCCCCTGGTCTTTATCCTCTCACTGACATACCTAAAGAATGTCTTGTTCCCTTTCTTTACTGCCTGGGCAATGTTCTCCTCCATTTGTGCTTTTGCACACCTGACTGTTTTACCTGCCTCCCTCTACTTCTCTTGATACACCTCCCTATCCTCCTTCCTCTGTGACTCTTTATATCTCCTGAATGCTAACATTTTTGCTTTAACCTTTCTCGCCACCTCCTTTGAGAACCACAGTGGTCTCCTTTTCCTCTTACTTTTGCTAACTTGCCTGATGCAGAGGTTTGTTGCCCTCACTATGGCCCCTTTTGTTCTTGCTCACTATTCCTCCACTCCACCCAAATCCCCCCCCCTTTCAGGGCACCTCTCAGGCATTCCCCTATCTTTGTAAAGTTGGGCCTCTTGAAATCTAGGACCTTAGCCATTGTGCAGATTGATTCTGCCACAGTTCATATATTGAACCACACTGTACGGTGATCACTAGTCCCCAGATGTGCACTCACTATGACATCAGGCACAGTCGCCGTTGGTGAGTACAAGGTCCAATATTGCTCGCTCATGAGTGGGTTATCCTACTAGTTGTTTGAGGAATACCTCCTGCAGGGAGTCCAAGATGTCCGTGTTCCTAGTAGAAGCAGCAAGTGGATTGTTCCAATCAATATCCAGCAGACTGAAGTCCCCACCAGCAGCATCTCCCCATTATTTGCCATCTTTGGGATGTCTTCCATCAGAACTTTATCAGCCCCCCTCCCACTCCATGCTGGAGGTCTATAGATCACACCAGCATGAACAGTCTATCCACTCTCCATCTCCAGTGCAACCAACAATACCTCCGCCCCTCCCTGTATTCCCTGTATCTCTGTTGCATTAATGCTATCCCTCATGTAAAGAGCCACTCTTTCCCCTTTCTTATCCACTCTGTCCTTCCTGAACAGAGAATAACCTGGTATAGCCACATCCCAGTCATGGTTCTCATTGCACCATGACTCAATAATGGTGACAATGTCCAGGTCAACCTCTGCCATCATGGCCACCAGGTCCAGGATCTAATTAGCTAGACTTCCAGCATTTGCACACATGGCCTTCCAAATACTGTTGCCACCCTTCCAGGCAGACCCCCCCCCTTCCCATTTACCTGCTCTCCTCATCCCCTCTGCCTTCATTCCCATTCTTCTTTATTTCTACCATTTTGTTCTGCATGTTATTGGTATCAATGGAGATTTCCTTCACTTAGTCTTCTCCCTACTGACTACTACAACTTTGGGGGAGCAGTTAACATCACCCTGCTTCCTACTGCCCAATCCCCCAGTTTCAGGTGGCAAAACTGGGGGACTGAGCACATCAATGTTGGTGTTAGTGTTTGGGGAGAGTGTGGGTGGTGGGTGCTAAGTGGGAGGGTTGGGTGGGAGACTAACAGTGGTGGCAGCAACAGACATTGATGGACAGTTTTCTTTTTTACCAGGTATATCTATATTCTTTGCAAAACAACTATGTTAATGCAACATTTAGGGTTCAGCCTACAGTGACAAAAGTAGAGAAATGTAGTTTTAGGGTTTCCAACCCTAAAACCTCATCCTCACCCTGAAGCAAATCAGGAGTGCAGTCTTCCTTGGGGTTGTCAAACCTAAAGCTCAGCTCATTGCAGTAGCAAGAAAGCTCAGGGGCCAGATATTCAAAACTTAGCCCTGAGGCAAAATTAGCACTGCAGAGCATGCTATATTAGCTTGGTACCATTAGCACGCTATATTCAAAGGAATAGTCCCAGGGCTAAACCTGCTGAATATAGCGTGCAAAGGAAGTAGTGCAAACAGGGCTGGGAGTGCAGTGCAAAAATAGCCCAGAAAATAAGACAGCTCTGAATATAGCAACAGAGAAGGCCAAAACACAATAGCAGCTTAGTGGACACAGAGGTGGAGAATGGCAGAACTGCTGTAGCAGGCCAATGTGAGTGATAGTAATGGAGTATTGCACAACAACAGCAACAGCCAATGCAGGCCATAGAAACATAGAAACATAGAATTTGATGGCAGATAAGGACCGCTTGGCCCACCCAGTCTGCCCATTTCCCTACCTAATGGATAAGCTGCAGATCCTAGTTAACCAGCAGCCTACTTCTTTCTACCCCCACCCCTTAGAATTGCCTTATGACTGTCCCATGCATGCTTGAATTCAACCACTGCTTTTGACTCCACAACCTCCTCTGAAGGCCATTTCATGCATCCACAACCCTCTCTGTGAAAAAATACTTCCTTACATTACCTCTGAGCCGCCCCCATCTTCAAATTGTGCCCCCTTGTTCTTGCACACCTCTTTTTTTGAAAGATGCTACCCTCTTGGACTTTGTTGATTCCCTTGAGGTACTTGAAAGTTTCTGTCATGTCCCCCCCCTTTCCTCGAGGCTACACATATTAAGCTCCTTTAGTCTCTCTTCATATGTCTTCCGGTGCAGACCCTGCACCATTTTAGTTGCCCTTCTCTGGATAGCTTTCATCCTGTCTATGTCCTTGCGGAGATTGGGTCTCCAGAACTGCACACAGTACTCCAGATGGGGTCTCACCAGCCGTCTGTACAGAGGGATAACAACTTCCTGTTTTCTACTGGTGATGCCTCTCCCTATGCATCCCAGTATCTCCCAGCCTTCCTTGCTGCCCTCTCACATTGCTTGCCCACCTTTAAGTCATCTGATATGACTATCCCAGGTCCCTTTCCATTTTTGTTGTTGTTAGTATCTCACCCCTCATTGTGTACTCTTCCTCTGGGTTTTGTTTCCCAGGTGCATTACCTCACTTGCTAACATTGAATCTAAGCTGCCATACATTTGACCATTCCTCTAACCTGCCAAGTCCCTTCTCATCCTTTCCATCCCACCTTGCATCAACTCTGTTGCAGATCTTTGTGTCATCTGCAGAGACATACTTTTCTTCCAGTCCTCTGCAATGTCGCTATAAAGACATTGAAGAGGACCGGTCCTAATACTGAACTCTCGAGGCGGTACCCCACAAGTAACCCCTTTCTTCAGAGTGGACTCCATTTACTATTACCCTCTGTGTCCTATTCTCCAGCCAATTTCTTACCCAGGCTATCATCTTGGGACCCACTCCCAGGCTGGCTAACTTGTATATTAATCTTTTGTGTGGGACTGTGTCAAATGCCTTGCTAAAGTCTAGGTAGGCCATGTCCACAGCCCCTCCCTGATCTACTACTTTCATCACCCAGTCAAAGAAATCTATTAGATTCGTCTGGCATGACCTTCCCACTGTGACTCCATGCTGCCTTGGGTCCTGTGCCCCTCTGGCCTCTAGGTACTCGACAATTCTTTCCTTCAGAAGTGATTCCATGATTTTCCCTGTCACTGAAGTTAAACTAACAGGTCTGTAGTTTCCTGCTTCTGCCCTGCTCCCACTTTTGTGAAGGGGAATCACATCTGCCCTCCTCCAGTCCTCAGGTACCACCCCATCCTCCCATGATTTGTTAAAGAGGGTAGTCAGTGGTGTCACTAGTTCTACCCTTAGTTCTTTTAGAATTCTGGGATGAATCCCATCAGGCCCCATCGTTTTTTCCACCTTCAGTTTTAAGAGTTCTTTCAGAACCCTTTCTTCTGTAAATGGGCTGGTATCAACTTCTGTATCCAGAGGGTGTCTATTGTTTGTTTTAGGTACCTCCGTCTCTTCATTTGTAAATACTGAGCAAAAATATTTGTTTAGTATCTCTGCCTTTTCACCGTCACCCTCTGCCTTCCTCCCCCTCCCCTTTATTAAGCCTCACTATCCCTCCCTTGTTCTTCCTTCTCTCCCTGATGTACCTAAAAAAGGTTTTATCCTCCTTCTTAACTGAGTTGGCTATCTTTTCCTCGGTTTGGGTCTTTGCTGTTCTGACTGCCTTCCCAGCTTCCTTTTGCTTTAACTGATACAATTCTCTGTCCTGCTCCTTCTGTGATTCTTTGTACTTTCTGAATGCTTTCTTTTTCTCTTGAACCTTCACTGCCATCTCCTTTGAGAACCACAGTGGTTTCTTACATCGTTTTGTTTTGTTTATTTGCTTCACACAAAGGCTTGTTACCTCTGTGATGGCAGTTTTTATTATTCCCTTTGTTCTTCCACCTCTCCTTCCTGCCCATTTTCTAGTGCATTCCTTAGGCACTCACCCAGTTTGGCAAAGTCAACCCTCCTGAAGTCCAGTACTTTTGCCTTTGTGTGGCTTGACTCTATTGCTGTGTTTGTTGTGAACTATACTGTTCGATGGTCGTTAGTTCCCAGATGGCTACCCACTTCTACATCTGTGATCCTCTCTCCATCTCCATTTGAGAGAACCAGGTCTAAGATTGCTCCCTCTCGAGTGGGTTCCAATACTAGTTGTCTAAGGCATGCCCCCTGTAGGGCATCTAGAATAACCCCACTCTTAGAAGTGGCTGCTGCAACTGCACTCTAGTAAATATCTGGCATATTCAGATCACCCATCAGCAATATCTCCCCTTTTTCTGCCATTCTAAGTATAATTTCTATTATTTCCTTGTCTATTTCATCCCCCTGAGAGGGGGGGTCTGTATATAACCCCTGTGTGGATTGTGGTGCCATTGCCTTTCTCCAAATTGACCCACAGTGCTTCTTCTCCTCCCTGTTTACCCTTTTGTTCTGTTGCTTTGATTCCCTCCCTTATGTAGAGAGCTACTCCTCCTCCTCTTTTACCCTCTCTGTCCCTCCTGTAGATAGTGTATCAAGGTATGCTTATGTCCCAGTCATGGTTCTGTGTGTACCATGTTTCTGTGACTGCCACGATATCCAGATGTTCCTCCTCCATCAAGGCCACTAATTCAGGAAGCTTGTTACCCAGACTACGGGCATTGGTACTCATTGCTGTCCATATTTTGATGGCTTTACCTTCTGTAGCAGCATCCCCCACTGACCTTACTACCTTGGTCTTTTTCTCATTTAGTACCCTGTTTAGTAGGGGGAGGCTGGGATTTTTCTGCTGCTTATCAGTGCCACCCCCATGACTAGTTTAAAAGCTTTCCAATGAAGCATTTAAACTGATTGCCCAAAAGACTTGTTCCCTTCCTGGACAGATGCAGACCATCCTGCCAATATAGGCTGGTGTCCCTCCAGGTGGAACCCCAGTCCCCAATGAAGCCAAACCCCTGTGCTCCACACCATTTTTTCAACCATTCATTAAACTGCATGGTGCAAAGTACCCTTGCCTCACCCATGCCACTGACAGGCAGCAGCTCTGAGAAGGATACTGTGTGTGCTACTTGTCTTAGGCCCCTCCCCAACTCTACAAAGTCCTTCTGCACTGCTCTAATCTCATGATGAGCCAAGTTATTTGTCCCTAGGTGGACAATGACGTCCAGCTCAGACTCCCGTGCAACTGTTCTCGTGATCCTAAGGATGCGCTTCCTGTCCCTCCAAGCCATGGCACCAGGCAGGCACCTTACTTCAGTTTTCCCTGCTCCCCCCAGTTCTAGCCCCCTAATAATTGAGTCCCCCACCAGGAGCTGCTTCTTTTCCCTGTGGTGTCCTCTGCCTCCTTCCTGAGGGCCTCCCTTGTGACAGTTGTCTGCAACCTCCTTAGTTTCCTCTGCGGGTACATCCATAGGGGAACTATGCTCCCCCAGAATGGTGTATGGATTGTGGAGTGGAACAACTGACTGGGTGTGCCTCTGTCCCACCACTCTTACCCTCCCTGAGCCCACTGTGGTCCAACTGCTGTGCTTTCTTCACAACCTCTGAGGTAGTGGTGGTGGTGGCTCTGGTGCTCCCTGGATGGGGGGGAGGTTCCCTTACTACTGTCCAGTGCAGCCTGAAGACGGGCAACTTCCTCCCTCAGGGCAGAGAGTTGTCTGCAAACAGGGCAGTATTGCAGCCTCCAGAAACAGTCCCGGAAGACTGCTGCCCCACAGCCATTACATTGCACTACTCCCCACATGTCTGTCTACCTTATTTATTTATTTATTTTTTGTTTGTTTTTTTGGTTTTGTGTGTGTGTATGTGTGTGTGATTGGTTTGTTATATAGAAATATATATATTATATAATGTGAATGCTTATATTGTCAGTGCAGTGTGCTAGAGAGGATATGACAGTGATATGCACCTTGCCCTCCTGAGGAAATAATGTCAGAACCCTAGGTATAAAGGAACTATTTCCAGGGGTGCATAGGGTGAGGGGTAGGAAGGGTTTGGGCCTAAACTGTGCCCTCATGAAACAATCAGCTAAAAGCTCTGACCTACCATTGCGATGAGTGCCTTCCTGTCAGCAAGATGCCCTACACGACAGTTTGACAGAGAAAATACCCTGTTAATCAAACAGAGAAAAATCCAAACATTCAAGTCAGACACAGGTAAACGTCCCCACCCCAAAACAGCCTGGTGACTTGTGCTCTGAAAGCAGTCAGCCCCAAAACACGTCAGCTGTGCACAAGGACAGACACAGTAAACAGTATTCAGTCCCTGTGGGTTTAAACTCTTCCTGCAATGAAATCTTAACAATTGTAATAAAAGTAAAGCAAGGTCCACCTCCCTCTGTTTGTTTGATTGAAAGACTGCCTTTTCTAATAATTCTAAGTTCCTTATTTCACCTTTCAGTTAGAAGTATCCTCCACCTGAAGAATATTAACTTTCCTAAGGAATCTGCTTCAAACCAAAGACAATTGTAAATTGTAAGGTTCACCTCCCTCTGTTGTGAGCACAACTCACTTTCTTGCAAATCCTAAGTCCAGTGTTGCAGCTTCCAGCCAGAGGTAGCTTCACCTGAAGAAAATTAGGTTTTCTGATGAGCCTGCCAAAAATCTACTTGCTTATAGTACTGTTAAAACTGTTGTTGGGTGGACTTGAACCACTAACCTTTTGATTAAGAATGCAATGCACTACCTGATTGTGCCACAGAGACAATGCTACCATAAACAGCAGAACTGTGCTGCACAAGTGACAGGCTAGCCCAGAGCAAACACATTAGCCTGGTGCCAACACTTTGCCCCAGACTAACACTTTATCCCGGGGCTAAAGTTTGCAATATTCAAAGCTCCCTATGCAAGTGAGCCTACTTAGGCAATCCATGTGCAGACAGCCACATTACCATCTCATCATGGCCTGCTTAGCATACATTAGCAAGAAGATTGCCCAGTGTTATTCTATGCTGCACACAGCTCCACCTGTACATCACACTGGAAGTACAGGCTGGAAGCCGCAGGCCGGGGGTGTGCACACAGCTCCACCTGTATGCCGGACCTGAGAACAGCCAGTTAGCTGCAGGTAATGGGTGTCAGCAGGTTCACTCAGTGCATAACCCACACCCATACAGCACTGCAATGAGGGACACAGATGTTCAGAATGAGGGACAATGAGGGACACCGCTCCCCAGAAGGAGGGACACATCCTTAAACAAGGAGAAACACACACAGAACACTATGGTAACCACTACCTTTGTATGTACAAAGGTAAATATTATGTAGCACCATAGAAATGTATGCTGTCATGCCATATGTACAGCACATGCCATGAAGGGGACAGTGGTGCACACAGCAGTTAGGGTTCTTACTAAAGCATGCAGTTAGGGTTCTTACTAAAGCATCAAAAGTATGGAAATGTGGTGTAAGGTTTTTCAACTGTAACACCTCAACCCATCACCCTACATGCCTCAACAGGTGTCAGGGTGTGCAATGGTGTCACTGTCACCCCCATTCCATGTGTCAGACAGCTTAGATGTTACATTACAGGAGACTAGGGTGACAGGTCTGACGACACCAATACACACCCCTGACACCTGTTGAGGCATGGAGGGGGGGATTGAGGTGTGAGGGTTGAAAACCCTAACACCACATTTCCATACTTTTGATGCTTTAGTAGGAACCCTAACTGATACAGTAACATAGGTTTTTGCAATGCATTTCCTTTCTTTATGAGATAGTTCCACCCTCCATAACTGTCCTTATGTCACAGTGAGAGCGCAGGGTCCTTTGGACCCTGTGCATACATCCCTCCATAGATGCATGACCCAATCATCAGCATAGCTATCTTATTACCCCAGCACATGTAACCAGTAGAGAAACTTTTCAAATCCCTGCAAAGATGTAATTCTGCACAACTGCAACACCATTCCATGCCAGAGGTGTGAAAACCCATTTTTGCCAGGATTTGAAAAATGGTAGCAGTTACATGCATGAGGTGGGGTAATAAGCAGACTATGTTGCAAATCTGTAGTCAACATATTGAAATAATCCACATTTATGAGCGTGCTTAGTGAAATTCCAATTAATGGCTATAATTTCACCATTTTTAAAGATTTTGACCCAGACTTTTTAACACAGCCTTCTAACTACCCCACCTAATAAGTAATATGATTGTCACTACACAAATCCACCCAAAAGGTGAATTTGCCAAGCGACTGCAAAATCACCTTTAGGGTAGGAGCTGTGGAACAACAGTCATATTGGTCATGAAGTGGGGTCCCTAAAAGGTCACGTTTAAGATTTGGGGTCAATATCTTGTAAAATGCCAAAGTTATGCATAAAAGTTGAAACCTCATTAAAATACATTATATCGCATTTATCTTAGTTACTCATATTGCAGTCACTGGTTCCAGCAGCTAGACGTGTCTACCATCAGGAAAGCTATTCTCGAACCTGGGACCTCTTCAAGTGAGTGAGGGTGTGGGGGGTTGTCAAGGGAGGTGTGGGGAGGTGCTTGCACAGTGGGTGGTTAGGTGGGGGGGAGCGGGTCTGATCGGTGATGAACATTTTATTTTTTTTCAGGTTAAACAAAACACATTACATTGAGGGATGGTTTCTTTATTTCAGCATGAAACAAAAAAAAAACAGCAAACCACTGCCCTCCAATGCACTGGGGAATGGAGGGTGGTGGATGGGACAGGACGCAGAGGGAGGAAGAGAGCCAGAGGGTCTGTATTCACTGTCGCTGTGGGGACCAAGGAGCAAGGGTGGCAGGTGGGACTGCACACAGAGGGAGGGAGTGGGAGGGTATCATTCCTTTGTGGGGGGGCCAGGAAATGGGGTGGCGGGTAGGACTGCACACAGAGGGAGGGAGCGGGAGGGATTTCATTATTGCCAGGGAACCAGGGAATGAGGGTGGTGGGTGGGACTGCATGCAGGGGGAGGGAGTGGGAGGATATCATTCCTTTGTGGGGGGACATGGGAATGGGATGGTGGGTGGGACTGCACACAGAGGGAGGGAGCGGGAGG
Organism: Neoceratodus forsteri; assembly: GCA_016271365.2. NCBI lineage: Eukaryota > Metazoa > Chordata > Ceratodontiformes > Ceratodontidae > Neoceratodus > Neoceratodus forsteri. The sequence goes on along the minus strand of CM057449.1, from coordinate 1,340,110,035 downwards.
GATTTCACTTTTGCAAGGGGACTGGGGAATGAGGATGTTGGGTGGGACTGCACGTAGAGGGAGGGAGACTACCAGGGATGATCATGCTTACGTCCTATGGGTGTCGGGTTTCAGGAGGGGGGTATCACTAGACCACCAGGGATGACTCTGTTTATAACCTATGGGTGTCAGGGTTCAGGATAGGGGGCACTAGACAACCAGGGATGATCATGAATTAATATGTATGGGTGTCAGGATACAGTGGGGGGGTCACTAGACTACAGGCTTGTATGTACTGCTTCGTGCATGCATCAGGGAATAGGAGTACTGCCTCCCCTGAGCGGCATTATCGCATGCTTTTCGATGGCAGTGTTCAGCACCACGCTACAGGTCACGCAAAACACTGTAACGCAGCGCTGTTCTTCTGAATATGCCAGTTTACCAGCATTTCTGGCCCCTCCCCTCACTCCCTCCCCTGCATACATTAACTTTTAGTGTCTGCACTATCACACAGCACCAGTGCTAATTGGCCTTTTGAATATTGCAGCTGGATGCAAATATGTCGCTATTCCAGAGCAATGGGTTTTCACCCAGTGCAAAGCTTTAAATATCTGGCCCCAGCTGCGATGGACACAGGTGAACTCGCGCCTTGATTACTGCAATGCCCTATACCTAGGGCTATCGGGGGTGGACCTCCGTCACCTACAGCTGGTGCAAAATGTGGCTGCCAGGTTATTGACTGGTTTACATAGATCTGACCATGTCACTCCTGTGCTCTGCGCTCTGCACTGGCTGCCGGTTCGGTGGAGGATCACCTTCAAGGTCAGATTACTGACCTGTAAGGCCCTACACGGACAGGGACCGGGGTACCTGCAAGAGCTCCTTTGCCCCTACAACCCCCCTTCATCCTCTCTGCTCTGCTGATGAGGGATTGCTGGAGATTCCCAGGGTCTGTTTGATAACATCGGGAGCTAGGTCATTTTCTTTTATGGCTCTGACCCTGTGAAATTCTCTACCCCGTCGGATAAGTGATTGCCCATCTGTTGAGGCCTTTAAATCTGCCTTGAAAATTCATTTATTTGAGTTAGCATATGCTGGGATTTAGACTACTGTTTTGTTTCAAAGTATTCTGCTGTATGTTATAAAACTTTTAAAAGTGTTGACATTTTATTCTTAAACTTCTGTAAAATGCTATGATCTATGGTGTAATAGCGTTGGAAAAATAAAATTTGGTTGGTTGGTTGGTAGGTAGGTGTGTATGTTTCAGGAGTGTATAGAGTGGGGTGAGCTTTAGAATTGACAACCCCAAAGAAGACTGCACCCTTGATTTGCTTCTATCTAGTTAGCTAACTAAAATAGGCTACCATAAAAGCCAAACTGGGCCTAAGCTCGTTTCCAGGTATAACCCTGAGGAATGGTACAGGAGGTAAAAATACAGACAGTAGAAGCTAATACAGACAAGTTCTAAATGGCAAAAAGTGTAGCTCTCTGAGTAGTTGCCATGTGGTCAAAGTGTTTTGATGGGTTATGTTTCTCAGACAGCAGTAACTGCTCTTGACTAGAAGCATAGATAAGGTGGGTAAAGGGGCCCCAAGAACTAACCATACCACCTCCTCCTAAAAAGATAAAACAAGCAGAAAGATGTCATCTCACCATATTGCCATTTTTAAAGCTGGTGTCCCTGATTTTTCAGTCTGGTCCCTGATGTACCTAATTTACATAGACCTTGCTCCGAGTCTTCCAGTATCACAGGCAAATTTGTGCATATTTTACCTTGAGAAAAGGAATTAACTGTAATGATTTCATAATTTTTGTAACGTTTGTCAAAATTTTTTTATAGAGCTTGCATTCTTATAATTGCTGAGTCCTTACATCATTTCTTATATTCAGCTACTGTAGTTTGGAACTCTCCAATGGTAAGCCTGTAAACCTCTAGTTCCTATGCCACTGCTGCCCCGCACACTGACTAATACCAAAAGTGAAAGTAAAATGGAACAGACTGTTACTGGTACTCATGCACCAGCAATTTAAAACATTTTAAAAAATAAACCAAAACTGTCCATACAAGGCTTAATAGCAGGGGTTCTGGTGGAATTTACAAATCATTTATAAATGTCACCAAGACTCCTCAATGCTATTACAGCCTTATTATGTACCCGTTGGTGTACTTTGTTCCATATTTAAGGCCATAACTTTTTTTTATTAATAAGCTAGTGAAAACTAGGTGCTATCCCTAAATGAGGCTATCCTGGTGTGCAAAATTCTAAATACGATAAAAGTATGTGCCAAAAGGCTAAGAGGTATGAGTGGCATCTTTGTGCTTTTTTTATAGGAAGCAATAATGTTCATAGGTATCATAGGTAAATCAGAGCTAAGGGGACGTTAATGTCCATAGTGCTCACCAAATTGCATTCCTAGAGTTTACCCAATCGGTGTAACCCATCTAGATTCTGTTTGAATACCTCCATAGTATTACTTTCCACCACCTCCAATGGCAGTGAGTTCCATATAGGAACAACTCTTTGATTATACCACCTTTTCTATGCCAAGTTGAACATTGTTCACCATATAACTGATAGGGGTGTGCTCTAGTATTATGATTTATAATTCTAAACTTTAAGCCTATTTTAGTCCAGAGTTCCTCTTCAGTTATGGCTTTAAACAATAAGCACATATACCCTCTTAATCTTCTGTATTCTGAAGAAAACAAATTTAATGAATTTAACCTCACTGTATAGTTTTTACCCTACATGCCCCTCATCACTCATGTAGCCCTTTTTTGTACCCCCTCCAGTCTATCTATATCTCCCCTCAAATAAGGTGACCAAACCTGGGCACCATATTCCATAAGGGGCCTCACGAGGGTGGAATACAAGGGCAATAATACATAGCTGTCCCTGCTTGAGATATTTCTCAATATACGATTTAATATTCCATTAGACTTTTTGGCAACATTTCTACAATGTGTGGAAAAATGAAGATCCTTTGTTACCAAGATGCCTATGTCTTTTTCCTCATCTACAGTTTTTAGGATAATATCACCGAAATAGTAGGTGGTGTGAAGCACACATTAAGCATGGGGCTTAATGTTAAGCTGACGCCCCTTCAAGAGCACTTAGAATCTGCATGTAACAATTTGTTGCACTGCCTAGCAGTGCCATGTATGCCTGTCAATCAGAAATTTTGTCAGTCTGGGGCTTGTCCTCTTGAAGAGAACATCTGCTGTACAGCAAATAAACCTGTCTTATTCTTTTTTTTATGCGTCCGACTAGTTATTCGCATGATCCAGATGAGGTCCTCACCAGCAGCACCTGAGGGTCTGGCAGATGACAGAGAAGGTAAGGGGTCTTTTAGTGGCGGACCAAATAACCAAAACACCACACATGGTGGAGAATGCGGCCCTTCTTCTGTCCAGACCCCCATCTCACTTGCCTGTGTCGCTGGTTACCCTAAGTCATCTACCCCAGTATGCCTGAACTGCTTGAATGCTCATTAAATTCACAACCTTGCCTGCAGTGAAGAAAAAAAAAATTATGAACTGTCTCCTGGTTCTATAGCAACCTGCAGCCGTCCTACTGTATTAAGACTGCTAGCTGAATATATGAACTGTCGGCAAGTTACTTTTTCTCCAGGCCAAGGGCCCCACAGAGCTCCAAACTGCAACAACCCCCCCCCCAGCAGCATCACCTCGTGGCAGGGCCTATGGAATGCCAGCTCCCTATGCTGTCTTCTCTCGGTGGGGACAAACAAAAGAAAACAAATTTACCAGCCAACCCTCCCATTGAATTCCACAGCACAGGAAGCTGCTCCACGAAATTAAATAAATAAAGCACAGGGCTCCTCAAGCTGCCGCCCACACACAGCTCTCAGGCCAGCACCGAGGCTCTTTGCTCCCTGTCTCACCACAGTACAGCGCGACATGAAGCAACAACAAACAGCCGCATGGATAGATACAGCAGTTCCTCCACCAGCTTCATGGAGAGCTCCTCCCGACAAAGCTCTCTATCGAACTTCCCTACGCAGCACAGCACCGCTCCTCCCGATGACACCTACCGCAGCAGCTCCTCTACCCAGCTCAGCCACACTCAGAATTGCCCAATAAAATAAATTATAATACCGGGCTGCAACCACCTCATGGAGCAATCCACTTCAAGCTGACACCAAGCCTCCTACCTTGCTGCTTTCCCAAGAGTCTACTCCTATGCATCGCTTCTCTGCACTCCCAGACTGCTGTTCTAAATTCACTCATGTACCACAGTCTGTCCACCCAGCCGCCCACCAGCACAAAGCCTTGGATCCACTTCTCCTGCAGCTGCAAACAGAGTGAACTGATCCCGACTCAACACAGCAGCGCTCCCCTCCATGAGCAACAGCGACAGCCGCACAGCCAGCGCCACAAGGACTGCGGTTCCCCCACAGCCCTCCAGCTTGCTCCCAAGTCACCCAGCTCAACTCACAGCTGCTCCAACAAATTCTCTAACCTCCTGGCCAGCCGCTCAATCCATGGAGCACTCCCCTACATGACCACAGCCCCACACAGCCTCACGAACTCCCTGACAGAAACATAGAAACATAGAATTTAATGGCAGATAAGGACCGCTTGGCCCACCCAGTCTGCCCATTTCTCTACCTAATGGATAAGCTGCAGATCCTAGTTAACCAGCAGCCTACTTCTTTCTACCCCCAACCCCTAGAATTGCCTTATGACTGTCCTATGCATGCTTGAATTCCACCACTGTTTTTGACTCCACAACCTCCTCTGGAAGGCCGTTCCATGCATTCACAACCCTCTCTGTGAAAAAATACTTCCTCACATTACCTCTGAGCTGCTCCCCCATCTTCAAATTGTGCCCCCTTGTTCTTGCACACCTCTTTTTTTGAAAGATGCTACCCTCTTGGACTTTGTTGATTCCCTTGAGGTACTTGAAAGTTTCTGTCATGTCCCCCCTCTCCCTCCTTTCCCCGAGGCTATACATATAAAGCTCCATTAGTCTCTCTTCATATGTCTTCCGGTGCAGACCCTACACCATTTTAGTTGCCCTCCTCTGGACAGCTTCCATCCTGTCTATGTCCTTGCGGAGATTGGGTCTCTAGAACTGCATGCAGTACTCCAGATGGGGTCTCACCAGCTGTCTGTACAGAGGGATAACAACTTCTTGTTTTCTACTGGTGATGCCTTTTCCTATGCATCCCAGTATCTGCCCAGCCTTCCTTACTGCCCTCTCACATTGCTTGCCCACCTTTAAGTCATCTGATATGACTACCCCCAGGTCCCTTTCCATTTTTGTTGTTGTTAGTATCTCACTCACCATTGTGTACTCTTCCCCTGGATTTTTGTTTCCCAGGTGCATTACCTTGCACTTCTTAGCGCTGAATCTAAGTTGCCATACATTTGACCATTCCTCTAACCTTGCCACCCATATGGGATAGCTACCCAGGAGGGTGAGTGCACACAAAGAACGAATCAGAGCTCCACTCCCTTCCAACCGCGGCTTCCTCCTCACCCAGCAGCCGCATGCAGCTCTGCTCCCTCCCACATCTGCAGCAGGGCTGCTCCTCGGTTCCCCAGCTCCGCTCCTCCAGCACAACCACAGCAACAAGCCTCCTGGCCTGCCCTCACAACAGCAGCTCCACAACTCAGCATCTCTGCAAATCCCTCAGCTACACTCCCCCAAATAAGTAAATAAATTAACTTTTCTGCAGCCCGGAATCACCATACGTTCAGGGGGTAGAGAAGAAACATAAAAAAGGCATTCTCATCTAAAGAAAAGACTACTGACTGCAGCAATCCTCCCCATGCTACAACAAAAGGGTCACACAGTAAACACTGAATAAATGAAAACGGAGGAGCCTAAGAGGAAAATTAATCATCTGGGCACAATAAACAAAACCGGGCCAGGGACATGACAGGCAAATAAATACTAAAGACCAAAATGGGAGAAAGAGATGGACAACATGATCTGGGGGCAGAATAAGTATAGTACAAGATTCAGAGACCCACTACATAAATAAAAATAAAAGCACAAGATTCCTAACCAAAACAGAGTGCAATCACATTAAACAGAAATTGTGTACTCACCCAAAAGACAGAAAAATTCCACTATTTTCATTGAGGAAGAGGGGATCAGGGCCGGAATTGCCATTTTGAACATTGTTCAGCAGCAAGGCAACCTCACAGAAAGAAACCTCCATCTTGAACACATCATCACGGCAATAACCACACTCGCCTCTGATGCTGGGAGATCAGAGGGCTGTGGATTCAGTTCCCACATCTGGCACTTGGGTTAATATCCCAGTACTGATACTGTAGTGCAGCATGAGAGGGGTGCTGCACTTCTGAGATGCCATCTTTCGGATGAGATGTTAAACCAAGGTCCCATCTGCCTGGATTGGTGGTAGTTCAGGTGGATGTTAAAGATTCCATGGCACTTATCAAAAAGAGTAGGGGAATTTTATTGAGAAAGTTGGACTTCATTACAGAAAAAAGAAACCAAACAATACAACAAACAGAAAAACTGCAAAACAACAAAAACAAATCAAGCCAAACATATACTTACAGAAATTACAAAACAAGAGGGAAACACCCTTTAAACCCCAGTAAAAAGATTACAGTGTGACCATAAATGGAAAAACTGAGGCCCTACAAAACGCTCAAAATCCTGTACTTTAACACTACGAATAGCAATTCTGATATTATCAATGACTTCAGATACCGGAATCAATTTTTGATGCAAAACCAGCATACATCTGGTCTGCCATAAATAATAACGAATTAAAGAAAAAACAATAAATAGTCTTCATGATATTTTTGACATAACGACCCCTTCGTACAAAACATAATTTGAGCATATGATAAATGTAACAACATTGGTTCTGACCACAAACCAGGTAACTTAGTCCAAAAGGAAACAGCAAAGGGACACTCCAAAAAAGGTGTTGCTGGGTTTCAACAATAACAGAACAACCCTCCTTGGGGCAAAATCAAGCATCTAATGCTTTGTGCTTATGATTGCCTTTAACACTCAGACACCCATAATTACCTAACCAGACTACATCCCACACATAGGAAGGCAAACGGGGATTACAGAGTTGTTGAAGAATCCATTCAACCTGATGTTCAGGACAAAACGGAAATACCACCCTATCCTGTGCTTCTTTCCTCCAAATGGTGTCATAAAGAAGTAATCTAGATAAAATACAAAAATCCTGAGGACGTAAATCCCAAGCTAACGCCACCTTAATAGCTTCTTTCCCATATAATGGAACATCAGAAAATCAAGAGACCCACCCTTTTTTTCCCAAATCCCAACTGGGAAGACAAGGCATTTACCATTGCAACAACAAGGGTTATCCAACTCACCATCCCTGGTTTTAAGGCTTTCCCAAAATTAGTATTAAAAAATATACTGTAAAAGAAAGCCACAGGGTTAATCATCCCAACCCCTTCCTCCTTATATGGTCTATAGGTTATGCTCCTCTTCACCGGGTTCAATCTAGACCCCCACAACCCTTGAAAAAAAATCCTATACAATGTAGAAAAACAATCCATGGGCAGCGGAAATACATAACAAAGATATAAAAAAAATGGGAAGCACCAAGGTTTTGAGCAACATAACACAATTTTTCTTACCAATCAGATATTGTTTCCATCCTGAAATTAAAACCTCAGCCTTTCCTAAGGCTAATTGCCAATTATAATGACATACATTATCAGTCCCCAAAAAAATACCCAAGTACTTAAAAGGGCGAATATCAATTGATATCCCAGCATATTGACCTGATTGCAGAAGAACTGGGTGTACAATAGGAACCCCAATACTTTTGCCAAAATTAATTTGGGAACCAGAAACCGAAGAATAAGTATTGAGAACTTGTAACACATCAGTTTCAACCGTACCAATATCCACCGTCAAAACCAAATCATTTGCATATGCTAAGATTTTAACTGGAGCTAATGGGGGGGGCGACCCCAACCCCAAAATCTGAGGACAGAGAGAAATCGCCTGAATCAACGTATCAATACAAAAGTTATACAAAAGGGGGCTTAGTGGGCAGCCTTGTCTGACCCCTCTAACCATCCTAACAGGATTACCCAACCAACCATTCACATTTGGAAGGATTGTAGCCTCTGTATACAGAGCTTTAATCCAAAGGAGAAACTGGTAAGGAATCCCAAACGCACCTAACACTGCAAATAAAAAATCATGAGAAACCATATTGAAAGCCTTCTCTTGGTCTAACCCCAACACCCAACCAGAAACCTTACCTTTCTCACCCAGCACAAACAATTCCCGTAACAGAATTAAATTATCATTTTGGCACCTTCCAGGGATACCACAAGTCTGGGCAGGACTAAGACGTGATGCAATTTTTATAAGCCTGGCCAACAAAATTTTAGCCATGATTTTATAATCAACATTTAATAAACTTAAAGGTCTCCAATTCTGTAATTCAGTACGATCTCCCTGTTTTTTAAAAATGAGAACTAAAATAGCTTCCTTCATGGACTTAGTAACTGTACCCATGGTCAGCATATCATTAAATAAGAGAGATAGAGCCAGAACCAAATCCTCTTTAAAAATTTGAAAAAAAAACGAGCAGTAAGGCCATCTGATCCCGGTGCAGAAGTAACATTCAGACTGTCAATGGCACATGCCACCGCTGTGGGTAAAATATCACCAGACATTTCTTGCTCCTGTAAAGGAAGTGGTGGAAGATGTAAGGATTCTAAGAAGGGTTTAGCATCTTCACAACTTGGAGAATTACCCAACATAGAAAGGACATGTTGTTCCACCACCTGAACCATTACCCCTGGATCTGATACCAGATCACCACTGGGTGACCTGAGTTCCTGAATAAACTTAGAGTCCACCCGTCCTTTGCAGTCTTTGAACGCATTCAGCCCACCCTTGGTCACCTGTGTCCCAAATCGTGCCTCCTGCCCCAATGAACTCGCCCGATCATATTGCAGAGATCTCATTTGTGAGCAAAGCACTGCAATCTGAGCACTATAATCCGAATCCATCGTATCTGATAAGGAAATCAGATGCTGCAGTTGGTGCCTTAGTGCTAGATATGATAAGTAAGTTGCAGTATGTTTTGCTGCAGCTTGTCTCTGAAAAATTTGCCGCCATCTGTGTTTCGAGTCATCCCACCACTCACAAGGGTCTTCATAAACATCTGCCACCAAAAGTCTGGCTGCCCATTCCTTCCTCCATAGTTTTTGTAGGCAATGGTCCTCTAACAGAGAATCATTAAGCCGCCATCTATTTTTTTTTACCTCTTGGAGTATTCTTCCAAGAACAGGTCACCTTAAGCGCTACATGATCGGAAAACTCAGCACCCAGAGTATTACATGATAGAATCCGTAACACTCGAGATAAAAAAATGAAATCAATACGAGTCTGCAATGGCCCTTTAAAAAAAGTAAATCCCCCCGACTCATGACATGATCTATATGCATCTACTAACTGAGCAGTTGTAACCACCTCTTTTAAGGCGACTGAATCACAAAATAATGTTGTGGTCTGTAACCCTCTATCCTTCTGATGCAGCCCACAATTAAAATCTCCTACCCACAAAATTAATCTAGAGGAATGCAAATAAGGCCAAATTAATTGAAAAAGTGAAACCCTCTGTGCTTTAGATTGAGGGGCATAAATACCAATAATCCGAAATCTTTCCCCGTAATAGGAAAAATCCAACAATAATGCAAGACCGGGCTGAATATCAACCAACCGTGATACCCGGAAATCAGAGTTGGAAAATAAAATTCCCACTCCATCACATTTGTCAGTACCGGAAGACCAAAAAGAAGGACCAGAAGTCCATGCCCGAGAGGCTTGTTGAAGCTCATGGTTAGATTTTAGTCTGGTATCCACTAGACAAATGATATCACAGTTGAAATCTGGTAAAGTTAAAAAAAAAAAAAAACTTTCTAGGTCCTTTAATACTGTTGACATTTAATGTACACACAGATAAAGTCTCCTTCATGAGGTACCTATGGGTGACTTAATCCTCCGACTTTGTCTAGTCCTTTTCGCAATGGGGTCTAAATCCCCCCTCCCTCAGTGTCCGTACAGGAGCGAATAGAAGAGCTATCTGTATCTTCCCCATCTGAATTTTTTTCCGAGATGTCTGTAGCTAAAACAGCAAATTTATTTCCCACTCACCATGTATTACCCCTCACATTTTTAACGCGACCCAACACCACTGCACCTTTCCGTGTTCTTTTATGGGGTATTTGAACAAATCCAACTGCCTCAGTGCCACACTCCATGTTTACCGGAGGGGGGGGCATTGTGGAGTCAACCCTTACTGTATTTTCTGAACCAATCACCTCAGAAACAGGAATGTCCTCCACACCCTCCGTCAGCTCTATCTCCACAGATGGAGGATAGACCCTAGTGTCCTTAACACAAATGTCCTTTGACTTTTTTTTTAAACTTTCCTTTTTATCCTCCTTGTTCTCTCTCGGGAACCCCTCCTTCCTTCCTCTCATCCCATTCATTCCACCTCTGAGGGATCTGCCCCTAGAGTGCCTCCCTCTCTCCTCCTGCACAGCGGGGTCTGTCCTTCTCCTTGGTGGTCCGGATGGTATCCGAGAGGCTATCATCTAGGGCTACCGAGAGGTATTTCCGCTTTTCTCCTCTAGTTTCCCCTGCCCTCCGAGACGTCGTGTGCTAGGACGTACGTCCCGAGTGGTGGCATGCTGATGCACGTCAACCTCTCATGCGCCGCTGACTTCCCCCCTCCCGCACCAATGATCGGAGCGCCCATCCCTTCTGTTGCCGGTGCTCCCACCGCCAGAAGGGAATGCAGAACGAGAGCGTTCTTGGTTCCACCCTGAGGAGGAGAGCATCCGTTGGGACACTCAATCCTCCCTCTCCCCTGCCAACCCTGGCCACCCGAGTCTGTCTCCGAACCCGGGTCGCCGGCGTAGCACGAGGTGTGGCATCCAGCGCCTCAAACCTCAGCACCACCGGGCCGGCTCGTCCTTTAACTTAACCATTGGTTCCCCAGATCCAGAGGTAGATGTGTTCTGAGTCTGAACATGGGCTGCACTACTCTTATTCTGCGCCTGTTGAGCCAAGGAAATCAATCCCACATGTGACGGACAATTATCCCTATTATGGGATGCCCAAGGGCAGCGACCATATGCATGCCCAGTTCGTTCACACAAATTACACTTAAAAAGGTTAAGACAAGCACTAGAAGCATGTCCAAAATCAAAGCAATGACTGCATTTTATAGTGTCACAAGCTGAGCTAAAATGAGCTCTGGAACCACATTTAAAACAGGATTTCGGCTGTCCCACATGAAAAATGAGACCTTTGTCTTTCCCCAAATAAAAAAAACTCGGTAAGTGACTAGGCCCATTATTCATAGAATACAATTTCACATGAATCCTCCATCCCCCATCCCAAATGTGTTTACTATCTAATGTGGGTGTAGGTTTATTAAGCACCTCACAGCATTGTCTTAACCAGAATAGAATATCCTCAATATGTACTCCTTCATTTTTAAACATGACAGTGATATTCCAACAGCAGGTTTTGTTAAAGGAAGTGCATGAAAGGGAGACCATGTAGGAGAGGCCTGACAAGCAGCATATTGGGCCCAAAATCTATCTAAACTAGACATTTGTTTGAAACTAATATCATAATTATGATTTTCCAAGCTAATAAGGGCAAATATATCTGAGGAAAGAAATTTCATAGATCCTTTAAGTAGAGTTTTCACCACATAGAGCCTAGTCGGAGGATCCACTAACCCCCCTTTATACAATAGGCGAACCGCATTCCTTCTGGGAGCAGGTTCACCTTTAGATGAAAACAAATCAGCCAGCTTAAAACCTACCGGTCTATCAGGATCCTTATCCTGCGATTCTAGTAACTGAGGGTCAGGTCCCATCCGAACTGGACCCTCTGGTTCTAGAGACGTAGACAAGGCTTTAACAGGGGAATCAAGCACTTCAGGATTATCCTGTAAATTCTTAGAAACTAACACATTCAAAGCAGGCTCAACAACAGTAAAAGCAGATTTATCACTACCAGACTTTTGCTTAACACCTACAGAAACAGCCCCTTGAAAGTCATTAGTGTTCTGAACAGCCTTATTTACCACAGATACCCCAACCTTGTTCAGCATATTTAAATACGTGGGATTTTGCGAATCAGGAGTCCAAACCCCTCCATCACCCTGTTCCCACCCAGCCCCTTTTAGAGCTTTCTCCGGAGACCATGATGTCCCCTGTCGAAAAAAATCAGTCGAAGTGTCTTTAGATGCCTTAGAAGCTAGTCTTTCAACATGATTCACAGTACCTTTTTTACTCCAGCCAGGAGTTTGTGACGATGGAAAGAAGAAAACCTCAGGTCATTTAGACTTCGTTGAAAAAGCAGAATTCTGCACACCAGGCAACACACACAGTTCAGAAGAAACATCACCTCCACCTGAGGACTGTAATAGTTTTTCGGCAATGGGTAAATCCTGCTGGGGCTGTAGGCACACCGAGAAGTCACTAGGTAAACTGCCAGCCCCAGCTCCAGCTTCCTGATTCAGCGCGTCGCTTGCAAGTGACGCCGACTCCACTGCGTCAGTCTGGGTCTTCCCAGACCGAAGAAAAGTCGCCTTAGAGCGGCCCAAGCGCTGCCTTTGGAAATACAGCAATTCCCTCATCCACCACCGCAAGTTCTCGAAGTAAAGCTAATCGCTTTGCCGTCCAAACCGATTGAAAATTACTTTCTCCAGAGGAACCGACCTCCGGTAGCTCGCCAGCCTAAACAACAGCCTTCTGTTCTTCCGATTCTATGATAGTCGCCATCGCGACTTCTGCAACAGCACACTCTTCCTCCACGGCCCCTGAGAATAGAAGCACAGGGGAGGAGGCACTCTCCCCTGTACTCTCACCATCCAGCTCAAGTTCTGACTGCAGCATACCACCAGCAGCCAGTAGGGGAATTTCCCCGGTGTCCTGGCAAAATTTCCCTCATTCACTAAAAATACCACCAACAGCTTAATCCGGTTCAAGGTCAGTTGGCATTCATCTGTATCCCCCTCCCCCGGGTCGTGCCTGAAAATAGTCAGGATTTGTCTAGTGCACTTACCCAGTCAACAAAAGCTAAATAAAAAATAAATAAAATAAGACAGGAAATGAATCTTGACCCCTATGCTGACAGCCATCTTGCTACAGTCAGGCCAGTCAAAACCCACAGGAACTGCATGTCACAGTTGGTGACCATCTTGTGAAGGGCACAAATTGACCTCACTCCATTGAAATCAATGGGATTTCTATTTAAATGAATGCACACTGCAACAAAAGGCTAATTTTTGCAACAAAACCTTTATTTAAATAACAAACAGCACAGAACTGAGTGGGAAGTTCTTTATTATGACCTCATCGATGAACTTTGCTACAAAAATTTGTACTTTTGTCTACAAAAATAATTTTTGCTCGGCACTTCATCTATGACACGATGTCCTGTCTCCTGCATGATGGCAACTCCATCTCTCCCGTACAACCTTCGCTCAGTGAAACGAAGCTCATCTCCAACCACAATGTCTGATGACGACACAGATATGGGTGACGGAGCATCCGGAGTCCTACCTTCACCCACGTCAAGGGTGTGGGGCTACAAAATCGAAACAATCCTCCATGACATCCAGTCTTCTATTTCCGCTCAAGGGGCACCAGTTATGCAAGCTATTCAAGATGACTTGGCCTGCATTAAAGCCATTTCACCAAAGTCCATGGTCCATACCAGCCTACAACCAGTACCCTTCTCAGCCTTGCCTCACAAAGATGCTGTCGACTGTCAGTGTCAGTGGCTCAGTAGGTAGCACACTCACCTCTGAGGCTGAGAGATCAGAGGGCTGTGGGTTCAGTTCCCACATCTGGCACTTGGGTTAATATCCTAGTACTGACACTGTAATGCAGCATGAGAGGGGTGCTGCATTTCTGAGGTGCCGTCTTTCGGATGAGACGTTAAACCGAGGTCCCATCTGCCTGGATTGGTGGTAGTTCAGGTGGATGTTAAAGATCCCATGGCACTTATCGAAAAGAGTAGGGGAATTTTTATTAAAGTTGGAAAGGAACATACAATCAAAAAATGTACAAAACCTAAAGCAATTTATACAAATCAATATACAGATACCAAATGTCAAAATAAAACCAAACAGTGTTAAGTCACACAATAATTTTAAGTAAACCATATGTTTAAACACAATTATATAATTTATAGGTATATTCGTATAACACAAATCCTAAATTATTTATTCTATATCATGCTTAAATATAATAGGCATATATACTTACTATACATACTCATTTTACTTATATCTATTATAACCAATCAATAGAGGCCCATCTTCCCTGAAAGGTTGTTGACTGGATTGAATTATAATCTTGCAACCTGATGTCTTTAATTGCTGTTTCTATCATAAAAAACAACTCGTCAGAAGTAAAATGTAGTTGTTGAATAGTCAATCTGCACCAGACAAACCATATGTAAAATTTAAAACAAACAAGAAATAACCATAGTGTTACTCTATCATGTTTCGTCCACAGAAAAGGCAAAATACCAAGGCATAATATTTCTAAAGTCATAAAACCAAACGGAAATGTAGGCCAGTGACGTTGAATAGATTGCACAGGGGTAATGCCAAACTTCACCCAACAACTAACACACCAAAATCTGGCCAATGGAAAATCATGCACACAAATGCTCACAGCCTGGGAAATAAGATCCCAGACCTGCAGGCAATAATGTCAGAGGCTAAACTGGACATAGTAGCAATTAGTGAGACATGGTTTACCAGTAACCACACTTGGGAGACTTCAGTACCTGGTAGTATTGTTTAGAAGAGACCGAGGTGCTAGTGGGGAGAGTGGCCCTGGTATGTTAATGAAAATATCAAAGCTACAGAAATTCAGAATACACATAAGGGGCCAGAAGAACTGTGGGTCACCCTGAAACAGGAAATGGGACAGCCATAAGAACTGGGTTGTCTACAGGCCCCCAGACCAGGGGAGGACATAGACACATTACTGTTAGAAGATATACAAAACATGACAGCTAAAGGAGAGGTTCTGATAATGGGAGACTTCAACATGCCAGATACAGATTGGTCAATACCAGCAGGAACATCTGCCAGAACTAGACTCATAGTGGATTCCCTGCAGGGAGGGCCTCAAACAACTGGTACAGCAACCCACAAGAGACAGGGCTATCCTAGATCTAGTACTGACTAACAAAGAAGGGATCACAGATCTCCAGGTAGAAGGTCACCTGGGGCCAGTGACCATCACATGGTATGGTTCAATTTGGCTACTACATCTAAATCATCCCATTCCAAGGCAAAATATGGGACTTCAGAGGAGCTGACTTTGATAAGATGGCCAACAGAGTTAAGCTAGCCCTGGCAAAAGAAACACAGGTGAGGAGGTACAGGCAAAGTGGGCAAGCATTAAGGATGCAATACTTGAAGCAACATCCCATTGTGTTAGACAGAAAAGGAAGTGCAAAGAAGAAAGAAACCACTTTGGTTCTCAAATACAGTAGCAGAAAGGTCAGAGCCAAAAGGCTGGCCTTCAGGAAGTATAGAGAGACACAGTGGGATGAAGATAGGGAGGCATACCAAACTGCCTAGGAACCCAGGTAAGGCAGTAAGGCAGGCAAAGTCCCAAACTGAGGAAACACTAGCACGAACAGTAAAGAAGGTGACAAGACTTTCTATAGATACATTAGTGAAAGGAGAAAGTCCAGAGGGGTATTGCTAAGCTTAATGGAGAAAAGGGAGCAAGTGAGGAGGAGGACCCTGTAAAGGCATCTATCCTAAATAGATACTTTGCTCAGTATTTACTGAAGAAGGTAGGCAGGGCCCACAGCTCAGCATCATGGACACAGGGGAGGGAGGTGAGCACTACTCCTCTTCACAAAGAAAGGGTCCTACAAGAGCTGCTAAGCTCAGGGGTGGATAAGGCAATGGGACCTGATGGCATACATCCCAGGGTACTTAAGGAGCTAAAGGAGGAACTAGCAGAGCCATTAGCAGAATTGTTTAGTGAGTCTCTGAGCACAGGAGAGGTCCCAGAAGACTGGAGAAGGGCTCATGTGATCCCACTCACAGAGTGGTAGCAGGGAGGAGGCGGGGAACTACAGACCGGTCAGTCTTACCTCAGTAGTGGGCAAGATTATGGCACTCCTTAAGGAAAGGATAGTGCAACACCTGGAATCCATAGGGCACAGGATCCAAGACAGCATGGGTTTACAAAGGAACGTCCCTGTCAAACTAATCTCTAGATTTCTTTGACTGGGTAACCAGAGTGGTGGACCAAGGGGAGCAGTTGATGTCGCCTACCTTGACTTCAGCAAAGCTTTTGACACTGTTCCACATAGAAGATTGATAAATAAGCTAGGTAGGCTCAGGGTGGGTCAGAAGTTGGTCAACTGGGTGGCAAATTGGTTGACTGGCAGAAAACAGAGAGTGGTGGTAAATGGTATACAGTCAGAAGAGATGCAAGTCACAAGTGGGTACCTCAGGGATCAGTCCTGGGGCCAGTCCTACTCAACATCTTCATTAGTGACCTTGCAGATGGACTAGAGGGTGAGCTTGTCTGTTTGCAGATGACACCAAGATCTGCAACAGAGTAGATGATCCAGATGGGGTGGGCAGAATGAGAAGAGATCTGGATAAACTAGCAGAATGGTCAGAACAGTGGCAACTGGGATTTAATGCAAAGAAGTGCAAAATCATGCACATAGGGAAGAGAAACCCTGAAGCCACTTATAGTAGCTGGGAGGGAGTTGCTAGCAGTCACAAAGGAAGAAAGAGACTTGGGCATCATCATCACTGATGATCTGAAATCATCCAAGCAGACCTCTAAAGCAGTAGGTAAGGCTAGGGGGTGTTGGGGTGTATTAGTAGGGGTATCACAAGTCATAAGAGGAGGTAATAATCCCTCTGTACAAGACATTGGTTAGGCCCCATCTGGAGTACTGCATACAGTATTGGAGGCCACACCTTCAAAGGACATTAACCAAATTGAGGCAGTCAGAGAAGGACAACCAAAATGGTGCAGGGACTGCATCAGAAGACATATGAAAACAGATTAATGGAGCTCAATATGTATACCCTTGAGCAAAGGAGGGAGAGAGGATATGATCGAGGCATTCAAACACCTTAAGGCATAAACAAGGTGAAAGAGTCTAACATGTTTAAATATAAGAAAATAGCAGGACAAGAGGACACAGCATGAGATTAGAGGAGGCCGATTAAGGGGAATGTGAGGAAATTCTTTTCACAGAAAGGGTGGTAGATGCATGGAATGGCTTACCACAAGAAGTGGTGGCTATGAATACAGTGCAGGGCTTCAAACAGGCATGGGATAGGCATAAGGGAGCATTACAAATGACTATGAATAGATAGGTCACTGACAGAGCAAAGGCCAATGGCACATTTATAAGGTAGAAAAAGAAATGGGCAGACTGGATGGGCCTTGCGGTCCTTATCTGCCGTCAACTTCTATGTTTCTATGTTTCTATGCCAAAATCCTTGAATAAAAGGGCACTCTAGGAATAAATGCTGCATTGTCTCAATTACATCTGGACATGTTCCTCTAGGACAATATCTCTCTGACACCTGTCTATGCTTTAGATTTCCTCTTACATTTAGGTGACCATGCAAGGCCAGCCAAGTTACATCCCACATAAAAGTAGGAATACGAGGGGAAATCAGCATTTCACCTATCAGTAATCTATCTGGCAAAGAACAAGAATCAAATCCTGCTGTCTCTTGAAAATATTTTAAAATCAAAGATTCATACAAGTTTTCAGTATAAGAAAGGAGATGCTCTTTGGAAATACCCACAGCTTTGTTTTAGCAAAGCAAGTTCTCATTGGATTAGGTAAATAAGAAATCGAAATTTGTCGAGGAAGGTTATCATACATGGGCCAAATAGAGAAAATAGGTCCCAAGGAATCTAAGACCCAAGAGGACCATCTATTAATTTTTTGAGCTACCAAGGGGAATAAATTGGCATATAAATATATGGTGAAAAAAAATACCACAGGTTGTATCATCTTCAACCCTCCATTTCTTTTCTCTCAATAGTAAGCCTCTTTTAATTGGATTTAAACGGTTTCCCAGATACATGAAAAAACTATATATTCTGGTTTCTAAAGTTGACGGTAAGCTATATACTGTACTTAAATATAAAAATATAGGTAATAAAAGGTTTTTATCATGTAGATTCACTTTAATTTAGCTAACACCAAGTATTCCAAAGATTAACCTTATTTTGTGCTTCATTCAGTTTAAGTATCCAATTCTGATAAGCCAAATCTCCAGAACCAAATAAGATCCCTAAAATGAGGCTGTCCCTTTTAATACTGGTACCCCAATTATTATATCATCTGTGACATCTTCAGCATTAGAGAAGGCAACAAGATTTCTGTAATTTATTTGAGCTCCAGTATAGAGTTAAAATTAGTTAAATTATTCCAGATCATGTGCTGATGGGATATTTCCTATTATAAAACAAATGTCATCTGCATATGCAATGCTCTTTATTTCAGGGTCTTGAGGAAAAGGATACACCTGTATCCTCTAGTTTTATCCACCATTCTAAGTAGTGGATCAATGGTAAATAAATATAGTAAAGCACTCAGAGGGCAACCTTGCCATACTCCCTTTAAAACAGTACACCTATGACCTATCCACCCATTACAAAGGCTTTGTGAGGCAGACTTATAACATGTTTTAATCCAATTAATAAACATTTCAGGAATGCCATATGTAGCCAAACAACTCCATAAATATTCATGATTAACATTATCGAAATCCTTAGCTTGATCCAGACTAAAAATAAGACCTGTAAGCTCACCAGTATTACCTCTATGAAATATTTCTTTAAGTAATATTAAACCATCAGAAATCTTTCTTCCTGTTATTGAACATGCCTGATAACTGTGTAATAGAAAATCAGCCATTGGTATAAGTTTATTATGTAACAGTTTTGTAAATATTTTAAAATCTGTATTAAGCAGGGTAATTGGCCTCCAATTTGATAACTTAGTTCTATCTCCTTTTTTGTACATAAATACCACTAAACCATCCGACATACTATTTGGTAATAATCCTGTAATCAGAATTTCCCTTAAGACCTCTACAAATTCTTGTAATAATATTGTAAAATTATTTTATATATCTCATATGGCAAACCATCACTCCCTGGGGCAGTACCTGCCTTTGTTAATGAAAAACTAGCCGATACTTCTAAAGATGTTATATCAACAAGCAACATGTCTCTGCTATGTTTATCAAGCATAGGTGGAATCACTTCAGCTAACCATAAGGAATGTGGGGAACCAGAAACAGTAGCATATACAAATAATTGCTGTATATGATTATCTAAAGCATTCATAATATCTTTCCTGGTTGTACATTTTTTACCTGTAGAGTCACAAACCTCTGCCATATATTTTTGATGCCTTTGTTCAGCACAGAACTGATAGGGGTCCATAAAGGCTTTACCTCCTTGGGAACCAAATCTTCTTTCTACATCTAAGGATTTATATCTACTGTATTGTGTTGAATTTAATCATTTTCGAATTCTATCTAATTCAGATAAGGCTGTATAATCCCCTTGTGCAACTATAAAATGTAAGTCTAAAAACTGTTGTCTAGTTTTTATATATGTATCTTTATTAAATTTCCCATTAATCTTGCCAATTATTTGGAAATACTGTCTTATATCTATTTTTGTATCTTCCCACCAATCTCTATACGAATCATAGAGGCTAACCACTGGTTTCCTTGCCTGTAGTACTGCCAAAATTCCTTCTTCAACAGTTGGTAACTTAAGTAATTCCAGGTTAAGACGCCAATATCCTGGTCCTCTATGCATTATTTCACACTACCTATCGTAATCTCAAGTATCACATGATCAGAAGGTGCAACTGGTATAGTTTGAGCTTTTGTATTGTTAAAGTATCTGAAATAAACCAGAAATCTATCCTTGTTGCTTTAGTACCTTGAAAAATGTTTTTGTGGTTTACCTAATACATCAAAACATCAACCAATCCTGACTGTGTCAATAAATCATTAAGACACTTAGTATCACAAAATAACTTTGTGGATCGTATACCTCTATCCGTATGATAACGGCTACAATTAAAATCTACCTAAAAGCACAAATCTAGAAGTGAACAAATAGGGCAATAAAGTCTTAAATAATGCTATTCTCATGAGATTTAGCTTATGAGCATAAACATTAATAAATCTACAGTGTAAATCATTAAGTATCATATCTAACAATAATATGGACCCGCAAAACATCTATAAGTTGAACTAGGCATGCTGTAGGATTATTAACTGCTATACCTATCCTGTGCATAGCTCTTCACCAACAGACCAATAAACAGTACCCCATTTCCACCTTTCAGTGGCCTGTTCTACCTCAAACCTGGTATGTAACCGAGTATCTTGAAAATAAACTACATCATCCTTGCCTCCATCAAATAGTGAATATATCAACATTTGCTACCTATTTGATTGAATACTATTAACATTTAAGGATGCCAAATTTATATTCAAAAACATAGACAAAAGGAGGGGAAAAGAAGGGTGTTGTCATAACTCATATCAATGTTCCCTTTTATTTTATTATTTCTTTTTGTAGATTTTCTCGTCCTAGGTTGACCCTTTTTTTTATTTTTCACTGTATCCATATCAGCAGCAGATGGTTCTGGATCGGAAGATCCTTCAGGTTGTCAAGAATGTACTGAGGTGGAATCTGACTCAGTACCTATGTCTTCCTGTAATACCGAAAATGCATTCTGGAGGGGTATCAAACCTTGTTCAGATATAGGTATTTTAGAGGTCCTGGATCTTAAACTGTGACGTCTAGCAGTAATGAGATTAAAAGGTTCTTCAGGTGGAAGGGGGGGAGGCATAGTATTAGGAATAACCTGGCCCACAACAGAATCTGTAAGAATCACCATTTTAGTAGATATTAAGTTCTCCTCTTCCTGGGAGGGAGTAGTTGATACAATTTCCAAAATGTCCACCCATTCCATACTAGATATGGTTTCAGGCCTACTTGGGGGTTGGGGTGGAGGTACAGGTCTTTGCCTCTGGACCGCATGTACTGCTGTATTTAGGTAAAAATCCTGTACGCAAAAATCTCTATTTGTTTTATTTTGGGCCACCCAAGGACAGTCAGTAAATACATGGGGTTCTTCACAAAGTGAGCATTTAGCTGGACGATGACAATCTGACATTGTATGCCCCAATTCTCCACACTGGACACATTTGATGACTTCACAATTCCTGCTAAGGTGTCTACCAGAACCACATTTATAACAGTGACGGGGCTGTCCTGGATAAAAGATAAATCCTTTATCCCTTCCCAAATAAAAGCAACTGGGAAGATGTTGTAAACCTTCTTCGGTTTGATTTAAATTAAATTTAAATCTCCAACCACCATTCCAAAATCCTTCTGTATCAAGAATGGGCTCTGGGTTTCCTTTCAGGGTACATTTTTTCTCCAACCAATAGGAGATATCCTCCACATTAACGCCTTCATTACGGAACAATACAGTAATAACCTTGAATGTCTGTTTGGTTAATGGTATGGCCTGAAAATGGACCCAAGCAGGATTAGTCTTTAATAATGCAGGTTTCATCCAAAATCTGTTTAACATATCTGGTGTCACGAAAACTAATGTCATACGTATTGTTCCCTGGTGTATGAATCAAGGCATACACCTCGCTGGGCGTAAAACCCAGCATTTGTTTAAGTAAGACTTTCCCCACATAGAATCTGTCAGGCATGGTATCAGTGGGTCCCAAAAACCTCAGCCTTACAGCATTTCGTCTTTTAGCCAAGGAAACAGGTTTATGAAAAAGGCTAGCATAGGAGGTAGTTGGGGTTGTAAGACGTGGTAGGGTATTTTGATCAACATCAGGCCCTATATCATTAGTAGCTTTATTTTGGTTGGCATTTTCCTCCAAATCCCCACTTTGGCATTGTTGAGGTGATTTTGATCCTAGTTTAGGACTAACTGGCTGGTTGTGGTTAACCACAGCACCCAGATCCATTAAAGGCCTGTTTATGTCGGATAATTCTACATTCTGTATTATAGAACCAGGGCCTAAACTACCCTCAGACCTAGCTGCAGGAACACTAGTCTCAGAATTGGGCCCATCTAAAACTGCAAGAGGGGTATGATCCATACCTGGAATTGGTATGGCAGGGTCCGTGATCCACTGACTCGAATCTAACAGCAGCCACCCCGCCCTTTTCAAGGCGATATCTGGGGACCATGTGGGGGAAGATTCTACTTCTATATCCCCAGAAATCTTCGGTGAACAAGCTTTTTTCCCCTCAGGGCTGTTTGCACCTTTATGTATTTTCAAGTCGGTACCTGTATGACCTGAGGGTGAATCTACCTCGGGTCTCTTTCATTTCCAAATCTCTTCTTCAGCAGCAAGCTGAGCAATTTGATAATCCATAGCAGCCTTCTCCCAAAGGCGTTGTTTCTCTTGTAATATAGTGAGAGCTTGTTGATCTTCCGAAGCATCATCAGCTGTCTCGGCATTTAGAAGTCGCACTTCCGGGTTTGGATTTAAAGCCGACGTGCTCTTGCAATTAAAGCTAGACATACTCCTCGTATGTGCTGGACTTGCGGTGCATTTTTCACCTTCCAGCTGAAAACTGTGTTTTGAGGGGTTAGATACGTTTTGCTGGCCACCACTCGGGTGCATTCCAGCCGTATCATTCCCCTCTGCTCTGGGTAAAGCCTGTGAGCTCTCTTGCATCTGAGCTCCTCCACTGTTGGCCATCCTGAGACTGTTCCTCTCTCCCAACAGTCTCACAGCGCCACCATTGTCCACAAGAGATATTGAAACAGAAAGGGAATCCTTGTCTTCTGTCTGTGTCTCTCCTTTATGCAGTTCTTCTCCACCAGGATCCATGGGAGCCGACATCTTGGTCCCACAGGAAAATGGGTCCCCCCTGCTCACAGGAAGCTAGAGTAGGGGAAGTTCCCCGGTGTCCTGGCAAATTTCCCTCATTCACTAAAAATACCACCAACAGCTTAATCTGGTTCAAGGTCAGTTGGCATTCATCTGTATCCCCCTCCCCCGGGTCGTGCCTGAAAATAGGCAGGATTTGTCTAGTGTACTTACCCAGTCAACAAAAAGCTAAATAAAAAAAAAAGACTGGCTGGAACACTTCCAAGCATAGATTTCCTTCAATGGTTTGACTGATCCCTTGCGCATCTCCAATGCCTTGTGCTTGCTTCTGAGAGGGACTGCAATTTCCTGGTTCAACGCACTTCCAGATGAAGTCAAAGCAGATGCTGCCACCAGGGATCGACAAATTTCAAAATGGCATGCTAGTCCAGGACAACTGGCCTTGCCAAAAATAGTAGTCCCCGAGTTTCAAGTGGTAGTCCAGTACATTTCGATGTAAATTTTTTTAAAACTTGTGTAAAAACAAAGTACATGGTGTGGGGGTTGTATTGTTAATAGTATGCAGATGTAGAACAGAAAACAGGTAAAATAATATATTTTCTCAATGCTAATAAAATTTATTTTACCAGTCACTGTGGTGTGTGCCTTTCATTGGGTGGTGGTACTTGAAAACTGGGATGGAGGCGGGTTACTGGAAATAGATGGCAGAAACTTGTTGGTACAGTTAACAACCACCTGGTGTCTGTCAGTCAGGTAGAATACATGCCGGCAGCATGGATGTGGGTGAATATGTTTACCCCTACAACTGCGTGCCAAAGTGCCCCACACACAGCAAGACCTGATAGTTAATCCTTCTTGAACCTGTCTCACACTCTTTTGCTGTGATTTTTACAACAGTACCCACAATACAGAGAGCCCAACCCTACAGTGCACTTTAGTGTTCACCTGACCACTCTGGGTGCCAGTCAGCTAGGATAGGGTAGGATAGTTGTTTTTTTTTTAAGTTATACACTTTAATTTGTAGTGTAGTAAAATTGTACACAATTTTTTTTTCTTTTCTTTAACCAATCCTTCTTTCTCTGAAGCACTACTCAGTCCTCTTTCCCAGCCACCCAAGATTCCCTTTCCTACACACAAGTCCAGTCTCACACCCGTGCTGTTTCCTCCTGTGTTACCCCAAACTGCCCAGCTCCAATTGCCCAACACTTTTCTGCTGAACTGCTTGCACAAATATTCCCTTTTGTGTGTGCGTTTTTTTTTTTATTTATTGCCCAAAGCATTGGCTTGGCAACCACTTTTACTTTCTTCCTGGTTGCCTGCTGGTGATTACATTGCTGTGGCTTAGGTCATGGTCCTTCTCAGTCACTTACTGACTGACCTAATTCAAATTGTTTATTTTTTTTCTCACATTTATCCCCTTCACTTGGTTCATTGTCAGCGATCCTGACATATGCCTCGCGACCGACAGACATAATATTCTTCTCCCCACACGTGCGCTCTTGAGCAGCCAGACCCCCAATACCACTTGAAGAAATAGCCCATGCAGAAACACTGAAGTTGCTCTGCCTGCTACACTTGTCTCAAAAATGGTGCGTTGGTGTGCGATGCAGTACCGTGCGAACCCGGCCAACCCCACCCCCATCTATCATGCCCACGCCCCGCAGGACTGTCCCAAAGCAAATGGTGGGCTTACCTGGCAGCCCTGTGGGTAGCACATCAACAGTGGGTGCGATGATGATCATGGGTGGGTAGCAGGAGGTCCCCATTGCAGCGGGTGCACGGTGCTCCCTCCCGACTTCTACTCCAGCGGCGGTGCTCCCTGCTACTACACCAGCAATAATGATAACTAAAGCTTGATTACGTGATGGGAGCTCCGCTGCCCCCTCCTCCCACAGCCGAGCGAGAGATCTGGGGTGGGGACATCTAGTGGTGGTGTTGGGTGAACCGAATGAATTAAAAAAAAAAAAAAGGGCAATAATGATTTGGTTGTCTGTGGGACAACCAAGTACTGTGAAATTGGTTGTCCCATGGCAAAAAATTGTAGCCCGGGATGTCGGGCTATGGGATTTGTCGATCCCTGGCTGCCACACTGTACGCAACCTTCAAAGCCCATTTTCTCCAAGCACATCCACACTGGTTATTGGAGCAACAGCTGTGGGAGTGCACCATGCAACCCTTGGAATCTCTCGAAGCCTTTATTTTGGACACTGAGACTCAATGAAAATGCCTACAGAAAACAGAGAAAGAACAAATCACCACCTTTGTCCAGGGACTGCTTCCTCAACTCCGTCTTTATGTAATCCAGCAGAAACCAGCAACCTGGATGGACACAATCCAAACGGCATGACTTGCACAACAATCCATAGCAATGTCCCAGGCTATCAGTGTACAAGCACCTCAGTCATTGCAGTTAACCACACTCACAACATGTGCCCAGCAGCAGCAATCATTGATAGAGACGCTCACTACAAATATCAATACTCTGCACCACAGCTCAACTGCTTCTTCTACTACCTCCGTCAATGTCCTTCAACCATTTCAACAGCAACCTCATCCACCTCCGCCTTCACGAGAACCAGTGACCTGCCAGTGGTGTGGATTCAGGGGACACACTGCCGCTGTCTGCCGAAAACTATAACAGAAATCAAGAGAACAACAGGTGCCCACCGCTGCACAATCAGCAAGATAACCGCAACTACTCCCAGGACCAGGGGAACACAGCAACTGACCACCCCTCTGACTCTCACAATTCAAACAAAACGCTTCCTCCAACTGCAAACTCTGGCACACTCTCACTTCCAGGAGCAAGGGTACCTGTCATCCGATGACCTCTGCTAGCAAACTATGTACCTATAACCATCAGAGATTGGTCTATGCACACCTTGGTTGACACTGGAGCAGAAATATTAGTTATCAACAGCAGTATTCTAAACAACCAAGCTATTTGTCACATCCCTAATGTCTCTCCAGCTGACATAAATTATATTAGCACTGCAAGTACAGCTACAGTATCTGTCACAGGCGTGGTCCCTCTCAAGCTCCACTTTGGCTCACAACAAGCTACTGTCAAGTTTTACATAGTGCCTGATCTTTAACCTGCAATAATTCTAGGCCTGAGCTTTCTCAAAGCTCACAAAGCCATCCTAGACTTTGCCTCAAGCAAACTGTCACTAGATCCTCGGAGGCAACTCGCAGCTATAGACTCAGTCACTGTGCCTCCTCAGTCAGAAATGGTTTTGATTGCCAAGATTCGAGGTGAACCACTTCCACAAGGTGTTGTTGGCATTGTCACAGGATCCCCCGTGGTGCATTCGTCAGGTCTCCTTCCGGGAAATACCTTATTGGCGGTGCATGATGGCGCAGTCTTCCAAAAATGCTGCAACTTCACAGATGAGCCAGTGGTCATTTCAAAGGGTGCCAACATTGGAAAGTTTGTCTGCTTGTCTTCGGGGGACCAGCTTCATCTCATGCAAGAACCTCAGCCTGGTTCCACCAACTCTACTCCTGTCAATACTATCACGACCGCTCCAACTTCAACAGAGTTAACCCTCAGTCAGTGACTATCCTCTTCCAAACTTCCAGCATCTCCAACAGAAAAGCAACAACTTTTGAAATTTCTGCAAAATTACCCGGATGTCTTTGTTGGTTCAGATAACAAGCTCAGATGCTGTGATATTCTGCAACACACCATCGAAGTACAGCTCAACCAGAAACCAATCCGTCAGCGAGCCTACAAAGTGGGACATAAAAACAAGTCCTTGAGGACATAATCAAAGACATGCTTGACCAAGACATAGTCGAAGAATCTACAAGCCCCTGGGGTGCACCTTGCTTGCTGGTGGTAAAAAAGGACAAAGGGTATCATTTTGTGGTAGACTACAGAAAACTCAGTGCCTACACGGTGCAGGATGCTTATCCCTGGCCTACAACCGAAGATGCTTTAGAGTCTTGGTGAGGCCAGTCCTGCTTACTTCACCACTCTAGACCTTCAGAGTGGGTTATATCAAGTTTCCATTGATCCAGCTTCTTGTCCATACACATCATGGCACTGCCACTTGGGACTTTTCCAGTTCAAACATCTGCCTATGGGTCTTCGGAACAGTCCAGCCACATTTCAACATGTTATGGAAGCCATACTATGTGGGTTGTTGCGGAAGTCTTGCCTAGTCTACCTGGATGATGTGACTGTCTTCAGCAGAACTTTGCCAGAGAACCTCCAACATCTCCAAGAAGTGTTCAAACGTTTCAGACAAGCGAATCTCAAGCTTCGCCCAGAAAGTGTTGTTTTGCGCAGCATCAAATTCATTACCTGGGACATGTGGTTAGTTCTCAAGGCAACTCTCTAGATCCAGACAAGTTCTCAGTAGTCAAAGACTATCCAGAGCCTAACAATCTCAAAGAACTTCGAGCTTTCCTGGGCTTGTCTGGCTACTACCAAAAGTTCATTTGCAACTACGCCAAGATTACAGATCCACTATACGCCCTCACCAAAAAGGGATGTGACTATATTTGGACTTCCAAATGTAAAGAGGCCTTTGACACCTTAAATCAAAACCTAATCTCTTCTCCAGTATTGGCCTACCCAAGGTTCAACCAACCATTCAAGCTCTACTCAGATGCTAGTTCCTTTGCAGTGGGCGCTGTGCTCTGTCAAATTCAAGATGGAACAGAAAGAGTTGTCTCCTATGCTGGGTGCTCTCTTTCCTCTGCTGAGCAGAACTATGGCATCACAGAGAGAGAATGTCTAGCCATGGTATTTACTGTGAAGAAATCTGACTGCTACCTTCGCTACTCCTCCTTTACAGCAATCATTGATCACTCTACCCTCAGATGGTTATTTGAAATGAAGGAGCCAGTAGGCAATTTCGCCCGATGGATCACCATGCTGCAATCCTACAACTTTGAAATTCAATACAGACCAGGCCGAGTTCACTCAAATGCTGATGGTGTAAGCTGAAGATGATATCCCTCTGCATCCTCCTCAACAGATGAAGAATTCTGCTTACAAGCTCATCCCTTCCATGCAACGGATGTGCTTCCTGTGGACACTGCTACAGCACCTCTGATTGCTTTGCTGCTCCCTACTGCTTCTACAGAGAGGCACACAAATCCTCAGTTACTGCAAGCAGCCGAAGAGCTTCTCATCAACTCTACATCTGATTTGTCTCTGGCAACTGTTAAAATGCAACAAAAAACTAACACTCAATTTACAGACATAATCTCCTACTTAGAGTCTGGAACCTTACCACAACAAAAGAAATATCGCCAGGATGTACTTTTCTTTGCTTCACAGTACTTCCTCAATGACGGTGTGCTCTTTCACATTTGTACCAAGGAAGGCAAGGGTCATCGCATGGACAGAACTCATGTACAGTTAGTTGTGCCAGTCTCTCTCATCCCTCAAGTTCTTCTCTCTCCACTCATGCCTCTCCACTTTCGGGAGGTCATATGGGAATACACAGAACTCTGGAAAAGACAAGGCTTCACTTCTGGCCACACATGAAAAGGGACATTGTCCAGTTCATAAAATCCTGCCAGCCCTGCTCCTAAAGAAAGCCTCCTGCCAAACCAACAAAGGCACACATCATCCCCATGCCTGTAGCCACTGAACTGTTCCAAAGAGTCAGCACAGACATTCTTGGGCCCTTACCAACATGCTCTGACTCTGGCAACAAATACATCCTTGTCTTTGTGGACTACCTGATGAAGTATTTGGAACTCATCCCCCTAAGAGACATTAAAGCCACCACTGTGGCAAGTGCCTTTCTCACTACAGTCATTTGTCATCACGGTACCCCATCGTACCTACATTCAGATAAAGGCACTAACTACCTGTCCACCATTGTCCGAGTAACTTGCAAACTTCTCGACATAAAAGAGACACATACCACAAGTTACCATCCACAATGCAATGGACAGAGTGAAAGAATGATGTCCACCATTCCCAGCACACTCTCCAAGTATCTGGATGAGACTCACGACACCTGGGACCATTTTGTTCCCTTTGTGCAGTTTGCATACAATACCAGCCCTTGTGTCAACAGCACAGAATACGCCCCCTTCTTCTTAGTCCATGGACGTCACCCAAGAACTCCACTGGACAGGGCTCTCTCACTGCTAGAGGTTCCTAAGTCAGCTTCTTCTTTCATTATTCCTCTTCTGGAACAGCTGGAACTTGCCTGACGAGTTGCAATCACCACATTGGGACAGAGAAAATCGGCAATGCAAAAAATGTCTGCAGCCAAGGCGCATGAGCCTTCATTCTCTGTTGGGGACATTGTTTATTTGTACCGACCTGTTCTTGTTCTGGGCACCACCAAGAAACTGCTTCGCCCCCGGACTGGTCCCTTCTACGTCATAGAAAAGCTTCCTCTGGTCCACGTTCGTCTGCGACGCAAGTCGGATAGCAAGCTGGTACACAACAAAGTCCATATAAACTGACTAAAGCATGGGTACCTGAATAACAACCTTCCAGATGACCCCAGTCCTCCCAGAAATGAAGCTGCCCTTGAGCCTGCCATCCTCTCTGAAGCTGAGATCCCTCCGGACAACTTGTAACTACTTCCTACAGCTCATCCCACTCCTGACACACTCTAGCTGGATTCTGTTTTACCAGATGATTTGCCTGGGACTTCCTCTTCTTCTCAACATTCTTCTTCTTCTCAGGACTCTCTTCCACACACCTCAGTGTACCAGATCGAGAAGATCTTAAGGAAGAAGTTTGTCAATGGATCCTGGACTTATAGAGTAAAGTGGTGTGGATTCGATAGTGGGCAGAACTCCTGGGTCACTTTTAACGACCTGACCCCCTCCTGTCAGGAACTAGTGCAATCCATGCATGCCTCCATTCCCACTGACCAGAAAATTCGACAGAGGTCTTGAACTTTTGTTACCAGACTCAGTGTGTTTTGAGACTAATTCATTTACTAGTTTAACTGTTTTGCAGTAAATATCTTGTTGTACCTCTCTCCTTGCACCTGTTGCCATGGTACTATTTACCTGCACTAATGCTTTCCCCCCTTAGGAATGTCTCTTTACATGGACAGTCCATCTGTTGTTATGCAACTGTTAGTAAAAGTTTAGCCTGCACTGTGGGTATCCTCCTGCTGCTACCCTTCCCTCTCTTCCCTTTTCTTTCCCCCACACTTTAGCGCTTGTGGCATGACCAAGTCTCAAGTACTATTGTGTTTCTCCACCTCTCTGGTGCTACTCTGTCTGGTCCCCAGTGTAGTCCAGGTTCTTTCCTACCCCCCCACAGTGCAATTCTGTTTGTCAACATAATGCCTTGTAATGCATGAAAATGTGTTTTTGCCTTAAAATTTACTTACAATATTTCTTAGTAACTGTTATAGATTTATTGCTTGTTCGAGTAGTGCTCACATTCACTGTTCCGGCGGTGATGTGAAGCACACATAAAGCATGGGGCTTAATGTTAAGCTGTCACCCCTTTAAGAGCACTTACAAATTGCATGTAACAATTTGTTGCACTGCCTGGCAGTGCCATGTATGTCTGTCAGTCAGAGATTTTGTCAGTCTGGGGCTTGTCCTCATGAAGAGAACATCTGCTGTACAGAGAATAAACCTGCCTTATTCTTTATTTTATGCATCCAACTAGTTATTCGTACGGTCCAGATGGGGTCCTCACCAGCGGCACCTGAAGGATCTGGCAGATGACAGAGAAGGTAAGGGATCTTTTAGTGGTAGACCAAATAACCAAAACGCCACAGTGTCATTTGTGTTTTTGGATCCTAAATACATCACGATACATTTATCTGGATTTAAATGTAATTTATAGGTTGAACACCATGTATTAATATAATTTAGTTTGTGTTGCAATTTCAAGTGATCATTTGGATCAATTGACTCCAATCCTAGTCGGCAATCATCAGTGAATTTGGTGAGCCATACATTTCCTGGATGTTCCTCCAGTGTTGCCACACAGATGTTAAAAAGGGACAGTCCCAACACTGACCCCTGAGGCTCTCCACTAGTGACCTCCACCCAGTCTGACAAAGCTCTCCTTATATTTACACACTGCACTCTGTTGGTCAACAAAGAGGCAATCCAAGATACCACACTGCAGTGCAGACCATCTTCTGAAGCCGCTCAATAAGTTCTTTATGAAGGAGCTTATCAAATTTATGAGGGCGCATATCAAATGCTTTTGTGAAATCCAAGTAAAACACATCCACAGTACCCCCTCCATCCAAATCCCTGCTCACCTTGTCAAAAAAGTGAAGCATATTTGGTTGACAGGAATACCCCTTCCTAAAACTATGCTGTGACTTATCCTCCAAGTTATTTTCTTGAAGATGTTTATTTATAAAGTCCTCAATTATGCCTTCCAGCACTTTCCCCAGGACACTAGTCAGACTCACTGGTCTGTAATTAGATGGATCCTTTTTATAAAGAGGTATCGCCGTAGCTTCCCTCCAGGTGTCTAAAACCTCCCCTGTATCTAATGACTGTTGGAATAGGTGACTTAAAGGTGGGGCCAATTCAATGGCTAACTCTTTTAACATTCTGGGGTGAAAGCCATCTGGTCCTGGTGATTTAATTGGTTTCAAAGCTGCCAGACTAATTTGTACATCCTGTGTTAATATTTTAATATGGTTTCCCAAAGTTTTATCCCCCTTTTTAATTTGGCAAGTCCCAATATTATTTTCTTTAGTGAAGACTGATGAAAAATACTCATTTTGAATATTTGCCATTTCTGTATTTGTTGTTGCCATTTTTCCACTTCTTCCCTCCAATGGTCCTATTTTTTGTCCACGCCCTTTTAACTCATTTACATATGCATATAATGCTTTATAGTTCTCCTTAATTTTTATTGTACGTGTCCTTTCATGCTCTTTCCTTGCCCGTCTTATTTCCTTCTTTATTTGTGTTTGTAATAACCTACATTTAATCCAACCCTCACCTTTTGCATTGTGTTTAATATTTTTGTACATCTTATGTTTCTTTTTAATCATCCTTGTTATTTTAAAGTTTAGCCAACTCAGTGTAGTACCCTTTTTATTATATTTTTTTTAGTGGGATATGATCTTTCACACATTGTCCTAACACTTTGTTCATAATTCCCCACTGTTACTGTTTTGTTTACAAATTCCTCCTCTCAGTTCCACAATTGTAATCATTCTCTAATAGCTCCAAAATCAGCTTTATTCCACACCAATGTTTTAGTAAGCCCCTCCACTACTGGACTACTTACAATAAGGTCAAAGATGATCATGTTTTGGGCACTATTTTCCAAGGGTACTAAAGTCCTACAATTTTCAATACCCTCCTCCCAATTTGTTAAAACCAAATCTAATATATTTTGTCCTGTTGTTGCAGCGTGGACCATCTGCCTCAGTCCTACCTGGCTGAATATGTCCACATAATCTTTCTCCGTCTTGCTTTTCCCCAATAGGGTATCCCAACTAATACCTGGGAGATTAAAATCCCCTAATAATATAATCCTATTGGCTGGGTTTAGTTGTAATATTTGTTGTTTAATCAAACAGTCTGTTTCATAGTTTGTTGAAGGTGATCTATACAGAATCCCTAATATTATTTTGGGTGAGCAGTTTGGGGTAATTTTCACCCACAGTTGCTCCAATGAGTCAGATGCCCATTCTACCTCTTCTACCTGGTGTCATCATGAATATAAAGGGCCACTCCACCCCCGTTTTTATATTTCCTGGATCTGAAAAAGAGTTGATAACCCTTTATCTGATGTCCCCAGTTGTCTTCCTGACCCCACCATGTTTCAGATACTGCACATATTTTTATATAGTGAGTAGCCAGATAAAATTTCAACTCATCCAATTTCTTTGGTAGACTCCTGGCATTTAATAATAAATAGGTCCAGTTATTATTTATCTGAATTGTTTTAACTTTTTATTTTTCCCCTATAAAAGGTTCCTCGTCCCCTCATCTTTAAGTTTCAAGATGAGTCAATACTCTGTTTCAATGACCTAGCCATGTATCTCACTCCTACTTTGTTTAAATGCAACCCATCACCTGCGAACAGCCCATTTTTCCTTAAATGCTTCCCAGTTTGCAATAAAACTGTGTTCATTTACAGCACACCAATGTTGTAACCAACTGTTTAGTTTCATGTTTTTATTTTTATATAGATGTCTGCCTGAAGTAGGTAGAATTTCAGAGATGATAATACTCACTCCTATTTTCTGAATTTCATCAGCCACTATACAAAAGTCAGTATGTATATCTTGGAATTGCCTATCTGTCACATCATTTACTCCCACATGGATAATGTCTGTTGCTAGCCTTGCTTGTAGAGCAGAAAGCAGCTAACTAAAAGAAACTACATTTTCTTAATTTAAAACTTATATCTCAGTAGGAGTCAGTGTCAGTTAAGATTAAGCAGACAGATAACTTTATTAGAAGTAGAAGGGGTCTTATTTAGGGTTAAAAAAAGAAAGAAAAGAAAAGAAAGAAAGGCAGTGTGTGTTCTGTGCAGGGAAAGGTACTGTATGAGGTGACTTTGCTAAACCAGTAGGAGGAAAGAGAGCTTACCTGGGGTGTGGTTTAGACACTAGAAAAGCAGGTGAGTCAAATTACAACTTCCTGTTGCTAGCCTTGCTTGTAGAGCAGAAAGCAGCTAACTAAAAGAAGCTACATTTCTTAATTTAAAACTTATATCTCAGCAGGAGTCAGTGTCAGTTAAGATTAAGTAGACAGATAACTTTATTAGAAGTAGAAGGGGTCTTATTTAGGGTTAAAAAAGAAAGAAAAGAAAGAAAGGCAGTGTGTGTTCTGTGCAGGGAAAGGTACTGTATGAGGTGACTTTGCTAAACCAGTAGGAGGAAAGAGAGCTTACCTGGGGTGTGGTTTAGACACTAGAAAAGCAGGTGAGTCAAATTACAACTTCCTGTTGCTAGCCTTGCTTGTAGAGCAGAAAGCAGCTAACTAAAAGAAGCTACATTTTCTTAATTTAAAACTTATATCTCAGTAGGAGTCAGTGTCAGTTAAGATTAAGTAGACAGATAACTTTATTAGACGTAGAAGGGGTCTTATTTAGGTTAAAAAGAAAGAAAGAAAAGAAAGAAAGGCAGTGTGTGTTCTGTGCAGGGAAAGGTACTGTATCAGGTGACTTTGCTAAACCAGTAGGAGGAAAGAGAGCTTACCTGGGGGTGTGGTTTACACACTAGAAAAGCAGGTGAGTCAAATTACAACTTCCTGTTGCTAGCCTTGCTTGTAGAGCAGAAAGCAGCTAACTAAAAGAAGCTACATTTTCTTAATTTAAAACTTATATCTCAGTAGGAGTCAGTGTCAGTTAAGATTAAGTAGACAGATAACTTTATTAGAAGTAGAAGGGGTCTTATTTAGGGTTAAAAAAGAAAAGAAAGAAAGAAAGGCAGTGTGTGTTCTGTGCAGGGAAAGGTACTGTATGAGGTGACTTTGCTAAACCAGTAGGAGGAAAGAGAGCTTACCTGGGGTGTGGTTTAGACACTAGAAAAGCAGGTGAGTCAAATTACAACTTCCTATTGCTAGCCTTGCTTGTAGAGCAGAAAGCAGCTAACTAAAAGAAGCTACATTTTCTTAATTTAAAACTTATATCTCAGTAGGAGTCAGTGTCAGTTAAGATTAAGTAGACAGATAACTTTATTAGAAGTAGAAGGGGTCTTATTTAGGGTTAAAAAAAAAAAAGAAAGAAAGAAAGGCAGTGTGTGTTCTGTACAGGGAAAGGTACTGTATCAGGTGACTTTGCTAAACCAGTAAAAGGAAAGAGAGCTTACCTGGGGGTGTGGTTTAGACACTAGAAAAGCAGGTGAGTCAAATTACAACTTCCTGTTGCTAGCCTTTTTTCTTGCCGGTTGCCCTCCATCCCACCCAAGGCCAGTTCTACTTTTATAGCCACTGGATTTGACTGTCAACAGGAACTTCCTGTTTGGCAGTAGGAAGGAAAGGATCATAGAGAAACATTGGTTTTGTCAACCGTGAAGTAGAAAAAAGTAGCTCACTCTCCCCCCCCCCAGCTGCTGGTAGTTTGATATTGAGCAAGAAAGAAGGAGACTACTGAAGAAGATAGGAAGTTGCTGTCCCAGAACAGGAAGGGTGAGAGTTGTAAGGAGAGGAGAGTAAGCATCCAGAGAAACAGTAGAGGGACACAAAATAAGACATGATAGGAGTGGTGCAGTGCAATGGCTGTGGGCAGCAGTATTCGGGGAGACATTCTGGAGCTGCGATGCTGCCCTATTTGCTTGCACCTCTGGTCTGAGAGAGGAGGTTGCCCGCTCCAGGCTGACCTGGCTAGGATTCGTGAAACCTCCTCCCCCACCCAGGGACCACCAGGGACAATGCCACTACCTCAAAGGTTGCCAAGAAAGAGGAGTGGCTGGACCAGGGTGGGCTCAAGGAGGGAGAGGGTGGTGGAACAGAATTGCATCCCTCCAGCTGTACCTCTTCACAATTCACTCACTCTTCTGGTGGATAGTGGTTCCTCTATGGAGGCACCTGCAGTGGAGACCATGGAGGATGCTGGGAACCTTCACAAAGGAGACCCAAAGGAGGGTGGCATGGGACCCCACAGGAAGGAAACAACTCCTGGTGGGGACTCAATCATTAGGGGGTAGAAATGGGGAGGATGGGAGAGGAGGTAGGTGCCTTCCTGGCGCCACGGCTTGGAGGGACAGGAAGCGAATCCTCAGGATCGTGGGAGGAGCTGCACGAGGGAGGGAGCTGGATGTCATTGTCCACCTGGGGACAAATGACCTGGCTAGGAATGGGATCAGAGCAGTGCAAGAGGAGTTTGTAGAGTTGGGAAGGGCCTTAGACAAGTAGCGCATACGGTAACCTTCTCGGAGGTGCTGCCTGTCTATGGCAAGGGAGATGCTAGGGCACTTCTCACCAGGGAATTCAATGAGTGGTTGAAAAACTGGTGTGGAGCTCAGGGTTTTGGCTTCATTGGGGACTGGGGAGCCACCTGGAGGAATGCAGACCTATACTGGTGCGATGGTCTGCATCTGTCAGGGGAACCAGGATCTAGCGAGAAGGTTTAAATGCTTCATTGGCAAGCATTTAAACTAGCCAAGGGGGGAGGCACTGAAAAGGAGCTGGGAAATCCGAGCCTCCCCCCACAAAACATGGTGATTAGTGAAGTAAACACCAGGGTACAGAAGTTATTAGGGAGCAGAACAGATTTAAATGTAAAAAAAGGCAAAGGCAGTAAGGACAGAAATGGGGCTAAAAGGGGTAAGGCTATCAAAAAGTGGAGGGTGATGAGTACCAATGCCCGTAGTCTGTGTAACAAGCTCCCTGAACTAGTGGCCTTGATGGAAGAGGGTTGCCTGGATATTGTGGCAGTCACAGAAACATGGTACACAGAGAACCATGACTGGGATGTCAACATACCAGGATACACAATCTACAGGAGGGACAGGAGGGTAAAAGAGGAGGAGGAGTAGCTCTCTATGTAAGGAAGGATCAAAGCAACAGAACTAAAGAGTAAACAGGGAGCAGATGAGGCACTTTGGGTCACCCTGAGACAGAAATAGGCACCACAATCTGTATCGGGTTGTATACAGACCCCCATCTCAGGGGAGGGAATGGACAAGGAAATGATAGAAGGCTTTCTTAGAATGGCAGAAAAGGGAGATATTGTTGATGGGGACCTGAATATCCCAGATGTTAACTGAGCACCTTTGCTGCAGGCACATCCAAGAGCAGAGTCATTCTTGATGCCCTACAGGGGCATGTCTCAGACAGCTAGTATTGGAACCGACTCGGGAGGAGCAATCTTAGACCTGGTACTTTCAAATGGGGATGGAGAAAGAATCTCAGATTTAGAAGTGGGTAGCCATCTGGGAACAAGTGACCACCAAACAGTGTGGTTCACGATAAACACAGCCATACAATCAAGCCATACAAAAGCAAGGTACTAGACTTTAGGAGGGCTGACTTTGGGAAAATGAGAGTGCCTCAGAAAACACTAGCAAACAGGCAAGAAGGAGGGTGGAGGAACAATGGGGAGTGATCAAAACAGCCATCACAGAGGCAACAAGCCTTTGTGTAAAAAAAATCAATAAAACACAACGAAGGAAAAAAACGCTATGGTTCACAAAAGAGGTGGCAGGGAAGGTTAAGGAGAAAAGGCAGCATTCAGGAAATAAAAGGAAATACAGAAGGAGCAGGACAGAGAACTTTATCAGTTAAAGCAGAAAGAGGCTGGGAAGGTAGTCAGAATAGCAAAGGCCCAAACCCAGAAAGGATAGCTAATTCTGTTAAGAAGAGGATAAGACCTTTATAGGTACATTAGGGAGGAAGAAAGACCAAGGAGGATACTGAAGCTTAATAAAGGGAGGAATGTGGGTAGAGGTGACAGTGAAAAAGCAGGGTTACTGAATGAATATTTCTGCTCAGTATTCACAAAGGAAGAGGAGGGGAGTTACCTAAACCAAACAAGAGAAACACTCTGAAGGCGGAGTCGATACCAGTCCATTTACAGAAGAAAGGGTTCTGAAA
Source organism: Neoceratodus forsteri (assembly GCA_016271365.2). Taxonomy (NCBI): domain Eukaryota; kingdom Metazoa; phylum Chordata; order Ceratodontiformes; family Ceratodontidae; genus Neoceratodus; species Neoceratodus forsteri. The sequence continues at coordinate 1,340,072,607 of CM057449.1, read as the reverse complement.
GAACTAATAAAATTGAAGGTGGACAAAGCAATGGGGCCTGATGGGATTCACCAAGAATTCTAAAAGAACTAAGGATAGAACTAGTGACATCGTTGACTCTCTTTAACAAATCATGGGAGGATGGGGTGGTACCCAAGGACTGGAGGAGGGCAGATGTAATTTCTCTTCACAAAAGTGGGAGCAGGACAGAGGCAGGAAACTACAGACCAGTTAGTTTGACCTCAGTGGTAGGGAAAATGATGGAATCACTTCTGAAGGAAAGAATTGTTGAGTACCTTGAGGCCAGTGGGGCACAGGACCCAAGGCAGCATGGATTCACAATGGGAAGGTCGTGTCAGACGAATCTAATAGATTTCTTTGACTGGGTGACCAAAGTAGTAGATCAGGGAGGGGCTGTGGACATGGCCTACCTAGATTTTAGCAAGGCATTTGATACAGTCCCCACAAAAGATTAATACACAAGATAGCCAGCCTTGGAATGGGTCCCAAGGTGGTAGCCTGGATAAAAAATTGGCTAGACAACAGGACTAAAGGTAGTAGTAGTAGTAAATGGAGTACACAGTGAAGAAAGGAGGTTACTAGTGGGTACATGAGGGGTTCAGTACTGGACGGTCCTTTTAATGTCTTTATAAGTGACATTGCAGAGGAACTGGAAGGAAAAGTATGTCTCTTTGCAGATGACACAAAGATCTGCAACAGGGTTGATAACAGGATGGAGTGGAAAGGATGAAAGGGACTTGGCAAGGTTGGAGGAATGGTCAAATGTATGGCAGCTCAGATTCAATGCAAAGAAGTGCAAGATAATGCACCTGGGAAACAAAAACCCAGGGAAGCATACACAATGGGGTTGAGATACTGACAACAGTAAAATGGAAAGGATCTGGGGTAATTATATCAGATGACCTAAAGGTGGGCAAGCAATGTGAGAAGGCAGTAAGGAAGGCTGGAGGGATACTGGGATGCATAGGAAGATGCATCAATAGTAGAAACAAGAAGTTGTTATCCTCTGTACAGACAGTTGGTGAGACCCCATCTGGAGTACTGTGTGCAGTTCTGGAGACCCCATCTCCAGAAAGACATAGACAGAGTGGAGGCTGTCCAGAGGAAACAGCAAAAATGGTGCAGGGTCTGCACCAGAAGACATCTGAAGAAAGACTAAAGGAGCTTAATATGTATACTCTTGAGGAAAGAAGGAGAGAGGGACATGATAGAAACTTTCAAGTACCTCAAGGAATTAACAAAGTCCAAGAGGTAGCATCTTCCAGAAAAAGATGTGCAAGAACAAGGGGGCACAATTTGAAGATAGAGGGGGGACGGCTCAGGGGTAATGTGAGGAAGTATTTTTTCACTGAGAGGGTTGTGGATGTATGGAACAGTCTCCCTGAGGAGGTCGTGGAGTCAAGAACAGTGGGGGACTTCAAGAATGCATGGGATAGGCATAAGGCAGTCCTAGGGGCGGGTAAGAGGAAGTAAGCTGTTGGTTAACTAGGATCTGCAGCTTATCTGCTAGGTAGGAAAATGGGCATACTAGGTGGGCCAAGCAGTCCTTATCTGCCGTCAAATTCTATGTTTCTATGTTTCTATGTAATGACCAAGGGAGAAATGAAATTTGATAGCAACCCTTTAAGCATACCCTGACATCACTTATCTTGACCCCAGGTAGGGTGCTAACAGTAACTTGTTCATTTCTGCCTTTGCATAACAAAGTATCCAAACCCCTAGTAATGGAATCTCATATTATCAAGATATCCCTGTATTCTTGATTTACTCCCTCTTGTATATGTGTTTGAGACTAAAGTTGTTCATTAATAAGGAGGTTCATACTTATTATTCCACATAACATGAGGTGCCTGGCAATTTGTATACTCTCCCTTCTTTTTTTTCTCAAATTTAGTCTATGGGACCCTCTAGCCCCCCAGCTACTTCTGTACATCAGCCTCCAATTCACTGGGCTCTACTTTAGCATGAAATCTGATGACATTATGATGCCATCTGATAAGGTTCTGTACAGTAAGAGTGTTGACTGTACACCTTCTAGTAACTATTCTCCAAAAATCCGTATTCAAACCCTTCAATATTCTGCATATTCAGCAACTATCCTCTATTCTGCTGCAAACCATGTCTGGAAACCAGGTATGATGTGTTTGTTGTGATGGGAGGGAGGGTGAAAGGAGGACATTACTATGGGGAGAGGGTAGATATAGAAAGGTGCTTTTATCAATGTTTTAACTCTTATCATGGTGTGATCTGCTCCTGGAAGGGTGAGGATGGGCTGTGTGGCATTTTCCTCCCCTAGAAGGCTAACTTTACAGCAGCACTGGTGTTAGCAGTGGGGCAGCCCCCAGCCCCCACCCCCGAAGGCTGGCTTTAGAGCAGCATTGTTGGTTGTCAGTTGTGGAGGCACTTCCTCAGAGCAGAATGTCTTTGTAAAAATTTGCTATATATAACTTTACTGGCCCAGATATTCAAACTGCGCCAGGCTGTGGTGCAGGCTTGGGTGCAGCTCAACTTGGCTGTGCTGGGGTGTGGACTGGGCGATATGCAATGGAGCTGTGCCATGGCTCAGCAGCGTTGAATATCGCACCCTGGCCACCCCCAGTGTGCATGGCGCAGTGGCACTGCACCAGCACAAGTGGCCAGAGTGGAGCATGGGGATGCACTAGCACAAGTTCCATTGCCCCATGCACAGCAACCGCGATATTCAAAAGTTGACATGCCAATGGGGCCATAATGTATGCAAGGTGCACATGGGGCCATTTGCATGTCATTATAACCCATTGCATGCGAATGCCAATCCCCAATGACTTGTGCCTGGCACCCTGCCAGGCAGCAGCCGTCGGGGACCGACGCCCCCTGCAGCCAGCAATCTGCTCCACAGCCCGATCACGGGCATTTGTACTAAAAAGATATGCCATCCAATATCCCTGGTGGTCCAGTGGACCGCTGCCTGCCTGATCATGGGCATTTGTACAAATACAGAAATATTTCCTATATCCCTGGTGGTCCAGTGGACCGCTATCTGCCTGATCATGGGCATTTGTAATGCAAAATAGAAATATCTCCTATATCCCTGGTGGTCCAGTGGACCGCTATCTGCCCAATCACGGGTATTTGTAATGCAAAATAGAAATATCTCCTATATCCCTGGTGGTCCAGTGGACCGCTATCTGCCCGATCACAGGCATTTGTAATGCAAAATAGAAATATTTCCTATATCCCTGGTGGTCCAGTGGACCGCTATCTGCCACCCGATTGCGGGCATTTGTAATGCAAAATAGAAATATCTCCTATATCCCTGGTGGTCTAAGTACCCCCACCCACCACCTACTGAGCCCCACCGCCCTGCTCCCCAGGTCAGCCAGCGGGTGGCAGCACCCACCCACCTGCCGCCCGCTGCCCGCCCAACTGACACAATCGATAGGGCTGTCGCCCATTGGTTCTGGCGTGAGCCAATGGTGTGCAACCCTATGCCATCCCCTACACATTCCAGATACAGTATGTGAATGATTCATTCACATATCTGGAATGTGGTATGTACCGGTTACATGATTGGCTCACGCCAGTGAACCAATGGGTGTACAGCCCTATCGATGGTGTCAGTTGGTGGGCGCGGGCGGCAGGCGGTGGGTGCTGCCACCCGCCGCTGGACCGGGGAGCGGGCGGACCCAGTGGGCGGGTAGGGAGCACCTAGACCACCAGGGATATAGGAGATATTTCTATTTTAGACATAAATGCCCGTGAATCGGCAGATAGCGGTCCACTGGACCACCAGGGATATAGGAGATATTTCTATTTTACATTACAAATGCCCGCGATCGGGCAGATAGCGGTCCACTGGACCACCAGAGATATAGGAGATATTTCTATTTTACATTACAGATACCCGTGATCGGGCGGCAGATAGCGGTCCACTGGACCACCAGGGATATAGGGGACATTTCTATTTTACATTACAGATGCCCACGGTCGGGCGGCAGATAGTGGTCCACTGGACCACAAGGGATAGAGGAGATATTGCAGTGTCAGTGGCTCAGTAGGTAGCACACTCGCCTCTGAGGCCGGGAGATCAGAGGGCTGTGGGTTCAGTTCCCACATCTGGCACTTGGGTTAATATCGCAGTACTGACACTGTAGTGCAGCATGAGAGGGGTGCTACACTTCTGAGGTGCCAAATTTCGGATGAGATGTTAAACCGAGGTCCCATCTGCCTGGATTGGTGGTAGTTCAGGTGGATGTTAAAGATTCCATGGCACTTATTGAAAAGAGTAGGGGAATTTTATTGGTAATAAAGTGGGCTTCATTACAAAAACAAAACAACACAATAAAAGAAACAATCCAAAACAAGGCAAAATCAGTTAACAGAAGAAAGTATCACAATGTGTCCAAAACAATACAGCTTTAAGTAGAAAAAGTAAGAAGTCAGACTTTTTACAGAACACAAAGCAGCCCGAATATTACAAAACACTTCATGAATGGAAACAGTTTTTGGTGTAACACTAGCAAACATCTGGCTTGCCATAAATAATAACGAATAATAGCAAAATTATATATAAACTGTCAACATGATACTTTATTAAGCAGGTCATTCGTGCAAAACATAACATGTTCATAAGAAAGAGAGGCCAACAAAGGGTTCTGCCCAGTTAGCAGATAGGGTAGACCAGACTTCCAAAGAAAAGGGGCATTCACAAAATAAATGTTGCTGAGTTTCACAAACATTGAGGCAAGAGGATCTAGGACAATATCTCAAAGACAAGGCTTTATGCTTATGATTGTTGTTAACTCCTAGTCTATCATAGTTGCATAACCATACCATATCCCATAAATACGATGGCAGCCGTTGATTTAGCAGTTGGTGGAGTACCCAGGGAGACGTCCAGAGGGCAGAATGGAAAACAATCTCCTTCTGAGCCTCCAACCTCCAAAGTCGCTCATATAGTTGGGGTCTAGATAAGATACAAAAGTCCTGAGGATGAAGACACCAGGTCAAGGCCATCTTAAAACTCTCTTTCCCATAAGTAGGGATCAGTTGGGATTTGGAAATAACCCTTTATAACGGGCTTGCCAGTTATCAAGGCAGAGGAGAAACAAGCTAAAAATAGGGCTTCCAAAAACAGTCCCTGGTTTCAGCACTTTCCATAATTATAATGAAGAAAAAGGCTATAAAAAACAACGGGTGGATCATACCAAGTCCACCTTCCTGAAGAGTCTATAAGTAATATTTCTTTTAATGGATTTAGCCTGGATCCCCACAATCCTTTGAAAAAATCCTGTTAATCTGGAAAATAGGAAATGGGCGGGGAACACATAACAAAGATGCAGGAAAATCGGTATAACCAGAGTTTTAATGAGCACAACCCGTTTCTTCTTCCCAATTAAATGCTTTTCCACCCATTAATCACATTATCTGCCTTTTGTAGGGCAAGATTCCAATTATAGATATGGATCATCACAACCAAAAAAATACCTAAATATGAAAAACATTAGTGGATACAGAAACACCAGCATAAAGGCCCGTACTAGGGAGGGAAGTATGCCCTAGTGGTACACAAATACTTTTTGTAAAATTTATCTTAGAACCTGAAACAGAAGAGAATGTCTGTAAAACCTGAACAACATCCTCCTGTTTCGTGGAAAAATCCACAGCCAAAATTAAATCGTCCGCATAAGCCAATATTTTAAGTGGTAAAGAGGAGGGAGTACAGAGCAACCCAATAATCTGTGGGCAAAGAAAAAAGGCTCTCAAAAGAGTATCAATAAAAAGGTATACAATAAGGGACTTAACGGCACCCCTGACGTAATTCACGGCCAGAATAGTAGGATCGGCCTATCCAGCTCGCTCACATTAGGACGACATACAACATTCCTATATAATAAACGAGCCAGGAAAGGAAGCATACCGGAACCCAAAAGCCTTCAGGGCTAGAAATAAGAACTCATGAGACTGCATCAAATGCTTTTTCCTGGTCTAAACTTATAATCCATCCTTTTACAGCATTTTGTTTTCCCAGAGTAAACAATTCTCTCAATAAAATCAAATTGTCAGAAAGATGCCTAACTGGGATACCACAGGTTTGAGTTGGGCTAATCATGTGTGATGCCAAAGTAATCATTCTAGATAAAAGAATTTTGGCAAGGATCTTATAATCCACATTAAGCAGACTGATTGGTCTCCAATTTGTAATGTCAAAGGATCCCTTTTTCTTAAACAGTAAAATCAGTAAAGCGCCTTTCATAGAAGTAGCTAAGGCGTCAGATTGTAACATCTCATTATAGAGAATAGTTAGAACCGGAACAAGATCAGCAGAGAAAGTCTTGAAAAATGTGGGGTTAGGCCATCAGACCCCGGAACAGAATGTGATTTTAAACTAGTAATGGCCGCCAATACCTCTGGTTCAGTAATGACCGAAGAAAGCTTGTTTCGATCAGAGTCCAAAGCTGAGGTAAGGACAGTGAGCTAAGAAAATGATCCGCATTGTCAAGGTCAGCGTTAGTGCCAAACATGTTGAAAACATAATTTTCAACACAGTGAAGCAAATCCTCAGGTTTCTTAAGTAACCCCCGACGGAGACAATAGAGAGGTAATTAATTTAGCTTCAACTCTATCTTTACAGGCCTTAAACGGGTCTAAACAACCTTTAGTAAGATGAGTGCAAACGCCTCCTGACCCAAAGAGTCAGCACGATTATACTGAATACCTCATTTAGCGCTGACCTCACTAATCTGAGAGCTAAAATCATGAGTAGTAGAGCTAGCTAAAGAGAATAGGTGCTGTAGCTGATGCCGTAGTGACAGATAAGACAAATATTTAGTATTCTGTTTCTTTGCCGCTACCTTCTGAAAAAACTGTTTCCAGCTTAGCTTAGATTCCTCCCACCAGTCCATCCCAGTATCATAAAAATCAACTACTGACAACCGAGCTGTAAACTCTTTGTGCCAAAGTTTAAGAAAAAGAGGGTCATGAAGTAGAGAATCATTAAGACGCCAACTGGCTTTCTTACATCTAGGAGCAGAGTCCCAGGAAAAAGTGGCACATAGGGCAACGTGATCCGAAAATTCAGTAGCCACAGTTGTACAGGAAAGTAAAATCAAAATCTTAGATAAAAAAAGAAAATCTATCCTAGTATGTAAGGACCCCTTAAAAAAAGTGGACCCACCTGTTTTATGGAAATGTCTATAAACGTCCACAAGCTTGGCCATAGAGACCACACTATTTAAAGCCACAGAGTCACAAAATAACTTGGAAGTCTTTAGGCCTCGATCTGTTTGATGTAGGCCGCAATTGAAATCACCGACCCATAGGAGTAATCTGGATGAAAAAAGGTAGGGTTTAATCTGGTGAAAAAGGGAAGCCCTCTGAGCCTTGGTTTGAGGCGCGTAGGTCCCAATCATACGAAATCTCTCAGATTTATATGAGAAATCTAATAACAAAGCTCTACCAGGGGAAATATCTACTAGTCTAGAGACTGTAAAATTAGAGCTGGAGAACAATCCCACCCCATCACAAGTATCAGGTCCAACAGACCAAAAGAAGGCCTGCAGTCCATGCCTTAGAGGCCTGGAATAATTCCCCATGGGTCTTTAATCGAGTGTCAACAAGGCAGATAATGTCACACTGTAAATCAGAAAGGGTTAAAAAATCCCCCTAATTTCCTCTTCCCTTTAATGCTGTTCACATTTAAAGAGCAGATCTTTAAGGAAGACAGGATTTAAGTAATAGGTGGTGACTTACCCTTAGCGCTGCCTGGTACGCTTTGCAATGGGATCCTGATCAGCCCCATCACCCCATCCGGAAAGAAAGAAGGAGGAGGAATCAGTATCCTCACCCCAGTCTTTGTCTGAAAAATCTGTGGCTAAAACCGCAAATTTGTTAGAGGTTTGCCAGTTACGCAGGGGGTTCCTTACTACGAGTAGCAACAGCTAAACCTTCCTAGTCCGTTTATGGGTAACAGTGGTAAAACTAAATTATCTCCCCTTGACCCGGGGAGGCATATCCATAACTGGAACGGGTGTAGTAACAGGAAACCACAATGGCAGTAGGAGTAGGTATAACAGGAAAAGAAGGTTGGGAAACTGGAACAGAAGAGACATCTCCAACTACCGGAGGAGGGGTAACCTCTGAATTAGAGGAAGCTAGACTATGGGCAAGTGACTGTTGAGCAATAATAATGCCATCATGAGAGGACAATCTTCTCTGTTATGAGAGGCCCAGGGACACCTGCCATACGCGTGGCCAGTCCCATCACATAAGTTACACTTAAATGAATTAGTACATTGAGCTGCAATATGACCGTATTCAAAACAGTGGCTACATTTAAGGGTATCACAAGCCAAACTTAAATGGGTACGTGACCCACATTTAAAACAGGATTTGGGTTGTCCGGCGTAAAAAATGAAGCCCTTGTCTTTACCTAGAAAGAAAAATTAGGCAAATGTCTGGGCCAGTGTTAGTGGAAAAGCTAACACGGACCTTCCAACTGCCATCCCAAATCTGTTCAGAGTCTAGATTAGGGTAGGCCTATTCAAGACTTCACAGCGTTTGTTTAACCAAAATAAAATGTCTTCAATGTGAACTCCCTCATTTTTAAAACAACAGTAATGTTACGAATGGCAGGTTTAGTGGAGAGGATGGCCTGGAAGGGGACCAAAGGGGTGTAGTCTGAAGTTTGTCATATTGGGCCCAGAATCTATCAAGCCCAGACATTTGTTTAAAACTAACATCAAAATTGAAATTATCTAAATTAATCAGGGCAAAAATCTCAGAAGAAAAACTTCATGGAACCCTTAAGGAGGGTTTTAGCTATATATAAGCGATCTGGTGGGAGTTCTAACCCACCCTTATAAAACAACGGACTGCATTCCTCCTAGGTGCAGGTTCACCTTGGAGAAAATAAATCAGTAAGTTTAAATGTTGAACTTTTAAGTGCAGCAACAGTAGGTAACAAAGTAGGTCCTGAGAAAACAGTAGTGGGTTCAAGTACAGTAGAAAGAGACTTAGAAACAACAATAGTGTCACTAGTAACAGTAGAAGAAGAAAGAGTCACACCCCGGGGTTCATTGGAGCTCATGTCAGTATTCTCATCAGATTTCTGAAGCATATTAATGTAGACAGGGTCCTGAGAATCAGGAGTCCAAGTCCCTTCAATATCCCTTTCCCAGCCAGCATGCAATAAAGCTGACTCTGGTGACCAGTCTAAATCAGTATTTTGGCCAGATTTAATTTTTTGGGGAATAAGGAACCCCCTCGTTTGGACCAGCCAGGTTCCTGTGTAGCTGAGAAAAAAAATACTGTAGGTTTCTCCGAAAATGAAACGGAAGCAGTTGTAGCGCTAAAGTCACTTACAGAGCAGGGAATAGCTGCAGGGATTTCAGAATCTGGCTTTTCCAACGTCGGTAGTCGAAGTGGGTCATTTGAAGTAGTCCGAGAAACAGCAGTAGAAGGGGACTGAAGAGAACTCTCCACAGCAGGAACAGAAGCCGAATCCATCGGTAGGCCATCGACTGGGGGCTTTTCAGTGACGACGTCGCGAGAAGGAGAACAAGGAAGTGGCGTCCGAGGCGATGCCTGTGCAGAAACTCGCAGTGCCGAATCTAAAAGCTGCAATTGCAGGACTAACGCCTCGCGCTGCTCCTGAAGACTGGAACTGAACGCGGAGCCACTTTGCACATCAGGTAGACTGGAAACAACTTCTTTAGGGTCGTTTTGAAGAACGGAGTCAAATTCCAAAATAGTCAGATTACTAACATCAGCTACAGCAAGACATGCATCTGGGGCCTCTTGAGAAGGTAGCACAGAGGAGGAGGCCGACTCCCCTGAGCTAACAGCGTCCATCTCCTCCAGGGGATCATGCGAACTGGCCATCTTGCAGCCAGCAGCAAAGGCTCCACCTACTCAGAGTAGGGGAAGTTCCCCGGTGTCCTGGCCAAATTTCCCTCATTCACTAAAAATACCACCAACAGCTTAATCTGGTTCAAGGTCAGTTGGCATTCATCTGTATCCCCCTTCCCCGGATCGTGCCTGAAAATAGGCAGGATTTGTCTAGTGCACTTACCCAGTCAACAAAAACTAAATTAAAAAAAATATATATATATTTCTATTTTACATTACAGATGCTCACAATCAGGTGGCAGATAGCGGTCTACTGGACCACCAGGGATATAGGAGATATTTCTGTTTTACATTACAGATGCCCATGATCGGGTGGCAGATAGTGGTCCACTGGATCACCAGGGATATAGGAGATATTTCTATTTTACATTACAGATGCCTGCAGTCGGGTGGCAGATAGCGGTCCACTGGACCACCAGGGATATCGGAATTCTACTTTTAATTTTACAGATGCCCACGATCGGGCAGCCAGTGGCCACCCACAGGTGGCAGCTGCCGTGTTGAGCCCTACAATGTGGCAGCTCACCTGTGGGCAGCCATCAGTTGTTCCTTTTTTTTTTTGATCAACTTTGTGCTGGTGCAGATAGGGATTGCGCATGCATGGCTCTGCATATCCCGGGCTGAATATTGGGCTGTGCTGGTTATGCATGGGCACGCCCCTCCTACCTGTGCCTGCATACATTACTGATGCACTCTGGCGCATCAGGATTTGTGCCGCGCACTTTTCCCTTTTGAATATCGCGCCAGGGCGCATCAGTGGGTTGCACATGCCGCAACACTGTTGTGCCATGCACAACCCTTTTGAATATCTGGGCCACTGTAATTATTTAATTTTTTCTATACGAGTATCAGTTAGAATTTATCAGCTGAAGGGACAAAGTTGATATTCATGGAAAGACCAAGATTTTTATCAGAGACAGACCAACTGTCTCTGAGGGCAATTACTATATCTATTGTCCTGTATCACAGCAGGACCACTGAACAGTTGATGGGAGAGCATAAAAGGAAAAAAGTGCATTTTCATGTCAGGAAACTGCTCCTAGCTAATGACTGATGCAGCCACCCCTGTTGTGGCAGAAAGGGATCAGAACAATGAGAAGGTTTTTCAGTCCACAAAAATCCAAGAGTCTAGTTTGGACCAGTTTTCCAGCCATGAGATTTTCCAAGACACAAAGGAAGTGCCAAATCTATGATGTCATAGTGACATACTGGATGATGTGTCATGGGGGGTTGGCAGTTGAAAGATTTTGAGGACTTGCCAGACCCTGAAAGGATTAGTTAGGTTTGGGACTCCAAATAGTTAACATCTGAGGTTCAAGTCTGCCCCAATTCACCAACAATCCTTTGTGGTAAGATCCTTCTACTTTGGGGAAGTTAGGAAGTGCAGGCTGTGTGCAAAACATTTTCTGTTTACCTCTGTAGAAGTGCAGTTCCACATAGTCTTTGTGTAGTATCCTGTATTATATGTATAAATATCCAGAAGTATTAAAATATTATTTTTATATACTTTATGTTTCTGAGACCGTGTTCTTTGAGGTACAGATGACTGGGTTATAACTGACAAAAACTGTATTTCCGCCTCTGAAGAGCAGGCTACAGTTATCATATTTCATTTCTAAAGTGAGGCATTCTCAGCTATGACATAGTGGGGTGGATCATTTGCTCTTTGATAAAGAGGGCTGTGCTGTGTAAGCAGTGGCTCTGGTGAGGTTCAGGCCTAAAGATAACCCAAGAGAGTGTCTATATCAAGTGGTTGCAGCTACTGACATACCCCTGCAGGCATCTGAGGATTTGAAAAAAATGGTAACCGAGTACAAGCTGAGTCTAAGAGAGAGGCCAGTCTGCCACAAACTGGAGGCAGTGGGTGGTATTTGAACAGTTTTGTCAGTATAAAGGTTATCTGTCTAGTCACAGAACAAGATATACAAAAGGGGACTGTATATTCAAACAGTTTTATTTTGTCAAACAACAGTAGATAGATAGAACACATTGGACTTCATTCTCAAAGATGGCTTAGATCAGTGCAAGCTGCAGCAGGCAGCAGCTTGTACCAAAGCCCCATACGCCAGGGACCCTGCTGCTAATTCTCTATTTGGCAGGGTCTTGGCAACTAGGTCATGTGACATTCGGCAACCGTGGCTGGGTGCCAAACAGAGGGTGCACTGGGAGGGTGTGCTGCAAGCTGCAGTGCAGCCATGCACCACTCTAGACCCTGGTGGTCTAGCAGTCCTCCCTCCCCGATCCCGATATTGCACATACTAATAAATTGTATATATGTTTTAGTTATGTAGTATACTGGATATAGTCTTCCCCCTGCTCTGATTGTCTTGTGATCCCTGCTCCCCGATGTCCCCAAAATGAATGTATGAAAACACCCCATGGTGGTATAGTGGCCCCCTTCCCAATCCCTGATGTCACCATTTGTATAAATATATACTAATATCCTCTTTCCCTGGTGAACTAGTGGCCCCCCTTCCTGATCCCCGATGTCGCTGTTTGTATAAGTATATACTATTATCCCCTTTCCCTGGTGGACTAGTGGCCCTGCATCTCTGAGGTCCCCAAAATGACTGTATGAATACACCCCATGGTGGTACAGTGGCCCCCTTCCCCGATCCTCAATGTCCCCGGAAGTATAAAATATAAAAATAAACTGGTGGTCTAGTAGAACCCCCGGTAGTGCCCTACCACCTCACTCCCCCATCCCATAACCAAGCCAATGACTGGCTCAGCCCACCACTCACCACCATGGCCAGCCACTGAGCTCAAAATGAGCGTGTACCGTACATAGCATGTGCTCAGTGAGCCATCAATCACTGAGTGCGTACTATATACAGTATGGGCTCATTCAGAGCTCAGTCGGTGGCTGGCTGTGATGGTGAGTAGTAGGTTGTGCCAGTCACCAGCTTGGTAAAGGGATGGGGGAGTGGGTGGTTGGGCACTGCTGGATGGGGAATCCACTAGACCACCAGGTTTTTTTTATATTTTATACTTTACTTTCGAAGACATTGGGGACTGGGGGGCCACTATACCACCATGGGGTGTATTCATACAGTCATTTCAGGGACATCGGGGATCAGGGAGCCACTAGTCCACCAGGGAAAGGGAATATTATTATATCCTTATACAACCAGCGACATCGGGAATCGGGGAGGGAGGGCCACTCGACCACCAGGGAAGGGGACAATAAATATTTTTATTTATCATTACTGAGACATCGGGGATTGGGGAAGGCGGGCCACTTAGAATTTCTCCCTCTGGGAGAGTTCTGAGAATCCCACATTAGGGGATGTGGCAGCTTGCATCTGCCACATGCCACCTAGCAATAGGTTGCAGACCATTTTGGGGCGCATGGGTGGCACAAGCCCTGTTTGAGGAGGCAGCCTGAGGTTGACACAGGCTGCTTTTTGGAACAGCTCAGGGCTCATATTTTGATGTAAGGTGCCACTTGCACCATATATGTTTGTCGCAGGCACCTTGCATCAATGTATTGGCTTTGAGAATTGAGCCCATTATGTATGAGCCATGTGAGAAATACACACTGCTAAACCTGTAGGAACTGTGCAGAAGGAGAGAACTAGGCCATGAGGAAGGCTAAACATGGATGGAACTCAAAGGCATCCTTGAAAAAAGTTACCAGGGAAGCCATGTGAAAGTGGTCACTGCTAGCCAAAGTTGTGTGATGGAGGCTAGGGAGAATACAGATGAGCCAGAGCCTTTGACTAGAGCAGCTGCACAAGCAGACCAGGTACAAATATTGGAGCTTTAGCTTGCCCTGGTTAAAGCAAAGGCAGAAACCGAGAGGCCAAAATGCAGATATAGATCTGCAGAGGAGAAAGCTGGAAGCTGAGGAGCAAGAAAAGCAGGGTTGGCACAAGATCCATCGGGAAGAGAGAGAAAAGCAGTGCCAGCATGAGATCTAGATGAAGGAGTGTGAGAATGCAAAAGAGATGGAGATTCTGCAGCAGATGGCAACACCACAAACTGTGAGTAATGGCATGAGGAGTTCGACCCAGGAAGCCAAAATGAATTCTAAAATGTTTCCCAGATGCCAGAAGGGGGATGATCTTGATTTGTATTTAAGATGTTTTGAGAGAACCTGTGGGCAATTTGAATTGGGCAGGGTTTCTTGTGTGACTCATCTGTTGCCACTGCTTACAGGCATGGCATTAGAAACTTTTGCCAGAATGGACAACGAGGACTGCGTGGACTATGATAAAGTGAGAAATGCCTTGCTAAAGCAGTTTGAGTTAACTCCTGTGGCCTATAGACAAAAATTTAGAGGGTTAAGAAAGGCACCAGGGGATAGCTACACTGAAATGTGTGTGCAGCTAAGCAATTTGTTAGAACACTGGGTACAGGGTGCAAAAGCTCACTCTGTGAAGGAAATAAAAGATTCATTTCTTCTGGAACAGTTCCTAGAAACTGTACCTGAGGAACTGAGAATATGGTTGTTGGATAGAACACTGAGCTCCACAAAGGAGACAGCCAAGAGGGGTGACCAGTTCATATCCAGCCAACCATCCTCTCATCACAAAGGTAATGGGGGAGGGGCATCAGGTGGTTTTAAGGGAACCTAGTTGGGGGCAACCTAAAAGAAGTAAGCCTGTGTCTGAACAAAAAGGAAAGCCACCTGAATTCAAAAGCAAGGAGACAGGTGAACATAGGTGATATATCTGCCAGAAACGTGGGCATTTGTCATATGATTGTCCACAAACTGTGAAAAAAGGGGTTAGTGCAACGGGGAGGTAGAGCTCACAGTAGATAGTGGCCTGTACCCGGAGTACAGTGCCCTGTAACCCCTCTGCACATATGCACCCTGTGTTTGTAAATGGGATGGAGGCCCAGTGAGAGGGATACTGGGACCTCTTTTTCTATGGTGAATCAGGATTTGATTAAGAAGAAACCGATTTTGCCTGCCCGGTTTTCTAGGATTAGAGGGGTGATGGACCCTGCAGTCTCAGTGCCAATGGCTCAGATAATTCTAAGCTGAGAAGGTGGCCAGGGCTTACGGGAGGAGGGTGTTGTATCAGTCCTGTCCCTGGATGTAATCATGGGTAATGACTTCGATAGTTGGACCAATATTGTGTGTGTGTCACAAGCTATAGCAAGGTGAGGGAACTGTCTCCTGCGGACACAGAAGGGGCAGTGCATAAGACAGCAACCCTGACCTCAGTAGCAGGAAAAGTTGTAGCTGAAGAACGAGCTGGGAGCAGCAGTTCTGAGCCACAGCTACAGACTGAGGAGAGACCAGTTGTGGGTGGCTCTCCCATAGCAAAGTGTGTTTTAGAGCAAGTTAGGCATGCAAAGCTGGGGAGAGTTCAGCAATCTGACCCATCACTGCGAAAATTAATGGAGTTAGCCACAGTGTGGAGGGTGACTCTCCAAGTTCTGGGAAAGGGAGATGTACTGGGACAGTGGGCTCCTGTACTGTGAGGGGGTTCCTAAAGGAGGACTTGGGGAAGGGGAATTCTGGAAGACAGTAGTTCTTAGGGAGTATAGGAAACAGCTTCTGGCCTTAGCCCACGACATACCCTTTTCTGGACACTTAGAGGTCAGCCATACGAAAAGGCATCTAACAATTTTTACTGGTCCAGTATTTTTAAAGGCATGGCAAACTACTGATGGACTTGTCCACAGTGCCAGAAGGTGGGAAAGGTTGAGGACAAGGAAAGGTGGTTTGATTCCCCTGCCTATTATTGAACAGCCATTTTGGCGAGCTGCTGTGGACACAGTGGGGCCACTCAGTACCCCAAGTCACACCAGTAAGCGGTACTTTTTGGTGGTCATAGATTATGTCACAATGTACTCAAAGGCAGTGCCCTTGTCCTCCATTGGGCTGAGAAACTGGCCGATGAAATGCTGGTGATGTTTAGCTGGATGGGTTTTCCCCAGAAGATTCTGTCAGATGAGGGCACCAACTTCATGTCTGATCTGATGGTTAGTCTTCAGAAGAAACAAGGGGTAAGGCAGCTCAGGGCCTCACCATACCACCCCCAGATTAATGGTCTGGTCAAGCAATTCAGTGGATCTCATAAGACCATGTTAAGGGCTTTCACCAACCAGCATCCAAGACAGTGAGACAAGAATTTACCCCATCTCTTATTCATATATAGGTAAATCCCCCAGGAGTCCCACAAGGTTCTCACTCTTTGAGCTCCTGTTTGGCCATAGGGTAAAGGGTCCCTTGATTTGGTAAGGGATGAATGAGAATGTAAGCTTGCTCCCCAAGGGGTATCTTTTGTGGAGTATGTCTTGAATTTCAGGTCATGGCTCAAGGAGCTCATAGGGTTTTCCCAGCAGCACCTAGCCACTGCACAACAGAGGCAGAAGACATGATATGACCATGGGGCTAGACCCCAGGAGTATGAAGTCAGGCAACAGGTGACAGTATGCTTCTCTAACTGACATAACAAATTACAGGAGGCTTGGGAGGGGCCTTATCAGGTGGTCAGGAGCGTGAATGATGTTAATTACATGATGGAGCTACCAGACAGGAGGCACAAACAATCTACCATGTAAATGTGATGAAGCCCTATCATAACCAGGATGAGATGGTCCTCACTGTGTGCAGCTGTCCAAAGGAAGAGACAGAAGCAGATCCACTAGTGGGTCTCCTGGAAGATGTTAAGAGAGAATCCTCAGTGGAGGCTGTCATCCTCTCGGAGCAACTGACACCAGCCCAAGCTGCTGAAATGCATGGGGTGCTGCAAATACTGTATTTTGAAATGTTCAGGAGGAAGCCAGAGTATACTGCCTTGGCAGAGCATCATGTCCAAGCCCAATGAGAAAGACATGCCAAAGAGAAGGAGATTGAAGAAATGCTGGCTCTCAGTGATCCAGGAGTCCAGTAGTCCCTGGGTCTCCCCAATGGTAATGATCCCCAAAAAGGATGGGACTACCACATTCTGCATCAACTACTGCAAGTTCAACAGCTGCACAAAGTCGGTCAAATATCCCATGCCCCAGACAGATGAGGTCCTAGAGATGTTAGGGGGAGCCCTTTACCTGTCCACCATAAACCTGACAAAGAGCTATTGGCAGGTACCCCTGACCCCCAAAGCCAGAGAGAAGTCAGCCTTTGTTACCCCATTTGGATTATTCAAGTTCAGGGTAACGTCATTTGGAATGAATAATGCACCAGCCACCTTTCAGTGGCTCATGTACAGCATTCTGAATGGGGCAGAAGACTTCGTTCTGGCACACATGGATGACACAGCCATCTATAGCCAGATTTGGAAGGATCACGTCAGGTACGTGACCGAGGTGTTCTTCTGAATGAAGACTGCTGGGCTGACAGTCAAGGCAGAGAAGTGTCAGATAGAAATGGCAAAAGTGTCATACTTTAGGCACAGGGTGCAGAGTGGGTACATCCAACCTGAGCCAGTGAAAATTAAGGCCATCTAGGGTTGGGCTATGACCACGACCAAGAAAAAAGTATAAGCCTTCCTAGGGATGGCAGGGTACTACCATAAGTTTATGCCAGTTTCAGCAGCATGGCCAAACACCAGTCTGATCTCACCAGGAAGAAAGTGGATGGAAACCTGTGATGCTGCGTTCTGCCAGCTGATTGGGGCATTGTGCCAGGCACCTTTTTTCATCAGTCCAAACTATTCTCTTAGGTTTATTGTGCACGTAGATGCATCTGATGATGAGCTAGGTGCAGTTCTGATTCAGGTTATGCACTCGGGACAGGAACACCCAGTCGCATACCTAAGCAGGAACCTGCTACCCAGAGAGGAGGCCTATGCCACAATAGAGAAAGAGTGTCTAGGTACTGTCTGGACATTGCAGACATTGCAACCTTATTTGTATGGGAGGGAATTTACCCTGATCAAAGAACAAAAGTAAGCACCCGAGGAAAAAGAAAACAAAAACTATTTACATTTCAGGCAGTGTTGTTCACTGTGAGTTCCAGAACGATGCTGACTCTCATGCCCTGATGCTTTGACCATGGGGGTTCTTCCTCAGGGGGCGTGGCCATCAAGAGACAAGCATTCCTTTTAAAGTCTGTGCCTTAAAGTGGTGACTAGATTGTTCACAAGTGTAATAATAAGATTAAACAGAATTTACAAATCCTACACCAAGAAATCCTAGTACAATAAATATTTTTTTATCAAAAAGCAGTATTCCTATAAAAAGTTACTACAGAAACTAAATATGTACAACAGTAAATATGAAAAAGTGATAAAAGACTATGCTGTTTTAATACATACACACACACAAAGTTTTCTATGACCACTTGTTATTCTGCATCCAAATCTCCTAATATAATTAATACCCACGCTGTGTAATGATGGATACAGACAGTGAATAGTTATCTTTAGAGTGTTGTTTCCAAGGATAAAAAGCAGCAATCCAGCAATAGGATATGATCAAGATGGAAAAATGCTCTAAATATAGTATCCAATGTCTGCGTCTATCATTACACAACATGGGCGAGTTGCACCAGTTTTCCTTTCTACTTATTCTATTACTGGCTGCACCACTGCCATTTCAGCAGCAATCCTTTCTGTTTGTGGAGTCCATTCTCAAACCCAGATAGCAGATGTGGCAGGAGGAGAGATGTCCAGCACCACAGCTCTCTACACCACTGGCCTGGCTACAAGTTTACTGTAGCTCAGATTTCCAAAAACAATTTTGTTTGTGGCCCTGAAGTGGGGCTGAACCTGCAACTCACTGTTTTACAGTTCCTCTGAACCATTCAGTCAGAACTATATTTTTGCAATTATTTCCCCATTTTCTTTATTATTGATGGAAGTTACATAAAAGCAAGATTACTGTCCCTTGGACTTTATTAGTTTTGGCTGCTTGTCTACACATGGCATCATAAAGCCCTGTTTATGACATCATAATTATCTCCACTGCAACAGACTGGGATGTCACAAAAAGAATTGTGGCTGCAGAAGTAGACAAGCAGACAAAGCAAATAAGGCAGAGATTTTGTTGCCATGCAAATGCCCTTAGTAATAAACAAATAAGGGCAAATATTACCAAAAAGGGGATAAATATAAGCTAAACTGTGTCCAGAAATGTTTTTCAGAATTGCTCCAACAACATCCGGAGCTCTTTAAGGCCCTGTTACACTGCAAGCAAACATTCAGCATTGACAAATGCTTCTTTGGTTTTGTTTCCTCTGCACCTGCCTTTTTCTCTCCCCTCTTCCTGCCATCAGTTTGCATCTTTCCAAATTACTCCTATATCTTCCATCCCCCCACCACCTTCCAAGCTTCCCCCTCTCCTCCACTTTGGTCTTCCTAACATAGAAACATAGACTTTGACGGCAGATAAGGACCACTTGGCCCACCCAGTCTGCCCATTTCCCTACCTAATGGATAAGCTGCAGAGTCTAGTTAACCAACAGCCTACTTCCTGCAACTCCCCACTATAATTGCCTTATGTCTGTCCCATGCATGTTTGAATTCCCCCATTGTTTTAGACCCAACGACCTCCTCAGGAAGGCAGTTCCATGTATCCACCACTCTCTCCGTGAAAAAAAAATGTCCTCACATTACCCCTGAGCCGTCCCCCTTCTATCTTTAAATTGTGCCCCTTGTTCTTACACATCTCTTTTTCTGAAAGATGCTACCCTCCTGGACTTTGTTGATTCCCTTGAGGTACTTGAAAGTTTCTGTCATGTCCCCCCATTCTTCCTTTCATCAAGAGTATACATATTAAGCTCTCTCAGTCTCTCTTCATATGGTTTCTGCTGCAGACCCTGCACCATTTTAGTTGCCCTCCTCTGGACTGCTTCCATCCTATGTCCTTGCGTAGATGAGGTCTCCAAAACTGCACACAGTACTCCAGATGGGGTCTCACCAGCCGTCTGTATAGAGGGATAATCACTTCCCTTTTTCTACTTGTGATGCCCCATCCTATGCATCCCAGTATCCCTCTGGCTCTCCTTACCGACTTTTCACATTGCTTACCCACCTTTAGGTCATCTGATATTACTACCCCCAGGACCTTTTCCATTTTTGTTGTTGTTAGTACCTCCCCTGCTATTGTGTACTCTTCTCCCGGGTTTTTGTTTCCCAGGTGCATTACTTTGCACTTCTTTGCATTGAATCTAAGTTGCCATATGTCTGACCATTCCACCAACTTGCAAGTCCCTTCTCATCTTTTCTACCCCTCTTGTGTATCAACTCTGTTACAGAGCTTTGTGTCATCTGCAAAGAGGCATACCTTTCCCTCAGACCCTCTGCAATGTCACCTATAAAGATGTTAAAGAGGACTGGACCCAGTACTGAGCCCTGAGGTACTCCACTAGTAACCCCTTTCTTCAGAATGTGTTCCATTCACTATTACCTTCTGTGTCCTTTGTGCAGCCAGTTTGCAACCCAGGCTACCACCCTGGGACCCACTCCCAGGCTGGCTAACTTGATTATTAATCTTTTGTGTGGGACTGTGTCAAATGCCTTGATAAAGTCTAGGTAGGCCATATCCACAGCCCCTCCCTGGTCTATTACTTTGATCACCCCATCAAAGAAATCAATTAGATTCATCTGACATGACCTTCCTGCTGTAAATCCATGCTGCTTTGGGTCCTGTGCCCCACTGGCCTCTAGATACTCAACAATTCTTTCTTTCAGAAGTGATTCCATCATTTTCCCTACCATTGAGGTCAAACTTACAGGTCTGTAGTTTCCTGCTTCTGCCTTGCTCCCACTTTTGTGAAGAGGAATCACATCTGCCCTCCTCCAGTCCTCAGGTACCACCCCATCCTGCCATGATTTGTTAAAAAGCATGGTCAGTGGTGTCACTAGGTCCTCCCTTAGTTATTTTAGGATTCTGGGGTGAATCCCATCAGGCTCCATTGCTTTGTCCACCTTGAGTTTTAGGAGTTCTTTCAGGACTCTTTCTTCTGTGAATGGACTGGTGTCCACCCCCCTACCCAGAGTGCTTCTATTGTCTGGTTTAGGTAACTCCTCATCTTCTTTTAGGAATACTGAGCAAAAGTATTCATTCAGTATCTCTGCCTTTTCACTGTCTCCCTCTGCCCACCTCCCCTCTCCTTTATTAATCTTCACTATCCCTCGCTTAACCTTTCTATGCTCCCTAATGTACCCATAAAAGGTTTTATCCCCCTTCTTAACTGAGTTGGCTATGTTTTCCTCGTTTTGGGCCTTTGCTATTCTGACTGCCTTTCCCACTTCTTTCTGCTTTAATTGATACAGTTCCCTTTCGTGCTCCTTCTGTGATTCCTTATACTTTTTGAATGCAGCCTTTTTCTCCTTAACCTTCCCTGCCACCTCTTTTGAGAACCATAGTGGTTTTTTACTCCGCTTTGTTTTCTTTATTTGTTTCACACAAAGGCTTGTTGCCTCTATGGTGGCAGTTTTGATTTTTCTCCATTGTTCTTCCACCCCTCCTTTTTGGCCATTTGCTAGTGCATTCTTCAGGTATTCACCCATTTTACCAAAATCAGCCCTTCTAAAGTCCAGTATCCTTGTTTTTGTATGGCTTATCTCCATGGTTGTGCTCATTGTGAAGCACACTGTGCAGTGGTCGCTTGTTCCCAGATGTCTACTGACTTCTAAATTTGTGATCCTCTCTCCATTTGAGAGTACCAGGTCTAGTATTGCTCCCTCCCTAGTGGGTTCCAACACTAGCTGTCTAAGGCCTGCCCCCTGCAGGGCATCGAGAATGACCTTGCTCTTGGATGTGGCTGCAGTACATGTCATCCAGTTAACATCTGGCATATTCAGGTCCCCCATCAACAGTATCTCCCCTTTTTCAGCCATTTTGAGAATGTCCTCTATCATTTTCTTGTCCATTTCCTTCCCTTGAGATGGGGGTCTGTATACAACCCCTGTGCAGATTGTGAAGCCATTCCCTGTCTCCAAGGTGACCCAGAGTGCCTCTTGTCCTCCCCTTTTACTTTTTAGTTCTGTAGCTTTGATCCCTTCCCTTATGTATAGAGCTACTCCACCTCCTCTTTTACCTTCCCTGTCCCTTCTGTAGATTGTGTACCCTGGTATGTTGACATCCCAGTCATGGTTCTCTGTGTACCATGTTTCCATGACTGCCACAATATCCAATTGTTCAGCATCCATCAGAGCTACTAGCTCAGGAAGCTTGTTTCCCAGACTATGGGCATTGGTACTCATTGCCCTCCATTTAATGTTGGCGTTATCCTTTTTTCCTCCATCCCTGCTCTTATTGCCCTTGTCTATTTTTCCATTTACCCCGTCCTACCCTGTGTTGAGCTCTGTACCTCAGTGTTTACATTACTACCTGCCATGTTTTGTGGGGGGAGGCTTGAAATTTCCTGCCTCTTATTAGCACCTTCCCCCTTGGCTAGTTTAAAAGCTTGCCAAGGAAGCATTTAAACCTGTCACCTAGGAGCTTGGTTCCCTTCGTGGACAGATGCAGACCATCGTGCCAGTATAGACCTTTATCTCTCCAGGTGGACCCCAGTCCCCAATGAAGCCAAAGCCCTGTGCTCTGCACCAGTTTTGCAACCATTCATTAAACTGCATGGTGTGCAGTACCCTAGCCTCACCCCTGCCATGGACTGGCAGCACCTCTGAGAAGGTTACCATGCTTGCTACCCATCTGAGGCCCCTCCCCAACTCCACAAATTCATTCTGCACTGCACTGCACTGATCCCATGCCTAGCTAGGTCATTTGTCCCAAGGTGGACAATGATATCTAGTTCCCTCTCCTGTGATGTTGCTTTTGCAATCCTGAGGATTCGCTTCCTGTCCCTCCAAGCCATGGAGCAAATCCTCAGGTTAGCTACACCCTGTAACCTGACCTCTTCTCCTTTTTCTCACTCCTTTTTTCTCCCCCTCATTCCCTGTAATTAATTTCTGCCTTACTTGCCTCCATACCACACCAGGTTTCTTCCAAATTCTCCACTATTTCTAGTGCCTCCCCCCCCCGGCCTAGCTCCCACTATGTTTCTCCTTCCTGCTTACTTCACTTCCCCTATCCTTATTTATCCTTCTCTCATCACTTCTCACTCTCCACCCCTCCTTCTCACACCCACCCTCTATCTTCTCACCCCTGCCTCAACAGCAACAGCTTCCTCTCTTCTCCTGCTCTCAGCCTCCTCACCAGAGGAAGTCGCCCACCCTGAGGCTCATCACTGCCTTTCTGCTTTTGGTAGATGCTGAGCTAATCCTTGCCTCTGCCTCTATCCCTTTCCCAAGGGCCTGAACATCAATAACATAAATGTTTGGAGCTTACTCCCAAATTTGGGTCACTGTGGACATAGCAGCATTGGCCTGTCATTCTTGTTATCACTCAGTTTTAGGGCTCCACCAGGATCAGTGATATGGATGTCTCTAGCGCTGGTTATGCTATCCACAGACAGGACCATAGTAAGAGAAGTGGTGGTGGTGTGTGTGACCATTCATGTTCATCTCAACCTCAAATGATACTTCATTCATCAGTCTGCCATTCCCTCCTCAAATAAACTCCTCCTTTGCAAACTTTCCTTCCCTTCCCTTCTCCCCCCCAGTATTCCTTGGCTATGTCTAGTTTTGTCCTGGTACCTGCCCCAACTCCATTCTTGACCTCCTATCCTCCCTCTCCAAACCTTTCTCCTCTGGTAAGTTCCTGATCTTTGACAACATCTATACCAGTTGGCTGTCACCATCTACAAAGAAACTTGACCAACAAAGTCACATTCTAAGTCTCACACAAATTATCTTCATGCCTATCTTCCTAAACACCAATTTCTCCAATCACCCCTTTAGAGACTGGGTCCTCACCTCCCTTTTCACCATATTGTGAAATCTGGAATCCTACCTAACATAGCCAGGAACCTTTGTCCACAACCGCTGCTGCCCCAAATATACACTATTTACATCTGGTACAGGTTGCTCACGGTGCTTGACCTGGCCTCTCTACTAGATGCCTTTAAACCACCAGTCCCATCTCTGAGTCCAATGACATAAGTTCAGTCCTCTCTTTCTTGCTCTCTAATTTCCATCCGAGAAAACATGCCCCTTCTGTCAGTCACGTGCTTGAGTTTCTTATTTTCCCCATATCTCTATAGGGCATATAGCTTTTAAAGTTTATGATTCCATGTGGTATCAACATAAGGCCTCCGTCTCCCCGGAAGACACATTGCCATGTAAAATGTTCCACAGTGGTAGTTCAAAGGCCATCAGGGCAACCAAATCTACATATTTTGGCACAAACCTCCAGACAAGTGCCCCTCTAAATCCTGGAAAATTATTCACTCTGATTTTGATCCCCCTTAGTCTGTTTTACTAATCCTCAGTTCAGAATCTCTCATCTCTAGCCCTTCTGCCAGCACCTCCACCTTGAATCAGTACTTTATCTCATGTGCACTTAGCTGAATACAGATGTAGATGAAGAGGTAACTCTGGGATATCTGGTCTCTTCAGTGCAGATAAAGATCACCTGTTGGAAGGCCAGAGGACATGTCACCATTGGACTGCAGACTGCAATTCTGAATTCACTAGAATTCCATCTCTATGGCAACACTCAAGCATGAGATGCTGCAAATCTGTGTGGCATCGTATTCTGGTTGATAGAAATAGCTACAAATAAATAACCCTTTCCAGTTCCCCAGAACCAGCCACATGCCTGCCAACAGGCACTAGAGAAGGCCACCAGCTTTATTCCTCTTTGCTAAGGGTATATACTGCTGTTTTGCTGCTGTCGGCTTGAATACTAGCTCAGCAATTCTGGTCCCTCTTGGTATTATGCTTTTGGTGACTGCTTTATTTGTTTCTTGTTTTATTTTAATTGCATATTGTTGTATTTAAATTAAGTATGTTGATTGCGATGTTTTAAAATTGTGAGGTGCCTTGGTTTTGGAAAGGCGCCATAAAAATAAAGTTTTATTATTATTATTTGTTATTAACATCAATCCCATGCTCCCCCACTAGCTTCTAAAGGGAGCTGGCACAAAATTAAACACATATCATCAGCTTAAAGGGTAGCAGGGCGTGGTTCACAGCCTTAAACCTATTCCTATTCATTTGGGAGGAAAACAAGATAAAAAGCTATTTCATGCACTCCCGATCCTGCTGAAAAGACCAAGAAATGCAACTGGAGCATAAAGAGGATTGACTGAATATATTAAAAAATGGTACATACTCCCTTCATTGCCCTATTGCTTCAACAGCTTCCTGTATAAGGTCCAGGGACATATATAACCTAAGACATGGAGCAGGTGGCTTCATGAAGTGAGAACTTGTGGACAAGCATCCCCCCCCCACGTCTTCCTGTTTTCTGTCTTTTTCACTGCCTGAACTATTTGCAACATTTAGCACTTTTATTACCATGAGGTGCAGCTACTTTTATCACTTTAAGTGTCTTTCTTATCTTTGTTCTCTACTTAATACATTACATTTTTATTATGTGCACTGTCACTTTAAGATTTTCCTTTATAACACTTGACATGACTGCACTTCACCAGTCTTGAGAAAGCACACTCTCGTGTGAAAACATCGACTGTTGTTCTATGGGAAGGGCCCTGCTCATCTGCCTGCTAGTGAGTGTTTTTTTCTGTGGATATTTTTCATTTGTGGATTCATTTTACTTGTTGGACTAATAAAAATGGATTGTCTTCTGGAACTACTTGGGTACCCATATCTTCTTTCACAGCTTATCAAGAAGGTTTGAATGCATGGAAACCTTGTTGCCGAGTCTGCTGCTCGTGTGTATAACCTAAGATGGCACACATTTATCACTTTCCACTGTAACAAGTGCAGGATACTTGTGTACCATTCCTCCCAGTTGACAGCACTGGTGTTTTAAAAGAGAGGGGTTCATTTGGCAGATGAATGCCCTGAGGTTGAGGACCTGCAATTCAAACAAACAGCAACAGCATGTTATCTTCTGTAAGCTCTACTTATTAAACACGGTTTACAGATAAGGAGGCTTTCGTGTTAAGTTTCATTTTGGGCACTCTGATTAGAGAAAACTGGAAGAAGAAGCCCAACTGTACTGATAAGCTTTTTATTCCCAGTTTAAATAAAGTGTGAAAGAGAAGATACAGTTACTATGGAAACTATCTCAAGACACAAGAATATGCAAAATGAGACCTGATAACAAGAGCAGCATACGCTTTTAATATATCTCAATCTTTCTTGCCATCCTTTCATCTACAGAAGACAGAAATATTTTCCTTTGTGAAAGTAACCCAGTTGTAATTTAAATACAGTAGTTCAATTCTGCTACACAGGAATATATTTTTTTAATTTCTTTTTTATATACATATATATATAATATATATATATATATATATATTTTTTTTTTTAACTGCTGTTTCTCCTCCTTTCCAGCCTGCCATCTCCAACCCATCAGGAGATCCTAGGCAGACATCCCTCTGCCTCTCACCCTACCGAACAACCTCTGGATCCCCATGAAGCCGCAACTTACCCCCCTCCCCGAGTGGGGATGAGGTGGGGGCCCAGAGCACCCTGTTACTTACATTTCGTCGGTCCGGGGCCATCGGGCAGGCAAAGGCACATTGAGGGCACATCTCTGGAACTCCATCTCCCCGGCGATGGCAGGCTATTTTCCTCCGTTACTCCCGACGTGTGGTGTGAACCCTGACATCACGACGCTATGTGCCGACATCCACCACACATTGCGACCTGCCCCTCCTGCAACTGCAGGACTTGTCGTACCCCAAGCCTCCACTTGGGGTCAGGCAAGCTGCAGGCTTTGGTCTCCTCCCTCCCCTCAGACAAGGTGAGCAGTCGTGGGATGCTCTGGCCTTCTCCCCTGGCCGGCCCTCTAGTGACCTGAGTCTGCTCCCGAACCCGGGTTGCTGGCATCGCAAGTGGAAATCCAACAGCTGGGCCAATGGGCTTTCATATATATATATATATATATATTTTTTGTTGTTGTTGTTTTCATTTATGTATACAACGTACATGGTGAAAAACACCTGGTTACAAGGCATAGTAATCAGAACAGATAGATTCTTAACTAGAATCACATAATCTTGTAATCCTGCTTTGCAACATGTGAGGGTACTCTATTGGTATTACCAACAGGTTACAAAAAGGCTTAATACAGAATGACATTGGACTATGTGCCTAAAATTATAAGACAACACTCTTCAAAGCCAGAAAAGGCTTTACTAAAGTGCATGAATTTACTATTATTGAAAACAATGTCCAAGAAATAAGGGATGCACTAACAGGGAGCACTGCCATTCCACCTCACCCCACCCCAAATTTAGCATATAAACAAAATAAATAAGGCTATAACAGGCAAGGCACTTAAATAAGGTTAAAAAAACAAAGATTTTTATAATCTGTCATTTTGACTGTGAAAGTAAAGATACAAAAAAGATAAGTTTACATAATATTTGCTTATAGAAAACACAGTTACTAAAGGGACTGCATCTCAGTTAATTAAACATATACTGTATAAACAATGCCCTGCTAAAAGTCAGGTCTAACTGATCCATACTGCTGAAACCTTTAAACTTTCAGGTGGGGGACCCAAAAATAAACAACAGAGAGGCTCCCTGCAAGAAAGTACCATGTAGGCATACGTAGCGTGTGTTCCCCAACCATGCGGTTGCGCCATCCTGGCCCCATCAACCTTCATCTTGGCCATCAGAGATGGCTTGAGAAACCATGAAATCCCAGCATATAAGAAGAACACAGGGTGCTTACTGCCGACAGCACGGTACATGAAAACCTCAAATGTACCAACTGTTCCCCTTTAATACCAACACAGTTACTATTAATAACTACAACTAGTCACTCAGGGTCTTTAAGAGTATACAACACAAAATGTATTGGCCAACATAGCTAGTCCAAAATCCAGTTTGACTCAAACCTCCTCTCTAGAGTCCTGCATTCAGGAAGCGGCAGCAAAGTCACCCTTTATCTTTTGAACCTGTTTTCCAACTTCAGAAGGGTTGTTGAAGAGGAAGATTTTACTAGCATACAATATTTTTAATTTAGCTGGGAGCCGGAGAGAATGGGTGATTCCCAATGATTTTAATTCCGCTTGAACTGCATTAAATACGTTGAGGTGCTGCCTGATTGCATATCTTAAATCAGGAAAAAAAAACAATCGAGCTCCGTCAAATAATGACAGCTATCCCTTCCCCTTTACAGCATTCAAAACAGTATCTTTAATATGCCATCCTGCGGAGAGGATATGGATGGTATGGGGTAAAGCAGGATCTGAGGGACATTGTCTTGGAGTAATTCTATATGTTTTACAAACAAAGCCTTGTAGATCCAAACCCAGCATGGTCTGAAGGACAGTCAAAACACAGGGGGCTCAATTCTCAAAGGCTGATGCAGGGTTTTCACAAGCCCTGCATCAAACCTTGCACTGCCCCGAACACACTGCTGCACTGTGCACCTGATTCACAAAGGTCACATGCATTTGTGACACTTTAACCCCTTTACAGTGGTTTGTGCCACATACAGTATTTGGCGAAAACCCATAAAAAGATCCACAAAGTTAGACTAGCAAAAGCTGGTCTAACGCGCAGCATGTGGCACACAAGACTGAGAATTCTGACTGCCGGCCAGGAAATGTTGCAAGCCCCATGCGCCAGGTGTTTGGCACACCCAGGGCTTGCAGCATTTTAACACTTTTGATACTCAAGCCCAGGAGGTCAGATTTTGCCCCTCCAGCACCTCAGGAACTCCTAATAGTCAAATGTTAGATTGCCTGGTCCTGTTCTCAAGTTGTTCTAGCCTCAGCCACAACATATGATTTTCTGGCGCAAATCCCGAGGTAACAGCCGCAGTTTTATCCACGGTTGAATCTGCTTGTTGTGCCTCGGAAGAAACATTATTC
The DNA here is from genome assembly GCA_016271365.2 of Neoceratodus forsteri. Taxonomy (NCBI): domain Eukaryota; kingdom Metazoa; phylum Chordata; order Ceratodontiformes; family Ceratodontidae; genus Neoceratodus; species Neoceratodus forsteri. The sequence continues at coordinate 1,340,043,951 of CM057449.1, read as the reverse complement.
ATCTTTGATTCCAGTACTGTGACCTGATTATTAAATGTGTCCATCTTTTTGTTTAATTCTTTAACAAATTGTGCAAAATCTTTTACAACAACATAAAACTTCATTGTTGGATGGCTCTGGCTCTTCAATCTCCTTTACCTCAAGGCCACTCCGTGCTGCACCATCTTTGGGGAGCTTACCCTTTGAGGAATCTTGCAACGCAATCTGTCAAGTCTTCCCCATAGCCAACAGAAATGAGAAGAACATTTAACTCAAGCAAAATCTTTTGGGAGTAAGCTACTGTTAAGTAAAATATTAAGTAAGTCCCAAAATGATACAAAGATGGATTTAAGGAGCGTTAATAGCGGAGCTCCTCTGAAGTGCATCTTGCTCTGTTGACTGCTGCCCCTCCCCCCCATATTTTAATTTCTAAATTCTCCCTTTATATCCTTTCCCTCTTTTTTTCTATTGGCAGTCTCATCCCACACAGCAGTAGACTGACAGATCTGGGGATGGCAGCATAGATTCCCCAACCCCTTTTTATGCCTATCTTCTTCCATTTGTATGTACCATTTTCATTTCAACAGTCAATTTACTAACTCCTTCCCAGATTCTGCCCTCTTTCCCAGACTGGCAGCAGCAGTGCAGAAGCTCAAGAATTTAGGGATGCTTATCCCTTCAATTTTTTTTAATGCCACAAGACACAGCAGGGTATGGGTTGCTGTGGGATGGCCACATGCCTCGCGTGTGTTGTGAAGCACAAGGCACTGAGTGCGTTCAACAATCTGAGAAGCGCCATTATCTTACAACAATGCATGCATTAGGAGTGGCTTACTGTGATTAGAAAATGAACCCAAGGTTATGTTCTCTGTGGTTTTCCTGTCTTGTTATGATACAATTTTCAATAAAACGATCAACTGAAATAAATAGCCTTAACCTCTCCATTCTACCCACCTCATTTACCTGCAATTTTTTTTAAATCATTCTTTATATTATTTCTCCTTTTCACTACCATATCTGTTTTCTATTGTGCATACTTTGTACAATCTGTATAAAAGTATTCTGCATAGCATCCCAACTATGGATTTCACTCTGTGTACCTCTCCCATGCCCTTTCCCCAAGTTCATACCTGGAAATGAGCCACTGCTCAATGTGCTTTTCCAGGTCAAGAAATTTTAAATAAATATTTGTTTTTCTCCATCTTTCCACACATTCAGTATATAACCCCCCACCTGGGGTGGGGTTATGGTGCAGCTTGCCTCCTCATTTGCCCACTTGATGAGCAGGGGATTTTGGCATCAAAAGCAGAGAAGTTGGTGAAGCAGATGGAGGAGACAGGGTGAAAGAACTGTGGGTGCCCAGTAGTTCCAAGACTTGCCATCATCACCCAGGGTGGTGTGGCCATGAGACCTAATAGGGGAAATGTGGAGACTATTTTTACAGTGTCACTGATGGGGACTTTAAGGTCTAAAGAGTGACATGTGGCAGGGACTACAATTGACATCTGCCATGACAGCAGACTCCAGCAGTTTTAAAGCTGCATCCACAGATACCAAGTGTGTGGGAAGGGTCACTTAATTAGGAAGTCAGTGCAAGTGTGCACTTTATGTTAATCTGGTTCCCTGCCTGGGAATACATTATCTTGGATGCCTCTGATGGGGGTTGCAAGAACAGAACATATGTGCCTGACAGTGGATAGAACAGCTAAGTACTTATCATAACATAACAGCTGATCTTCGAGAGAATTTCTTTCAGCAAGCCACACCTTTGGAACACATAGCTGCCAAGCACTAGGACCACACTGATACTTTTGCAAGCAGTCAGCCAGGGGCCACCCACAATGATGTCAGCAAATACATACACATGGACAGCCCCTCCTCTCCTCAGTTCCCTGCTGGAGATCATGCTGGGAGGACCTCCCTATAGGGAACCAGGAGAGACCCCTGTCCGCCACATACCAGGCGAGACAGAGAGCTGGAAAATGCAGCAATGGAGACAGCAGCACAAGAATCCTTTGTCACAACCCTAAGAAAGGGGGAAGCAGGATGGGACACCATGGCCTGATGAAAGAGACTCTCTCAATAATGTACTGTTATGGTAGATATGTAACTGTTCAGTCTTCTTCAAGGATATCTCTTTCATCAGGCCACCCTTTGGAATGAGTTACAAGCAGTACCAAAGCTAACAGTCTGGGCAGCTGGAACCTATAGGCTTATGATAATAGGCTTGGTAGCACATTTAGGCCAACCATTCACTAAAAATACCACCAACAGCTTAATCTGGTTTAAGGTCAGTTGGCATTCATCTGTATCCCCCTCCCTCGGGTCATGCCTGAAAATAGGCAGGGTTTGTCTAGTGCCCTTACCCGGTCAACAAAAACTAAATAAAAAAATAAAATAAAACCCCAGCTTGTCTATGACAGACAATGTCCAGACTGTAGTGCTTAGTGAAGGTGTGGACAGTACTGCAGGTAGCAGCTGCACAGATCTCTACAGTGGAAACATTCCAAAAACAAGCTACAGAAGTGGCCATACCTCTGGTGGAATGACCACAAACCACATCAGGAAGTTCCTCCCTATAACAGAAGGTAATACAGTGTGCTAGCCATTTGGACATGCATTGTTTAGAAACTGGAGTGCCCCCTTTCTCAGGGGCAAACAAAACTAAAAGCTGTAAAGACTTTCTGCAGTCCTTTGTTCAGTGTTTATAGTATCTGAGTATTCTGTGCACATCTAAGATATGGAGCAATGCTTCCCCTGGATTGGCATACTCTGGATAATACGCTGGTCAGTGGATGGTTTGATTCAAAGTAAACTCAGATACCACCTTTGGTAAAAACTTAGGATTAGTACGCAAAGGCACTCTGTCTTCATGGAAAATCAAATAAGGAGGCTCACACATTAGACACTAAAGCTCTGAAATCCTTTGAGCAGAAGTGATTCAGAACAGAAAGCGTAAGCCACCGGTTTCGTGCTGATGACATGCAGTTAGCACGAAACCAGTCGGGAGTTTGCCTTGCTTTGTACTTTTTAGCTTTTGAGGCTTTTTGTGGTGTTTGCTTTATTAAATATGCCAGTTAGTCACGCCATGTTCTGAGTGCTGAGTCTTGTTTTTTGAGGCCCTGGAGTGAGCAAGAAGAAACGCAGCAATTTTGCATTGTGTAGGGATGCAAAAGGTTCCAACTCTGGATGACCCCGTCTTTCCAATAGGTCATAGACCACTGACGTCAACAGTTCCCACTTGTGCATCCTGGACTGTATTCTGCTTAGCTTGTCTGCCAAGATGTTTTAGATGCTGGGAACATGTACTGCCGATAGTTCTAGACCATGTTTCAGAGCCCAATACGAAACTCTCACTGCTTCCCTACACCATACCTCTCAACCTCCTGTCTCATAAATCAGGGACAAGGCTTAAAAAAATCAGGGACAAAGGACCAAAATCAGGGACACATCTTCAAAATTAGAGATATCCACCCAGAAAGCTGATAGAATATGGGGCTTAGTGCACAATGCATTTTCTAAAGAAGAACAAGTCTGTAACTTTAATGCTTGACATTGTTTTGTGCTTACAGTCCCCACTGTTTATCCACAAAAACACAAATTTTAGGAGGGACAGAGTAAAATTCTGAGGCAAAATCAGGAACATCCCTGATAATCAGGGACACTTGAGAGGTATGCCTTACACAGCAGATAAGAATGAGTTCCCACTAGTTTGTTGATGTAATGCATCACACTGACATTGCCCATCTGTATTAACAGAGGACCTGGGGACAAATGGTTCTGGATGGCCTGGAATCCATATAGGACCACTTTCATTGCCAGAATATTGATGCACAAAGCGCGTTCCACCTGACTCCATGAACCCTGTGTCTGTAGAGAGCCCAGGTGAACTCCACATCCAGATCCCAAAGCATCCATGGTGAGGATCTGAAGAGGGGAAGAAATCAAAAATGGAATTCCCATGAGCAGGTTGTTGTGTTCCATCCACCATTTGAGTGCCTTGCACAAGGGGGACATGGCTAGAACCATCTGTTCTAGAATATCTGTCAGCTGGTCTCACTGGACTCTCAGGGTCCAAGGGGTAATCCACATGTGCATCCTAACCTGTGGCACTGTAACAATGGTTGCAGCCACAAAGCCTAGAAGGCATAGAAACAACCTTGCTGAGACATCATGGCTGTCATGCACCAACTGTGTTTGGGCTATCAGGTGGTCAGCCTTGTCTAGGAACAGGAAGGCTGATTCCTGGGCCATAGTCCAGAACTGCCCTTATATACTGCAGTCGTTGACAGGGTGTCAGTACAGACTTTGTTATGTTGACTGTCACCCCAGCTCATCAAACAGCTGTCTGGTTCAAGCTAAGGTCAGCAGCAATTGGTCCCAGGAGGGGGCCTTTAATAGCCAGTCATCCAGGTAAGGGAAAACATACAGACATTCCCTGTGAAGGGCTGCTGCCATCTCTGCCAAGCATTTGCTAAAGACTCATGACACAGAAGACAAGCCAAAAGGCAACACTGTGAATTAGTAATGTTCCCCCTGAAACAGGAACCTCAGATATTTTCTGTGAGGTTGCCTAATCTTCATATGAAGGTATACATCATTCATGTCCAGGAAACATATTCAGTCTCTTGTTTTCAACAGAGGAAGGAAATCCTGCAGAGCAACCATCCAGAACTTCGTATATTCTACAAAGAAGTTCAGATCTCTTATATCCAGAACAGGCCATGGGTCCCCTGTCCACTTTGGGATGAGGAAATATCTGGAGTAAAAACCTGTGTTCCTCTGCTCTAGATACAGGTTCTATGGTCCACTTTTGGAGCAGAATCTGTACTTCCTTTATCAAAAGGGATATGTGCCCGGGTGGGTATGTTATTAACACATATTTAATAGTTCACTAGAGTCAGGCGTGGTACCACAGGATTGAAGAACAGCACATGTAGTGCCCCTCCACAAAAGTGGTCCCAAGGATGACCCATGAAATTACAAATCAGTCAGTTTGACCTCCATTGGGGGCAAGCTCATGGAGACCATACTAAAAGAAAGGTTGGTGGAATATCTAGAGGAGCATGGTCTCCAGGATGTGAGGCAGCATGGGTTCATGGGAGGGGGGATCATGTCAAACAAATCTGATTGACTTCTTTGACTGTGTCACTAAGACAGTAGACAGGGGCCAAGCAGTAGACATCCTCTATCTTGATTTCAGCAAGGCCTTTGACTCTGTGCCCCACAAAAGGTTGATCAGGAAGTTGGTGGATCTCAGGGTTGGGGAAAAGATGACCAGATGGGTGGAAAACTGGCTGAGGGACAGAACCCAGAGGGTGGTTGAGGAGGGAGAGTTATCTGGCACCAGAGAGGTAACCAGTGGGGTCCCACAGGGCTCAGTGCTGGGGCCCGTGTTGTTCAATGTCTTCATCAGTGACATTGGGGATGGCATTAAAGGCAAAATGTGCCTATTCACAGATAACACCAAGCTCTGTGGAAGAGTGGACACAGCTGAAGGGATACAGGACCCACAGGAAGAGCTGGAAAAGTAGGGGAGGTGGTCCAGGATCTGGCAGCTTGGCTTCAATGCCAAGAAATGCAAAGTTATGCATATTGGAGCCAAAAATCCCAAGACAGAGTACAACCTGGGTGGAGGCCGAGTATCTGCATCGGAGGAGGAGAAGGACCTGGGAGTTATGATCATTAGTGACCTGAGGCACTCTACGCAGTGCAAGAAAGCAGTAGCAAAGGCAAACAAGATGCTGGGATGCATATCTAAGGGGATCGATAGTAGGATAGAGGAGGTTATACTGGCCTTGTACAGGTCACTGGTAAGACCGCATCTAGAGTATGGAGTTCAGTACTGGTGCCCACACCTCAAAAAGGACATTAGCCTCCTGGTGAAGGTCCAGAGGAAGGCTACAAAGATGATAGTGGACAGCAGGGTAAGGCATATGAGGAGAGGTTGAGGGCACTGAACATGTACTCCCTGGAAGACAGGAGAGAGAGAGGGGACATGATTGGGACCTTCAAGTACTTGAAAGGGATAAATAAGGTTGATAAGGAGAGTCTCTTTAAGCTGAGTGGCAACCATAACATGAGGGAGCACAGTCCTAAACTGGAGGGTGGAAGGTCAGGAAGCACTTCTTCACAGAGAGGGTGGTGGACACTCATAATGCGCTGCCGGAAGAGGTCATCTCATTGAAGACAGTGGGCAGCTTTAAGAGAGGCTGGGATAGTCATAGGGAGAAGGTAAGGATCATGAGTAGGGAGGATGAGAGGAGTGGGGAGGGAGGGCAGGGACATTAGATCAAGCTGTGGACCCTGCAATATGAGCAGACTTGATAGACCAAATGGCCTTCTTCTGCTGGCTTCTTCATATGTTCATATGTAACACAGGTGGATGATCTGGAGTGTCCAGAAGCTCCAGTGCAGGACCCTTTTCTGTGATCTCCAGAACCCATGTGTCCGTCATCACCTCCCTTCACTG